>CM040923.1:14833553-16033553 GCA_023029165.1 Gobiocypris rarus
CCAGCGTGGCCGGGAACCGCCCACGACGGAGGAAGTCCAGGAGATCCAGGCGGCGTCCCGTGTTGTTGGCCTCGGACAGCCCTAGGGATGGTGAGTCAAACCCCCGTGATTCTAACCTGTTCTTTGATCTCTACCAGCAGGTCACTGGGGCTGGGGCCTTCGCCAAGGAGCAACACGAGGATGACCGCCTGAAACACTGCTGGACCCAGGTGAGAGTGGTGGAGGGGAAGGAGCTCCAGCCGGGACCCCACCCCACTCCACACTTTATGATACAGAATGGTCTGCTCTACTGTGTTGCCCAGCGGAGGGGGGAGGAAAAGCGACTGCTGGTTGTGCCCCGCTCCAAGACGGAGGCCCTGTTAGAGATAGCCCACACACATCCCATGGCAGGCCACCTGGGGGCCCAGAACACCATTCAGCGCCTCCGGGACCGGTTCCACTGGCCAGGCCTGGAGGCAAGTCAAGCGGTTTTGCCAGTCCTGCCCGACCTGTCAGCGGACGTCGCCCCGGCTTCCTCCCCCCAGCCCGCTGATCCCGCTGCCTATCATCGAGGTGCCCTTCGAGCGGATAGGGATGGATCTGGTAGGGCCGCTGCCGAAGTCCGCCCGGGGCCATGAGCACATCCTGGTCATCGTGGATTATGCCACCCGCTACCCAGAAGCCGCCCCTCCGTAAGGCCACTGCGAAAGCCATCGCCCAGGAACTGTTCCTGCTGGGTAGCCGGGTGGGTCTCCCCGCCCAGATACTGACTGACCAGGGCACCCGCTCATGTCCAGAGTGATGGCCGAGATGTGTAAGCTCCTGAAGGTCCAACAAATACGCACGACTGTCTACCATCCCCAGACCGACGGCCTAGTAGAGCGGTTCAACCAAACGCTGCGGATGCTGCGCCGAGTGGCGGCCGAGGACCCCGCGGCTGGGATCTGATGCTGCCTTACGTGCTCTTCGGGATCCGAGAGGTACCCCAGGCGCCCACTGGCTTTACCCCATTCGAGCTCCTCTCGCCGACAACCCCGCTGCCTACTGGACGCGGCCCGAGAGGCCTGGGAACAGCAGCCGCCCATCGAACCACCGCCGAGCACGTAAGGCAGATGCGAGAGCGGATCGACCGGTAATGCCCATCGTCCGGGAACACCTCACCCAAGCACAGCAAGCCCAACAGCGACACTACAACAGGGCGGCCCAACCGCGGAGTTCCGGAGAGGAGACCACGCCTCGCCCTGGTCCCCACCGCCGCCTGTAAGTTCTTGGCCACGTGGCAGGGCCCGTTTACCGTCACCGAGAAGGTCGGCCCGGTCACTTACGCAGCACGCCAGCCGGGAGAAGGAAGGAGGACCAGCTCTATCACGTGAACCTCCTGAAGCGCTGGGTGGGGACGGGACCCCAACTCTCCGCGCTCGCCGCTGGCCCTCCCGTGGTGGTCGACATGGACCCTCAGCTCGCCACCCAGAAGGCCGAGCTGCAGCACCTGGTCAGTCAGTTTTCTGCGGTGTTCTCGGCCCGTCCCGGGCGGACTCGAGTTCTGGAGCACGACGCCCGCACACCGGGGTCGCCAGACGGCAACGGCCCTACCGGGTTCCGGAGGCTCGGCGACACGCCATCGAGGACGAGGTGCAGGAGATGTTGAAGTTGGGGTCATCGAACCATCCCGCAGCCCGTGGGCCAGCCCCATCGCCATGGTCCCCAAGCCCGACGGCACCTTCCGCTTCTGCAACGACTTCCGCCGGCTAAATGAGGTCTCCGAGTTCGACGGCTACCCCATGCCCCGAGTAGACGAGCTCCTAGATCGCCTGGGAGGGCCCGCACATCTCCACCTCGACCTGACCAAGGGGTACTGGCAAGTCCCGCTGACCGAGAACGCCAAGCCAAAGACCGCCTTCTCCACCCCTAGTGGCCACTGGCAGTACCGGTCCTTCCTTCGCCTGCACGGGCCCCAGCCACGCCCAACGGCTCATGGACATCCTCCTCCGGCCGCATCAGGCGTATGCGGCGCCAGATTTGGACGACGCGTCGTCATCCACTCGGAGACCTGGGAGGACCATCTGGACCGATCTGCGGAAGGTGCTGTCGAGCTCCGCCGGGCTGGCCTGACCGCCAACCCCGGAAATGCCACCTGGCCCTAGCAGCGAAGTACCTGGGCTACCAGGTGGGTCGCGCCTAATCCGCCCCAGGAGAAGAAGGTGACGGCCATCCGCTCCGGCGCGCCCACCTCCAAGACTCAGGTACGGGCCTTTTGGGGTTGGCGGGTATTACCGGTGCTTCATCCCTAACTTCTCCTCCTTAGCGTCTCCCCTGACAGACCTGACCAGGAAGGGGCAACCGGAGATAGTCCCGTGGAGCACCGACGCGGAGACAGCATTCCAGCAGATCAAGACGGCTCACAGCGGAGCCCGTGCTCCGCGCTCCGGATTTCAACCGCCCCTTCCTGTTGCAGACGGACGCATCCGACACCGGGTTGGGAGCCGTCTTGTCCCAGGTCATAGACGGCGAGGAACACCCGGTGATCTACATCAGCCGGAAGCTGACCCCCGCCGAACAACGGTATGCGCGACCGTCGAGAAGGCGTTGGCCGTCAAGTGGGCAGTCCTGGAGCTCGGTATTACCTCCTCGGACGGCACTTCACCTTGATGACCGATCACGCTTACAGTGGATGGCCCGGGCGAAGGATACGAACGCCAGAGTGACTAGATGGTTCCTCGCGCTCCAGGACTTCCACTTCACTGTGCAACACCGGGCAGGACGGCCAACGCCAACGCCGACGGTCTCTCCCGGATATGGGCAGCTTCGCAGGTCTGTCAGGGCCCACTCCCACCCACCCCAGTTTCCCCACTTCTCCACAGGAACAGGTCGACGCCTAGGGGAGTGACAAGCGTCGAGCCTTCATCAGCGTCGCCCTGAAACCGATCAGCCACACCTGCACCCGCCATCACGGGCTGAGCGGTCACACCTGTGGAGGATCAGGAGCCCGCTTCATAAGCGGGACAGACGTACAGAGAGGGGAGAGATGTCTCCACAAGACTCGGCTAACCTTATCCTATGCTATTCCCCACAGAGAGCAGCGTGTGACCGCCAGCCCCTTCACCACTGGAGAGCACGGACCCACTCTGCACCACTGCGCACAAGGACCAAAGGAGAGACGCCGAGCACCGAGCACCCACCGCCTGCCTTACCCCACGTTTGCTATTTTCCACCCCAACTGTAAATAAAATCCACCCTTCGGGGAACTCACCTGCACTCCCGTGTCGTGTGCTTCTTCACCCGTCACAATATATATATATATATATATATTTATATAAATAATTGTACTAAAATTAACATGTAACTCCACTACACTACTATGTGTACATAGTTTAAAAATAAACATCATTGTATTTGTTTTAATGCATCACTGCGTTTTCTTTATGCAAAATAATGTTTCGTAATCAATTCTTTTGGTTTTAAGGTGAAATATGATCAGTGTTATTTCACTATTATAGTATTTATTCATATTTTGAATTTGCTTTTACTTTTTTATGTTTTCGGTTTTCATTTCTAAGTTAGGTTTGATATGTGCTTTTAATTATTATTATTTTTTATATTTATAGCATTTAATTAATTTAAATTTACTTTCAGTATTTAGTCATTTTAGAATAACCTTGCACCCTGCTCATACAAATCATACAAGTATCTCAGTTTCTTACCAGCTCCAAACTCAAGTCTCCTTTTCCCAGTTGGAGTGTCGTGTTTCTAAGATGTCCCGCTTGATTAAAGGTCCTTGTGTAGGCTGATGTCCAGAGGAGAGGTAGTTATTTGTAGCTTCGAGAAAGAGAGATACTGTAGCGAGAGGACTGGAAGGGTGGCAGCATGTCAATGGCGTTAGAAATAGACCATACTCCCACAAACAATCCCATCATCCATTTTCCTCTGTTGCAACTTACTTTAAATACCACTGACAGTACACGGTCACTTTTTAGCCTTTAACTGCCAATTTTGTCTTTCATGAATATATTTCCCTTTGAAACAGGAAGTTTTGTTTGGCATATCAAAGGGGCTTTTTCTTATTCAAATATCTCATAGTTATATGATAGCATGATTGTGTACGCCCTTACGAACAAAATTAGTCATTAATATCTTTATTCTTTTTCCTAGAAGACTGCCTAAATATTTACTACACGCCTAATTTTTCAACTTTTAAGAGTATGCTAACATCTAGATTAGCCTCAAAGCTAACATGCTGGACTTAAAGCCACAAAGCTCATGCGGTTTAGAAATTATCGTAGTATTCCTGTCCTAGTCATCATTACAGATCTTCTAAACTCTCTTTAATGTGTTCATATGTCTCAGACGCTGTAGTAGAGACCCTTTATCTTTTAAAGCTTGTGTTGTGGATGAGGTCTAATCTGTTGACAGTGATGTCTAACTCTGACATACTCGCTGGCTTTCTGAAGTCTGTGTGGCACAGCTGCAGTCAGTGTCGAATGCAAACCACATTCAGTGAGCCAATTATAATCTCCTTATCTCCAGAGTACAACACAAGCCATCCTGGAGTAAACACACTCACAGCCCAACTTCAGCACAGATCCCCCATGATCCTTTAGAACTTGTACCCCAAATAGCCTTTCATAATGAAAAACTCTAAACAACACCATCCCGTGGTTATGTGTCTGGTTTTCATTGGATGTCCTTGAATGTTTGTTCTTTGCAGTTACTTCCATTCCAGACAGACACTATTGGAGAATTATAGCAATAGAGCGACTCTATACTAGAGTGCTCATTTATATTTAAAAATGTGTGCATATGTCAGTTTGTCTCTCATATGTCAGATATTGCTCCCAAAAATACACTTCATTGCCAAATGTTTTGGGATGCCTGCCTTTACACGCACACAAAATTTTGACATCTCATTCTCAATCCGTAGGATATAATATGGAGTTTGCGTAACGGCAGTTATAACAGCTTCTGGGAAGGATTTCCACAAGGTTTAGGAGTGTGTTTATGCGAATTTTTTACCGCATTTAGAAGCGCATTTGTGAGGTCAGGCACTGATGTTGGACAAGAAGGCCTGGCTCGCAGTCTCCGCTCTAATTCATCCCAAATGTGTTCTATCGACTTGAGGTCAGGACTCTGTGCAGGTCAGTCAAGTTCCTCCACACCAAACTCGATCATCTATGTCTTTATGGACCTTGCTTTGTGCACTTGTGTGCAGTCATGTTGGAACAGGAAGGGGCCATCCCCAGACTCTTCCCACATATAGTTTTGAGCAGCAAATTATCCAAAATGTCGTTATGCTGAAGCCTTAAGAGTTCCTTTCACTGGAACTAAAGAGCCAAGCACAACCCCTGAAAAACAACCCCACACCATAATCCCCCCTCCACCAAACTTTACACTTGGCACAGCGCAGTCAGACAAATACCGTTCTCCTGGCAACCGCCAAACCCAGACTTGTCCATCTGATTGCCAGACAGAGAAGCGTGATTCATCACTCCAGAGAACACATCTGCACTGCTTTAGAGTCCAGTGGCGGCGGGCTTTACACCACTGCATCCGACGCTTTGCATTGCACTTGGTGATGTAAGGCTTGGATGCAGCTGCTCGGCCATGAAAACTCATTCCATGAAGCTCTCTACACACTGTTCTTGAGCTAATCTGAAGGCCACATGAAGTTTGGAGGTCTGTAGCTATTGACTCTGCAGAAAGTCGGCGACTTCTGCGCACTGTGCGCCTCAGCATGCGCTGACCCCACTCTGTGATTTTACATGGCCTACCACTTTGTGGCTGAGTTGCTGTTGTTCCCAATTGTTTCCACGTTCTTATAATACCACTAACAGTTGACCGTAGAATATTTAGTTGTGAGTCTAACCTATCACGGTACCACGCTTGAATTCACTGAGCTCTTGAGAGCGAGCCATTCTTTCACAAATGTTTGTAGAAGCGTCTGCATGCCTAGGTGCTTGATTTTATACACCTTAGGCCATGAAAGTGATTGGAATACCTGAATTCAGTGATTTGGAGGGGTGTCCTAATACTTTTGGCAATATAGTGTATTTAAGATGAAAAAAAATTGTCACTTTGTTACTTTCTTAATGTATATCAACAATTAGACAATTGTTGATAGTAAGATACAGAGTTATAAAACAAATGCGGATAGTATAGAATTTGGTGTTGTAAGTATTTGATGAGAGAGTTTTTCTTAGATGCGAGCTAGAGACTTGCACAAAAGTCTCAGTTTGCTCTCCATCCATCCCTCATTTCATCCCTCCATCCAGAGTTTTCCATCACAGGAATAAATTACATTAAGTATATTGAAATAGAAAACCGTCAAATTGTAATACTATTTCACAGATTTCATAAAAAAAAAAAAAATCTTATTAACCCTAACTTTTTAACAGTGGTCTGATGAGGGAGCATTGAACTCCACAAAGTCTGAACTATGTTTATTAGACTAAGATCTTTAATGACCAGAACATGTGGTGTGTTTGTTATCCTCTGTAGAGTCATATGATACGCAGTGGCTATTTGTGTTATCTAGTGTTTGGCTCACATTAAGACACACACAGGAAGAAAGGAAATCAAAATTACTTCTAATACTTTTTCACCAGAATGTGACGCTTGGTAACATAATGACATGAAAACGTTATTATTCTCTGAGGAATTTTCTACTTTCAAAGTCACTAAAATCTTCCCTCACTTCAAGGTGTTCCTGTCCTAATTTGAAGTCAATCCAAAGTCTACACTGTGCCAAATTCTAGATGTATGCAAATTGTTATATCCCTTGTGATTTGCTTTTCAGGTGAATCCAGCTGTTTTAGACGGCTGTCAAAAACGTTCAGTCAGGAAGTGGCCATTGTATGGAGAGTGTACATCTATGGACAGTGGACATTTGGGTATTTTTGCCACTCTTTAATGCATCTAAGAGTGATTTGCGTGGAGTGGGATGGTAGTGTAGAGATGGACAAAACACTCCACTGCATTAATATTCATGCAGCGACGCATTTCAGCTGAGGAGAAATGGCGCACTTTCAAACAAACATGAGCCCCATCCATTATTCAAAGCCATTGGACCTGTGCTTATGCACTCACACATTCACAACAAACACACTCCCCACTAACACACACACACACACACACACACACACACACACACACACACACACACACACACATGCTTGTCTCCTCTCGGGAATACTAGAGAAAACCAAAACTTTATGTGGATAAGCCCTTGAGTGGGATTAATATGAGCTCTACCTGTGTCTCAAAAAATGTGAACATAAAACAGTCTGACACCTCAAACGTTGCTATACGCTTGAGACATGTTTTTTGGAGGTAAATCAGAACATTTCACAAAAACATGTCAGAAACGTGTAAATTAATAATAATTAAGGACATAAATATTTAAGAATTTTGGATAAAGACAAAATAAGCGGTGGCACTTTATTTGACAGTACGTGCACTTGCGTGTACTGGGTAATATAAGGTAACTACATGGGTTAAGGTTGGGTTTTGGGGTAGTTTCAGAGTTAGTACCTAGTTATTACCCAGTTATTGTTATTACTTTAATAAGTAGATAGTATATACATAGGAAACAGGACTGTAAAATAAAATGCTACCAAATGAGTCCAATACTATGGAGATTATTACACATTATTTTACAGTATGTGTACTTACAGTGTACAATGAAAGTACTGGATATAAGTATATAATATAACATGGGTTAAGGTTCGGTTTAGGGGTAGGTTCAGGGTTAGTACCTAGTTATAACCCAGTTATTGTAATTGCTATAATTAGTACATAGTATGTACATGCAGAACAGGACCGATTTTTGGTATTTTAACAATATTTTAAATTACAATTAATAGGTTTTTCCCAACAATTCTTGTACAATACCCTTTTAAATTATTTTAATTACTGTAATAAAGTAATGGAAATTATCTTTTCAGACAATAAATACTGTTGTAATGTATAAATACTTAATTACAATAATTATATATTATAATTATTATAAAAAAGTTTTTTGCTTAATACTCACAATGCAAAAAATCACGACTGGTCTTTAAAACATGATTGATTTTAATATATGATGTCTTACTTATTTATTAGTTGTTGGTTTTTCATTTATTTATTAAACACTGTGAAGGGGAAATGCGCTTAATTCTAATATCTAGTGTGAAATATCTCACAATGCCAAAAGAAAAAAAAAAAAAAAAAAAAAATATATATATATATATATATATATATATATATAATTATTAATTATTAAATAATTAATTAATTTGTTTATTTTAAATAACATTTCAAAAGATTTTGATTAGACCTAAATTGCTGTGTTGAGATCTTATGTTCACACAACCCCTTTCTATACCCCTGCTTATCACAAATGAGGGCATATCATACACTTAAATTAAAACTTTTTGCATTATTTAAAATATAATTATATATTATTAACTTTACTTTAGAATAATTTTTACAAATTAGGAGATTCTCATCCTCCCCCCAAAGGCAGTTTTTGTCACATTTCTTGGGACAAATTTGTATCTAAACTATAGCTAAGCAACCCACACACACACACACACACACACACACACACACACACACACACATCCCTGCATGAGAGTATAGCTCAGAGCCGGTGACTCATTGAGCTACAAAACCTAAATCAATTCACAACCCCACAGCACTTTACTAAACCCTTTGACTTCACTGCCAGGACCCGGTGAGACATGATGAACTCAGAAAAGGGTAAGTGGGGAGGCATAGGGTCGAAAAAGAAGGAAACGTGAACCAATCATGAAGTATAGAAGAAGAAAGCAAGAAAGGAAGTTGGAGGGTGGCCGGTCCCTTGATTCTTTCTTTAGTCTAATTAAAGCTTGAGTCAGAACTCAAGAGGCTGCTGGGCTTTAGTGAGTGTGGCTACTATAATGTCTCTGTGTGGTAATTACTGAAACCCTGTGCTAAGAAGGCAGGGCCAGGAAAAAGTGGCGATGGAGGACGTCAGCAAGCCAACTGAGTGTGTGAAGGGTGGAAGGAAGTGCTTTGATTGTCCGTGAGAACTGCTGTTCCTACAAAACAGGATGATACGGCTTCATTACTTTGATTAGTTGTTTTTATTTATCTTCATCTCACTGGCAAAACTCACCAAAACAATACTAGGGTTGTCATAGCGTTTCAGTGTGGTTGTTAATATTTTTGATAACATGTTTCTGTCTGGTTCCTGTTCCTAGTTGTTTTAACCCCTAGAGGTTGATGATCGCGCCGGCGCGACGCTGTACATTTTTTTCTTATCAGTGCCAAATAGACTCAAATAACTCTGTTGGGCAAATGTTATACATCATTATACTTTTATTTGTGTACACTCACAATAAAAAGTACATGTTGTGCTTTTTGCTAAATAAAGAAAACAAACATGATGCATGATCTGCAGCCTCTCTCTCAATGGCGTTCATTCAGACAGTCTGCAGAAAATGAACTGTAACTTAGTGAATACTTGACACACAAACATGAGACATGTCTAAAGAAACTTTGAAATGTCAGGTTTTTAATAATGTAAATCAAATCGAAAACAAATATTCTGTGTTTATGTAATCTCTTTGAAAAGAGTTGATCGCGAGCCTCTTTATTAATGTTAATGCGGCCACGCCCACGGATCGCGCATTCTTTTGAGATTCAAATTCTGGCCGATCCATGCGAGCAGAGTCAACGCCCATATCAAGATTCGTGCAGTTTCATTTGAAACATCAACAGTTTGTTACGTGTTTTGAAATGTTAATTTCCTAGAAAAAAAACTGTTGTGTTTCACCCAAAAAATAAAGAATAAAATCTTTAAAATATATATATTTTTATCACAAAAAGACAAGAAAAGGCCTTTGGACTATTATTATTATTTCCATTATTATCATTATGATACCTTATCATCCACATTTCCCCCGTTGTTCCATTTTGTATTAATTATTGTAATATATGTAAT
This sequence comes from Gobiocypris rarus, assembly GCA_023029165.1. Classification (NCBI taxonomy): domain Eukaryota; kingdom Metazoa; phylum Chordata; class Actinopteri; order Cypriniformes; family Gobionidae; genus Gobiocypris; species Gobiocypris rarus. The sequence continues at coordinate 14,843,494 of CM040923.1, forward strand.
AAATTCCACAAATGTACTGTGCAGTATTGAAAAACATCCTGCATATAAATAAAATATAAATAAAGCAGTTGACATGTTCATTTTCTAGAAATAAACTGTTTTCCCTTCATTACACTCATATGTTAATCATTGTAATGCAAATACATTTAATTCTAATCACTGTAATATAATATTGAAGATCATTCTGTCACACAACGAGAATGAGATTATATGGTAATGAAAATTGGGCAGATAATTCATTATCTAAGTTATCATTTATGTCCAGAGTTTAATGCTTAGTGGTTAGTTCATATCTTTAAATTGTAACTCTAATATCAAAAATCCCATTATTGATTTGTTTGTCCATGGTTTACTATGGGATTCTGCTTGCAATCTTCCAAAAGAGTGTGACTCAGGATGTGGGCTTATTAAAGAATAGCCCGTCATAATAATTGAAACTTACCAGACAAACTGTGCCATTACGGCTCAAGTGATTTTAGTTACCCGAGGGCTGTATTGATATTCATAAGCTCTGAGAAAACGCTGCGTATGAGGAGGTGGTAAAGTAAGGCCTGCTCTGTGAATGAATGTCAGACACTTAAAAGTTAGTTCAGTGACTTTAAGATTTAGAGGACATGCTTGTGATGAATATGAATGATGCCAAGGCTAGAAAACATCCTATAAACCGCCTAAGAACAGAATCTTTAATCTTGATTTTGAGAAGGTAGTCTCAGTCTCGAGACCATGCCCAAAGCGAGTTCAAAAGACATTCTGATGCGGATTGCACACAAAGCGGCTAGAGCTGGCTAAAGTTACAAGCTCTAATATGATAGGCTGATTTCTACAGTGTTCCCACGAGTGACTGTATGCAGGACCGTTGGAAGCATGGTGCGAAGCCCAGTGGAGTACGTCAATGTGAGACCCCAGATTAACAAAACGTTTAAAAAGCAGTCTAACAGCTCTTGGTAGAGGGACCAATCAAATGAAATAAAACAGGCTTTACTGTTCACAGAAAACGATGCTTCTGTTTTAAGGGTGAAAGAGTTCAAGGTAAGATACAGGCTATAAATATTACACTATAAAAACTGTTTTTGATAGAAATATTAAATAACTGGCACTAAACAGTTGATACAAACAACTTGACTTTTTTTTGTCAAATGTTGCCATTTTGCATTGAATATCATTTACATGATTCATGTCATTTGTAATCGAATGTGACGAGACAAGAAACATTAACAGAGCCATTTTGGCATATAAGCGAATGTGAGCATATGTTAACATAAAAATATAATTACCAAATTGTTAAAATGCATTGCAATAAATTCTAGTTTTCCAAACATCACCCCATAAATGCTTAAATCTAAAAAAAAATTAAGATTAAAAAATAATAATAATACAGTTTACAGTTTTATTCCAAGTTTTCTGTTCCGCAGAAGAAGACCGCAAACATTATGTATTTTTCCTATCAATCAACGTATGCAGAGCAGATAGATATCTTTGAGTTTGTGTATCACTAGAAAGAATGAACGGGCTCATGCTGAGTTTGTAGTGTGTGTGAGTGAGTATGTACTTGTGGGGGGAGTGGATTTGTCAGTGGATTGTAGCGTAAGTAAATTAAAGTGTGTGATGTTTTGCTTAAGAGGGTTGTTGGCTGAGACTGGGTCACTTACACTTATGATGTTGAATGAGCACCACTGAGACACAGCGATGCGTGTTTGTTTCAGTGTTTTCACGTTGTGACCCATTTGCGGCATTGTTGAATGATCATGAATGGCCAGCGCTGTGTGGAATCAGACAGAGTAATGAACATTTATGCAGCAGTACTTCTAAGCACGCTCCAGAAAAGAGGGGTGAGCGGAGAAGAGATTGCGTTTGGGAAGATGGTAGTCAATGTTGTATCACACTTGATGAGGAAATGGTAAAACAACCAACCGTCTCCATTGACTCCATTGACTCCATTGCAACATGTTATATTACACTGAGGACTATGCCCACTGGAGGGGAACGTAACCAGCGACAGGAAATATATAATATATAAAACTGACATTTGTATATTTGACAAAATGTTATATTTGGATATTTGACACTCGTAGGGAGTGTCAGGATCCCAAAATTGACCCATTCTTCCTACTGAAGCTTCACGTCTTATTGCCTGTATCCACTTTTGTTTCCTTAAACTCTCGTTTCTTTGGGTCGACAGCTTACAAAAACTTAGTTCTGTGTTTTTTTAGCTTGCTTGCTGTACACCTTGTCACATATCAGCTATTGTTCTGTTTTTTTGTAGTAAGTCCGAAATGACAAGAAGGCCGCCTCACGCAATACGCCGTAAATGGAGAGCGTTGGATTGCCTCGCCCCCCCTTGGTGTGGGCGTGGCCTTAATACGCTCTGTCTCTATGGCCTGGAGGTCACAGATGTCTCACTGTGCCAAAGGTTCTCATCCCAAAATGATACATTGTTCACGGTATCGTTCAGATGCATTTTACAGCTAGAACAGTTTTTCTTTACACTTATTTTAAGGTGTCTATGTTACAGTGTAATTATACATATCAGTACTGAGTAATAGGGATGTGACGGTGAGGAAATTTTACCACCAGTTAATCGACGTGTGACAACAATAAAACCGGTATCACCGCCGGGGGTTTTTCAACTTGCTAATTTGAAACCAAAAGTAAAATGCACACGGCCGCCCTGCCATTTATAAAGGAGCAAAGCTAGTGTTTTCATTGAATTCTTATGAAAGTTAATCTTCCATAGGCATGAACTGAAAACGTGAATAACGTGAATGAATGCCCGTGCGGCCGTGCTCATTTTACTTTCGGTTTAGAATTGTCACCAATTCCGGGTCGGGTTGCTTGAATTGTGGGTTCATTAGCCTCTTATTCTTAAAGAAAAACAACAAAACAGTACAATGACAAATTCACTAATATAGGCGCTTTTACATTTCGCTTTGAAACCAAATCTTCCGCGATCATCTTCAGCTCTTCGCTCTTGTGATGAATGAAATCTGCTGCTGGTCTGTGCTGCGACTCTCGTTCGGCTCTCACTGTATCGAGCAGACACGTTCAGTTTTTAATTGTAGAGTCTGTTCTCTAACTGAACTAAATGATTTCATTACTATAAAAATCAAAACGATGCTGGGGGCAGTGCCGCGGTGGGCAAGTGATGTAACCGGTGTTTCACCTGAACACCAGCAACACAGACTATCACAGCAAGCCTACTGAGTAATATTACAATATGTACTCACTATAGGGTTAGGGTTTGGTTTTGGGTTACTGTTATACATAGTTTAACTCTTTCCCGCCAAACACAGAACTTTCCATTATTTGTGAGAAAAGGCTTCCCCGGCAGACAGATTTTTTGCTAGTTATACGCTAGGGGACGCTATGATACATCTTCTGAATGAATACTGAATCTCCTGATCAAAGCACATGCGAAGTAGCCACAGAAACAAGCGATATCAAAATATCATTAAAACATTAAACAGCATATAAATCAAAACTGCCTAATGTTATTGAATGGAATGTCGATCCAGGATGAGCTGTGGAAGCATTAGGGGTGTTGATGGACTCGATTTACGCCATCAATGTTTTGATAATTATTATGAATCCGATCTGGATGCAGTCAGATGATTTTCTCAGCTTTTTGATCAAAATGTTGCTTTTTTGTTTATGAAACTTACCCATATTCAAGTGTTGATATAAAAGAATGCATGAAGCTAGAATCATTTTTGTTTGTTTGTTTGTTTGTTTAAAAGCAGAAGGGTTTTGATATACTGCATGTTCAGACATTCATACAACAAAATATTCGTGGCTAAAAACGGTGGCTGGCATTTTTTTATTAAAAGCTGGCGGGAAAGAGTTAATGCATTTGTTTAACATTATGTGGTTATTATTATTTAACATTTAAAACATATTTATTTAATTATTACATCCTTTCATTAAAAAATATAGGCATGTATACAATTTATAGATTTATATTGTGTAATTTATCATCTCTTTGACTGGGATTCTGTTATTTAATTCGACTATCATTTTTTATTTGTTACCTATATTGTCTAAATGTCTGAATTTATGAATAATATTTGATTTAGTATTTTATAATACATTTAAATATGTATAATAATATATAGTTCATTTGAACTGTTGCTTTGGCTCATGAGTGCCTCCTTCTTGTCTGGTGCCCTTGGCAGGTGCCCGGTAGACCTGTGAGTTAATCCGTTTATGATCTCAAGTGGCAATTAAAGTCCTGTTATCTTGATTGGTGTAATTAGAGTTTCGAGATTGATACTTGTGAATGGTAAGTGTCTTCTCTCCGCTGATGCATACGTTTGTCTGGATGTAGATGTGATTGAGCAACCGAAAGTACCGTAGATCGCCAATGCATTTGCCATGTTGAAATGCAACAGGTGAGTCTACTTTTTGACACCATGGTCATGATGTTTTACATCAAATTATCCACTTTGGATTCTCACCCCTGATCTGTCTTATTCTTTCTATTTTCATTTTGGGTTAACCCACTTTCTTTTTACTGCTGTTTGCATCTGGCAAATGAGCCTATTCTGAGACGATGACCTCTGCTTCCAATTAAAGCCTGCTGAAGATTTACTGGGACAAGAGACACGAGAGAAAAAGAGAGAGATGGAGATCAATATCTGGACAACAAAGAAGAAAGAATGATTAAGGTGATTCAGTGAGGCCTTGATGTGGACTTTGCACTTTGAGGAATATTTACAGCCATTTGTGAACCCTGTGGGTTCACAAGCCTCGGCATGTGAGCGCTATGAGTGTGTGTTACCAGCGAAGCCCAGGGAGCGCAGAAAAAATTGCATTGCTAATCAAAAGCTGGACAGCTCTGCAGCAGTCATAAAGTGTCCTGGTTCTGCCTGTTCACCTGCCTGTCTATTTTGTACAGCCAGTTCAAGAGAAATTAGTTTAGAAATTAGTTTAGAATATATGGTGTTTTGCCTGTCAGATGAAGAAATAATCCAAAATACTTACATTTAATTATGGAACCAGGCCATGTTTTAGGACCAGGGGCCCATTGCATAAACTGCTAAGACTAGTCTTAAGTTAGTCATACATTTTTTTTTTCTTTAAAAGGTACATAACACACAGGGCCCTATTTTAAACGATCTGAAACGCAAGTGTCAAAGCGCAAGTAACTTTGTGGGCGGGTCTCGGCGCTGTTGCTATTTTCCCGGCGGGATAAATGGCTCTTGCGCCCGGCACAAATCTAAAATGGGTTGGTCTGAAGTAGCTTCATTATTCATTGGTGTGGTTTGGGCATAACGTGAATAAACCAATCAGAGCGTCATCCAACATTCCCTTTAAAAGCAGGTGCGCAAGTTCCACTATGGATTGCTATTATTATGGCGTATTTACCAGGCGCACGCCAGGAGCGTTCACAGCCGAGGAGACTGATGTTCTTGTAAGCCTGAATAATTTTTAAGCTAGATTTATGCCTATTTTTTCACATCTTCGTGGCACACCACAATGATTTCCGTCATCTCATGTGTTAATATTTTTTTAGTGTAACAATTTATGATTTGCAAAAATAACTGTTGCATCTGTGTAGATTACATGAGCAAAGTGTATGCGCGTTGTGCACGCTATACATTATGGTCAAGCATGCGCCCTTAAAGTAGCATAATGAACAACCCCACTTTAGACTTGTTTTTTCTGGTCAGTGGCGCAATTGTTTAATGGAACAGCAAAATAGCACCAGGGATTGTTTGCGCCGGAACACGCCTCCTTTTTTGCGCTGAACCGCCCAGGGAGCGCAAGTTCATTCACTAGTTTAGCGACGTGCTTCTGTGGAGGGGAAAAGCGCTTTATGCTGGTGCAAAATAGGAATGACACATGCGTCTGTGTACAAAGTCAATTGCGCTGGGTGCAAGATAGGGCCCACACAGTTTCTCATGTTAATCTTGAGTACATAGAGTAGTATTGCATCCTTCACATCACTGAAGAGTCATCAGTTTTATCATATTTATAAAAGACAGATATGCTGTACAGATTCTTTCTGTGGAGGCGTGCAGTAGGCGGGGCTAAAGAGTCACAAGCACACACACACACACAATACATCATAGCATTATTTGATGCAGTTTCACTCACTGCCTGCGGTTTGGACTCATGACCGGGAACAAACAAACACACTTACAGAACTCCGTTGCTGCTCCAGGAAAACAAACTGCATCCACTGTATCCTTAATGCTGGGTTATTTGGGAAGCTGAACAAGGTTATCTTTCCCTCACAACAAAAAACACACTTGTTTAGTGACATTGTTGATTTTGTGTTCTAAAAACAAAATGACAGCGCTGCCGACGGCTCCCGTAACCCGAACAAAGCTCGTTGATGCGTTGACACACGCTCATCCGGGAGAAGTGCCCATACAAGCATTTCCGCCCTTTATGAAGTCATACTCGAAAAAAAAAAAAACGAGAAAACTCCTGAAGGAGTATATTTGGCACAGAAATACTCTGTCATACATCCACCTCGTTTTTTTAAATTATGCAACTCTTTAACAGTGTAAATAAGTCAGAATGCATGAAATAGCATTAGACCTTTAAGACTGTTGATAACTTTTTGAGTTGAGCTGGAGATGGAGATGGAGATGATTCATAGAAATTCTCCACCAACTTGCCAAAATGTAAAATAATTAAGGATTTCCATAAGACTAATAATAATCTAAAGAACCGTTTTCCACTACAAAGAACTTTTAGTGTGTTGGAAAGGTTCCATTAATTCCATTAAAAATAACAATTTAGCATTGTGGGGACAACTTTTGCACCACACATTGGTCTTTACAAATGTTTAAATTGATCTGTTTTAGCTTTTGAAATGAATTTCTCCTAATTGAAGCCGCAGCTAATTTGTATGCATATGTGCTTTTGTTGTAGACTGCTAATTTGATCAGCAGCACTGCACGCTCCCCTTGAACGTGGATTTAATTCGAGACGAATCAGAATTCACTGGAGTTCAAATCTGTCTTTTTTGTGCGGCTATAAATAGCTGCTTGACTTCTTTGTCACAATTGGGTCAAAGGAAGTTAAAAATACAAGAATGTCCCAGCAGAGCCGACAGATCAAGTGCCAAACAGCGCACAGGACATGAGAGTGCCGGAGATGGATGGAGTGGCAGTATTTGTTCGGTTCAGAAAAACAAGACTAATGCACTTAATTTAGAATGTCAGCGAAAAGTCTAGATTGGGAGGTTATATATCAGCTTGATATTTCTGATTCTGTCAACAAAGTGAAATGCACATGCATGTGTTGATTCGCATGAGCACCTATAGGCGAGTGCGCAAACATTAACCTCAACATGCTTAGTATTCCATGCCGGTTGTTTCCTGACACTCACGGCTGCCGCAGCCTTTCTCCTAGCGGATTTCCGACCGGCAGAGGCGTCACCATGGAGACAGACATGATGTCAGCCCAGTGGCATTGCTGATTATTGAAGGATGAAGTTTCACTCTCTTTGGACCACACTGTGTGTATATGCAGTGTTTTTTGGAGTGTGTGTGGAACAGGTATATGCTCAGTGAAGGAGCAACGAAAAGATCAATTATTTGTTCAAACACTTGTATGGTGAAATGAACTGGGCATGAGACCAGCGCTGAGAAAGGGTTACCAACTGAACAATCATCCCTCTTTGTTTGCATATTTGTTTATGCATAAGTCAATGTGCTTGTGTGTGAATGCACATTAAAGTGTCATGAAACCGCCCGTTTTAGCAAGTCAGTTCACACCACGGTTTTGAAAAAAGAGAGAGAACACAACTCTATGTGCTCCATTCATAGGAAAAGGTCACGTGGTGTCATGAATAATGATGAGACAGTGCCTTTTCATTGGCTAAAGCCGCACAATCTAATAAATAATTATGAGACAATACTCACTTGGAAATGTAATATTGATTACTTCTCAAATTGATTCTGTTTTCCTTAAAAAATGACACTTACTTTAGGTTGAGAACCCATGAGCATTTTCATTAACAAAACATGGACAGAGGCAAAATAAATTAACAATGGCATTAAAGAGATAGTTCATCCAAAAATGAAAAATGTCCATGATTTACTCACCCTTAAGCCATCCTAGGTGTTTTCGACATTCTTCTTTCAGATGAATACATATAGAAAATGTATATTAAAAAAAGATTCTGGCTAATCCAAGCATTGTAATGGCAATGAAAGTCCAAAGAGTGCATCCATCCATTATAAAAGTAATTCACACTGCTCCCGGAGGGTTAATAAAGGCCTTCTGAAGCAATTCAATGCGTTTGTGTAAGGAAAATAGCCATATTTTAAACTTTATAAAGTAAAATATCTAGCTTCCGAAGAAAGTGCAACTCGTTCTACAAGTGGTTCACGTCCTCAGACTGTGAATTATACGTTTCTTTTGGCAACACTATCAATGGCAGTATGAACCAGCAGTGGTGAAGGTGGTACAGTGGTCATGTGGTAAAAAAACATTGCAAAAAAGACATGTTTTTGTGAAAGAAATAGCTCCCTATACCCTTAAATAGGGCATTATTTGAGGTGACAGCCATTTGTAGGGGTATCTAAAAGTTATCCAGTGCACTCATCCAATCCCACAATGCACCGCAATAACAAGTGTACAACCGTGTACGCTTAACGGCTAGAGAATGCCCATAATGCACTGTGAGAGTTGAGCGCCAAATTAATTCCCACTTCTGACCTGAAGATGGCACCCGCAGCTGAATAATCCGTCCATCCATTTTCCAAACCGCTTGTCCATTGTCGCTACGCATAATATCATACAGGTGTAAATTATTTTTTAATTGATTATCAAATTGTTTAATAAAGGATATTTATACATGCTAGTTTCCATGACAGAGTACAATAATAATCTTTTACTGGAGCTGCCAGTTTGCAATAAGTTTCGAATTATTTTAAAACAGCAAGCACAAACTAGTGTCTGAATTCACTCACTCGTTTTCATTCACTCCTTCAAGTGGACTATATTAATGGAGAGATTTAGGGAGTTTTACGGGTTATACAGGGCACTTTTCGAAGACATCCCTTATCTTGTAATTATGATTAAAAAAATCACATGAAAGCAAGACACACTTGAAAGTAATCAAGGCAATGAACCAATGAGAAGACAGAACTGATAGCCACATGACAAGGCAATAAACCAATGACATGATGACACATGCAATCACATGGCAAGTTCACATGGGGGAACAGGGAAACAAAACAGCAAACATGACTATGGGTGCGTCTCAATCAGTTCCCTATCTCCGAGCTCGTTAATCAGTATATTGTGTGCACGAATTAGGGCACTAGTAAGGACAGTAAAGGACGCTGGCTTACTATACTTTGGGCGAAGTGACTACGTCCTCATTGTAAAACATCATGGTATTAATGAACAACAGAAGAGCTGATATCTTTCTGACATTACTTGTAATGTTGTTTAAAGTACATTATGATAAATACTTTGCTTGTTAGATATACGCGCATCATATCGAGTGTCTTTGTGTAGTGAGTTGGCTCACGTTTTGCGCTTCAGAACTTCCGTTAATGGAACATAGCATCGATGCACCCTGGGTTTTGCGGTGCATTGTGGGACTTTTTAGGGAGCGAACGTTTCAGTGCACTGGAAGGATTCTGCGATTGAGACAGCCCTTAAAATGTCTGACTCCCTGATCAGTGCCCTGACTACTGTACTAGGGAGCTGATTGAGACGCACCCTATGACAAAATTCTAAATGAAAGACATGAAAACCCTAACCGAAAACTGGAAATAAGAATGTAAGTGAATTTTTTTGGTTGACGTCAAGGCCGTAACCATGTCTTGAACATTGGGGGGACCAATTTATTTTTTTTACAAAGCATAAAGAAACAGAACAGTGAACGAAATTCTCTGTCTAATTCTATTTGGGAAATAATCATTTTGGGACTATTTGCAAATAATATTTGCATTAATTTGCGTCAAATATACCAGTTAGTGAATATATTAACACTCGAATACCTTAGTGGTCTGGAATATTTGTTAACCATGTCGAAGGTTACAGGTTCTAATCCGCCCTCATATAGTTTTTTTTTCTTCATTAAAATCAAAGATGTTCAATAATGGTATATTAAGAGCATGGACACGTTTGTGTGCATTTTGTTTTGTGATTTCACTGGAAAGAATAGAGTCCCGGCAATGGCAATAAGCGATAGATTGACGTACTCGACTGTGCACGAGGGGTTTTGTCCCCCTCAATGGTGGTTATGGCCCTGACTGGCGTAATGAAATGTTAGGCTAATAATTGCATATAAAAGCACTTAGATTATTCAAATAGTTTATATTGAAACCTGTATATTATTTAAGCTTTAAAGCTGTTTAATTGTGTTTACTGTTACGTTTCTTGGCATAATATTTAATATCATTTTACACAGGAAAGATTGGTCAACTTTTTTCACACTAAAATCATGTTAGCGCACATTGTAAATGTCTTGTCGCCATACTTCTGAAAAAGTGAGTATTTTACCGTTTACTTATTCACTTATTTTATTTATGTATTTATTTATTGTGGCAATCAATATTATTCCACAATATCAGATGCTATCACTGTCTTCTCTCCTATTCATACGTACAAATGTCAACATTTTAAAAATGGTGATTCACAGCTCTTTAAAGATATCATAAAATACTTTTCCTGTTATAAGTTTAACCTTTAATCCCGTTATATTACCCCTTCCTGTACTTTAGCTTTGCCAAGACCATGTCCGATGCAATTTTTTTCACCCTCTTAAAAATAGCCAGTAGAGCGTCATTAAATACACTGACATTTAAGAGCGAAGACCATTTAAAACGTGTCTCAGGCCCTTGTTGCATAAGCACCGGGTACTATTATTACATAACATAGATGAATTCCCGCAGAATTTATAAAAGTGTCTCAGTAAACACAACTGGAATTATTTAAACTTAGGAAATGTGATGAGCAGCTTATTACAGTGTTATTACATCCCTATTACACACATATTACTATGTTATAAATGTGCCTTTATTGGTTACTGTTACATTTGGTTTCCTGAAAAAGGGCTGTGATTCTTTGAAACGTAAGGGCTCTTGTGAGTGATCCGTGCTTGTTTTGTTTCTCAGCTCACGTAGCAGTGTACTTCTGAATGCAAGGACAGTTTACCATGTCTCTGCCCTCTCTCGCCCTGTCTCTAGAACTTTCTTCAGAGAAAACGAGCAGGCTGTCGACCCAGCATGAGAAAAACAATACTTCACCCTCATCTCTTTTTTTCTCCTCATTCTCCAAACTTAACATCTCTTTGTTACTCTCCACTCTTGAGTCCGCAGTTAAATTTAGTTTGCTTTAAAAAAAACACTTCCTCTAATTATTTACAGTTGTACTGGATGATGACTTGTAATGGGTGAGGGTGTCTCAAGGAACATTGTCTAAGACTTTAAAGTTGTGCAGCTTATTATGTAGAATTTAAAGAAGACATATCAGACATTTTTACAACTCTTTAGTTTATAAAGCCAAAACAACAGCTTGGTCAGAATGGTCATGTTTATGAAACCCCATTTTTACATGCTGTATCAACACTTCAATAACATGCCAATATTTAGCAATTTGGCCCAACCTACATGAATGTTAGTATAAACTACACAGCCAATCATAACAAAAGACACTAACATGTAATCCTTAAAATGAGTCTTTGTTGACCAATATGGTATTTCACTGGAAAGAATTTATAATTGAATGAAAATACATTTTGAGAATGTTGAACTAAACTTTCAGTTTCTCACTCATTTCATGATTGTGACGCTTTTATGAAAGAACATTCTGACTCTTCACAATTCATCAAATTCTCTCTTCGGGTGTTCCACCTGTAGTTTTTTTCCTATCGTTCGCTATTTTCTGCTCTGCCATTTGGAAAATAAAAACAGGGAAGAGATATAAAAGGCTTTTAGACATTGATTTGTTTTGCAGCTAGCGGGATTGAAGTTCTCGGACACTGCGCTGACAAAGTTGACGTGCGTCTAAAAGGCTCTTGAGAGGGTAGCTAGGCTTTAGTAATAGATCACCTGAACCGTCATTATCGACAGGAAGTTGAAGGAAGTGTGGGCTTTTAATGGCAAGAGAGCAATAAACCTTTCTCTGTTGGTCGTCTTTATCATTTTTGTTGTGCTGCTCCTTAGAGCTTGCTTCAAGGTTTCTTTCTTTACAAAAGTGCCTTTATATTCACTCACCGCAGAGTTCTGATCACGAGTAACATGTTCAGTCCATGTTTAGAGCTGTTATCTTTTGTATTTGATACAATTCATTCACAAACAAATCATCTCTTCGTCTCTCATTTTTTGTTTTCAAGGCTGCTTGAAAGAAAGGTTCGCTGAAAATGAAAATGATGTCACTGCATTCACACCCCTAATCGTTTCAAAACAAAAGCAGAGCGAAATTGATTTGTTTTGTTCAGTTACAACACACACTAATGGTGTTTGGGATAAGTCACATGAAATTTGGTGCAATGAGTCACCATTTTGGTGTCTGAACACAAATGAGAGTTTGATGAAGGTATGTAGTCTGTGACTCATATACACAACGTTCTGATGGCCAAATATCCTTGATAAAATACAAAAGGCATTTTTGTACAAAATGCGTTTTTATGCTTTTACGTTGTCATTAAACTAAAGCAATTTATAAAATGTACACTAATATTCAAAAGTTTGAAGTTTTGAATGTACTATGCTCATCAAGGCTGCATTAATTTGATGAATACTAGAGTCATATTGTAAAATATAAAATGTTTTTTTTATACATACGTACCATACTGTATATGATTTCTGATTTCTATCATCTGTTCGCCCATGGGCGTGCTGGTCTGAAAACGAGGAGTGTTCAGGTGCATTATTGGCGTGTTGCTATTTTGAGGCAACTGAAAACGACTGCGACATTGACCAACTGAAACCTGGTCTAAAGTAGCCTGATGTGGTCATACTCAATTCTAGTCAGAATATGAGTCTGGTACCGCTCCATTTGGCTTTGATTATGGGGCTTGTTTCAACCAAACCAGGAAAGACCTCAATTGGATAGACCTACAACCAATCAGAGCAACGGAGCGACGCGTAACGTTAGTTGTCAAATGTCAACAGAACTCAACTGCACTGTGTTGCCAAGTCCGTGTTTTTGTCCATGTCCGCGGGTTGAAGCGACCCCAATTATGTGATTATATAAACCCAGGAATGCAAATTTTACCAGGCAACCTTGCCAAAATAACATATTTTGCCAACCAAACGCCATTTTTTTTCCAGAGAACCCCCCCGGAAGGCTATTGTTTTTGGCTATAGTTTTGAGTAGCAACTGTGCGCGACATTGCAAAAAAACGTGGCAACCCTGTCTGCACGCACGCTGGATTAAGTAACGTTACAAGAAAAAGATGAGTGTAAACGATCTTTGCCAGTAATGTAATAAAAGAATTTAAGGATACACAGAGTACTTACCAACACGATCATCGTTTCTGAGAGAAATAGTGAAGGCGAATACATATACGAACAAGTTCTCCGTTTAGGATAAGAGCAAATTCAACCCAAAGCGCATTCGATGACGTGGATGATTACGTTACTGTTGATCATCTGTCCATCATCGTCTAAAGTCCGCCCTGATGATTTCATTGGTCCGAACAGTTTCTGTTCGGGCATAATTACTCCTCTATGGATCAAGTCCAGACCGAATTGCCCGAGCAAAAATGTTGTGGGCGGGGCTAAATTCGGCTGGCATCCAGGCTAGGTCTAAAGTCAATAGAGCAGTATTTTTTTTGTTATTTAAAGGGTGCGTTAGTAATGCGTGTCTATTGTGTGTACAATGCATGTACACTGCTTATTACACACACAGGGACGCTCAGCTGCACACAAATATTAAAAATAAAAGGATTCCTCTCTGGAGAGTGCTCAGTCTTTCCGCTCTCAAATGCCGCCGTGTAAATAGCGAATCCGCCATGGTGCAAGCGCAACTGGCTTTTAAAGGGAACAGGAGATGATTGGTTTATTGCACATTACGCCCAAAACACACCCATGACTCATTAAGAGACTAGATACAGAACTTTTGTTAACCCCCCAGGAGTCTAGCAAAAGTGGATTCAGACACGTCCTAAGTTCACCTGTGACATGCGCTTCAGACCGTGCCTTCAGATCGTTAAAATAGGGCCCTATATCTCAAGTTACCTTTTTTTCTCAAACTTTTTGGTGCTTTACAAATGTGAACTGTAAATTTCAATGTTTCTTTTTATGTTTGGAACGACTTAAGGGTGAGTAAATAACAGCCAGCGGTCCCCACTTTTCAAAAGGCTTATAAATCACACAGGATGAGTTTTTTTTTGAGAAAGTAAAAATGCAGCATGTCTCCTGTGATGGGTAGGTTTAGGGGCAGGGGCAGTGTAGGGGGATAGAATGGACAGTTTGTACGGTATAAAAACTGTTACGTCTATGGAGAGTCCCCACAAAGATAGTGAACCAGACGTGTGTGTGTGTGTGTGTGTGTGTGTGTGTGTTAAGCCCCTGTCTTGCAGGTGCAGCTCCAGTAGTGTCTGGCTGTATGTGTGAGCGCAGCTCTCTGTAATGCTAATAAGAACATCAGACAAGCTGATCACAACCCCCCACCACACCCCCCGCCTGCTCTCCACACAGGAGCTTCTCACACCACTGCACACACAGCTGAACCACTGAGGGGCTCAGAGAGAGAAAGAAGCTCGAATTGAACTGTGAATGGAGAGATAAAGCAAGACAAGAAGAGATTTGAATGACTGAACTTTATGAATGAGAGAGAGAAAGCAGGATGAACTGAATGAAACGAAGACAAGACAGGACAATAGAATCAAAAACAATTGAATTAAAATAATAGTTCGCGTAAAAATTTAAATTCAGAAAATTACTCACCTTCATGTCGTTCAAAAATGTCATTTTGTGGCCACAAATTAGGAATCTGTTCCCACGACTTATTACATTGTACTAATTTATTCCCTTGTTTTAATTTAGTTACAGGATATGATTAATAAGTCGTATGTATATTCTTAATTTGTGGCCATGTTACCTTGTTTTGTCCCCTGCATGTCATGTGAAGCTCTGCACATATGACTTTCTGTCTTTTGTGGAACACATTATTTTGAAGAAATTTCATTATGAAAGCATATAGTGACCAGAAGCTGCCAAAAAGACACAGAACTGCCATAAAAGCAGTCTATATAACTCAGTTGCTATAATCCTAATGATATTAGGTATTGATTGTTAATTCTGTTAGGTACAATAAAAACAGAAAAGATTGCTAATTTGTGACTCATCTTGAGTAGTTCTGCATTTGAATAGTTTTTTCCCAGAGCAAGCGGAGAAGTGAACAATGAAGGCTAAAAACAAAAGCTTGAGATCTTGGTGCATTTTGTGAAGGTGGGCAGTTGTGATGTGATACTGACTTGCTCTTGCAGGCCTCTGTGGTGCCCTCAGCAGCATACTTGACTCTAAAGTCAAGATCTCTCACAGCGATCAGCACGAGCGGCCCTGGAGAGAAGCCACGGTCAGAGGGGCACTTTGCACTGCCAAGTATTCTTGACTATCTGAGGGAAGGAGAGGTGAGGGGTAAAGAGTAAGGGAGAGGACAGAGCAAGATGACAAGAGGGGGGAAGTAGGAAAGAGAATGAGTGGAGTTTGTGCAGTGAGACCTTGAGGCACTCTAGATTAACTGCCAGTTTTCAGGAATACAGTGCAAAATATGGAAGAAATATGGATTTTTATATATATATATATATATATATATATATATATATATATATATATATATATATATATATATAATTAGTGTTTTTGATTAGTGTTCAATATTTAAAAAACGTTGATTGTCAACCCTAGGATTTTTGCTGTTTTATTTTACATTTATTTAGCAATCTTATTACTAAAGTTATGTCTATAAAGTGCTGTCAATAGATTAAAAAATTTACTAATTTATCACATATTTATTTATGTAATTAATCACGTTTATTCGAAATTAAAGACATTGTTTTTTTTAATATTTTTATATTGTAATAATTTCACAATTACTTAAATATACAACTTAAATATAGTATATTTTAAATATTTGTTGTAATGGCATCTTTTATAGCCAGTATCAATAACAATTTATGTAAAAATAAAATATTACTTGTTTTACTGCAGACCAAATGTTGTGTTTCATGATTTTAGGTAAATTATTAGATAAAATCGTGTATCAGTGTTACATTTTTTATTTTATTTTTTCAGAATTAAAATGAATTAAGTAAATTAAAAAAGATATATTTTTGTACTACCAAAAATTGAATATCAATTCAACAGATTAAATTGCAAAATTATTTTGAATGATGTTAATACTTAGATACAGATACAAGATACTGATACATTACTTTTAAGGCGCGATTAATCGCGATATAATATTTATATTATTATATTATATTATTATAATATTTTTATAATTTTTATAATTTCACAGTTACTTTCCAAATTAATGTTGAAACAACTTAAAGATAGTATATTTTGAATATGTTGTAATGGCCTATTTTTATAAATGAAGCCCAGTTTCAATAATCTGTTTAAAAATAAAATAAAATATTTTATATATATATTATTATATTGCATATTGTTTATAATATATATTGTTTTGCTGCAGACCAAAAGTTGTGTTTCATGATTTAGCAAATTGTACTATTCTTGGAATGAGGTAAAATCATGTGGTATCATCGGTTACATTTTTCTTTTGTTTTTCAGTATTAAAATTAATTAAATAAGTTTATTAAAAATATTTTTGTACTACCAAAAATGTAATATCAATTCAACAGATTAAATCGCAAAAATTACTTATACTCGTATATGTAATAGTAGATACAAGACACGACTCTTGAGGTGAGATATGAAGGAGGGGTACAGATATTATATGTGTTGAAAGCAACTTTTCATGCTAGATTAATATTATGTTAAATAGCCAAACATGTCTATTAGGACTCACAACAAAAAATACATGGCATTTGTGTCTTTTGGTGAAAAGTGCACTAGATTTCATGCCCTTTCATGCCTGATTCTTATCCATGTTAAATCAGTGTTATATAGACAGAATACTATTTTAAAAATAGGATAAATTGATTTCTGGTAGTAAAGGAAATGCAGAGGTAAATTTCAGCCCACCTTTCACAGGCTGCATTTGGATTGCTGAATAGAGTCTCTTTCTCTGAGGTGTGAAATGAGATGGAAAATTAGACGAACGGATGTGGGGTTTTTTTTCACTTCATCTCTGAAAGCGCTTGTCTCCTCACAGTCATATGTTCCATTTTTTTCATGTGAGAGGGTTTAAGTGGAAGATGAATCAGCTCTTGCCCTTGTGTGTCAGGCGTAAAGATGAAGTGTGTGTCTTACTGTGTAGTCATCTGTGCGGCAAGTTCGCCCTCACTGATTTTTGTTTTCAACTCAGTTTGTTTTCTGGATTGTGATGCTTAAAATCATGCATCTCCTTACATTCAGACAGAATTGCCAGGCATTCCTTGTAAACAGGAGCTCTAATTCATTCAGAAATCCGATTGGCTCATTGCAAGACCGTAACTATGGCTTAGACATTGGGAGGGACCAAAGTTATTTTGTGGTGGGTAGTTTTCTATTTGCATTAGGAAATATCTGTATAAATGTTCAGTTATGTTCAATTATGTTTTTTTTTTCCTAGTCAACAAAGAAAGTCATATTGGGTTAAAAACAACATGAGGGTGAATAGATGATTACAGGTTTTTCATTTTTTTGGTCAACTAACCTTTAATCAGAGGTAATATAAATGCAAAGGGAAGTCAGAGGTAGTAAATGCTGAGTCAAGGGGAGCGATAAACTGAAATAGGGCACATTGTCCTTGCCATGAAATGAAGTGAAGGATGGGTAAATGAATGGAAAGGTTGGTATATCGAAGCAGGGTCAGCCACTTGTCATGAAGAAGTGGGAACCTTGCGGAACCATAAGGATTAAAGGTCAGTCATGATGCGCCTCATCACATGCTGCCAGTCGTTTCTTTATGTGCCCTGTCAGTCAAGCAGACCAGAGAAATGTTGACCTCACTTTTCATTTGAACTTTCCAAACATCCAAGAATACAGACATTTGGATTTGGACCATATCCTATTCAAAAAACAAACTTTTAGATGTAAAGGGGTAATCTGAGCAATGTTCAATGTCCAAAACCAATGAGCACCATTTTTTATTATTATATAGAATTTTGCCATATCTACACTGTGAACAAATATTTTAAAAGTAAGTAACCTGGTCGCCTCCAAATTTTGAGTTCATTGAAATAAAAATGTTGAGTTAATACAATGAACATTTTTCAGAATCGACATCACCCTTTATTCAAATATTATTAAAAGATTTTGTAAACATATTGTGTGTTTTATGTTATAATGCAGTGATTGTGTTATAAATTGTGCTATTTTCATGATTTATCACAACATTTTTATTTATTTATGTGGTTCAGATACAATAATATTTTGAGTTTCTATTTATTAAACCAATTTCCTTGATTGTATAACTCAGTTTTTTATTTTATTTAAATAAACTCAAAATTTGAAGGCAACCAGGTTACTTGTTTTTTTAAAAGTTAAACCAACAATATTTTTTTACAGTGTACCATTGGCTGGGAAGTGAGAAAACGGTATAAAAAAAATATTTTTAATAAAAATATATAATGTGAATTTTGTTGTATTAATAGAATTGTACATGCATTTATTATACATACTTATTTTTACATTAATTAAAAAAATCTATTTCTCTTATTATCCAAAAATATAGTAAAATAATGTTGTTGGGTTACAATTAAGAGATAAGATACTCAAAGAAAATGCAAGCAACATTATATTTTTTCTATTTTCTAAATCTTATCAGTAAGCATTAGCTTATTAATAGTATTAAATAAAAAGTTTACAGTACCGTAGTGAGATTTGAAAGTTATATTTTCTTCTTCTCTCTTCTGTTTCAATTATATCTTGCAGTTTTATTCACATTACACTGTGATTTTGCCAATTCTTTAAAGAAGACCGGTGTAAATGTTTTACAATGTAAAACTTCATTCTAGCCCACTTAGGAATAATATCCATTAAATTTTAACCACTTTATGAGCACATTTGACTGAAAATTGTGCTGTTCACAGAAAATCGCAAATGCATACCTACGGGAGTTTTTTGAAAGCTTTTCTGGAAGAAAAGTAAACCCATAACCAAGAGGGCAATTGTGAATTATTTGAAAGTTATTGTAACTCTCCATTGAAGAATTTAGTCCGGTTTAAGCTTGGTTTAATTCAGTTTATAAAACACATTTTGTAAAAGCAACATACATTGAACTCAAAGTTCTGTACAGGTTGTGTAAAACAGATTTAAAGATTAGGCAAATAATAATACCAAAAGAAAATTATACACCCTCAAAAATAATTAAAACATAAAGAAGAGTTACAATTTAGAAATAGACAGAGAAGATCTAATATGGAAGGGAAGACAAAGCCAGGAGCAGCCACGGAAAAAGCCTGGTCACCTTTGAGACATGAACGAGGGACTGAGAGGAGTAATTGACTTGATGACTGAAGAGATCTTGAGGCAGTGTGGGGCAAGGGGATCACATATGTACTAGGGAGAAAGTCAAGACAAAACTTTAAAAACAACAAAGAACAACACATTGATGTCTTAAGACACGAAACGATCGTTTTCTGCGAGAAACCGATCAGTATTTGAGTTATTTTTTACCTTATATCAGACGAACCTCGTCTAGGATTCCGAATGCATACTTCCGCTGGAGAAGGTCAAAACAGCGGCGCAATCATAGATATATATAGATGCCTCATTAGTGCCTGCGTGGATGGTGCAGATCGGTCGAATGAGGTATCTATGTAAGTATATAGATGGAATCCTAGATGAGGTTCGTCTGATATAAGGTAAAAAAATAACACAAATACTGTTGGATTTCTCACAGAAACCGATCGGTTCATGTCTTAAGACATTAATGTGTCGCCACGAGCCACAGGGTTTAATATAGATTCGAATGTCTGTGGGTTTTTACCCTCATAGAAATACAACCCATTGACATGCATTATACAAGCAACGGTTGGAGTTAAAAATCTTCATTTGTGTTCTACTGAAGAAACAAACACACAAATGTAAATTTTTGGGTGAACTATCCCTTTTACTGTAAAAAAAATCCATCAAGCATTTAATGTCACAAAGACATTCAAACAGATAAAACACAGAACAGCTGTTATGTTTAACCCGTAGAGATCGATGATCGCGCCGGCGTGATGGCCTTGATTTATTTTTCTTATAAGTGCCAAAGAGACTCAAATAACTCTGGCGACTTTTATCATTCAGGCAAGTGTTATACATCAATATAATGGGATGAGTATCTACTTTTATTTGTGTACACTCACAATAAAAACAACATGTTGTGCTTTTTGCTAAATAAAGAAAACAAACATGATGCATGATCTGCAGCCAGTTTAAGGCAAAACTGTAGGCAACACCACCCATTAGTCAAAAGTCTTGTGGACACATATTTATTGTGTGTTTTGTGGCCTGTACATTTTTTGTTTTTTCAAAAACGTTATTCTCATGCATGTACATACATGTTGCTCTCATTTTATGGTAGCCCAGTTTGTGCTGAATACAGTGTAATGATACGTTTACCATTAATGTGTTTATAAGCAACTGAAAAGCACAAATGTCAGAGCATGTCAAAACTTGTAAAGGGCCCCAAAACAGCTCAGACTTTATAGAGTTAACAGGAAGATAAAGCTGAGTGTCATTCGCATGTCATACGTTTACATGCAACCAAATAATCCATTAGTAATCGGGTTGACGGCTCAATCAGACTAAAAAGCCTTAATGTACACTCACTTAAAGGATTAGGAACACCTGTTCAATTTCTCATTAATGCAATTATCTAATCAACCAATCACATGGCAGTTGCTTCAATGCATTTAGGGGTGTGGTCCTGGTCAAGACAATCTCCTGAACTCCAAACTGAATGTCAGAATGGGAAAGAAAGGTGTTTTAAGCAATTTTGAGCGTGGCATGGTTGAGGCAGATGGGCTACAACAGCAGAAGACCCAACTGGGTACCACTCATCTACAAATAGGAAAAAGAGGCTACAATTTGCACAAGCTCACCAAAATTGGACAGTTGAAGACTGGAAAAATGTTGCCTGGTTTGATGAGTCTCGATTTCTGTTGAGACATTCAGATGGTAGAGTCAGAATTTGGCGTAAACAGAATGAGAACATGGATCCATCATGTCTTGTTACCACTGTGCAGGCTGGTGGTGGTGGTGTAATGGTGTGGGGATGTTTTCTGGCACACTTTAGGCCACTTAGTGCCAATTGGGCATCAT
The DNA here is from genome assembly GCA_023029165.1 of Gobiocypris rarus. Taxonomy (NCBI): domain Eukaryota; kingdom Metazoa; phylum Chordata; class Actinopteri; order Cypriniformes; family Gobionidae; genus Gobiocypris; species Gobiocypris rarus. Next base: position 14,864,838 of record CM040923.1, read on the forward strand.
TTAAATGCCACGGCCTACCAGAGCATTGTTTCTGACCATGTCCATCCCTTTATGACCACCATGTACCCATCCTCTGATGGCTACTTCCAGCAGGATAATGCACTATGTCACAAAGCTTGAATCATTTCAAATTGGTTTCTTGAACATGACAATGAGTTCACTGTACTAAAATGGCCCCCACAGTCACCAGATCTCAACCCAATAGAGCATCTTTAGGATGTGGTGGAACGGGAGCTTCGTGCCCTGGATGTGCATCCCACAAATCTCCATTAAATGCAAGATGCTATCCTATCAATATGGGCCAACATTTCTAAAGAATGCTTTCAGCACCTTGTTGAATCAATGCCAAGTAGAATAAAGGCAGTTCTGAAGGCGAAAGGGGGTCAAACACAATATTAGTATGTTCCTAATAATCCTTTAGGTGAGTGTAAACACCTTAATGGATCCGAATGAAATTTCGATCAGATTGAAAGGGGTAATTTATTCATTTACTAATCCGATCGAGAGGACGTGTAAACACTTGATCGGATTGAAAAACGAAACTGAAAGGACTGCACATGTGCAATGATGTAGAAATAGCGCATTGACGTATGACACGTGGAACAAGCTGTTCTTCCTGTTGAATAAAGTGTCATATAAATGAGTGTCCCGTCATTCTAAAATTATCCTTTTACTCAGCGTCTGTGAAGTGGAGCAGGACAACGTCCTACCAGTCCTTGTTTCGTATTCTCATCCACAGACGTTGGAAGCGGGGAGGGACATTTTTACTGTGTGATAAATATAAAACAGCGCGGCAAAACGTTTAATTTGCTCATTGTTGCCAAACTATGACCAGAGAGGTTCCGATTTGAAGATTTACATATTAATTTGTTACATTTATATAGTGCTTTTTCTGGGTCCTCAAAGTGCTTTTACATGGAAGGGGGAATCTCCTCAAACACCACCAATGTGCAGTATCCACCTGGATGATGCGACGATAACCATATTGTGCCAGAACGCCCACCACACACCAGCTTATGGTGGAGAGGAGACAGAGTGATGAAGCCAATCAGAATAGAGGGATGATAAGGAGGCCTTGATGGACGGGCCAATGGACAAATTTGGGCAGGATGCCGGGGTTACCCCTACTCTTTTTCCGAAGGACATCCTGTGATTTTTAATGACCACACAGAGTCAGGACCTCGGTTTAACATCTCATCCGAAGGATGGTGCTTGTTACAGTATAGTGTCGTCCCCATCACTATGCTGGGGCGTTAGGACCCACACAGACCACACGATGAGTGCCCCCCGCTGGCCTCACTAACACCTCTACCAGCAGCAACCTAGTTTTTCCCAGTTGGTCTCCCATCCAGGAACTGACCAGATTCAGCCCTGCTTAGCTTCAGTGGGAAACCAGTCTTGGGCTACAGGTTGATATGGATGCTGGGATAAATGCACACATCAACCTGATCACTTTATTTAGAGTCCATGTAAAAACTACATTCAGATTCATACGAATTAATTCAGTCCAATTCAGTTGTGCATGTAAACATAGAAATTATATAAGTTCTGTTTCTGAATAATATGACCAAGGAGAATCACATATAAAACAAAAAAAGAGAAATGGAACCCTGTGTAATACCATAAGGGATTTGAGCATGCGTTGAGAAACATTTCCCTATGTTAACAGAAAAAGTTCTCGCTTTGAGTTAAGAGGCAAACCACTTCGGCACAGGTCCCTTAAAGGCCCAGCTACCTGATCAAGTCTTTGTAAAAGGATGGCATGATTTACTCTGTCAAATGCTGCACTTAAATTAAGCAGAATTAAAATACAGAAAGACAAGAGAGTAAAGTATCATTGGTAACCTTCAAGATTCAGTACTGTGTAGTTCTCCAAAACCAAACTGAAATGTGTCAACAAATATTAAAAGTAATATGAAATACGAGAGTAGACAGATGTGACATGGTGGCTCGGTGGGTAGCATTGTCGCCTCGCAGCAAGAAGGTCCCTGGTTTGATCCAGGAGTCCTTACTGTGTGGAATTCGCATGTTCTCCCAGTGTCAGCATGGGTTTCCTCCAGGTCCTCCCCACAGTCCAAAGACATGCAGGTTAGGTGAATTGGCTATGCCAAATTTGTCGTTGTAAGTGTGAATGTGTCCACTTTCAGTGCTGGGTTTTGTCAGGAAGGGCATCCGGTGTAAAACCTGTGCCAAATCAAGTGTGTGTGAAGCGGACCCTGCAAATGAGCAGGAATAACACTAAGAAAGAGTAAGTAACAACCAGATTTAGAGCTAGAAAATCCTTTTTTTAAATATGTGAAGGGCTTCATTTTAGGAACAATGATGAGAAGTGTTTCAAGAGAAAAAATAACATTGCGATGGTATGTTAGAGCTAATCCACTCAACTTTATGAATCAAACCGGTCAGTTGAAGTCTCGAATGGGGCACTAGGAGTGGAATTTACAAAGGACCTTCAGCCTATGATATTCTTCAGCCTGTGCATTTTGCGCAACTAAATCCGACGTGTATTTCAAAAGCGCTCTGATACTTTTAAAGACAGAAAACACTTGTTAAAACAGAAAAATCTTGGATAAAGTCCTTATTGAATTGAAGTGGTCTGTAAACCAGGGCACAAAGCAAAGAGGTCGGAAGATTAACCTTGGAAAGCTGCACCTCAAAGCTTCGAAAATTATCATCCGGCAGGAGTTTACACTTAAAACAGTTCTTGAAAATTGTTGCTATTCCACCTCCATGACCTACAGTTCTTAGACAATAAAAAAAGGAGTACATTTCATTTGCAGTAGAATCAGCAGGAGTAAGCCAGGTCTCGATCACAAATGAAAAAATAAAGAGGTATGAGGAAGACAGACAGTACAATATTTGCGAGCTGCGATTAACATCTCAACGCCACACATGTTGTATAAGTTCCTGCTGGTAAAGGCGATGACAAGTTCAAATGATAATGCTCTGCAGGTAAATAGCAAAGTACCATTGTAGAAAAAAAAATTGTAAGGAATTATAAAGCAACTATAGCTGACATGCCGTGCAGGGGGAGAGCTGAAAAAAAACAGCCAGCACGGGAAAAACACTGAACAGCCCATCTTTCTACCCCATCTACACAACCATGTTAAGAAATGTGTTACCACAAAAACTTCCCAGAAAATAGCAAGTTGGTAAAGAATGCCCCAGACCTTTAAAACCCAAAGGAAACAGACCACAGAGAAAGTTTAAACTTACTCACGGGTCGATACACAACAGACTGAGGGTATCAGGGGGATATAAGGCTCGAGGAGAATATTATAAAAACAGTCATTGACATAGTATGTAGTCCTCTCAAACAGGGAGCATATATTCAGTGTCCAATGGGTTTAATCCAGGAAGGCAAACAAACCAAAACGGTTGTCCTTATGACCTTTGTAAATTTGGCCTAAAAAGCATAAAAAGCCATCTGTTTAGCAATTGACTCGACACTGCCAATGAAAACCTTACTAAAATTATGCTAATTGATTCTAAAGTATTCAACTAAACCTCATCTGTTGGATAGTTTCTGTATTTTTTTTTTTTTTTTTTTAGCTCCGTCTCCCTTGATTCATTCAAACGCAATTCATAATCTAGAGTGAATAGGGCTTAAGTGCAAACACATAAAACGAGTGTTTTTCTCATATCGGGTGATTATGCTTGACTTGGTGCCTGAAGTCTTCGGCAGCGACGTGCGCCTGTTGTTTTAGTGATTTTATGCTAGTTCGGTTTTATGTATGTGTGCATACATCTTACCTCAGGGGACATGATGAGATGCTCATTTCTTCTGTTGATGGTCACAAAAAAAAAAAACACACACATGCAAAGACCGATCCCTTTATTTGACATAATCTGTTGTAGTAAAGGGATAGCTCAACCACTTATGTAGTCCCAAACATGTGAAACACAATATTTTTTTTAATATTGAACTGGTTGCTCTTTTCCATGGAATTGGAAATGCTTTTGCATTTGGTTTGCATCTAACTCATACCTGATCTGTTTAAAAGACTGTTTAATCAGTTCGCCCCAGTTCAAGAAGTAGTAATTTCTGATTCAATAATGAATCAGATTAGTGATTCGGTTAATCCAGTTCACAAAACCGATCTGAATGATTCGTTTCTCGATTGGGTTCTCCAGCAAAGACTCAGTTCTCAAGACAAATTATTTGTGCTGTTTTTACATTTTAAGTCAATGTAAATGTAAACGCTCTGTAATTCATGACCTGTTTCAAGTCTTGTGCAGAGGTGGCAGTGTAAATAATCAAATAAAAAAACAAATCAAGAGTGGATAAACAGGTACAACTAATAGGGAATGAATGAAGACATAGAGAGAGTCGATGCTGCAGTTTAAATCACACAGACTCAACCCTAGTTTTCTGTCAGTATGTGTTCATGCTTCTGCAGGTATAGCTTACGTTTCTTACTATAGACAAAATTCTCTTAGTGTAGAGCTTTGCCAATGAACCTAGAGCTCATAGAGAAGATGCTACACGGTCACCCCTGAACAAATAAACAACTGAATTGCTTCACAAAGGGCCAATACATGTAGTTGTCACCAAACAAACACTCTGATCTGTAGACAAAACCACAAAGAAGCATGTTACAGTTGTTATGCAAATGTCTTTTATCAGGACAATATTCAAAACAGTGCCAACTACATTGTGTTTTACCGTTTGTTTTTCATTTAATTTTGGATTCATATTGCATATTTAACACATTAACAGTAGGTCAGTTTTTGTAATTAAACCGAAATATTATGTAGTTTGCCATTATAATAGACATTAGTCTTATCATAGCCTGAAAGCCAAAGAAATTAAACATCAGTATTTTCTACTTTCTACTATCACTCAATATTAAATACTATGGTAATGTCGTAGATGTTCAATGTCGCGACATTCCCTTCTCTGCCTTCTCCTATAAAATAACCTTTTTATCATAGTAAAATCTACATATCGTTCCCAGCAAATGTATTGTTTAACGTAAAACAGGATGAATATTAGCGGGCAGGCAGTCAATTCATTAAATTATAAGCTGATTCCTCACAAAAGCAGTTTATTCAGTCTAGTGAAGCCTCTTCTCCATTGACTTCCATTAAAAAAACAGCCCCTGGTCTCCTTCCAATCAAGATGATCAACCAGTCAGAGCATGACACAAGACAAAAGGAAGTCACATGACAAGAAACCAGGGAACATGACTATACTACAAAATGACAAAACAAGACATGAAAACGTAAACCCAAACCCAAACCAACGTGACGCATATATTATTATATAATATAAATAGATAACTACTTTATTACATTTTACTGCTGAAGCTGCCATGTTAATGCATGACATTGCGGTTGCATGACATCTCTGTTTCCAAAAGTTTCTTGATTTTGATATTCATTTTGTTCCGTTGTTACTCTGTTCCGGATTTATTTCTATAGTTACTGACTAGTTCACCTGTGTCTTGTTTAGTTCCTCTTTTAGTCTGTGTATATAGACCTCAGATTCAGTTGTTGTTAGTTTTGTGTTCTAATCTTTATGTTGGTTGTGCTTCCCAGAATTTCCGGTTCTTTGATTTGATCTTATCACTTGCTCATAGATCTATATGCATCTACCCTCTTTATAAAACATTTTTAACATCTACCTAAACATTTTTACCTCGTAATGTTTAATCAAAATATCATAATGGGACCTTCTGGTGGAAATGGCAGACTTCTCTCTGTTGATGTATGCAGGAATTGTCCAATCATTTTGTATCATTTTAAACTCCGCCCCTACAAGCTCACGTTCATCTGCCTTCAATTTTGAGTACAACATCCACATCTCAAAATCCAGTCAACAACTGATGCATAGTCCCTGACTTAATTTTTCACAATACAGAAGAAAAGATCTGTTGCTACTTCTGTTTCATTGCGACAAATAGGCACCATTTGACGCTACAACAAATTTTCAAATATATTTAATGCACACAATTCATTTAATTGTACTATTTGCATTGCTTTATTGGATGAGTAATTCATTCTTTCTTTCATAAAAGATGTTAAATACATTTTGTCTTGTTCTGAATTTCACATTTTTTTCTTTGAATCAAATGTTATAAGATTGTGATTCATCTCAGACATGTTACCTTTAGTTCAAGGCTCAGAGCTCTTTATTGAAGAATTTTTAAATGCCACAGACAAAATGAATGGAAATATGCTTGTGTAACCGGGCCGCAGAAGAAAAGTATGAAGCCACCTTTGAGCTGGATTGATACCCGTTAGCATTTCAAAAAAGAGTCTTTATCTTGTGAAAAATGACATAAGCGTCTTATGGGTGTCTAAGATATCTGCTCTTCATTAATCTTTAGGATTCTCCTTTGAATAGGGATTACTTGAAAGTTCTGGGTAAGAGTATGTAACTTAACCCCTTCATTTTGAGTCTGTGCTGTTATTTCCTTTCATCACTCTTTCTAATTCTGTTTCAGAGGCAGAGTTTAAAGTAGTTCACACTCTAGCATTTACAAGACCGAACATACTTTGATGTGCCTGTCCTCTTCTTTTTTTCTTCATTTTTAGTGTTTTTTTTTTCTCAGTGATATCCGGACAGGAGTAGTTAACCTTTACCACTGCACAGTGTCTACTGCTACATCTCATTAAAAGAGCTGTGCTCCGTTAAATGCTACAGTATTTCCTGCCATTAATCAGAACTGTGAATGGGTGTGGGACTGTGTTTGAGCGTAGCTGTGTAATCGTAGTGTTTGAAAAGTTTCGCTATCCTACACCCTCGTACACACAAGCATATTTGTTTTGAAGAAATTGTGTGGAGCTTGCCTGTAGTTCTGAATGGTTTGTTAAATGGTTGTTAGGAGGTTGCAAGGAGGTTGCTTACAGGCTCAAGTCCAAAGAGGCCGGCCTCTATGACATACTGGTCTCTAAATATCATGTCAGGTTAAGAATTGAATGTCAAATACAAGCACTAATAACATTAGCTGTTACATTGTGTGTACGTTGGACATGACAGCTGACGTGTTGCAATTTTTTTTTTTTTTATTCCACTGCCATGCGTCGAGCAAAATCTTATATCACAAATATGAGTCATTTTATTTCATGATAACAATATACACTCACCTAAAGGATTATTATTCAATTTCTCATTAATGCAATTATCTAATCAACCAATCACATGGCAGTTGCTTCAATGCATTTAGGGGTGTGGTCCTGGTCAAGACAATCTCCTGAACTCCAAACTGAATGTCAGAATGGGAAAGAAAGGTGATTTAAGCAATTTTGAGCGTGGCATGGTTGTTGGTGCCAGACGGGCCGGTCTGAGTATTTCACAATCTGCTCAGTTACTGAGATTTTCATGCACAACCATTTCTAGGGTTTACAAAGAATGGTGTGAAAAGGGAAAAACATCCAGTATGCGGCAGTCCTGTGGGCGAAAATGCCTTGTTAATGCTAGAGGTCAGAGGAGAATGGGCCGACTGATTCAAGCTGATAGAAGAGCAACTTTGACTGAAATAACCACTCGACCGAGGTATGCAGCAAAGCATTTCTGAAGCCACAACACGCACAACCTTGAGGCGGATGGGTTACAACAGCAGAAGACCCCACCGGGTACCACTCATCTCCACTACAAATAGGAAAAAGAGGCTACAAATTGCACAAGCTCACCAAAATTGGACAGTTGAAGACTGTTGCCTGGTCTGATGAGTCTTGATTTCTGAATTTGGCGTAAACAGAATGAGAACATGGATCCATCATGCCTTGTTACCACTGTGCAGGCTGGTGGTGGTGGTGTAGTGGTGTGGGGATGTTTTCTTGACACACTTTTGGCCCCTTAGTGCCAATTGGGCTTTGTTTAAATGCCAGAGCCTACCTGAGGATTGTCTCTGACCATGTCCATCCCTTTATGACCACCATGTACCCATTCTCTGATGGCTACTTACAGCAGGATAATGCACCATGTGACAAAGCTCGAATCATTTCAAATTGGTTTCTTGAACATGACAATGAGTTCACTGAAACTAAAATGGTCCACAGTCACCAGATCTCAACCCAATAGAGCATCTTTGGGATGCGGTGGAACGGGAGCTTCGTGCCCTGGATGTGCATCCCACAAATCTACATCAACTGCAAGATGCTATCCTATCAATATAGGCCAACATTTCTAAAGAATGCTTTCAGTGCTTTTCACCAATCAATACCACGTAGAATTAAGGCAGTTCTGAAGGCGATAGGGGGTCAAACACAGTATTAGTATGGTGTTCCTAATAATCCTTTAGGTGAGTGTATATAACAATAAAGATTTTATTATCAACATTTTTTATACCATTGCTATTTCATAAATATTGTCACCATTTTCAATTTAATTAAAACAATTAATAGCCTAAACTACTAGCCTACAAATCTCTCAAGCTTACTGAAGACAAGTAAACAGAGATAAAGAAAGAAAGAGCAAAGAAAACAAAATACTATTGAACAGAAACACAAATTAAATATACCTGAAAAACTAGCACTAGAAATAAGAAATACTGCATTAAATGTATAATCATATGTATAAAAGAAAACTGCATTGACTTTACTGTGTAAATTAAATATACATTTATTCTTATTAAGATTACAAAAGTGATTCAAAAATTCTCTCTCTTTTGTTGTTTGATTAGCATTAATAATGACAGCAGGTACATTTGGATGCCGTCACTTTAAGACCAACTGCACGGATACATTTATTTATGCTTTTTTTCCCTCAACATTAAGACATAAATGACTGTGTTTACTTGCAAACACATGGTCACTTTGACACATATGTATGTATATTTAACCAGTCAAACCTAATTAGGCTGAAAAAGCACATTTCTCAAGCACTCTAGATCAGTGGCTTCATGTCTCTCAGACATCGCTGAGAAATAGTAGGGACTTTAAGCAACAGCTGCTGATGGAACGGCAACGGCCAGCGGAAGTAAACTGTTAGCTGCCGCAGCCAAAGAACGCAAAAATCACTAAGCAACAATAAAGGAGGTTGGCGTAATGGATCATTTAATTATCCTTTGGATGAGACGTTAAATCGAGGTCCTGACTCTCTGTAGTCATTAATACCCCTTATTATTGATGTCTTTTGATAAAGAGTAGGGGTGTAACCCCGGCATCCTGGCCAAATTTGCCCATTGGCCTCTGTCCATCATGGCCTCCATCATCCCCATTTGTACGATTGGCTTCATCACTCCGTCTCCTGGTGGGCGTTCTGGCGCAATATGGCTGCCGTCATCCAGGTGGATGCTGCACATTGGTGGTGGTTGAGGAGATTTCCCCCTTCTATATGTAAAGCGCTTTGAATGCCTTGAAAAGTGCTATATAAATGTAACAAATTATTATTATTATTATTATTTATTATAATTTAAAAAAGCAAGAAAAAGGATGCTTTTGGCATTAAATTATATACAGATACAATTAAAATGCCACATAATCATACAATATAACATTTAGGTATCTAATCTGTCACATATTAACAACTACGGCAAATCAGCTGTTCTCCCATAGTGCGTTGCTGTAGAACATAACGGAGTAGCAGTTAAAGTCGCTCATGCGCAATAGAACGCCAGAACACTGTTTCCAACCTTCAAATACTTGGTCAGCATTTGCTATAGCAGTTTGCAGGACTGGCTTAAACTGGAATACTATGGCACTGTGGTACTTTAAAGGGTATATAACACACCGTTTCTGCCAATCTCATGTTAATTTTGAGTACCTATAGAGTAGTATTGTATCCTTCATATCTCCAAAGAGCCTTTAGTTTTATCATATTTATAGAAGACCGATATGCTGTACTGATTACTTCCGAAAACAGTCAAGCTCGTGGAGGGAATGGCGGAGCTAAAGAGTCACGAGCACAAACACAATATATCATGGCATTATCCCTGGATAACTTTTGACTCACTTTACATTTGTGTTATTTACATTATATGCACTTACGCACTGATTGCTAACAAAACACAGACATTTGATGCAGTTTTACTTACCACCTGTGGTTGCAACTCATGACCAGGATCTTTTATCGCTGGGACCACTCCATCTCCATTTTAAACGATCTGCAAACCCAGCGTCAAACTGGGCCTTGTTTTTTTACAAGATGTAATATAAGTCTCAGCCTCTCAGGTGTCCCCAGAGTGTGCCTGTGAAGTTTCAGATCAAAATTCATAACATATCATTTAATATACCATTTTGAAAATGGCAAATTTGGGGTTGAAGAAAAATGACCTGTTCTGTGCGTGGCTCCTTTAATGCAAATGAGCTGCTGCTCCACACCCGAGAGGGCGGAGCTTACACATCTCGTTCACAGCTCATTCACAGCAGTGAACACGGAAGGAAAACTGAAACATGATATCTGTTTGATTTAATGATCAGCTCTATCACAGACACGTTCATGTGACATTGCAGTTCTACATCATCATGAAATATTATCATCTGCATGCGTTTTAAAGCCTTATCGCTCTCAACTTAAACACACACACATGCTCCTGTCGCATGCACACAGAGCTGGATGTCAGCACATCCGTGAGTAGTCTATTAAACTAGACTAGTTCTCTATCAAACAACAGAAGATAAACAGAAATTCACTGACTGAACTTTAGTAGCTTTAATAAGAACACGTTTCTTACTTGAATGCTGCTGTTAATGCTCTGGCGAGGAGATAAACATGGCGGACTGTGAGCAGCTCAGCTACAGCTCTCTGAGGGAGGGGTCTGTGCTAGTATGTCAGTGTCCATCAACACGTGGGCGGGGCCTCTGCAGTGTGACGTCACACTGCAGGAATCTGGAAACACACTGCTTATGATTTATGAGGATAAAAAAAAGGAGTGGGTGGATTTTTACCACTATAGGGTGTTTGTGTACACACATTGCCAACAAACATTTATGTTCAAACACCTTATAAAAGTGAATTTTGCATAATAGGTGCCCTTTAAAACATTTGTCACCGAAATGCCGGGAACAAACTATCACACTTGCAAAATTCCGTTGCTGCCCCAGAAAAACAAATCCACTGTTCCCTTAATGCTGGGGAAGCTGAACAAGGTTATCTTTCCCTCACAACCAAAGACACACTTCTTTAGTGACATTGTTGATTTTGTGGTCTAAAAACAAAATGCCAGCGCTGCCGACGGCTTCCGTAACCCAAAGGAATCTCGTTGATGGGCGTTCTCTTGCTCACGCTCTGGTTGATGTGCGCACGCGCTAATATGGGAGACCATACAAGGAATCCGGCCTTTATGACGTAATACAAGGCCATACTCGGAAAAAACTTTGCGAAACTTTCGAATCCTGAAGGAGTGTATTTAGAACAGAAATACCCTGTCAAACGTCCAACTCATTCTTTGAACCTTTGGCCATGTTTAGCACAAGAATCCAACTCTTTAACAGTGTAAATAAGTCCGAATGCATGAAATAGCATTAGACATCCCCTTTAATATAGTATTGAATAATGGCCATATATCATGTTTTCACTAGTGTACTTTTCCTCATGAAAACCTGAGAGATTTCTGTCCCTCCATTAAAAGTCCAGCTGCCTAAAACCCCTCTAAAATCAGCAAAGCAGACCAGCTTAAGACAGGCCAGAATGGGAGACCACTTAACCACCTTAAGCTGATTTAAACTGTTTGGCACAATCATTGCAAAACTTTTTTTTGCACACACACTTTGATAAAGAAACTTAAAACCAAAATCCTTATGCTAATAGCACAGGAAGCACATACTATACATAATACTGTATTTTATATCAAGTCATGATAGACACACACACAGAGATACATAAACTGAATTTGGATTCTGCAGCGGATAAGCCATAATTCATTTCTGTTTCACATATCCTTACAAACTTTCATGCTAAGCTCTGTGAATACTGCCTGGCTTTCTTTCCCAGAGGCAGGCCTGTTCCTCTCAGATAGGTAGAAACAACAGGAGAAACGTTTTGTGAGGCTCAGACTCGGACACACAGACTTACAGCAGAACTGACTCTGAATGCAGCAGGTGGAGGACCTCAGTACGGAGGAAACAGTAAAGTGCATTTACTGCTAGTGCTTTAGAATTTATGTTGAAATTGAAGTTTTGAGTTATAGTGGCAGCTATTTTAGTTCAAGAAGACTTTATGATGCAATATGCATTAGTGTAAAGAAGAACTGAGCTACGGTGCAGGAGAGCTTTAATTTATTTGAAGATGCCAACATGCAGAAGGAAAAAAATTAAAGCACCTTCATTAATGTGTTGTTATTATTAAAATGTCCCTATTATGCTAATTTAAAGGTTCCTCATTTTGTTTTGGAAGTCTGCTACAATAGATTTGCATGCATCCAAGGTAAAAAAAAACATGTCGACAACACGAACCAACTCTTCCAGGCCTCAGCTACAACTATGGATTTTTGGGGCGACCATAATTTGGCATTATGCAAATTTGTTACAAACCTACTGTATAACCTACTGTATATAAATAATTATTAAATACTATATAAATACTATTAAAATACCACTTTTCAGCGCATTCATTTTCAATGTATGGAAAAGAGCAGCATGGACATTATGCTAAACTTCTACTTTTGTGATCCACGGAAGGTGAATAATGTTCAAGTTAGGTGAGGATGAATGGTTCCTGAATGTTCAAGTTTGGGTAAACTAACCCATACAAACACATACACACATTTAATTTCATTCAGCATGTCCTGCCTCGTGCTCTCAAGAGATTCAATGAAAAATGAGCACACACACATACACACACATGCTCATACTCTACACCATTAGTCCAGACAATCTCACCTACCGTTTTCAGCAGCTGTTTGTGGATGTGTGTGTGGCAATGTGATTCGTCCCTTGAAAAGAGAGGTAGAGTGAGTAAAGTGACAGTGAGAAGAGTCTTCCTGTCACTGAGGCCCTCTGGGAAATGTGGAGCTTGACTGTGTTGATGCATCCAAATGTGTCACCTGTCAAATCTTGCCCAATGCAGTGTCTTTACTCAAATGGCCTGGGCTGTTTAGACTGAGGAAGAGGGCGCACTTGATTCGGTATGATTGTCTTTTTGAACAGCCTTCAATATCGGAACAGAGCGTTCTGAGACCATTCATTATCCTGAGAGACCATCTCTGCCACAATCATTTGGCTTTGAAAAGGGCTTTTGTGATTTCTGGTCACATTGCCTTTCAAGAATATAAATAATATCATGTACAGTTTAAAAATATACTGCTATTTTTGGTGCAGGGAGCTGATATTGCCAAACTTTACACGTCCTAATGGTTTCAGTGACTCAACATTGTTAAACACTGCTATGTCATTCAGCGAAGGATCTAATTTACTAAGCACAAAGTTTTAATGCTTTTGAAAGACGTGTGTTATGCTCACCACATGTTAAATTATAAGTAATATGGTTAAATATTATTACAATTTAAAATAATGATTATATTTTAAATGTAATTTATTCCTGTGATTGATTTTCAGCATCATTATTCCAGTCTTCAGTGTCACATGACCCTTTAGAACTCATTCTAATATGATGATTTGATGCTAAAAAGAACTATTGTGCTGCTTAATATTTTTTTATGGAAACCATGATAAAAAAATTTTTTTAGGACACTGATGAATAGAAAAGAGCATAATTTATTTCTGTCACAATATGAAAGTCTTGACTGTCACGTTTGATCAGTTGAATGCATCCTTGCTGAATAAGTATTCTTTCCTTCTTGACACCAAACTTGACATTTAAACTTCTCCCAACTCTACTTTTTAAATTGGAAATGCACTTTATTTGTAAATTTCCATAACACATAATTTACCAAATATACATTAGCTTTACTTGTTTATTTTTGCTGTGCATCTAAAGACGTTTTTGTGCATGTCCTTATAAATTGTATTTATTTCTTTGGTAAAACTAGATTTTAGATCTCAGACTTTTGCACTCTAAAAAAATGCTAACCCAAGTTGGGCTGAAAATGGACTAACCCAGGGTTGTTTTAACCCTGCGGTTGGGTTAAATGTTTGCTTTAGACAACCCAATCGCTGGGTTAAAATAACCCAATCGCTGGGTTATTCCATTTTCAACCCAACTTGGGTTGTTTTTCACCCAGCATTTTTTAGAGTGTGGCTTCAAGGTTCATTTACTTTAATCTGTCATTTGGTTCAACCGTATTTTTTGATTTACTTAGATGCACTTTTGAATCAATGTTCCCACTAAATATTTATAATACATTTATGCAACACAACATGTTCCTGTTTGTTGGGCCACCTAGAATCCAACCATTTTGTGGACATCCTGTTTAATGCTAACTGCTGTTCTACCTGCTATAACCTTCTCCTATGGGAGAGTCTATTCAAGACATTGACCATTTGACGTGAGATAATGGACCTGTTATTATGTTATTAGCAGACTCATTCTTATCCAGAGATTAAGTGTATGTAGTTCAAGTTCAGTCCCTCGATGCAACCTGGGATTAAGTGGCTGGCTCAAGGGTATGATGGCGATAGGGGATCCCAGTTCACTCTCATGATTAGCCTATTACTGCCAATTGATAACCAGTGGACTCTGTGCCTGTGTGTGAAGCGTCACATACAGATCCTCAGTTCAATTCCTCACACATTCCCAAAACTAGAGCTTGGCGATATGACACATCTTTGTATCTCTCACTAATTAATTTCCCCGTGTTCTACCATCCATTGAACAAAGATAACTGCTAATAAGCATCAGTCAGTACTGAAGCCACTTTTTCAAATCTCTTCATACTATCTTAGCCAAATAGTTAATCTCACCTCCAAAACTCACTCAAAATAAGCTCATTCAACCATAACACTGTCAACAATTCTCATTCATAAAACATACATGTCATTCATAACACACTGACCTAAAAAAATACAAACAACAGGGAGCATTACATTGAGCATTTTTCACGTGTGTGTGCGTGCGTGCGTGTCATCCTTGTGATGGATCGGCCACCCACGACTGGATGGATGGAATGGATGTATTTATATATTCCTCCCTCTCTCTCTTTTCCCCACCAATGTGTTTTCCAGATCCATGTTTTTCCCTAAATCATTCTGAAGCAATCCAGATTTACTACTGTAATGAAAAAATTAATGATTAATAATATATATATATATATATATATATATATATATATATATATATATATATATATATATATATATATATATATATATATATATATATATATATATATATATATATATATATATATATACATATACATATACATTTCTCAATACTTAGGTGATTTTTTAGGTAAAAACTATTCACACAGTTCTCATAACAAACTTTCATCTTGGCACAGCAGTTCATTTCTTATTCAAAATGCACTAAAACTACCAAAACACTTCATACATGTCTCAAATCAACTCTTTCATCCAGAACACTAGCAAAGGTTTTCAACCAGCAAACACAAGTTGTCAATCATAAAACACTGACCTAAAAAACACTGACAGATCAGGTAGCATTGTACGATTTTGTTTTGTAAAATTTCTTTGCAAAACAAGAATGGCACTCTCTACTGCTTATAATTCACTGCAGTTTGTTACATAGTCCATGTTTACATTACAGTACAAAATTATAGTTTTTCCCTTTTGTATAGATGCTAAAATTGAAAGACTAACACTTGTGTAGGTGTTCAGCTTCATCTAGGCGCTTTGATAGTATTTAATTAGTTTTTTTCAGACTCAGAATATAATTCATTACAATATTACTGTAGAAAGTATAGCACATTTCTGTCTTTTTCAATTTTGTTTTATGCTATTGTTTTGAACTTAAGTTTAACAGTTTCGAAAATTGGCCTGTAGGTACACTGAGTTTTGGGCGTTGTTGCGTCGAAGTGAGAAAAGAATTCATGTAATTTGAAAGATCATCACTGAATGCATTTTGTGTCAAAGCAATGATAAATGATCCAAAGTTTCACTCAAATAGACTGCTGTTGTGATCACTGTTTGAAGAGTTATGAAAAAGTGACCTAAGTATTGAGAAATGTGTCCCAGCAATTGTAAAAAAAGACTTTAATAGAGACTAAAAATAGGACACACCTGGGTAGGCTTTCAGCTGAAAGTTGTGTTTGTGAAGTTGTGTTTGTAATAATTATTATTTAGTTTCATTGTATATATTGTGCTAATATTTTATATTTCAATATAATGAGTGCAGAAATGCACAGTTTACCATCATTCTGATTTGAATGTGCTTTTATCAGTTTTGAAAGCAGCATTCAAAAAATTTAGTGCAAATAGTGTTTTGCAGAAGGTGAAGTACGAATGACAAAAATGTTCATGGATTTTGGAAAATGGGGTCATTGAATACATTTTGTATGGAAGCAACAAAAAATGATTCACAGTTTGGTCTACATAGACTGTCCTGAATGCGGGAAGAGTTTTGAACATGTGGCTTCAGTATTGACTGATGCTTGTTAGCAACTGAAAAACTGTAAGAGGCAAAATTCCCCCTTCCTTTTATTTGAGCTAAAAAAAAACATGAGTCATTAAAAAATGTAGTCTTTAAAGTCCTCAGAAACATGGAAGCAAGTAAACACAAATCTCAAGCAACTTCTGCACACTCACAGACGCGCGAAAGCAAACAGCATGCTGTTTTTCACCCCAATAAATCTGTTTCTGTGTGTGTGTGTGTGTGTGTGTGTGTGTGTGTGTGTGTGTGTGTGTGTGTGTGTGTGTGTGTGTGTGTGTGTGTGTGTGTGTGTGTGTGTGTGTGTGTGTGTGTGTGTGTGTGTCTGTGTGAAGATGTTGTTGTCAGGAGGGATTCTGTGTCCCCTGTACTCTGAGCTCTGTGTGCACATGATAAGGAGCCTCCATTACCCTGACACAACAGCCAGGCAGGTAAACACCCTCCATACCCTCCTGGACTTATCTCCAGTATACACACACACAACTTTCTTTCACACACTCGGAAAGGTCAGCATGATTTGTTGTCATGTGTATTGTATGATCAGGCCATCAAACTACCGTTTATGGTAAACTATGTCTTTCCAATTGTAGGCTAACTAAACAGTATGCGGTATCCGTTTTAACATTGTATTGTATAGTTAAGGACAATGGATGGAACAATATCTCAGAATAGAATTATAGAGGTCACTTTTTCAAAACAAAGGTGTAGCTTGATGACTCTTTGATTTTGCTGAGCTTTTATTACGTCGCAGACGACCTCTTCCGTTTCTTCCAGTCTTGCGTATGTGGGGTAAACCAGCGCTGTTTTATCATATTACATACATTTGAGTGTGTTGAAAGAGTGTACTATGAGACTCTTGTTGCACACTGGAGTAATCTCGATATTAGGCATGGTAAAACATACTCGTAGTAAATCAAGATAACGAGTCCAAAGATGGTTAGCATTACTGTCTAATGCTACATTCACCGCCTTGTATCACATGTGAAATTTAAGATCAATAGTTCAACATGCTCCATAAATAAACCAGCATGTGATAGGCCTACAAGAGAAACGGTCAACGTTATTGCTAAGCTAATTTGTAGAACCCAAGAATTGTTAGTTTGTCTATGCTAATATATCATGCTAACATACATATCTGTACATTATTTTCGGTGGATTGTCTGTTTGTGTTTGGAGGTAATGCCAACCTTTTTACAGAGATTGAATGGCACAATATTAGTTAACCACAATAGGTCAAGATAAATGGTATTGGTTGTTACAGCTGTACTTACCGCAAGACATCACTAAAACATGATGGGTAGCTATTTTGTTTTAAAAAATATTTTTCTTAAAAGCCATTTCTCTTAAAAGCAGGCTATTTATGCAGGCAGAGACAAGGTCAACCTCCAAAGATACATAAATGCCAAGTGATGTATTCATTTAGTCTGAAAACTCTTGTGAATATGAATGCAATGCCAACAGACCTCAATACATAAAGAGTTTGGCATTGGATTTGAGATGTATGGCACATGAATACATTACACCAAGCACTTGATACTTGTGTGATTTTTCATGCATATTCCTGTTGTTTGCATTTCAGGACAAACGGAATGTCAGAGAGAGGTAATATATCATGCTTTTTGTTTTTATAGTGCTCTTCTATATTAGAGGTAGAATTGTGTATTATTAGAGGTGGTTATATTAGCATAATTAAAGAAGCTCTTCATAACTGCAGTGGCATATAATCAGGACCTTAATGTCTGGCAGGGGTTTTAACTGTGCCATGCTGGATAACCCAAGCCCATAAAAAGCATGATTAGGCACAGCAGAAGCCAAAGCAAACAAGTGTGTGTGTGTGTGTGTGTGTGTGTGTGTGTGTGTGTGTGTGTGTGTGTGTGTGTGTGTGTGTGTGTGTGTGTGTGTGTGTGTGTGTGTGTGTGTGTGTGTGTGTTGGGGGGTCACCACAAGGATTCAGTTAATCCATATTTCAGGGGTTTTCATTTATTCCTTACTTTCCTATTTATACTTCTGTATATCTGTCCATCCATCCATCCACATGTCTGCCTTTCCATCGATCATTTAATCCATCCAACCATTCATCAGTCTATCCTTTTATCCATTTTTCCATCCATCTATCCACCATCCATTTTTTTATTCTTCCATTCATCTGTGTAACTATCCAATCTATCTGTGCATCCATCCATCCATCCATCCATCCATCCATCCATTTATTTTCCATCCATCTGTCCATCAGTCTATCCTTTTGTCACTTCATCTGTTATCCAACCATCTTTCTGTCCTTCTGTCTATCCAACCTATTCATCCACCCACTTATCCTTTTGTCCATCCATCCATCCTTTCATCTATACATCCACCTTCCATTTTCCCACCCTTCCATTCATCTGTCTAACATCCATCCATTCATCTATTTTTCATTCATTCATCATCCATCCTTTCATCTATACATCCACCTTCCATTTTCCATATATCCATCCATCCATTATTCAAGTGATTGATTTCCCTTAATTGTTGCAAAAGAGTTAATCATTGCATAAATTCCCTTGAGTGTTTAAACAGCTTGTGCGTGTTACACTGCTGCAGACTTGCGTCAGAAATTACTCTAAAATAGCATAAATCATATTATGTCATGTCAGAGTGAATTTGATGCATATACAAATGCACATGGTAGATATAAAGTAGCAGCTCTTATAAATTAACGTGTAAGATGTTGGTAAATAAAACAACACAAAGAAGACATTGTTTGTATTCATAAAAACGTGGGAGAGTAATTTGTGATGCAAAGTATATTGTATTTGACTTAGTCTGTAGGAGATTTTATTGGAAATATTTGGGAGATTAATATGCTGTAGGATTTTATAGGTCTATAAAGAGTCAGCATTTTCAGCTGAAGATACTCCAATTCTTTTGAGAATAAATCATGATATTGGCCCTGTTCCAAACCATATTACAGTGCCTTTTTGTCTACATAGGCACCTACCTTCTAAAGCAAAACCCTAGTTGAAAAAGAACCTCAAGTGACTGATTTAGACTAAATAACACCAACCCACACTTACCACATAAACAGATGCACAGAAGACTCATAGTGCTTATAGTTCATTGCATTTTTAAACAAATGATAAAGTATACCAATAAGCACAAAACACATACACACATATATGCATTGGTCTATAATAGTCAATTATTTATAGCAATCATTTCCCCAAAAACAAAAATTGTCAATGCACTGACCCTTTTGTTCTTCTAAACCCTTTTTTCTCCTTTTTTGGTGGAAGTCATGGTAAGCTGTTTTGGAGAATCTCTGATAGCATACTGTGACCATCAAAAGGCAAAAAATGAACAAATGCAAAAGTAGTCGCACTGTATTCAAAATGTTCTGAAACATATGGCTTTGTGTGAGGAATAGAGCAAAATTTAAGTTGTCAATCATTGAACATTTTGGTGCCTGCCATAGCTGTCAGATCTAATTTGCTCATTCACATTTTAAACTTAGTGTGTCAACACACCTGGTTTGACGTCAATAACACCAAATGGCTTCGGTTCTCAAAAAAAATGTATCTAGCATGGGAGCTTGTTTGATATTGGAACTGAGCTATTGTCTCTAAATGTTCCAGAAAATTATATTATGTTCAAATGCTTTTTTCCAGATGTCATTGTCCTTTCCCATATGCTGTGCACCCAGGGTTTAGCCAAGGGGAAGGTGACAGTCTTCCCCCATCATGTGCAAAAATCACTGTAACTGGATATTCAGCACCAGTGAATGGCTTTTATGGAACCCCCTAAAAGATTCCTATTAAAACCTGTATATGGCCAGAGATGATTTGTCTGTGGGTGAAATTGGATTAGTTGAACTGTAAAGCTTCAACGTCGTGCTTGAGACTCACTCTATCTCTCTGGCTGTCCGCCATTAAACAGAGAGGGAGAAAAGAGAAAAAAAACTTAAATTGCATTGGTGGAAGTGGTCTTGGCGGACACCTTTAGTGGGATCCAATTAATTTTTATGTGGAGTTGGCAGTCTGTGGTGGGCAGGGGTTGACTTTGGTGTCTGTGATAGCTGATGTACTATAGATTATATAAAATGTGTTTTGATAATATCTTGGGGACTGTATGAGTGTTTTCTGGTTTGAGAGTTGTCATACCTACAAGTGCACCAGTATCTTTCCGAAAGTATTACAGAAAATAATTGCAGTTCTGTCAATGCTTTCAACATTCAAGCATCACATGCTAAAAGAGCTAAATCAAAACAATGAAAGGCGAGAGAAGAACGGAGTGAGTATACAAAATTTAAAAAAAGCAAATATGAACACTAAGTGGGATTCATTTGAACATCTGGGGGGGCATGTTTCCCCAACTTCAAACAAGATGTAAGCTTAATTGAGTAAACAAATGGGAATGTTATAGCCAACCTTGAACATTAAGTTGTTCAGAATACATCAACAATACCAAAAATATTTTATTTCATTTATATTCTGTACATATAGGTATGTACTGTATGCATGTATCGAGGGAATGTTAGTGGAGTTCATGGGTTAGCTCACCCTCCCACCTTTGAGGTACAGACACAAAGCTGGGTTGAGAATGTATTGTTATTTGATGAGCTGGATGAGTTTTTTGCTGCACAACAGTCATGGCCAGTCCCAGACAATTCTATATCATCACATATCGCTGGATCTGTCCAAGTCATCACTGAATAAGCCCAGCTCCAAGTTGTTGCCAGTTAGTAGTCCAAGTCGTCGCTGTTTAAGCTCAGCACCAAGTCTTCTTCATTGCAGATGGTCCTCTCTCTCTTCCGCTGTCAAAGCAATCCACTTAATCAACCTCTTCTTCGCCGTCTCCCTTCAGCACCTCAGCTCCTCTTGTTGTTATGCTATACTGGACAGATCTGCCTGGGGCTTTCCAGTCATCAGTTTGGCCTTAACTTGTTGATCCCTCAGCTCCACCTCAAGCCTCCAAGCCCTGGACTCAACCTCACCCCTCTGACCCTTCAGCTTCACCTTGGATTAACGCTCCCTTGGCTCGACCATGAATTGCCATCCCTCAGGCTATGCCAGGCTTCCTCGTCCCTCTATCCCCACCTTGGCACACCATCATTCTGACTCCACCTAAAACTTCTGAGTCAGCTACTGCACCTCGTCTCTTAACCCCTCTGGCTCATCCAGTGTCCTCCTTCACTCTTTTTCCATCATAGTCCTCACTCCCACTGTCTTCACCACGGTCTGCTTAGCCCATGCCTCCACCTCAGTCATGCCCGCCTGCAGTTCTGCTGTGTCCCTCCAGGACTTCCCCCTGGATTTCCGGCTCCCCCTTGGTCTCCACCATCACACTGGTCTCACCTCAATCAGTCATCTCCCTGGTTCCACCCAGTCTGTCCACCATGGCTTCTCCCTCCATCGGCTCCCCCGTGGACCTTCATCTTGTCATGGCTCTAGGTCATCCTCTTGCTCCTCACGCGTCTTCTCTGGTTCCTCCTGCCTCCAACCCAGGCTCCTTCCACCTTCATCTTCTTCTTGATCATCATCTCCTTTCTGTCTTCCTCTGCCTTCGCCTCATCCTCTTCCAGACACTCTGCCCTCCTTCCTTCCTCAGTTTGGACTATGCTTTGCAGCATGAGGATGTGCTTTCGGGAGGGGGAGTTATGTCATGGTCTTGTTTAATTTTTGTCTTTGGTCTTGTTCTCCTCTGTCCATGGTCGTGTTAACATTTCTCTCTGTGTTTGAATTTATTTATTTTTTCCCAGAAGCACTCATCCACTATTAACGCATAAGCAATCATTAAAAGTTCAACAAAACCTGCATTGTTTGTGAGTTCTTAGAAATCCTGTATTGGTAAATGCTTTATTTATCACAGTGAATGTCCGTGATTTGTGGGGCAGTTCACTCCTTCTAATTGTTGACAGAATATAAAGTATAATATTCAATGACACTTCCTCACACAGCAGTCAGCTTACCACACTGTTCCCTCCACTATGCACACATGCGTTTACCTTGCATTAGTATTTATATAAACATTGTCTCCAAATCTTTATCTTGCAGTTCCAGTTAGCTGCAATGCTGGTACATTATTTTTTTTTTTTTGTGAGCACATTCTTCGCCTGTAGCAAGAATCTGAGAACCAGAAGGAGGCAAATATGTGAATTATTTATCCCAGCATTTTTATTATTCATGATTTTTGTATAAACTTGTATCATGCAATAGTTTTTTTGTTTGTAATGTTTCAGACTTTGGAGTACAGACATTTTGTTGTTTACGGTCGTTAGGGCAGTGAGAGTAAAAGACAGTTTCAAGTTTTGAACAAAACAGAACAGACTTGTAAACCACCTGTGAAAGTACCTGTGAAACTGGGTTTTTTCACTGACTGTCTTAGTAATTCAAACAATTATATCTCAGAATTGTAATGGAAGACCAAATTCTGTGTGAGTCTCAATGAAATTTCTCATGCACTAATCTTCATGGAATCTAACTCCATTCATCCATCCATTCCACACAAATGGCGTTTTTCATTACAAGTTTTAAATCAATGTTGTTTGCTGCTAGCATTTTGCTACGCTAACAACATGAAACATAATAACTACATGGAAAAATGTATACTTGTCAGAATATAATGAAATATAAACTATTGTAGTCAACAGTTCTCTCAACTTCATCCACCATATTGAATAAGGGCTTGTTGCAGTACTTTCTAAGGGGGATACATTGAATGTTGCTATAAAATTGAGGAAAAACTATCTTATAAGGCAGACTATTTTTCAACCTCCATTTTGGATATTTTTTTCACTGAATGTATTATGCATCTCCATAAGTAAGGCATTTTTATTGTAATAAACTTGCTGGGAAGCTCACCTGGTAAAGCATTGAACTTTGTTGTTGACCTCTTGGGTGCTCAGTTTTTCCTGTGTCAGTTGCGTTAAGAAATGTAAGGTTTAAATAAGCAGAACTTGCAGATTTTTATTTTGTTATCAAACATTTGAAATATTTGAGTAAGATAATTCATACATTTAAATTAAAAATATCATGTAATCTCAAGTTTTTAGTAGTGGAAACATGACTAGCTTTAACTAGCTAATTCAATAAATGTCCTCTTGCTAATTGGTTACACATTTTGGATTTTGCATTAGCATAGCATATTACTTGCTGAATGAGGACAGCGGTATAATACATTTAAGCTCATGCTCCAGTCATCACCATGATGGTAACCCTACGCAAAAAACAACATAACAGAAACTCTTCTTGACTAGCATAACAAAACATTAACCATTACTAAATCTCCCACTTAACATTAATCTTGCAAAAACAAAAAAAAAAAAACATAATATAACACACAGCCTGGTTCTACCAGACTCTCGTAAATTTCATTTGAGTCTGGCCACTCTCCATTGACAAGCGTTAACTTCCTTGAAGGCGGGTACTCTGTTGAAGTTTAAAACTATTGGATCTGCCCAGAGCCACTCTGGATGTGACATAACCAATCGCTAACGTTTGGTTGTGACGTATGTCATCTCAAACTAGCGCACAACATCAATGTCATCAATCTTAGCCACTCCCTCTGTTCGCTGATAAGATTTGACTGGAGAAAACCAGATAATATACCGCAATCCCAGACAGAAGGTAAATGAAAATTGAGTGGAAGTACGTAGAAGGGCGGAGCCAGGCTACCTTTTGAGTGTCATGGCAAAGCATGCTGGGAAATAAAAATCCCAGCCCAGTTTTGGATAAATTCTAGTTAGTCTAAATTAAAAGAAACAAGTTCATAAAACTCAAAACAATGAGACAATTCAGATTACTTAAAATGTGTCAGTTTTGTGACCTCAAAAGAAAAAATTTAGTTGGCTCTACTCAAACCAATTAATTATTTTGAGCATTATGTGTTTACAGTTTACAGTGTAGCCAAGATTCCACTATTAAAACATTTCAACGTATGAATTAACTTACTCAAATATTTCAAGTTAAGAGTAATTAAAATGTACGAGTACAAAATAGAAATCTGATTACTTCAAATTTTTTGAGTTTTGCCATCTTTTATTTTTTTAAATGCAAAAGAGCGTTAATCTTTTAGCACCACTCAGCGGACATTTAATTTCTATACTTTCACAATACATAGAACAACCAGCATAATAAAACAAATACATGCTCATCTGTTTTTAATAAAACTGAACATGTTTTTATCGGCACTCAATCGAAATTTCACTTTTATAGTGCCGCAAAATGTGCAAGAAGCAACGCAATAACATTTTGTGAAATGTCATCATTATATATGTGGTAAAAGAGAGGGATGCGACTTCGATAATATCTGCATGCTGGGTTTCAGAGGAACACATTACGAGAATTTAGGGGAAATTTTTGAAAATGGCTCTGTAGCCATTTTCAAAAACATCTCAAGACACTTCTTTTCCAGCAGCACTTGACCAATAAAGAATAGCACTTATCACTCTATTCGTTACTGTTTGTTATTTAAAAAAAAAAATAAATAAAAAAACTGTCCTGTGTTTCGTGAGACTTGTTACAGCGCTTGCATATTGTTGCCCTTGACTAGTGTTGGTTGCTTCTATTACTCTCATTTGTAAGTCGCTTTGGATAAAAGCGTCTGCTAAATGACTAAATGTAAATGTAATGTAAATGAAATAAGACTCTCTAGGAAGCCAAACCTGAACAGAACCTGAATATTTAAATATATTTGCTTGGTTATAAAGCACAAATAATAACAAAATAGAGGGCCTTGTTATATGTGCACAGGGTGTCTATATGTATAATTGGCTCTCATTTGCATAATCATCCCCCACCATTTGTTGTCTCCATATGTTGAGGTATGTATAATTGAAGATGCTGAAAAGCTTATTTTTTTCGTCTCTGGAAGCGTTTGAGGCTTAGATTGCGATTGTGTTAACTGTTGTTATTTCTTCTCATTCTCTCGTTTCTTACCTCGACCCCCCCGCCCATCCTCTTCACTCATCTCTTCTCCTCCCATCATCTCAGGAGAGGATATGACTGCAGGGCTGGCGGCCTTTAGCTGTAATTGGTGACTCTATTAACTGAAAGAGGGGGGAATGACAACGTATAAATGGAAGAGACAGTGAAGTCTTTGTTTATAATAGCATACAAACACTCCCTGCCTGCACGCACCTTCGCTCTGATTTTAATATGCGCTTCATCCTAGCATGTGCGACGCTCCCTTGGGTCAAAAATGAACATATGCAAACCCGTACATACTAATAATTCCCTTAGATGCTCAGACACGATTGTGCCTGTAAAGCTCAGTGATGCAAATACACCAGAGAACCCAGTGTAGAGTGACTTCTGAAGTGAAAGAGGGCAAGTATTTCATAATTTTTTCCATTTGGGAATGTAATTTCCTTAATATTTGACCTACTGTCATGGGTTGAAATGCTTTATATCAATGGTTTTCAACTTTTTATCCATAACAATATTCAAGCAAGTCCTAATGACTCTTCCAGTTGTTAAGTATAGGATTCTTTTTTGTTTATTTATATTTTTCTCACAATTTACCTGATGAAATATTTTAAAACTTGGCATGAATAGAACAACTTTATATTCCTAAAATATGTAATAAAATAGCAATGTAGTTATAAGAATCTATTCATTTGCATGGATTTTCCAGTTCTAGAACAATTAGGGCTCATATCTATTTTTTGTCTTATTTTTTTAAAATAAGAAATATCTTGAGCTTTAGTTGTTTCAGTTTAGGTTAATGTTTTTTTGTCTTATTAAATTATTTGAGTCGCTATTTAAGTTATTTTAGACCTTCTTGGAAATTGGTCCCCTCATTGAGAATTACCGCTGACCTTTCTTTTTTTTTGAAGGAATAATCACCCAAAAAATTAAATTATATGAAAATGTATTAATGAAACATTTGTTTATGTAACCGGTGTGCATTTGTTTCTAAAATGTAGCAAAAAGGGAGATATTTTGAAGAATGTTCACACTTTAATTTGTTCCCACGACTTAGTAATAGCCAGCACGTTTGAATTTGTTCCCATGTTTTAAATAAATTATGCGCACAATATAATAATTAGTTCCCTTGATTTGCAAAATGTGGCCATGTTGAAATAATTTATTGTCTTGTTGTCAAAACGAGGGAACAAATTAGTTGAAAGGGGCCACAATTTACTAAAACGAGGTAACTAATTATTAAATCATGGAAACAAATTCTTATTTTTGTGGCCACTATTTATCTAAAACAATTGAACAAATTCTTAATTCGTGGACACAGCATATTTATTTTTGTCCGCATGTCATGTGCAAGGCTCCGTGGGTTGTCAAGTGAAAAAAAAATAAAAGAAAGTACTATAAAAGTATCCAAAATTACTCATATTCCGACCGCATTCCAAGTCTTCTGAGGCCATATGATTTATCTCATATCTCTGACCAGCTTTGTACGTTATTAGCTTCTAAGGATACTCAGACAAATTGAGTCACACAGTCTCTCTCTCTCTCTCTCTCTCTCTCTCTCTCTCTCTCTCTCTCTCTCTCTCTCTCTCTCTCTCTCTCTCTCTCTCTCTCTCTCTCAGTCTTGCCACAGTAATATTTACAGAGGATTAGGTTGACAGCAAAGCATCTAATCTGGGATCAGGCCAGCAGTCATTCAACACTGTGGCACACGGTGACATCATCCCTCCCTCAAGCCCTCTGTGTTCACTGTGTCTTTCATCCCTTTCTCTTTTGGTCTCTCGCTCTAAGACACATCATCATCTATGTCATTTTTTTTTTTTTTTGTGCCTTTTCCAGTTTGATAAGTTGTTTTTTAAAGGAAATGTGTGCAATCATTTAAGGATTCCGTTGGATAAATATGTTAAGTTAAGTAACTGCTTGTGCCATCTCATGCTAAATTAATTTGCTGGGATATAAATATGCCTTCAGAAAGGTAGCGGTTACGGTAACAGGGCTGAAAGATGTACAGTTTAATTTCACATCATAAGCCCCCTGTTAAATGTCTTGAAATTACAAAATGAGATTCTTAGAAAGAAAATTTAATGAAATTAAAATGTAATAAATGTAATTTCTAATATCCACTTTTCAATTATCAATTGTTTACAAAATCATGGAAACAGGGTTGAGATTTAAAGATCGCCCCCATATCTGAAATGCATAAAAAAAATAAAAAAAAATAAAAAAAAAAAAAAAAATATATATATATATATATATATATATATATATATATATATATATATATATATATATATATATATATATATAGGCTATTTTTTTAAACAAATACTGTTCTCATGAACTTTCTATCCAAAGACATTACAAAGATTAAAAAAATCGTACGAACCTAAACTCTTGAACAGTAGTGTAGACGAAGCTTAATTTTCCATCAGCTATTCATTGTTAAAAATATTATTTTACTCATAAGGTACCCATTTTATAGAATGACCCATCTACTGTATATCTGCTGCTTTCCTGACTGAGCACTGCTATTTTCCACATCTACAGACGAGCAGGCGGGAACATCCTGGGATGCCCACTGCACCTTCTCACCCTCTCCCGGATGGCATGAGATTAAAGGAAGGGGGTCAGACAGATTGTTGAGGTTATATCTCAGATAAGATCAGAAATGTGTTCGCTGTCAAAGCGCTTCAAATTGCATATTTTTTCCAAGCTGATCCTTCTTTTCCGCCACTTCGCCGTGCGTGAATGCTCAGATGCCTGTATGCCTCTGAAGTGGGAGGAAAGCAAAGCTTTTTTGTCATCCAAAAAGGTAAACAAGGAAGGGAGAGATATGAAGCATGAGAGATCAAACATACGATTGGAGGGAACACACCCTACCCGTCACCAGAAAGCTTGGAGAAAAGCTGTGCGTGTCAGAAGC
The DNA here is from genome assembly GCA_023029165.1 of Gobiocypris rarus. Taxonomy (NCBI): domain Eukaryota; kingdom Metazoa; phylum Chordata; class Actinopteri; order Cypriniformes; family Gobionidae; genus Gobiocypris; species Gobiocypris rarus. The sequence goes on from CM040923.1 coordinate 14,893,051, forward strand.
TACAGGGGTGTTTTATACGGACATAAAACATGATGTTCTTGCATAAGGGTGCATACAATTTGTCATTTTAAGATGTAGTAGAAAGTGTTGTTGTAATTCACTTTGTTAAATGTTGCTTCTGTGATTGTTTATAGCAGATCTCTGGAGGTTTGTGATGTATAGTTAGTCCGCCAAGTGAGATTAAGTATATATGAATAGCATTACAGCTGCTGGATATCTTCATGTATGTTTCTGCCTTCTGTTTGGAAGTTGGTGTGGATGTACAAGTTAGCGGTATAGCGTAATACTTAAGAATCTAGGCTGCTAGGACAGAGTTTGCTGGTTTAGTTCCACAACTGTATTGGAAACCAACTGGGATTTCTGTAGTAAATATTTAAATAGTTACTATTTAACTTTTCTCTCGAAAATGCTTCCTATTCAACTGAGTAAATGTTGTATTTGTTTGATTGGGCAGTATGTAGGAGTATGATGACTAAATAAGGGGGCCAAGAGGCACGATCATTCCCTCATGTCTCAAATGTGTTTACTGCGTAAGCATCTTTTGAGATCCTCTGAATAACCCACTGAGGGGATTGAATCGCCCATTTCAAGAGTCCCCTCAGGCTATCAGTCATAGTAGAGGGTGTCTGAAAAAGCCACAAATCAATGTGAATTATTAATATCAATGCATTTTTGGCAGAACAAATCATCTGGTTTTAAATGCACAGAGTTAACAAACAGACAGTGACGTATCACAGCAATGTTTTCTCTTCCTTTCTGACTTCTTCCCTTCCTATCTGGCATTAATAATGCCAGTGTGTCAATAGGCTTCTTGGAGGTGTAGCTAATAATGGATATCTTTGGAGGGCCGGGTTGTTAACGTTTCAGCAGGGTATAGGTCGATTCGCTGGTTCTGAAATCAATCTTGCGTGTCCACTATCAATCACTGTGAAGCACAGTGCCCTCACGTCCTTGAACTTTTCTGATTTGTGGCTTCTTACCAGTTGAAAGAGCTCACACATATTGTTAATCTTGTTTGTATTTCCTAGCTTTGTTGAAAACAAAACCACCGGTGTGCCTCAGGGGTCAAAATTAGGTCCAATGCTATTGTAAATGATTTACTTTTATATTTTACTAAATGCTCATCATTGTTGATTTTCTCAGGTCCATATTAGTAGAGCTTTAAAGCATATGTGGAAAGTGCTTTGAAAGCAAAGGTCCCATATTACCAGACACCTTGTTATTATTTCTAGCGGCATCCGGGGATAATCCAGCTTCGTTCACAGCATTATACGGACTTTGCGGTTTCCTAATTGACTAATGGTCAGATTAAGAAGAACACAATGGACCTCGCTGACACGGCCTCTCGCTGTGATAACAGATGGATTACGAATTGAAATAGGACAGGCAGAACGGTAGTACTGTGAAAACATTACCTCAGCTGATCGGAATGAGATCAGTATCACTATGAATGACTGGTCTCATGAGCTCTGTCCCAAAATATAGTGAGCATCTATGTTGTCTACTGTCTATACAGACATGTACAGCTCTGGAAAAAATTAAGAGACGACTTAACATTGAAACGTCAATGTTTAATGGTTTCTTATTTTTTTCCAGGGCCGTACACTCTTATGCAGCTTAACTGAATCAAAAACTGGTTTAGACAAAGTGACTGGTTTGGAATGCTATTTATAGGCGGTAACTCTGTGTGGCGCACAAATCACAAACCTTATGTGAAACGCACAGGAAACCTTAACATGTTGCTGAGCTAATGACACGGTTCTCTAACTAGCATTAAAAGCAGGAGATTTTTATTTTAGCTGCATTCTCTATGAAAATACGATTCTACACTGTAAAGTGTGACATTTCTTTTTATTATTATTAGTTGAAAATAGTTGTGGTGCTTAAAAAAATATGGAAAATTTGTAATGATTCTTTGATTAACAGCAAGTTTTAAGAACAGCATTTATTTGAAATAGAAATCTTTTGTAACATTGTGAATGTCTTTACTGTCATTTTTCTTCATTTTTGAAGTGTCAATTTCTGCACGTGTCAACGTTTTCATGATTCCCTGTGCTTCTGTTATCATGGACTCTTATTTGGATATTCTTTTTTTTTAGTTTTGTCTATGTTTAGTTCCTGTGTTTTTAGTTCCTGAAATCACCCCCATATACCCTTAAATAGGGTACTATTTGAGGGGACAGCCATTTGCAGTGGTGTCCGAAACCATAGTGGACGTTATTGAATGCACTCGTCATAACGAGTGTACAACTGATGTACGCTTAACCCATAATAATAATACCTATAATGCACTGCGAGAGTGGCACGCTGAATGAATTACCGTCTCACCAGGAGATGGCGCCCGCAGCTGAATCAATCATCCATCTATTTTCCAAACCATGCTGGTCCAGCGTAATATCATACATGTATAAATTCCTTTTTAATTGATTATTAAATTAGATTATACATAATAGTTTCAAGGGCAGAGTTCAAGATAACTATTCATTACTACTGGAGATGCCAGTTTGCTACGTTTCAAATAATTATTAAACAGCGAGGACAAACTATGCAAAAGCGGCAGCCCTTCGGGCGCACTCATTGTCCGAATTGACTCACTCGTTTTGATTCACTCCTTCATGTGGACTATATTAGTGGAGTAATGTAGGGAATAGTGAATGCAATTTCAAGCACAGAACCTGTTTCCTGTTTTTCCATTGCTGTCTTGTTAGTTTCCATGGATAATCTCCATGTCAGCTACTCACCTGCACCTGTGTATCATTAGCCTCTTGTTATCCTCTGTTGGGTAGGACAGCTTGTGATCGAAATAGGTACTGCAGTCCAAATTACCCCGCCCCCTCCTTTTTAGGTTGTGTAGAATCTGCGATCTCGGACCCAGTTTGTTTGCTGGCTTCCATGGCAACAATACTCTGTGTTTTCCACCAACTGGCAACCTGTCGTGTCGAAATACTGTTGGGTAAACTGGCGGCGTGCGGTTTCGCACAGACCAAAACAAAAACAGACTTTCTGCATATTTCAAAGTAGAATAACTGGCTGTAGCATTGTTTTTCTGAGGAACAATTAGGGTGAATTGAACATGTTTCCTAAATATCTGCAAGCATATTATGGTATTTGTATGCTTTAGTAAAGTGAAAAGCATACATACAGCATACCTTTAATGCTGGTGGTTTTCATTATTTTTCCTATTGTTTTTATTAATTGTAATTTCATTATTCTTCTACGTCAAACCTCTTCAATCTGGATTATTAAATCAAGCCAGTGCGTGACAAAAGTCTATGAATAAAATACTGATACAATTTTTTTGATTTAATTAACTAAATTAGCCGCCCTTATGGATAAATCTTTGCATTAGGAGCATGTCTATAATGACTCCTTCTCCATGCCTTCTCCTCAGTTTTCCATTGCTCCACTATCCCCATTGACTGCTCCTCACATCCAGGAGTTGTCTCCCTGGCTGTTCCACTTCATCAGACCACCACAGTCTATTATATCCCATATCTCATAATCTTGCCAGAATAATACTTCTTTTCCACAGTAAATGGGTTGGTGGTTGCGTATTGCAATTGCCAGATCCTTTTACAAAGCATTAATAACAAGCTGTAATTTCCCCTGATGAATCACAGTGCAATGTTGTCATATTGTCTCATAAACAGGAGGAAGAAGAAGTAGGTCACCGTCTTTTCTCATCACAAGCCGCATTTTCTGCAAGGGATTACTTGCAGTGATGCTTTCATGCATGGGCAGGACAGGATTGGGACCCTTGGCGGCTGTAAGGCAGATTTTCCTTAATGTTTTCAAACTGCAACTGTATTTGCCATGACTTTGAGAGGCAGGACAGGAGTTGCCCAAAGTCTTTCTTTAGAGTCTGTCACATCGCAGTGCCTGGTCCTTAGATCAAGTGACGGTAATCGTGTATCTCCCAGCACGACCAGACAGAGAGACTTAGGAATCAGTTTCAAGGAAACAAGACAGAGTCCATATTGCAGGCATTAGGAAGTGTCCGGAGGCATCCTTTGGGTTTGATAAGTGTTCCATTCTGACCTCGGTTTGGTTGCCAAGATGATTCACAGCACCCAGCCGCAGAACAGAAGCATGCCACAGAAAGCTGCACAAACCCCGTTCTACACCAGCTCTTCAGAAGAACAAGCACAGAAACTTTACGTTCATCTCACATGGCTCGGTTCCTACTAACACAGTAACAGTAATCCTCTTGGATCAGAGCAAGATAATCACAAGCACCAGACAACAGAGGAAACACCAGAAGAGATGGATTTCCAGCTAAGAATCTCATATCTTTCCGCAAATGGAAACGCGGCACATACTGTGCACATGTTCCTCTACATTAAACATTAAACCTAGTTCCATTTTCAATTTTTCATGTCGTTAAATTACTACTTCACACAGGAGGTATGGCCTAGCGGTGAGCTCACATGCTCCGTCACATTGTGCTGTGGCGCTCATGCTGGCAACGGCAAGTTTAATCAGCTTTTTTCTTCTTACCATTTCATGTGCTTTCTGTTATCTCTGTGAATTAAAATTGTGAAAATGGCTGTCAGTGGGAAGCCATGGTTAGCTGTGTTGTGTTGTTATAGGTTCAGTTATTAATGTTGCAAAAAAAAACATATCCTTCATAAATAACTCTTCAATCAATTCAATCAATCACTGTGAAGCACAGTGCTCTCATTATCATTTAACTGATTTGTTTGTACTTTATTAAAAATAAAACCACTGGTGTGCCTCAAGGGTCAATAATAGGCCCAATACTATTGTAAATTATTTCCTTTTTTTTCTTTTAATGAATGCTCATTGTTGTTGGTTTTCTCTGGCCCATGCATCTTTGAAACATATCTACATCTCTCTTTATACATTTAGTTGATATGTAAACAATTTATTATAAGATATTAAGATATTTTTTTAAATGTATTTAGATATGTTGATAAAAAAAAATGTTTTAAGTGATGTGTTAACATTTGAACCTCAAAACAAGATGAAAGAACAAGACATGCTTGATTCAGGAAATTGTTGCAGATTGGCCAATTTTATGACAAAAAGCCCCCAAGCAAAATGCGCCTATACTGTAATTATATACGAAATGAGTTGAGCAGAAAAGCCGTAGTAAAAATTCTCAAACATATCTAGCCTTAAGTACCATAACTAGCTTCTAAAATATTATGGAACTTAAAACTAGACAGAAATGCCTAAAATTATGTGATTTTAACTTTATATTATTTTCCCCATATGTTTTTCTTGTTTCAAAAGGAGCATTTGTTGCAGCGCATTACAGCCTTTTGGGGAGCACTAGTTGTTTATGGAGAATATAATATAATAACCCAAGGAATGTGCTATAATGTCCATGCAGAGGAAATCAAGACCTTTTAGACTGTATGAAGCACATACTGTTCTTGTAACATGCCTTATGAGGCTGCAGACCCATGCCAGAACATAGCCCACGCGCCATGTTTTCAAAGACACGGCAAGCCCAAATTCTTCACGCCTCTCTTCGTTTTTCTACCTTGCTTGAGCAAATGTGCAAAAACACTATTTCCAGATAGAATTTTCCTCTCCCCTTCTTCTCAGCAGGAGATATAGAGGTACATTTTGTACTCAGGAAGCTGGTGCAACTTCGAAGTGGGCGAAACTGAGGACAAATAACTAGCCGTCTGCCGCACTAAGAAGCTGTGTGCCTTTTTGCAGATTGCTTCAGCCCAGGATTGCTCATGTGGAAAGAATCACTTTTTTCTCTTTCTCTAGGGGTTTGTAAACTGGAAAGCGCTTCCTGACTGTAGTTGAATTAGATGTAAATTGGCTAAAAGCTTGATTAAGAATAACACACTAGAGAGAAGCTCAATAAACTCAATAAAATAAATAAGTGTAGTAGGATTTGGCATTGTTTATTTCTAAGAATTATTACACTATATACGTATGTCTGTTATCTGTCTATTACATTGCCCAATTGACTGTCGGTTACATTGCCCTCTATGGAGTGAAGAGTTACTGGGTAATTTATGTAATAATTAGGTGGCGCAAAAATCTGCACAAAATGCAAGAGATATCTTGTATCTAAACATTTTGAGTTGTATGGCTCAATGTTGACAGCAGTCTGCTTCCCACTTTCTGCTAACCTGGCCTCCTTCCATGATCCAGATGTGTTGAAGCCTTGAAGCAATTCTTATGGAAAGGCTGAAATATATCAACCCAAACTAATAGCTTGACAGATATATTTAGACAACTAGAACAGCATTAGCAACACACAGCAAGAGTTCACAAATATGAGATGACCCAGAATTCAGTGTTATGCGGTAACACCTCAAACTGCTAAATGAATTATATGCCATTCTAAAATGTAAGCAATTCCTCTGTGCTCCCATGAGAAAGTAATGTCATCATGAAAATCACCCACTGGATAGCATGGCTAATTATAGTGGTCCAGCATCAAAGGTCCGCTTTGAAGTTAGCATAGACACTCTCAAAAAAAAAAGAAAATTGGTACAAAAGCTGTCACTGGGGTCATACCCTTTCAAAAGGTACTAATATGTAACATTTAAGTACTAATATGCACCCTTTAGGGGTACCTTTGAAAAGAGTACAAAAGGGTACAGTCCCTACAATTTTTAATAGAGTCTGAATACATCTTTCTATGGATGCGATTAAGAGTTTGCACAGTTTTTACACAAGTAACCCTGTTGTAATAATGAATTTAGAGTTTTCTGAGTAGAGTTTTCTACGTGCACAAGGTTATCAACAAACCATCAACATTTTTAGGAGTTTTTACACAGTAATTATAAGCAGACATTTAACGCTTTCTAAAAGCATGCTCTTTTTTTATGAAATATATTTAAGATTAAATATGAATGTATCAGTGGTATGCAGTGGTTTTGTGAAATGAGGCGGAAAAGTCTTCTGTTTTTTGATGTTATATATACTGCATAAATATTTACCGATCAGGCATAACATTGATGATACACAACATACTTGGTTACCTAATGTAACCTCGGTTCCCTGAGATAAGGGTACGAGTACTGCGTCGAAGACGCTACGGGAAATTCCTATTACCTATTTTCCTCTGAAAACTTCACGCCTGCAAAAATCACGCAGTGCTTACTGCACAGCCATAGCCATGGCGAGGCTTCTCTTGCACTATTGGCTGGCCAGTGGGAACTGCATGAACCAATGGCAGAGCGACGTAACTGCGCGAACCAATCGGTGCTGAGCCCGCGGCTGAGCACAGAACCCGCCAGAATGGGCGGGGCATCTGCCTATAAAAGACGCTGGTGGTCAGTGAATTCTCACAATGAGACCCAGCTACTTAGCATATCCACGTTATTCTCTGATGCTAGATGTTGTAAATTACTGTCTTCTCCATTTAAAATTGACCAAGTATTGATGAAAAGCGCCTTTGCGACATGACAGTCACAGCCAGTCAACAACGATGTCTATTTTCTGGAAAGCCAGTGAGAAGTGTTGCGTTTTCGGTTAGCGTAGCTACAGTTTGTATAGGCTCAAGATAAACAGATTGATGTGCATCTCGTCAACAAAGCTTTTCTGCCAAAGTAGCTGCCTTTTTTCTATGCCAGTGAAAAAAATCACTGGCGTGAGATCGATCCATCTTCCAGCAATTTGCTTTTCTCATTTAAAGTATGATTTATCAACAAATTGAGCTTTAAGATTATGTTGGCAAGAGATTGAATGGCCGTAGTGGATTAATTTTCTTTTCATTATGTTATTACACGCTTGGGTAGTCAGCGGTATTGTGAGATATTCTAGTTGTCGTGATGAGGCATGACGTCTTGCGCAGTCTTCTGATGGGGCTCGGCCCCGTGTAGACAGGTCTCCAGACTGGAGACGTTCCATTTGCCCCTATTACCTGTGAACTGTCATTAGCATGCCCATCATAACTCTGAATAATAGGCACACAGTGGATAGACACCAGCCACTGGGGCTTGTTGTCATTGTGTAGCTATTGACTGATAGATGATGAGAGATGATGTGAGTTTCAAACACTGGTGACAACTTGATGACTGTGCGGGGCTCCGGTTGGGATTCTCTGCAACGCTTGATGCCACCATCTCAGTGGGGTGTGAATCTCTGCTGTCAGATGTGGTTTTTAAACTGCCTTAGTTGAATTTTGATTGCTGTGAGTGTGAACTGGCAGTTAGTAGGTCAGGTAATGGATGAGAGTCAGCCAGTATTTGGACAAGTACAGGGTAAAGGAATTTGTAGTCTGTTTAAAATTGTTTGTGCGGTACTTTTTTATGTTTATGGGATGGGGTGAGTAAGCAGGTCATGTGAGTTATTTAGGTTTTAAAGAGTCAATAAAAAACGTTTGTATAATTTTTAGAAAATTTCAATGTAATCAATATATGATATCTAAGTATGTCATGTGGGGTGAAAATTTTAATTTCATATTTTGCTTGTTTTTCTATGTTTACTTGTATCTTTTATTATTTATTGATAAATAGCATTCAGTTTTTGGGGCATCACACCATTTTACAGCCTGAACTAACCCTACCCTGTTGTAAAAAGGTTAATTTATCTGCTATTTTAAGACATTTGTTGACCTTTAATAAAGGGTATGTCATACTTTTAGATGCGATCTTCCGGTCAAAAACTTTATTATTTTAATGGGGCTTTTTTTATTCAATATATAATAGCAGGACAGTTGCCCCAGATTACACAGTGTCCCCTAATAGTATGGTCATTCAGCAAACTTACAATGGACCCACTTTAATAGGTGGCCTTAACTACTATTTACTAATATTTTAATTAATAATTTGATACAATGCACTTATTGTGTACATACATGTTTTTACATTGTACTTAATTTTTTTTGTTAAATACCTGTGTGTAATTACATCTGTAATTATTCTCTGTAATTACATTTATAATTACACTGTTGACCCTTCATTTACACCTAACCCTACCCTTAAACTTACCCATACCACCACACCTGTTCCTAACTTTACCCGTATCCCACCTCAATATCAGCAAAAGTGTTTTCCAAGACAATATGAACACAATAAGTACATTGTACTTTTTTTTTTGATGTAAGTACATAGTAGTTAAGGCTACCTAATAAAAAGTGGGGCCCTTACAATTAATAACAAAAAAAAACTATTTCTGTGGTTTTGGCCATTTAGGTATTCCATAAAGACGCATCTTGTTTACAGCACTTTTGCAGCGCTGAGCAATGTAGCCAATCACAAACATATCTGTTGATTTCTTGAACGCAATGACCAATCAGAGGTGTTTGAGTTAGCATTAAACGAAAAATGTTGAGCATTGAGTGGATTCTGAGTTCTGCACACTTGCAAATATCCCCTCATTATAACAGACAATTATGTAAATAAGAGATTTCTTGCGCAGTCAGCTTCATTTATTGTAACAGAACTTCTTGAGATCGTGATGAATTAAGATGAGTGAGCATTTTAGTGATTATAAAGGGAGTGCTCTTTGCACTCTTTTTGAGATGGCAAGTCCCACGCATGAGTCCCATATGACACCCTAAACACACCCGGCCTTCCTACAAGTCCGCACTTTCATGACGTAAGCCTGCTTTGACTGTCGGTTAGAATTCTGCTGTGGAGCTTAAACCAGTCCCGCATCGAGGGCGCATATTGACCATAAAGGGGGCTGGTTAAGACCATAATGGACTTAACGGATACGCGCACATGGCAGCCATTGTAAGTCCACAAGACCGAAAGTTCACATGAAGTTTGACATTTGGGACAGGGTCTGTGTAATCTGTTAAAATTAACATTGGTTTTTGAACGTAGACGCTTTATTAACAAATAATTTATCAGCAGTGTTTATGCTGGGATGTGTAGGTTGTGCAGTGCAAGTAACTGTTTCAAGGAAATCTATGTAAAGGTGTTTTTAAATAGGAAGCTCATCTTCTTAGACTTTCCCTGGAGTGGGTTCACCCTCCGCCTATGATCAGTAAATTCATATTTAAAACATTATTACACAAAATAAAACTTGAAACATAATATGGATATATTTATAAATGACTATCACTTTAAGACACGCCGCCTTCAACTATTCTAATGGTGATTACACTCAAAAGTTTTTGTTACACGTCAATATGCTACAGATGTATATTTTATTGCTATTTGGTATGCTTTGTTTTTATCATTGTGTGGTTGGGGGAATTGAAAAGCTTCTGTGCCTTGTGTTTACGAAGTAGCCTAAATAAACATTAATTTTGATTCAGAAAAATAAAACATTCTTATCACAGAAGAGATTGTATTCAATCGCCATGTCATTGACCCTGGAGTCAGGTGTTTACCGCTGGCATTCCCAGAGTGAGCTGCCTTAACATGCAGAGTTTAGAAATACCCCAGTGCTTTCTCAGCTATAGCAGCAATTAGTACAAACTCTGGAGCTCCTCGCTGGCTAATTACTGCTCTGCTATATCCAGGACGCAGGAATACATTAACACTTCAGTTAATCATTTTAACCCCTTGCTACATGTGCATACACTTTAAACTGTTCTCATTGTAAACTCTGTGAGGGGTGGTTTGTGTTGTTTCTTTTTCTGTAGCTTGTAAATTGTTAGCTTTTTTTTTTAGCTGGGGTAGGCATGTTTAGCTGGTCTCCCAAGCTGGTGTTTAGCTGGTTGGCCAGCTGGAATCCTATCCTGAGTAGCTAACAAGCCTCTAAAACTATAGTAGCAAATCAGACCAACCAAGGGTTGGTACATCGACGTAACTGCTTAACTACCATAGTAGCCTACATTGCATTGGTGAAGAAATCAACCAGCTAGTCACGACTGTTTCAATCGTTCAACCACGTTGGTTAATAATGTCGTTGGTATTACCAATAACGTTGGTATTTTTTTAAAATACAATTCATTTGTAACTTTCTACTTTTGTCAACAAAATAATAGTGTGTTCTTTACATTTTAGAAATGCTACATTTTTCAAGGTTTTCATTGTTTCCTTTTGTATGGACAAGGTTGCATCATTATTTTCACCTTAGAACCTCAAAACCCTCTTACTTTGTTTTTCTTCCTACCCTGTTCTCTTTTTATGTCATTGACAGACTGTCAGACTGCATATGTGGCACTCTGTGTAAAAATTAAGTGAACTAGTTACCCCGGCACCTGTTCTGTTTGGCTCATGTTGAGCTTTGCTATAAAAACCTTTTTTTGTTGTTGGATGAGCTTAGCTGCTGATTAAGCCCATGGCTCAAACCCTTAGGGGGCTCGCTGACCTGAACTAACTCTCTCTTTTCTCTATAGGTACAACCAGGCAGCCTAAAGAAGGAGAGGTTCCGGGAGTAGACTACAACTTTGTGACCGTTGAGCGGTTTGTGGAATTGGAGAAAAGTGGAGCTTTGCTGGAAAGTGGAACTTATGAAGGTAAGTTGACCAAGTTGGACAATCATATATCAAGTTATAGTTTTTGTCCCAGTATCTCATTCATTGCTATGATTAGGGATTTGAGCAAGCCCTAACCTAACTAACCACCGCTAGCTAAGTATTAAACTTTGGCGCATAACTCAATGTGCTTCGGACATGAGTGATACCTCAAATCATGGAGTTTCTTGAGTTGAAGTGTGCTATTACTTCTCTAAGTGTGTTTAACATGGTGAGCAATAAAGCCAGCTAAAACGTTCCATAGGAGGAGGAAACTGTACTAGATCTGGGTTCAAAATATCAGTAGCTGGGTTTCCAAGTATCCACGTTTTTAAAAAAAGTAAAATGTTCAAACTCTGCCTTAACCAAGACTAAATAATTCTCCCAGAGAACAAAAGAAAACATCTTGCTCTGGTCATTTATGAAATGCTGGAACCAAAGCCTGTCATTAAAATGATTAGCTACCATCACCTCCTAGAACTGTGACGCTTTCTCACTCCCAGACAGAAGAGATCTGCTGCCGAACCAAACATGAAGTTCATCAGAGCATTTTGTAATGTAATTTATTACAATTAATAATGAGCCACAGTGGCATCCCCAGTGGCTACTGTTCAACTTCTATTTCCATTTCTATTTGGTGACATTTTCCAGAAGTGACAAGCTTATGGGATGGCAATGCTGCTTTATTCACAATTTATTTTGTGATATTCTGTTTTTTCGAGACCCTCTGTGAATAAGAGTGAACAGACCTTGGGAAAGTATCTGATTGGCAGTAACTCTAGTTAATTCACAGCGTGATATAAAAATACCCTAAAGGGAATCTGATTCTCTGGGGTCTTGTGAGCTTAGGCTTTCTTCACTTCAAAAGTCCAACAACTCCATCCCTTGAATAAATATCCATTTCCCCCTCTCTCTTTCAGTCCATTTTCACTGAGTTGACTGTGAACTAAAAGGGACAGAAGAGAATCTCTATATGTGAAATACATAAACTCTTTTCTTATACTCTGTTTCTTTCTCATTAATTCTTCCTCAGTGTTCATAATGGGGATTTGGATTTTGATCCTGTTTTAAAGATTATGACTGGCACAGTAAAGAGACTCTTCTTAGCTCAGCTTTAATAATGCAACGTCAGGTATATACGAGGAATATTTGATGGGTTTACAAAGAGTTTTGAGATCTAATATAGAAAATAATGTTTAAAAAAAAATGTAAGGTCCTGACTGACTCACATATACAAAAAAATAATACTTGTACACTTTGCATAATTTGGCATTTAAAAAAATTTCAATAAAATTTTGCATTTACTTTGATTTTCTTCTTGGTAACCAAGTATAGTAACTTATAAGAAATAATAATCAGAAATTAAAAATAATAATGCCAAAGTTTGTTATGTTCACTTTCACCGTTTTATTTTTTTTATTATTATTTATTAATTAAATGGATTTGTATGTATGGTATTAGTACATTTATTGATCATTGCTGTAATTTTAAACTTTATTTATAGATAGATAGATAGATAGATAGATAGATAGATAGATAGATAGATAGATAGATAGATAGATAGATAGATAGATAGATAGATAGATAGATAGATAGATAGATAGATAGATAGATAGATAGATAGATAGATAGATAGATAGATAGATAGATAGATAGATAGATAGATAGATAGATAGATAGATAGATAGATAGATAGATCAAATGTAGTTGTCCTTGTACCAAAAATAAACAAATAAATAAATCAGAGTCAATTATTCCAGACTTAGATAAACTTAGATACAAAGAAACACTTGTATTTGTGATTCATTCATGGTTTATTCTATAGTTTTTTTTTTTTTAACCATATTTATGAGTTACAGCTGTTGTGTGCTGTAGCATCATGTCAGGTAGTGACCCAGGGAGAATTGAAGGCACACTCAACCAGATGCCCTGCTCTCCTCAAGAGCCTGTTCATCCCAGGGGAGCCATGGCACTATTACTGAGTCTGTAAACATAGAACAGCACTCGCTGGCACACTCGTCGTTTGAGCAGCAGTTTGTGTGTCGGACTTTTGTGTTAGATAGATAGATAGATAGATAGATAGATAGATAGATAGATAGATAGATAGATAGATAGATAGATAGATAGATAGATAGATAGATAGATAGATAGATAGATAGATAGATAGATAGATAGATAGATAGATAGATAGATAGTCAGACAGACAGACAGACAGACAGATAGACAGATAGATAGATAGTCAGACAGACAGATAGACAGACAGACAGATAGACAGATAGATAGATAGTCAGACAGACAGACAGTTAGTCAGACAGACAGACAGATAGATAGAGACAGACAGACAGACAGATAGTCAGACAGACAGATAGACAGAGAGAGAGATAGACAGACAGACAGATAGATAGATAGATAGATAGATAGATAGATAGATAGATAGATAGATAGATAGATAGATAGATAGATAGATAGATAGACCAAGAGAGAGAGAGAGAGAGAGAGAGAGAGAGAGAGAGAGAGAGAGAGAGAGAGAGAGAGACATATAGATAGACGGACGGACGGACGGACGGACAGACGGATGGATGGACGGAGGGAGGGAGGGAGGAGGGATTGATTGATGGATGGACAGACAGACAGATATATATATATATATAGACAGACAGAGAGAGAGATAGTCAGACAGATGGACAGACATATAGATAGATAGACAGACAGACCAAGAGAGATAGACAGACAGACATATAGATAGATAGACAGACAGACCAAGAGAGATAGACAGACAGACAGACAGACATACAGATAGACAGACAGACAGACAGAGAGAGAGAGAGAGAGAGAGAGAGAGAGATTCATTTTAAAAGTTGTGATATCATGGCAGAGCTTTCATTATAAACGTTGAAATGTCAGTTATACACCAAATGTCTGATGGATTGCAGATAACTATTACGGCACCCCGAAGCCCCCGGCAGAGCCCAGTCCACTGCTGCTGAATGTAGCTGAGCAGCTGTTGCCAGGCGCCACACCCAGATCCCAGGGCAAACGCAGACGTAACAAATCCGTCAGCAACATGGAGAAGGCTGGAATCGAGCCACCTGAGGAGGAAGAGGAGGAGAGGCCCGTCATCAACGGCAATGGAGTGGCCATCACCCCAGGTGAGGAGCTCTCAATCAATTTAAGAAGAAGAGAGATCTTTAATGCCATCTTGTGATGTACGAGCTCACCGGTGTAGTAAATTCAGTTGCTGCTGTGACCTCAGATCAGGGTTACTAGTGTAGAGATGATTACCATAGGGCCACTAGGTGCATCATGTATCATAGCAACCGCCTCCACTCTAAATTACCTCATAGTAACCACTGTTGTCAGGGCAATAGCCTAGCAACTGTCGTGCCAGCATGTTATCACACATTGTCTGTTTTCTGCTCCATAAGCTCTGTGGGGCGGAAATGTGCATAGAGTCTGGATGTACTGAAAAAAAAAAACTTTTGTTTTGTTTTGTTCTGGCTCTAATTCCTCACCATGACATGGTGATTTAGAATCTAACACAGTGAGAGTATTGTTGACATCCAGTAATATAAAAAAAATGCCAGAGTAAACATGTATTGCTCAGGGCTCTTTTATAGCTCAGTGCACTTAAATTCAGCATGAAATCAAAATTGACCCTATTTACTTTCTTAAATTCAAGTTCCTGGCCTTATTGTACATGATTCATCCGTCCATGTTATTCGAAAGAGGAAGATTGTTCATTAAATTGTAATTACCTTCAAAAGCAACAAGGATTTTTAAAATCTTACCAGTGTTAAACAAAGTAATTTAATATTGGCTAATGCTAATATAATGAAGTTTATAGCAATGATGGCAAATAAAGATAGCTTTAAAAAATAAAGGGTGACCTTGAAGGGTTAGTTCACTCAAAAATTAAAATGTTATAATTTATCTGTTTTTAATATGTTATTAAAGCTGCAGTCCACAATTTTTTTTTGAGCAAATACATAGCCAGTGTTCAAAACACTCTTCTTACCTTATCCCATGGGCGTCGGAACCATTGTGTGTGGGTGGGCCAAGACCCACCCACTTTTTACAACCAATGATAATGGACCCACTCACTTTTATCGTCTCTAATTCAGCGCATGCCTGTTAACCTATACCAATAACCAGTAAACACATGTTAGACGCTTTATTTCCACTTTTCTAATATTTTCTTCAGTTTTATTGAAAATAAATGCCTTTGCGATCTGATGTGATGGTAAAAGTTCGGCAAAAGCCGGATTCGAACCTCAGATCGATTTGCGTCAAAACTTGATGCCATGCGTCTTACCCACTGATCTATATAAATGACATTATTATCTTTATATAGATCAGTGGTCTTACCTACACCATGGCGCATGGTGAATGAAGTGATTTCCGTAATTTTGTCTATCCCAAGCAATCGTTTAGTAAACAGCAGTATATTTGTATTTAATGTAAATTGTCTCTAATATTACTCCAGTAAAAAAAAAAATTCTGAGAGAGGACCCACCCACATTTTATTTGCTTCCGACGTCCATGCCTTATCCCATTTCACAACAGTAAGCCTGTAATAATGTGTTATAATTTGAGCGGTACTGGTAGATTTCCGCGGGAAATTCAAGCATGGCTCCATTGATCTTTGCGTCATTACGTCACGTCTGTATAGATAAAGAAGGAGTCCTGGGTAGGCTATATCGCATGTGAGGATGCTGCAGGTGGCGGATCATTTATAGCCTTTTCTCACAGCAGCTGGAATAATTACACGTATCATTTTGATGGCGGATTGTAATCCAGAAAGGCCCAAACGACAATCATCAGCGACAACTGGAGATTCACCCGTAGTCAAAAGCAAAAGATTAGACTGTACAGAAATTGAAATCTACAGGTAATGCTGTTCAGAACAAAAATGGTAGACATGTTACTTACTTGTTCAGATGACATTTTCTGGGGGAATGACTCACACATACTCCTCAAAACATTAGATTAATCTGCGCTGAGGAGCCGTGTTGAGGCACAACCCACGTAAAGAAGATGAAACAAATAAAAATATTTGTATTTGTATTGAAACCAGAAAGATTTCTCTCCCTTTTGTGAAAGTCCATTTCACCCAAACATTGACACTTCAAAAAATTCATAAAGACATTGTAAAAGTATTGAGCAATATAATCCAAGTCTTCTGCTTTATATGATTAATTTTAGGCTTTTATCCACTTTGATCAACCTACATGCATAGAGTACATCAAATATGGTAACTAACCCTTCAGCCTCCATGTCCTAGTCAAGTAAATGAATTCCCACCCTTTCCCCCAAATTCTTTCTTGTTTAATCAATCATAAATACATCACATATAATTGATTGCGAAAGGTGTTTAATGCTGACTTTAATGGAATTCTGAATGATTCTGTAAAGTTATTCTTAAAGTCTTTGGGAAATAATATACCAATAATATCATTTTTGACAGCAAGTAAGCGTATATAATAGATATATACTATTAATGTGGATAGCTCAGATCATTTGGCCTTGGGATTTTATGTTTGAGTTCATCTGTGAATTTTCATTGCATGTTTGGTGTCTTGCAAGATCTGAGCACAATTTGACACACTGATGAAACCTCAGAAGAGACGCACATTTTTATGAAATAAGATTATTTGCTATTTCTCTTAGAAGTACTGTTTTACATTGTATAAAACACATATATGGTATTATAGGATTATAATATAAAAATATTCTCAATTCATTCACCAAGTGTGACAAACGGCTTTACTCTTGATGCTGCACCTTTGATGCGTTTAAATGCTGTCTAGATAGGAAGCTCATAAGGGTGTGTGTGTGTGTGTGTGTGTGTGTGTGTACGATTGAGTGAAGCTGTCCTCTCATTTCTCAGTTGATTAAAACATCAGTACTGGTGAATGTTATGGGATTCGGTGTCTTTTTCTTTCGTCTCTCCCTCTCTCTTCCCCTCGATCTGTCTTTTGCGCCTCTCCTTTGGGAACTCCAACCTCCATAACTCAAACTAGGACACGTTCGGTTCTCTCTCTCTCTTTTTTCTTCTCTCTCGCTTTCTCACCACAGACTCCATTTTAATCACTCGACTCTTATTTCACCGTTCTCAGTCCGACTAACTCCATCTCTGTCTTTTCTTCCATCATTTCTTACAGTATTCTGTTTTTCTCTTTCTAACATGCTCCTCTTACAGTGACCTGCTTTTCAATTCTCTCAGAAACTCCAAATCTCTCTCTCTCATAAATATTTTCTCTGTCTGTCTCACTCATATTTACCGGTTTTCTCTGTAGTCTTGGACTCAGTTTCGCCAGCCACGCTGTTAAAAGTTGGAGACGTCTCCTGGAATATTGGATTCTTGTAAATTTGACAGTTAGCTTTTTAATAAGCGTAGCTCCTATTGGTGATTGTTCTGTTGAATTCAATCACACTACTCATAATTTGTATCCGCTTCTATCGCCTGGTTCTTTTTAATTGATAAAGGTGCTTGTGCAGTTGCTGTTGTTAAAAGGTTATAGATTTAGTTCTTACTATTTTGCACTACATCTTACAGTTTTTAGATTTTTCTTCTGTTAAAAGCTTTTTCCTCATTTGCTTGCATTTTTTAGAGTCCAGTGAACATGAAGACAAGAGTACAGACGCCTCAGGAGAGATGCCCACCACATGCCCATCCGAGACCTCCACAGATGCTCCTAAAGAAGAGACAGAACCACCAAAATCACCTCCCAAACTGGACGAGAATGACGAGCTGGGTCCTCTGCCAGATAACTGGGAGATGGCTTACACTGAAAAAGGAGAAGTGTACTTCATTGAGTGAGTATCTATAATCAGCATTATTTTAAGGTTCATTCAGTATTTTCCCCAATAAAAAAATCTGGTAACACTGTATTTTAGGCTTCAATTTTCGCTATTAATTATTTGCTTATTAGCATGTATATTACAAGGATATTGGCTGCTTTTTAGTACTTATAAAGCACATTTTAATGCATTATTCTGCATGACCACATTCTACATCCCTTAATCCTACCCAATACCTAAACTTAACACCTACATTACTGTTAATAAGCAGTAAATTAGAAGTTTGAGGCAAAATTTGTAGTTAATAGTAAATGAATGAATGTGTTCTCCATACTAAAGTGTTACCAAAATGTTTTGAGCAGGAGCAGAATGGGGAAGAAAGGTACTGTAAGTGACTTTGATTGTGGCATGGTTGTTGGTACCAGACAGGCTGGTCTGAGTATTAGAGAAAGTGCTGATCTACTGGGATTTCACACACAACCATCTCTAGGGTTTAAAGAGAATGGTCAGAAAAAGAGAAAATATTAATTGAGCAGCAGGTATGTGGACAAAAATCCCTTGTTGATGCCAGAGGTCAGAAGAGAATGACCAGACTGATTAGAGCTGGTAGATAGGCAACGTTAACTCATATTAGCACTCGTTAAAACCAAGGTCTGCAGAAGAACATCTCTGAACGCACAAAACGTCAAATCTTGAAGCAGAAGTGCTTCAGCAGCAGATGACCACACTAGATACTACTCCTGTCAGCTAAGAACAGGAAACTGAGGCTGCAATTCACACCGACTCATCAAAATTGGGCAATAGAACATTGGAAAAATGTTGCCTTGTCTGAAAAGTCTCAATGTCTGCTTCAACATTCAGATGTTACAGGGTCAGAGTTTGGCATAAATAAAAGCAAGGATCCATCCTGCCTCATATCAACGGTTCAGGCTGGTGGTGTAATGGTGTGAGGGATATTTTCTTGGCTTACTCTGGACTCCTTAGTTCCAACAGTCTACCTGTGTATTGTTGCTGAGCATGTCTATTCGTTTATGACCATTGTGTCTATCCCTCTTCTGATGGCTACTTCCAGCAGGATAACGCACCATGTCACAAAGCTTAGTGTATTCCTCCCTGAGAAATTTTTTTACAGTAGCAGAAGAAACAGCTCTGAGATCAGTGGCTGAAAGGTAAACTCGCTTGTCTCAGTGATGGGACTCGACTGGCGGCACTCTGCCATGCGACTGGCCAGAGAAATTGCAGCCTGGGGCAAAAAGATGGCGCACCTTTGATGTGCTCGCTCTCTATGACACTCCACACTTCTGCCCTTGTGTCTCTGTCTTTCAATGTGTTTTCCTCCCTGGTGTCACTTACTGTTTCATCCCCTCTTATAGAAAGGAAAATTTATTTAATATAAAAGCATATCAAAGGACTCTATATTGGCACAGTGCATTTCCGCAGCTTATGTTCAGTTGCTTTGGGAGTTTAAATGTGACTGAATGCATGTACAGAGACATTTTGTCGTGATTAATCTGGTCCAGTGTGAGTATGTGTGCGTGGTGAGAGATAGACATATGGAGAAGTGTCTACAGTTTGAGAATTAAAGACGCTCCGTCTGTGAGGGAGATTGAGAAAAACAAGGCGCCATTGGCTGCTTGACAACTCCATTAAATCCTCAATAGTCACACTGTGTGGGCCAGTGCAAAGTGTGCAGTGTGTGTGTGTGTGTGTGTGTGTGTGTGTGTGTGTGTGTGTGTGTGTGTGTGTGTGTGTGTGTGTGTGTTGTGTTACATGTAGCAGTGACAGACTGTCCACACAGCATTCGGAGTCAGTCATGTTCAGCTTCTGTCATGAACGATACAACAGAAAATAAGTACTATCCCTGTGGAAAAGCAGTGATGTACAGTCACAGTTTGAAGATTGAACACACACACATTTCTAGCTATCTACAAGGGACAAATATCAAATGTATGGAAAAGCAATTGAAGAGTATAAATATATGAGCAATATCAGTAGGAGTGGACAAATGTTTTTCAGGGAGGAATTTTGCTATTGTAGGTCCTAAACAAGCTTCTTTTTTAATGTCAAATCAATCTCAATTACTTGATGTTTTTGACGTGAAATCTTCTTTGAAAACACATTTTTATTTGAGCATTTTTTAGCTTTTTTCATATGTTTTTAAATTTAGATATAAGATTTTGTTTTTGTATTATATTTATTGGTATTATAGAAAGGTATATTGTTGTGATTCAATGCGTACTGTAAAGCACATTGGTTTAACTACTGTTGTTTTTTTATGTGCTCTATAAATAAAGGTTGAGGTGAGTTGAGTTGAGTTGAGTTGAGTTGAGTTGAGTGAGTTGAGTGAATGCATAGTATGCATTCTTCTTGCTAAATTTGTCAGCATTTCTTAAATTCAAAAATTGTCTTGGTTTAAGATTGTTTTTGATCAGTTTTTTTCTGTTCTGTTCTTGAGTTTTTTTTTTTTTTTTTCACTGCTCCAGTGAGGGATATTCCTGACTTCATTCCAGAGACTGAAATATCTGAATCTGTTCCAGAGAGTGTAATCTCAGAGTTCTTTCCAGAGAGTGAAATCCAAGAGTCTGTTCCTGAGAGTGAAATTCCCAAGTCCATTCCTAAGATTGAAATTCCCAAGTATTTTCCAGTGAGTGAATTTCTAGAGCCAGCTCTTCCTGTCTGTTCTGGTGTGATCGAAGAGGTTGCCCTTTCCTTGTACATTGATACTGCGACAGTCATGTGAAAATGTTAGGACACCCTATTGAATTCCATGGTTTTCTGTATCAGGACATTAGAAAAAATTATTCTGGTCCTTGGCAGGTCTTAATTTAGAAAATAAAACCTCAGATGGACAACAACACATGACATCATACCGTGTCATTATTTATTTAGCAAAAATAAAGCGAAAATGGAAAATCCAATGGTGACAAAGAGGTTAAGTAATGATCAGGCCCTGCTAATCAAATACCTTTGATTACCTGATCACCAGCAAGTGTGATCACCTCTATAAAAGCAGAAGTTTTGGCAGTTTGCTGGTCTGGAGCATTCAGGTGTGTGGTAACACAATACCAAGGAGGAAAGACATCAACAATGGTCTTAGAGAAGCAATTGTTGCTGCCATCAATCTGCGAAGGGTTACAAGGCTATTTCCAAACAATTTGAAGTCCATCATTTTACAGTGAGGAAGATTATTCACAAGTGGAAAACAGACACCAATCTTCCCATAAGTGGAGGTCCCAGCAAATTCACCCCAAGATCAGAAATTGCAGACAACCCAAGAACAACACCTTACACTTACAGGCCTCAGTTAACATGTTAAACGTTAAAGTTCATGACAGTACAATTAGAAAAAGATGGGTCAAGTATGGCATGTTTAGAAGGGTTGCCAGGAGAAAGCCTCTTCTTGCATCTGAACAAGCCATAAGACTTCTAGAACAATGTCCTTTGGACAGATGAGCCCAAAATGGAGATGTTTGGCCATAATGCAAAGCACCACGTTTGGTGAAAACCGAAAGAGCATTTCAGCACAAACACCTAGCATGCTGGTGGAGGGGTGATGATTTTGTGCTTGTTTTCTAGCCACAGGACCTGGCCACCTCACAGTCATTGAGTTGACCATGAACTCCTCTGTAAACCAAAGTATTCTAGAGTCAAATGTGAGACCATCTGTCCGACAGCTAAAGCTTGGCTAAAATTGGGTCATGCAACCGGACAATGATCCAAAGATCACCAGCAAATCTACAACAGAATTGCTGAAAAAGAAAAGACTGAAGGTGTTGCAATGGCCCAGTCGAAGTCTAGACCTCATTCTGACTGAAATGCTGTGACATGAGCTGTGCATAAACAAATGTCCACAAACCTCAACAAACTGAAGCAGTGTTGGAAAGAGTGGACCAAAATTCCTCCAGAATGATGTGAGAGACTGATAAATCATGCAGAAAATTATTATTTTAAGTTATTGCTGCTAAAAGTGGATCTACAGGCAATTGAATTATAGGATATCCTGACTTTGTCACTCGTGGTTTTTCAATCTTGACTTTATTTTTGCTAAATAAATAATGACAGTGTAATATGTCATTTGTTGTTGTTCATCTGAGGTTTTATTTTCCTAATTTTAAGACCTGCCAAGCGCTAGATGATGTTTTATTGTCCTAATACAGAAAACCATGGAATTCAATAGGGTGTCCTAACATTTTCACATGACTGTATGTGTGTCTGAGCCACACACACATCGAGCACAGTGTCGGCTCCAGCCCCTGAGCACAGTCCAGTGTTGGCTCCAGTCCATGCACTCGCTCCAGAATCTGATGCAGAACCTACTCAAGTCTCTGAGCTCAACCAGGAGATCACTCAAGCCACAGAGCCTAACTCAGAGATTGCAGTGCTGTCCATGATGGCTACGGTTATTTTGAATGTGTGGGCTGAGTTACCTGCACCTCCTTGGCTTCCTGTGATGCTGGCGCCTTCAAGACTCCCTGAGTTACCTGCACCTCCTTGGCTTCCTGTGATGCTGGCGCCTTCAAGACTCCCTGAGTTACCTACACCTCCCTGTCTTCATGTGATGCTGGCACCTTCCTGTATCCCGGAGTTACCAGCACTTTCCTGACGTCCTGTGATGCTGGCACCTCCCAGGCTCCCTGAGTTACCTGCACCTCCCAGGCTTCCTGTGATGCTGGCACCTCACAGGCTCCCTGAATTACCAGAACTTCCCTGACTTTCTGTGATGCTGGCAACTTCTAGGCTCCCTGAGTTACCTGAAACTCCCTGGCTTCCTGTGATGCTGGCGCCTTCCAGGCTCCCTGAGTTACCTGCACCTCCCTGGCTTCCTGTGATGCTGGCGCCTTCCAGGCTCCCTGAGTTACCTGAAACTCCCTGGCTTCCTGTGATGCTGGCGCCTTCCAGGCTCCCTGAGTTACCTGCACCTCCCTGGCTTCCTGTGATGCTGGCGCCTTCCAGGCTCCCTGAGTTACCTGCACCTCCCTGGTTTCCTGTGATGCTGGTACCTTCCAGGCTCCCTGAGTTACCTGCACCTCCCAGGCTTCCTGTGATGCTGGTACCTTCCAGGCTCCCTGGTTTACCTGTACATCCCTGGCTTCCTGTGATGCTGGTACCTTCCAGGCTCCCTGAGTAACCTGTACATCCCTGGCTTCCTGTGATGCTGGTACCTTCCAGGCTCCCTGAGTTTCCTGCACCTCCCAGGCTTCCTGTGATGCTGGCACCTCACAAGCTCCCTGAATTACCAGCACTCCCTGACTTTCTGTGATGCTAGCGACTTCCAGGCTCCTTGAGTTACCGGCACCTCCCTAGCTCCCTGTATTGCCGGTATCGCCCTGGAGGCTTCCTTTCCTGCCTAAGCCACCTTGGGCCACCAGTCCCACCCTCCCATCTCTGTGGACTTATTATGGCACAAGGACGCGCCTTCCAAGAGGGGTTGTACTGTAACGTTTTGAGTTTGTTTTTGATATTTTTTTATTTTGTTTTCTTCATGCCTGAGTTTCATGGTTAGGTTTCTAGTTGTTAATTAGTTCTGCTTATCTTCCTGCCTGTTTGTCACCACGGTTACACATTGTCTCAGTCAGTTCGGGTGCTCTTCGTTTAGTTACCTTTGTTTGCACACTCTATTTATACTCACAGTCTTGATTCACCCTTTGTTGTGGTATTAGTCTGTTGTTGAGTTGTGATAGTTCTCCTATGATTCCCTAGTCCTCTGTTTGAATTTAAATTTTTAAATTTTGACTCCTGCTTCCAGAAAGTGTTTGAACCTAACAGCCTGACAATAATACAACATAAGAATAAGAAGCATTTTTTTAGCTTTGCTTTGTTTTGTGATTAACATAAAACCTTGTTCATGCCCTCATGTTCCAGACTATAGCTGCTTTTCCACCATTGGGCCAAACCGTTCTCTATGCTTAACCATGCCAAGCCGGCACAGATATGGGCTGATAACGGAGCTCTTTGAAATGTAATACGAATGTGTCAGTCATTACCTTGATAAAGCAATGGTGTACAGATGATATGAGATCTAAATAGTGACCGCTGTATTATTCCAAGCCTAGAACGGTTTATAATTGTGCCGCGCCGTACCAGGCTCAAGTGAAAACATAACTGGAACCGTTCCTTACTGTTCTTAGAAAAGTGGCTTGAGTTGTGCTTACACAAGAGATGCAGGTTCTAACCTGATCTGCAACATCTTCCGATTCCATTATTTAATTGTATTATTTATTTTTATATTTATTAAAATCTGGCATCCAATTTGACAAACGAAAATAAAAAAACAAACTTGCCCTTTGCTTAGGTAAACAATGTTTTGCCTTAAAAAAAAATGTAACTGTCTTCAGTCATGGCTGGGTGAAAGAGGGAATATATGGACTGCATATACTTAAGAGCCAACATAACAAAACGGTAACATTAATTAGTGTAATTGGCTAATTAACAAGATGTTGTGTGAACATCTAATGTTGAATGAAATAGAGAAGGTAGTATCAACATTTTAAGTTGCATCACATTAGCGTCATCAGTGGTTCTTTTTGGATGGCTGTCATAGGAGCAGTCACGCCCCAGGACTATGACTCAACATTTTAGATGCTGTCAGAACTTTGTTGGAGGCTAAGATTCATTGCAAAGTAATAATTAATTAGTTGTCGGTGAGCATGTGACACTAAGCCACTAAAATAAAATAAAATGTTATGATATACCTGAAATTGGTCTCAGATGACAAAAAAATCATACTATGTACTAAACTGTTTAATGAAATCGCTGCTCATGTTCAGTTCTCCACCCTCATACAGTAAATCAGCCACATCTTTCTCGCCATCTCTCTCCTCCTCTCTTTCTTGCTGTGCTAATGAGAAGCTTACAGCTAATTAAAAGTATCGATTGCCGTTTTGTTAAGCTAAACTTTTTTTCTCACCCTCGTTAAAGATGAGGTCTCCAGAGACTTCATTTCAGTCTCTTTCGTCTCCTCAGTGTAATGATTTACAGTAGCAGTTTGCAGCACTCTCATCTCCCTCTCTTCCTCTTCATCTCTTTCTGCTCCATTTCTCTCCTCTCCAGCCACAACACGAAGACGACGTCCTGGTTGGACCCCCGGCTTGCGAAGAAAGCGAAGCCCCCTGAAGAATGCAAAGAGAACGGTTAGTGTTTGTCTTTCATTTCTCTCTACATGTAATGACTGTTTGATTTACTCTCCACAATGGTGCAGGCCAATGCAAATGTTTAAATCTACTAAGATAAAACAACTAGCTACAAGAGACTTGACCATAATTATTATGGGGTGTTATTAAACAAGATGTGAAGCAGAAATGGCTTATTGCTTTTATAAAAGTCTGATCTGATAAAAGACCAATGTTCCTTAAATCCTTAAATTCATTAGCCTAACTGCAGGCTGTGTATGATTGCTAAGCAATATAACAGTAAAAGATCCTTTTATATGACTTTGTGCATTTATGCACAGTTCATTAGGACTATTTGCAACTACAGTATAGAGCAGTGGTCACCAACCTTTTCAAGCCAAAGATCCCTAGCCTCTGCCTTGATGAAAGGCAAGATCTACCTATTGAAAAATAGATAGAAAAAGATAGCCCAGATCGTACTTCCAATTTTAGACCTTTTATTTAGTATTTTAATTGTATTTGAATTACATTTTCAAACTTGTTTTCAAACTGATGAAACCAAGAAAATGATGTAACAATGTAACAACACTGTAACACTTGCAGTGATCAGATCATATGAACTAAAAAAAAAGTGCCATTGTCAGCAGTAAATGTACTACAATTAACATTTTTGAATTGTACTAACAAAATGCTTGACAGATCTCAATTAAGCTAAGTGCAGTTATATATCCCATCTTATGCAACATCACTTTTCACAATGCCATCAGAAGGCAAAACTGCTGCAGTAACGTTACTCACTCAAGTCAGTGTGATGGCTGTGACTGAAAACTGTCTGTGAGTCCTCTGAAGTCTGGCTCATAGCTAGAGACAGCCAGTTTGAGGCAGTCTGTGAGGTGTCTGTCAGTGAGGCGGCTCCTATACTTTGATTTAATTATTTTCATCTGTGAAAATGCCATTTCACAGAGGTAAGTTGATCCAAAGTAGGCAGTCACTTTTAGTGCACATGCAGTGAGGAGAGGAAGGGAGAAATTTGGCTGCAACCTGTTCTATATCAATGAGCATGAATGGGTTTGAGACAAATGCAGCGATACATTGCATTTCAATGCGATACATTGCATTTCTCTGTTGCAACTTTGTACAGGTGGGCACAGTATTTCTCAGGGTGAAAAACATCCTCGTCTTTAATGCTCTGTGACATTTTTTCCAGGTTGGGAAAATGTGTTAGCCTCCCGTTTTTTAGATGCGTGATCCAGACATCGAGCTTAGACTTAAAAGCATTCACTGCGCTGATCATGTGGGTCAGGTGTCGGTCTTTTCCCTGGAACTCGATGTTGAGTGTATTCAGCTTTGAGGTCAAGTCTGTCAGAAACCCCAGGTCCATCAGCCACGCATCATCTGACAGTTCCCTGTGCTCCTCGTTTCTTGCAGACAGAAACGTCTTTATCTCAGGCAGTAAGTCAACAAACCGCTGCAGCACTTTCCCGTGGCTCAACCACCGCACATCAGCATGAAGTAGTAGATCTCCATATGCGGCATCAAGCTCATCCAGTAACACCTTGAATAAGCGACGTTGAAGTGCTTTTGCTCGTATCGAGTTTATCAGTTTGACTACCAGTGACATTGTGAAAAAAGTCCACAACTTTCCCTGCCAAGGCCTGCTGGTGAATCACACAATGATAATTCTTGAAGTCGGGAAAATCAGGGTCATTACGGCACACTGCTATAAAACCAGAGCGCACACCACGCATCGCCCGTGCTCCATCGGTGGTAATTGATTCGCCGGTGCTCCGTCGGTTGTAATTGATACCAGTTTATGAATGGGGATATCATTTTCTCTTACGTATTTTTTAAACTCATTGTACATATCCTCACCTCGCGTTCTCTCCTTTAAGTGCAAAAGAGTGAGGAAGTCCTCTTTGTTGTAAAATCCTGGAAAGCCATTCTGACTAAAACAACAAGCTGAGCTGTGTCCACTGCATCCAGAGATTCGTCGAACTGCAGTGAAAAATATTGGCAAAGTGACAAGTCCTTTAACACCTGTCGATCCACGTCCTCTGACAGTGACTCGACCCTCCTTGTCACTGATGCAGGACCGAGAGGTACAGCACGGAGTGTGACTTTTATGTCGTCTTAATTTTTAAATCTTTTTTAAAGGGTCTCTGCAGTAATGACCATTGCTTCTTTGAATAATTTGCCATCCGTAAAAGTTTTTTTGTTTTTAGCCAGAAGGTGGCTTATACGAAACGATGCTTCAGTAGCGGCCTTATTTTGATCAGCAGATTTAGTAAAAAATGATTGCTGGGCCTTCAACTCGGATTTAAGCTCGTCAACTTTCTTTGCACGGATCGCGCTCTTTGGCGGGTAGCTGTCCTTAAATTTCGGATGGTTGGTATTGTGGTGCCGCTCCAGATTTCCATTTTTTACATAATGCTTGTTTTTGGTGGCACAGCATGCATACACAATTATCTTTTATGAATGTAAAAATAAATTCCTATTCCCATTCTTGATGGAAATGGTATGTTTTACCCTTTTTTCGTGGAGCCTCCGCCATTCTAATTTGATTGTTACCTTGCGGCCGCGGGCTATCACCATGGAGATCCATATATTGACGTTTATTGCGATATATTGCGACAGTTATCTTACCGGTCCACGTCTCTTATCTCATTCGTCACTTTATTGAAAATAAATACAGCAAATTAATTAAGAAATACAGATGATTGCAAAACTGAACATTAATAGGGCGTGATGTAGGCCTATTTTGTGTATAAAAAAAAAAAAATGTCTCACTCTCGGGAGCTACCAGGACAGTGGCAAAGATCTACCAGTTGATCGCGATCGACGGGTTGGCGACCACTGGTATAGAGGATATCAGTATGTTTCTTTCATTAAGTTCATTCACAAGTCAAGTATCACTATGATTATTGCTCATAGGTAAAATCATGCAGCTTTTTGAGAAGATAAGTGTTCATTTAATTGTTTTGTTTTTTCAAAGCAATTGGACAATTGTTATTGGCAGACAATAAAACAAGTCAAACAATACTGTAGAAATTGAAGAAGGGACCTGTATCCAGAGACAAGAATATTGTAGAGCGGAGTAGCCAACACTACCATCCTGTATAGTTTAGCCCTGACCCTAATCAAACTCACATGAACAAGCTAATAAAGGTGTTCGGGATTAAAAATAACAAGCAGGTGTGTTGGAGCAGGTTTGGGACTTAAGTATGCAAGTCTCTATAAAGATAGCCAACCCTGCTCTTGGTTGGCTACCTTTTAATAGAGACTTGGGCTGGGTCCGAAAGCTTAAAAATGCTGCCTTCGGAGGATGCACATCCAATGTTCCAATGTTAGCTTCACTTCCTGTCTCCTAAAATACCTTCATCTGATAGATTTTGAAGGCAGCGTACATGTATTCTTCGCTCCCTTTACTATCCCACAACCCTGTGCTTCCCATTCTGTTACAGTTGGGCTAAAAAATAAAGATAAAGAAATAAAGGAAATTTGCAGTCGGTGGTGAGTTTGTATGTAAATGTACATTTACGTTTACCACTTCTGATGTCATTTCTAGCCAGAAGTTACTACTGTAGTAATTAAATAATTGCTTAAGTATCCCCAAAGCATTCTCTATTTTGTTGTAGATCGCCTCAGAAATCTGTCTGAAATCAGTTTTGTGAGGCTTTCAGACACAGCCTGAAATGGTGCATTCACGTGCTATTGGAATTATCGCAATTACGAGTTTCCTACTCAGAAATTGGACGCCATCTCAAGTCATATTTACAACTGGAAAACTCTGAGATAATTTTGATCCTTGAGTGCATATATATATATATATATATATATATATATATCAGTATATATATATATATATATATATATATATATATATATATATATATATATATATATATATATGTATATATATATACACTGATCAGGCATAATCTCTGTGTAAACTACCCGAATTTGTGAAAACGATGACGTCACGTGCATGCGTATTACGTGTTCAGTCTAAAGGCACGTAGTGCTTCTTTACAAAGCGACTAATGGCCTGGCATGAATAATAGTGTTTTTCGTCACTTCTGCGGATCTGTGTGAACGGAGATCGTTTTGACAACTCTGTTGTAGGGCCACTGGAAGGCCACTGTCCTGCAGAGTTTAGCTCCAACCCCAATAAAACACAGCTGAACCAGCTAGTCAAGGTCTTATTAGGCATACTAGAAACTTCCAAGGTGTGTTGAGGCAAGCTGGAGCTAAACTTTGCAGGACAGCGGCTCTCCAGGACTGAGTTTGGACACTCCTGCCCTAGACCAACAGCACTTTGTCAACCACCCAGGACATCCTTGCAACCATCTACCAATGCCCTACCACCCCTTTGCAACTGCACAGCAACACCACCTAGAACACCCTATTAACCCGGGAACCACCCAAAACATTCTAGCATACAAAGGCAGTGAATTTCACACTGGCAAACACCACTCACATATCCTTTAGCAAGTGTAACAATCCAATTTTTCTTTTGGTTACTCTTCACACTCTACTTCACTTATGAATGTGTTTGAAATGATCTGGAGCTGAAGTATCTCAAAGCGAATGCGTTGTTAAATGAATCATGTCTACAAGGGTATTCACCATTGTTATACCTACTGTAAGAGGATTTATTCATCACTGCCTTCCTCTCAGTTCACACATTTGTGCACTAAATTCTAACTTCATGTTTGCAGTATAATCAACTGTGCCAGTGAATAAGGTGCTGCTTGTTAGCATGCATGTGCGAAAAAACGCATTTCACATGTCAGCGGATTCCCGAATTTCAAAGGCCTGTCAGCCAGTGTTGTGAAAACACGCATCACTGCGGATTTGCGCGGACGCGTGCGTTGCGTAACTCAGCCGCCCTCTTTTGTTTCGAAAATGAAGGGAAGACACACAGCTCTGGATGCAAATCAAAGTCGTCTGCTGTTTTCTTTAATGCTGTCACGCTCATGTTCCTAGACTGTTTGTTTCCCCGCGCATATTTGCTGCAGCACGGAGTGAAGTTTCCGTAGATATGCCACAGTGTTTCTCCTGTTTACCTGTCATCTCGCCTCTCTCCCTGTGTCGATGTTTCTCTCTGATGGTACGAATTCCCTGGGTTTGCGAGTGAATGAATAAGCACAACTAACATGTCTCTCTGTGTCTGTCGCTCGTGTTTCATTGTATTTCATCATTTCTGAAGCCGTCACTGTCAGCGAGCACCCCAAAAAAATATAACACGCTCACACTCGCTGGGAACAGGTGGAGATATGATTACAGAAACAGATGCATGGATGGATTGATGGATGGATGCAGCTTTATCACTTGACAGCTGTGTCAATACAGGAATTATTTTTGTTTTCTCAGTGATATTGTACAAATTAGCTAAATTAATGAACAAAACGTACACGCAAAAGCCCATCAGCGTCGCATAACAACACACAGCGGTGTGATTTTCACTGAGATGTTTATTCATGCAAGTTGCATGAGGTGTCACAGCAATTTTGTGCCATTGTGCATTCTTAGAACGGCGAAAAGCCTCATTTTCCTCTAGCTGTAACAATTGAGATTGGATTTGAAATGGAATATTCTGGTTCATAAACGTCCCCTGATAACAGCATTTTTAGCAGATATTGCTTTCAGTTTTGTGCATTTTCTCATAAGTAATTAGTTTATTTGCCGTCAGAAGTGGTTTTATCCGTCATAAACGCTTACAGTCACATAACACATAATTGTTTGTTTGAAGGAACGTTGGGTTTTAGGCAAATCTATGTCTTCCTTTATCTCTCAAAAATGCTTCTAATGCCTGAAGAAAGCAATTAGTTCCCATTCACCTCAGTGGCAGTCAGTTGTCTTTAGTACACAAGATGCTGCCTTTTTTGCTTTCTTGGTGAAAAACTACAATACCCATTATTCTGCAAAAGAAATCTCGACCAATCAGAGAATCGTGACGAGCACATCACCACAAAAGATGACTATCACTCCCATTAAAACAATTCCTACACTCTCAAAATGCTCAAATATTTGTGTATATATGCATACTTTGCAACAAACTTAAAATATGTTGTTTCTATATACATAATCAACAACTTTTATTTAATAGTTTTATATTTCTATCTCACAGTGCTTCATGAAACTGCAGATGTTTCCCTCATTTAAAGCTTTTAAGTCTTGTATCTTTATCTTTTCAAATGCTTTTTTGTATTTCGGTTGGTTTTGTTCATGGATTATTAAACTTTTTTAAAATTCTCCTGAACCAAAGCCGGCGAAAAAGTGGGTAACTCTATACTCAAATAAACAAGAAATTAATATTTATTTCACACTGTTAAGAGCCCTCCAGAAAATTGCCTCACTGGTAAAAACAGCTGCTATGATATAATAGGAATATTTGTGATTATATATTCCTATAGTTTTTTCGGAATACTTAGCTAAATGGCCAAACTCTTCACACCAACAGTGATTTTATTGGGCTGTACATTATTGAAAGGCTGCACAACTGACAACTTTGAAAGCAGTTTTCTTTCAGAAAACTTACCTTCTAGTTGTAAAAGTGTCATGAATAATAAAATATTAGAGTTAGTTAGAAGTTAGAAAAAGTCTTTGTAGAATGTCCTCAACTCTCTTCCAAGCTCTCTTCAAGATTGAATGGAAAAGACGTATGTGGCATTATAGATGGGTGCTATTTTGGAAGATAGAATCTGGCAGACAGCTGAAGATGGCGATGCAGAATTAAGTGTTTGTTTTATGATAGCACACACTCAAATTCCATCCATCAATGAAGTTTCAGTCTGGGTGATAGTGAATCAGCGTAGGAAGAGTAGAAGAGAGACTTCCATCCCTGTCAAGTTTAAAAGTATTACACTCAAACTATCCTGTATGGAGCTAAGACAGGTCAATTGAGAAAATGTTGTCTTTGTATAGATTTTTGTATAAATGTAAGTATCTGCACACTGCCGTTCAAAAGTTTGGAATTTTTTTTTTTTTATGTAAAGATATTAATACTTTTATTCAGCAAGGATGCATTAAATTAATCAGATGTGACAGTAAAGACATTTATAATGTTACAAATGATTAATATTTTTAAAATAAATGTTGTTTCATCAAAGAATCCTGGAAAAATATATCATGGTTTACTTTCCGTAAAAATATTAAGCAGCACAACAGTTTTCACCATTTATGATAATACAATTTTATTTTAAATAAATTCAGCTTTGCCATGACAGCAATAAATTACATTTTAAAATGTTATTTAAAATGGTTAACATTTAAAGGGGTCATATAATGCTTACGTTAATATAATTCTTTAGTGTCTAAATTAAAAGTTTGTAATATACTTTAATTTAAAATTCTCATAAATATTGTAAGAAAACACTAATTTTACCTGGTCAAAAACAGCTCTGTTTTCAGTAAGCCATTTCAGTGCATGTGTCTTTAAATGATAATGAGCTTTGCTCACCCCGCCTCTGCTCTGTGGGGCGCTTTGACACGGCGCACGTGGAGTGGTTCCTTGACAGTTGAGGGTATATTTTGGAGAAATAATTGCAACGGGAGTCTCTGAGCACACATCTGTGCAACCGTATAATTTTGAACAGGAGTCGGACCAAGAACAAGATCACGGCCGCGAAGTCCGACCATTAAGGCTCGAGCAGACCGTTTCTGAATGGTTGGTTAACATAATGTCACTTTGATCTATCTTTGTATGTACTGGCAGGAATGTGTGTGTTTACTGATGTATACGTTAGTTCATGGACAGATTGAAGTTACAGCTAATGGTCATTATCTCCAGTCTACACAGTTTGTAATAACACAATACCCATAACACGTTGTTCATTATAAACGTGGGATTATGAATTTGAGAACATCATACATAGATAGCATGCCGTAATGTAACTTACCCTTTAAACTTTAGCCGCATTCATCGTGAAGCGTGCAAGCGATTTTCAAAGATTAATATAAAAGTTGATTAAACGTTACACTCACTTCTTCTGGAGGTGCAGCAGGAACACGAATAGTTGGTTCCGATCCTTTTTTCAGGAGCAGCTTCTTAGCAAAACCTGCTTTATACTGACCCTCGTTTATAAAGCATTCTGGTTAGAAATGGTTCGCGCAAACATGAAATCATTGACGCTGATCGGGGGAATATTCCCTTCGAAAACAAAACTCAGCCACAGCGTTTTCAGCGGTTGGGATTTAGGAACATTAAAATGACTGCTGTGTTCGTTATTACACACAAGAACAGAACACCACAATCGCTTAGACGGCGTTCTGCTCCAGCGTATCAACAATGGCGGACTATGATGACAGCTCGCTCAGGGCGGGTCTGTGTTGAAACGATGCTGTCAATTAACAATCGTGAGAGGGGCGTCCGACCGTGTGACGTCACACGTCAGACGGCTGGATTTGAGACAGGGGAAAACATATAAGGAGATATATAAAAAAAAAAAAACACTGGATGGATTTTTATCATTATAGGATGGTTGTGTACAGGCACTGCCAACACACATTTCCATACAATGTAAAAGTGCATGTACCATTAAAGGACCCCTTTAAATAAATGTTTCACTGTGTTTTTCATCAAATAAATGCAAATATATTTGTGTCCCTATGAAAATGACTGACGCACATCAAAATTACTGATTTCGTCCCTCAAAAAAAAAGAAAGACATGTATTTCTTGTTAATAAAAGAAAACAATCCTACCTGTTAAACAATGGCAATGACCTAAACAGTTACCAAGCTATTCCCTAGTCAATTCTAGTCAAAATGTAAACATTGAAAAAGCCTCTAAACATTGATTCACCAAACCCATAAAGCTTTAGTTCATATTGTTTCTCCCTCATACTTTCTGTTGTTTCCTTCTTCTCCTCCCTTCTCATCCCCACCCCCCTCATTTTCGTAAAGGTCAAAGCTTTTAACAAAAAGATACTGCTGCCTGTTTTTACTGCAAAGGGCAGGCAGATTTTTAAATAGCAAGATTATTTAAATATTGTACAAACAAAATGCAAATATTGAAGAAGGTAATTAGCTTGAGCTCACGATTCTCAAGGGGTAAATAGGGTGGGTTACTCTATTTTTGGAGGCTGTGAGATTAGTCCAACCTCTGTTAATGTTATTTAAAATTCGGTTTTGAACGTATCACTCACTTGTTGTTCCTTGCATGTCAACTGAGTAGTTTGTAAAAGTCCTCAGTTGAACCCACAGACCTCTATGGCAATAGTTTGTGTGACTTGAAAATAGAACAGAGGATTTTTATGTACTAATCTTTTATATCAGTATGCTATTTTGTTAGTTTTGTGTATTTTGCCCTTTCTGAGGCCTCATTTATAACCATTGTATATGCACAAAAGGCCCTGGAAGAGGCGTACGCCACATCCTACGCATAAGTTGTGATTTATAAAAACAAACTTGACAGGAAAAGTTGCACACTCTGTATGCCAACTCTGACCAATGCGTACAAACATTTTGGAGACACCGTTGGTGAGCTGAGGGACTGATGCAGAAAACCACTTTAAAGGGATAGTTCATCCAAAAATGAAAATTACCTGTGATTTGCTCACCCTCAAGCCATCCTTGGTGTATATGACATTCTTCTTTCAGATGAATACAATCAGAGTTATATTGAAAATGTAAGTTGCAGTGAATGGCAGCCCAAAATTTGAAGACCAAAAAAGTGTATCCATCAATTATAAAAGTAATCCACAGGCTCCAGGAGGATAATAAAGGCCTTATGAAGCGAATGGATGGGTTTTTGTAAGAAAAATGTCCATATTGAACTGTCCCTTTAAATCCTCATTATGAGTCCTAATCATAAATACATTGCATGTTCAGAATAGCTGTTTAAATAATTAAAAGAATGGTTTAAACTCTGTTTTACATCTGATATACACATTTAGATTAAATATGCCATTCTCATTAATGGTGTTAAGCACTTATTACATGACATCATTATCCAGAAGTTACAACATGTTTTATATTCTAATAAATATAAATATTAGTAGTGGATGCAATACTTTTGAATACTTTTCCTGTGGCATGCTGTGTTTTAATGTTTTAGCTAGTGAGGATTGCTTGCCGTATGATAATAGCATGTAGAACTCATGGTCTGATAAAATATATTTGCGCAAATAACGATCAGTAAGTCAGAATAAGGCCTATCTGTTTCCATTAAAAAATATAAAGCAATTTGGCCAGCGGAAAAGATTGAGAAAAACTTTCTCTGAAATGTATTTTATTTATTCAAAAACAAGGCAAGGATAGGCTACTGAATGATTTTTAGCAATGTAATGGGTGGACACATCCGTATCTCATATTTTCACAATGTCTTATACCGTTAAACATGATATCCATGTGATGAATATGCAAATGATATGCAGATGAGGATATGCATAGTAAAACTCCATTGTAAACTCTATGTGACCCTGGACCACAAATGGGTCCATTTTTTGACATTGAGATTTATAAATAATCGGAATAAATAAGCTTTCAATTGATGTATGGTTTGTATTGTAAAGGACAATATTTGGCGAGATACAAATATTTGAAAATCTGGAATCTGAGAGTGCAAATAAATCTATATGTTGAGAAAATTGCCTTTAAAGTTGTACACATTTTTGATATATGTATATGGTAGGAAATTTACTAAATATAATGGAACGTGATCTTACTTTACGATTTTTGGCATGAAAGAAACATTTATAATTTTGACCCATACAATGTATTGTTGGCTATTGCCACAAATATACCCATGCGACGACTTATTTTGTGCTCCAGGGTCACATATATGGTTATTTCGGGGAGGAGATACATGTGGAGATATAGCTTTTGTGACCCTGGACTACAAAACCAACTTTTAGGATGAAATCTATGGAAACCTTTATAAATGAGGCTCCTGCATTAGCTGTTTAGTTCAGCTTTCTGCTCTGTTTGAGTGTCAAGAGCAATTGGTTCAATTTCCAATTAAACTGACAATGAGGCCAAGAGCTGATCTGAGAACAGCAGAATGTCTATTGTGTCTCGCTTAGTCAAGTGGACTTGTCAAACGATCAGTATGAAGTCTGGTCCACTTTGCAGTTTTTTGTTGCCTGTTGTTTTTTGTTGTTTTTTTGTTGCAGTTTCAAATTTGCAATTATGTTGCTGCCTGTGGGTTGTTCAGAAACCTCTCAAATTTCATCAAAAATATCAAAAATGTAATATAACATTTTTGGGTGATTTAACCTTTTAAAGGTTGCATTTCTGCTTACTTAACTACATTGTTCAGTAGCATGAAAGCAGCTATATTTGAAATAGTGTAGCCTTTGCAGCAGAGCAAACTGAGGCAACAAATAAAATTTCTCTTTCAAACAAAGCTTTAGGAAATGTAATTCGAGTGAAATGGTCGGTTTCATGTGAATGAACTATTCACCAATCAAATGATCAATTCATGATCAATTTAAAGGCAAATGCTGTTGTTCATTTGTCTAGCTATCACCAGACCAAGCTCAATTTAAGATTGAACATTGGTCTGGGGAGTCTGCTCTGTATTTTCTACTGCACAAGAGGTGTGATCAACGGGCATAGTTCAAATGACTCTGTATGCAATTGGATAGTCCTTCAACCAGTCAGACCACAAGAGGTGTGATCAACGGGCAACGACCCATCACTTCTCTATCGGTCATCGTGTTAAACCCGCCAATAGTACGCCAGGTGGATAAGCCAGTCTGTGATTGGTTCCTTCAAAAGTGTAACAGAAGCAGTAGAAATGAATGTGCAGGTTTCCAGACTGAAATAATAGATAGTAAAAAAAAAAGGCATCTTATCCCATTTGACGTGGCCGCGATAGTGTAGGACTATACTGTAGGAAGAGGCACGAGAGAACGGCTCGGGTTATGTCTATAACCCTTGTTCCCGAGAAAGGAACGAGCACTGCGCCGAACGACGATTTGGGGATGCTCCCTAAGCATCAGCGAATCTGAAGTCTGAATAAACACTAGTCCAATCCGATTGGCCGTGCGTGATGACGTAATCGTGACGGCATACCCGGAAGTATAAAAGGGGAGCCGGCGCGTAATGGCGGCAGCTATTGCTCTGAAGCATGCGCTCCAGGCGTGCCGAGGTGTGGCGACGCGACGCAGTGCTCGCTCCTTTCTCAGGGAACAAGGGTTATAGACATAACCCGAGCCGCCCCCGAGGAACTCACACCGCGCCGAACGACGATTTGGGGAACGCAGTACCCACTAGGCCACACCGAGGGTAGCGCCTGCCCAGTGTGAAGCCGAGACCGGGCACAACTAGGACTGGAGCACCCTAGCGCCAGGCGTCGCAGGGAGGTGCAAGCTATAGACAGCTGTACAGAACTCCTGTGCAGACTCCACTTCCCTTCTTCCGCCGCCATGTGAGGCGGAGGATGAAATGCCTGAAGAACCAAAGACCTGACCACACTAGATGGTACCTTGGGCACGTAGCCCACCCTAGGATGTAAGATGGCCTTTACTCCAGGGGCAAACTCCAGGCAAGTCGGCAAGCGCCAAGGCCTGAAGGTCCCCACTCTCCTCAGAGAAGTGATAGCTAAGAGAAAGGCCAACTTAAGGGTCAGGCTCTCTGCCTCAGCTGACTCTAGTGGCTCGAAGGGGGCCTCAGCCAAGCCTTCAAGTACCACTGCCAGATCCCTAGGTTGGAACTCTGAACGAGCCGCAGGCCTCATCCTCCGAGCCCCACGGAGGAACAGTACAACCAGATGGTGCCTACCCAAAAGGCCCATCACTCACAGGAGCGTGGAAAGCCCAAGGCAGCCACGTACACCTTGAGTGTGGACGGGGTAAGACCCGCAGAGAAGCGATCTTGGAGGAACTCCAGCACTGAAGCCACCGGGCAGTTAACTGGGTCCACCTCACGCTCCTGCACCAAGTGGAAAATACATTCCACTTGAGGCTGTACAGTCTCCTTGTAGACGGAGCCCTGGAACTGAGTAACGTCTCTACCACCTCTGCCGACAGGCCAGCCTCTAGGTACCTGGCCCCCTCAGGGGCCAGACCCAAAGGTTCCAAATCTCGGGCCGGGGGTGAAATATTGCGCCCGCCGCCCGAGACAGGAGATCCCTCCTCAGAGGAATCTGCCACGGATGACCTGCCAGCAGAGCTATGATATCCGAGAACCATACTCGAGTCGGCCAACAGGGTGCTACCAGAAGTAGGCTGACCCTTGTCGACGGACCTCCAGGACTCCCGGAGCAGAGCAATCGGGGAAATGCGTGCACAGACGCAGCCTCGGCCACGCCTGAACCATGGCATCCAACCCAGCGGGCTGGATGCGTGAGGAGAACCACAGTGGACAGTGGACGTCTCGAGACGCAAAATAGGTCCACTTCCACTGGGCCGAACCTCTGCACATGGCCTCCACCACCTCCGGGTGGAGTCGCCACTCCCGGGCCTCAGCCCCTGCCTCGACAGGATGTCTGCTCCCTGATTTTGGACCCCCGGGACATACATTGCCCTGATGGACAACAGTTTCCTTGGGACCACAGGAGGATTAGATGCGCCAGTCTGCACAGAGGGCGCGACCTGAACCCTCCTGATGATTGAGGCACGCTACGACAGCC
This sequence comes from Gobiocypris rarus, assembly GCA_023029165.1. Taxonomy (NCBI): domain Eukaryota; kingdom Metazoa; phylum Chordata; class Actinopteri; order Cypriniformes; family Gobionidae; genus Gobiocypris; species Gobiocypris rarus. The sequence goes on from CM040923.1 coordinate 14,931,892, forward strand.
GTATTGTCTGTCCGCACCAGGCCATGTTGGCCGCGGAGGTCCGGGAAAAAGCTCCTGAGAGCTTTGTAGACCGCCAGCATCTCCAGGCAATTTATATGCCAGGAGGAATGACGGCCCTCCCATAGGCCCTCGCAGCGGCCGCCCATGACAAGCCCCAACCAGTGAGGGAGGCGCCTGTTGAAACGGATCTCCGGCAACAGGACGCCCCAACACTGGCCCCTGGGACAGAAACCAAGGTTCCTTCCATATGACTAGGAGCGAAGGCCACTGCGGCGTTACCCTGATCATACAGAATGGATTTCCCCTCAAGGAAAGTCACCTGGTTTACTTCTGTATCAGGACATGGTGGCCGCGGAGGTCCGGGAAAAAGCTCCTCAGAGCTTTGTAGACCGCCAGCATTTCCAGGCAGTAAATGTGCCAGGAGAAATGCCGGGTCTCCCACAGACCTCTCGCAAAGCGGCCATGACCACGCCCCAGCCAGTGAGGGAGGCATCCGTTGAAACGGTCTTCCGGCAACGTGATGCTCCCAACACTGGCCCCTGGGACAGAAACCAAGGTTTCTTCCATATGACTAGGGAACGAAGGCATCTGCGCGTTACCCTGATCATACAGAACGGTTTTCCCCTCGAGGAAAACCCCCTGATTTCCAGCCACCACTGTAAGGGTCTCCCCCAGCAGTCCTTAAAACTGCTTCACAGTGATGCTGTGGCCTAGCTTCACTTTAGAGACCACCGCCCGTATGGACTCAATCGTGCGGGAGACAATTGTGCCCACAACGAGAGAATCCCATACTACTCCCAGGAACACTGTTCTCTGAGAAGGCGTCAACACGCTACTGCGTGTAGAGTCTCAACCCCAAGCAGTGAGAGCACCCAAGGACGACACCGCAATGCCGAACTGCTGCTACCACAGAGGGGAAGGGCTAGGCCGTATAGAAGAACCCGATATTGGTTCGCTTTGCCCCAAAAGCGAACCTCAGGAACTTCCTGTGACACAGAAGGATGGATACAGGGAAGCATGCGTCCTCTTTAGACCCGTCGTGACAGACCAGTCCTCAGACTGGATCTGAATCACAACGGAGGAACTGTAAGCATCTTGAATCTGAATCTCCTCAGAGAATGATTCAAGTACCTCAGATCTAAAGTTGGGCGCAACTCGCCATCCTTCTTAGGAACTATGAAGTGCCGGCTGTAAAACCCGGACTCCTGTCTGGCGGAGGAGCACATTCTGTGGCCTCCTTACCAACGGGAGTGAACTTCCTGTTCCATTACCCGAACCTGCAGATATATCCGGAGGCATAACCCTGCGCCAAGATAATCTGCTAAGGGAACCAGCCTCTCGAGGCCGGCCTCGGTGTCAACCGAGCCTCCTCCCGACCCCTGAAGCGGCTAACCGGCAGGGCGAAATCGAGGAAGATTTTCGGTGTGCGTCTGCGCGTTAAGCTGGACCGCCGCAAGTCTTGCTAGAGGCGGCTGGTGCAGCGCGCGCGCTGGGAAACGATGTGGCCCGAAGCATACTAGATGGCGGAGCACAGCATCGATTCCGAAAACTCCACAGGAGGCGACCTCGATCGCTCCGACCCGGGAGAGGCGTCGGGTGTTACACGAGCCTCGTCCCCAACCCCTGAAGCGGCTGACCGGCAGGGAGTAGTTGGGAACGAGCCTCTGTGTGCGGACGCGAGCTGCCCAGCCGCAGGTCTTTTCAGAGGCGGCTGGAGCAGCGTGCGTTGTGGAAATCGATGTGGCCCGAGCGTCATAGACGGCGGGATTACCACATCGATTTCCCCAGAGCGCTGCGGAAGAAGCAACCTCAGTTGCCCTTCGCGAGCCTCATCTAAGGGAGCAGCTCTACAGGGCCGCACGCTAGGGCGGACACTGGGAATAGCAATTGCCTGAAACTGATGTGTCCCGCAGGCCACAAGGCGGCGAGAACCCTTAGATGAATATCCAGACAAGTCAAACACGCTTAGGTGACATAATTAAAGTATCCAACTTATTAAAGTCAGATAACATGACACTCAATTCCTCTGAATTAAATGCCATCATAATCAGCCAACCTGCAACCTGGTCTGAATGATAGGCTGAATAAAAATACATCTAACTCCTCAAAGTCAGATAATATTTTAATTTAATTCCTTGGAATTAAATACAGCCACAATAAGGTGAAACATGGTCTGAATGATAGGCTGAATATCTAACTCCTCAAAGTCAGATAATATTTTATTTAATTCCTCAGAATTAAATGTAGCCATAATCCTCAGACGACACTGTTTTATTGTATTTATACGGACTCATAAACCACGCGTTGCCTCAGCAACGTGGTTCAACCGTCATAATACAATTGGCTTTCATCGCCGAGAAAAAGCCAAACAGTATCACGGTGAAACATGGTCTGAATGACAGGCTGAATATCTAACTCACTAGAGTCAGATCCTTTTTCATTTAAATCCTCAGACTTAAATGCCGCCCTAATCATCAGGCAATACTGTTTTATCGTCAACAGTATTCCATGCACACCGATCGCGGTGTTCACCTTAATAGCAGACCCATACCTGCACGCTGCCTCGGCAATCGTGAGATTGAGTCTTGCATATAAGAAGTGGCGAGCTCGTTTTAATCTCGACTGCCCCGATGCTGAGCACGTCTAATTCCCCAGAATCAGACCGTTCAAGCATCGGGTCCTCCGCCCCGGGGGAAGAAGCCGCATCGCGGGCTTCCACACGGGGAAGGAGAACATCTGAACTGACAGACAAAGACTGGGAAGATGCCTCAGCAGTCCCAAGTCTCGCTGACATGTCCATCCGTGAGCCCCATGACGTCTCGCCGCACCGCCTCGGCGAATGCGGGACCGATCCACGGGCTCACGAGGCTGGCCGGCCTCATCGAACACGGCCAGCCGAGAGCGGAGCAGCCTGAGTGTCAGCTCTCACAACGCTCTGGCGGCTCCTCGAGAGCCGCCCGAGCATGCTGAACACCCAGGCATTGCACACAAAGCAGGTGTGCATCCGAGCCCGAAATCTAGCGGGGACACGGATGCACACACTGCTTAAACTCTCTTTCTCTCGCCTACTTCTTTCACACACTTGCACAACTGGACAAACAACAGTAAATAGACAGACAATCACAGAGAGCGCTATGCTGAAGAGCAATAACTGCCGCCATTACGCGCGGCTCCTTTATACTTCCGGGTATGCCGTCACGATTACGTCATCACGCACGGCCAATCGGATTGGACTAGTGTTTATTCAGACTTCAGATTCGCTGATGCTTAGGAGCATCCCCAAATCGCGTCGTTCGACGCAGTGTGAGTTCCTCGAAAGGGAACAGAGAGCATGTGACAAAAGCAAGAGAAAATTATCCACTCGTATTAATTAATTTGGAATACCAGAGAACAATTATCCGAACATATTGTTTGCCAAGACATGTCATTTTTAATTTGCGCTACTCTTGGTAGATTGCGTTGGTTATAATGGAAATGAGGTGAAATGAAATTATCTTTAGATATCTTTATGGCTGGCTTGAGTCTCTTCTTCAATGTAAACCTATGGGATAGTTTCACTTACAAGGAAAAATTCATGAGTACAATCATTTTGAAAAGTAATAATGCTCCTCTCCTTTTTATGGCACCCGTTTAATACTTGTGGTTAGGGGTTTGTTCAGATCCTAAATGTTCATCCTAAAGATTGATCCGTGCACTCGGTTGTCTTTACAAGCAGATTTTTATTTTAATAGGACAACTACCAGCTCATAGCACAGCAGTAGAGTAATACCCAACAGCGCTTTGATGTGTGTGTGTGTGTGTGTGTGTGTGTGTGTGTGTGTGTGTGTGTGTGTGTGTGTGTGTGTGTGTGTGTGTGTGTGTGTGTGTGTGTGTGTGTGTGTGTGTGTGTGTGTGTGTGTGTGTGTGTGTGTGTGTGTGTGTGTGTGTGTTTGTGTGTGTGTGTGTGTGTGTGTGTGTGCGTGCGTGCGTGTGTGTGGGTGCTAGCCAGATTAAGTGAGAACATCACACAGTTTCTGTCACTTGCAATTTACAAAGTTGCATGTGATGTACACAGAGTCTGGTATTTCACCGTGCCCGGCGTTTCTGAATGTGTGTGTGTGTGTGTGTGTGTGTGTGTGTGTGTGTGTGTGTGTGTGTGTGTGTGTGTGTGTGTGTGTGTGTGTGTGTGTGTGTGTGTGTGTGTGTGTGTGTGTGTGTGTGTGTGTGTGTGTGTGTGTGTGTGTGTGTGTGTGTGTGTGTGTGTGTGCGTGTGTGTTTTTATTACGCGGTGTTTCCTTGACACTTTCGTCTAGAAGCTCAGCATGTGTGCGTGCTATATGGAGCGTGTGTATTCAAGTGTGGACTGGTATATATACATTTTAGTCTAAATACTAATAATAAGGTTTCAGCCGAAGGACACAGTCTCTGTGACCAATGAATTGTAAATTGTATTATATATGGAGTGCATGGCACGAATTTAGTGCGCCGTACTTTATTAAGCAACAGAAAATGTTAGGATAGACAATGAAAACAGCATATTCTCAGAATATGGTGTCATTTATGCTAATTTGTTAAGAATATTATTTATATTATATACTATCTATCTATCTGCCTGTCTGTCTTTCTGTCTATCTAATCTAATCTATCTATTCTTTTTTTTTTTAAACCTGATCACGATTATTTTTTCCCTAACTGAAAATCAGACCATTATTTTTTAAAAGCAGGGATGTCACAGTATAATGGAGGTGAACAAAAAAAGTACAAGGACAAAGATAAATTCTGCAATTTTCAGAAACGTGTTTAGAAAAAGAAATGCAGACAATGAAAGCACAATATTTTAATTTCAATAAAGGCAACATTTTTTATTCTGTATAACCCATTAAAATGTCACTGTGATGAATGGGGGCCTGCAAATTAGATGATATTGTGAAAGACTGTGAAAAATGTTTAAGAATAAAATGAATGCTTTATTTTAAAAGTTATTTTGCGTTTGCACACTAAATCTATCAAATAATAATGCAAAGCTCAGTATTCTATGAATTACCTCAGTAAGTCATGGGGACACTCAAAGCCCAAATGGCACCCTTTTCAGATAATGAGCAGATCAGTTTTACTTTATAACTACAAGATCTAGCTTTGAATTAAATGTTTAAGCTGAAGTATTTATTGTTTGTTTTTCAGAGCTTCCTTATGGCTGGGAGAAAATCGATGACCCTATTTATGGAACCTACTATGTCGAGTAAGTTGGACTGAGTTAGCACACACAGTTTAATGGCACTTTGGCACATTTTCTCACAGCTCTGTATTAATTGGTTATATAGCTCCTCCACCATGGACAGAAAAACAGCTGCTCCAGTGTTGCCTAATTCAGTTCGCTGTGTGTTTGCGTGTGTGTGCCATCATTTTTCTAGCTTAATGCACAGTCTGGGGCGAGGTGGCACTATTTATAGTATGGCTTGCTTGGCTACTCTTCCTCCCAGGACAGTGGAGAACAGCCAGCCTAGAGCCAATAATGCAGCTGTAGTATCATGTGGATACACAACCACACACTCTCTCCAACTGCATCATAAATGCAGCACTGCATCCACGCCTGGTGTCCTCCGATGGGATTATTGCACTTCATGTCATTGAATTGTAACTATAAAGAATCAGTCTATCTGCCTGCTTTGTTGTGTATTTATTATCAATGTTATATACATATACATACATACTGTACATACATACATACATATATTTATGGATGGATGGATGGATGGATGGATGGATGGATGGATGGATGGATGGATGGATAGATAGATAGATAGATAGATAGATAGATAGATAGATAGATAGATAGATAGATAGATAGATAGATGATAGATAGATAGATAGATAGATAGATAGATAGATAGATAGATAGATAGATAGATAGATAGATAGATAGATAGATAGATAGATAGATAGAATAAATTTGTTCAAAGCATTCTGTCTGTCTATCTATATCTATCTATCTATCCATCTATCTATCTATCTATCTATCTATCTATCTATCTATCTATCTATCTATCTATCTATCTATCTATCTATCTATCCATCTATCTATTAAAACCTATTTGAACTCTTTTTGTTTGTCTATCTATGGAAAGGAAGGGAAGAAAAGCCCATCTTCAGTAGTAATTGTACAACTGTGGGTTTTATGTTGTAGAAGATGACAGCTGAGAAGATCAGAAGCTGCATCTGGCGTGAAATGACTGTAATTTACTATAAATCTGTGTCTAGTGGCTTTTTAGAGCAGACACTTAAGAAGAACGTTATGCATAAAGCTTATCATTTGTGTTTTTGTTGTGTGTGTATTTTCAGGTTTAACACACACCGCTTTACCCTTTACAGTTGGTATTTAATAGGACCAAGCCAGAACCAATTCCAAGACTGGTTTCTACTTGGCCAAACCTTTGGCTAATGTGCTATAAGAAAGTGTGGAACTGATTTTAGCAAACGTACTAGGAACAAAATCCATTTGCTCATTATACTTTGATCTGATGAATCAATTTCGAGCTTTAGACCTCAAAAGAAATCTAAAACCAATGTCTCCAAAATTGACCTTGCATAGTCTTGGCACAAAGCTGTAATTGCAAATGCCACATCTTTACAAGAAAGCATTACCTCTTTTCAACAGAATGCCTTTTAATAGGGCCTAATTGTCTTTGTACTTTCAAATGGCATGGTTTTCAACAGTGCTTTTTAAAACAGATTGAATTAACTTTGACAGCAAGTGTTGTACAGACAGTCAAAAGAGCCATTTTTCTTCCAGATCAGAGGATGCTCTCAGTACTGTCTGATCTTACATCACTCTTTTAACAAAGATAAGGACTAACTGGGCTTCTGTTTTACTCAGTGTCCACAGCCTGTTTGATTTTAAATGACTTGTTAAAGGGTATTAAAATTAACACATGCGCTTTCATGCATAGTGCAAAACATTAATGGCTTGTGTCAATTTTTTTTTGTTGGAGGTGGTAAATTGTTCCGTGGGCAAACTGATTGCATTGACCAACAATGAGAAATTATAATGCAGGATTTGCAGATCAAGTGCATAAAGCAAGAGACAAATGGCATAACTTCACATATGCTTTAAAGGGATAGTTCACCCAAAAAAGAATAATTTACTCACCCTCATGTTGCTCCAAACCTGAATGAATTTTTTTGTTCTGCTTTCTTCACAAAGGAAGATATTTGGAAGAATGTTTGTTACCAAGCAGATCTCGGCTGCCATTGACTGCCATAGTATTTTTTCCCCACTATGGTAGTCAACGGCTGCCGAGATCTGCTTGGTTACAAACATTCTTCCAAATATCTTCCTTTTTGTTCAGCAGAACAAAGAAATGTATACAGGTTTGGAACAACTTGAGCATGACTAAAAAAAATGACAGAATATTTTTGCACAATATGTGGTGTCCAATATAAAATCTGGGTCCTGAAACAAAATTAGTTGCGTTAGAGTACCTTTAGCATAAGGCTGAAATACACTACATGCTTTTAGTCATATTCTTACCCTGATTTTCAATTGGTGAGTGAATGCTAGTTGTTGAAAGAGCCAGTCTGTAGATATTGAGCTATCAGATTTCATAAAATAGCTGTTTTCATAGGTATAGCTGAAGCCTATAGAGTGTTCCAAATCAGTTACTTATGAGGTTTCCTTTCCAGAAGACAGTAGTCAGCAAGGCAGAACGCTAGGTGGCTTTTATATGGAATAGTCATGTTTTTATATACAGTAGCCACTCAAGACATACACTTGAACAAGTCTCTGTTTTTTGATTGCAGTCACATAAACCGAAGGACTCAGTTTGAGAACCCAGTTTTAGAGGCCAAGAGAAGACTGCAACAGCAGCAGCAGATGCAGAGCCAGGGCTTGTCCTCTCTCCCCTTACCTACTGTCTACAGAGGTAAAGTATGAATGATATCTTAAAAAATTACCTGTTGGATATTAAGGTGTGCTACTAATGCAAATATATGCAAATCTGGTTAAAAATTGTGGTGTTCCAAAACCACCATTTCTTAGGCACACGGATGACATCATAATAACACTTATCTGCTCTCCATGCAATGACATGTTTAACATCACATATGCTGGAATTGATGCTTGATGTTCATGACTATTATTATATTTCTCTTATGAGCTCAGTGTCTGTCTCCATAGAAACACATCTAATCTCAGACGTTGTCTTTGGTAGTGTACCATCTGTGAGTGAACTTATTGTTAAGCATATTACTTCCTTACAGCCAGACCTTTGGAATTATTAGTTTTACTTCGCCCAAAAATGAAAATTCTGTCATTGTTTACTCGTGCATATGTTGTTCCAAACCTGTATGGCTTTCTTAGAACACAAAAAGAGAAATTATGAAGACCTGGACCATGAACTTACATTGAGCTGAATTCACGCTTGAAATAAATAAGATGCAAAAGCACAAGCAATGAACTGAACTTGAGAACCAAATAAGTCTGATTTGTGAACCAGATCGCCTGTAAATAATGACTTAAGTTTGTGTGGTATGGCTTTTATATGACACAAGTTTGTTTTTGCATCCTTTTTTAAAACTTGAAAGTCTCAAGCTTGAAGTAGTCTCTGTTCATTGTAAATACATGGAGGGAAAAAGGTACTTTATTCAGTATTTCTCCTTTTGTGTTCCGTGGAAGAAAGGAGAACATTCAGGTTTGAATGGGCAGGATGAGTAAATAATGACAGAATTTTCATTTTTGGTGAACTAACCCTTTAAATATAGCTGTACAGTCTATTCGAGCTAAGCCTGAGTGCATCCTGTTTTCTTTGAGACTCTGTTATCGAATAATAATGTGTCTCCTTTTATAATAAGACCTCGGACTGATTATGGTTAGAAACATTTCTTGTAATAACTCCTGTTGAAGCTTATCCATTCAGCATGGTCATGCTTCTACACACATAAAGGTAAGGGGTAGAGTATTTGAGGCCAGAATGGGAACTTTCTCTACCTTGTTTCAGTCCATCTTTCAGAGAGAGCATGCTGCACTAGAAACCTCCAGCATACCAACACTATATAGCCAAAAGTACTATATGTGGACACCTGAACACCACATATGTTCTTGTTATACATTTCATTCCAAAACCATAGCCATTCATGAGTAGTTGGTCCTCCCTAACAGCCCTCACTCTTCTGGGAAGGCTTTCCACTAGATGTTGGATCATGTCTGGAGGGATTTGCTCCCGTTTAGACACAATAGCATCAGTGAGGTCACTGTCTGTGTTCCAATTCATCCCTAAGGTTTTCGATAGGAGATCAGGTGTGGTCTTTGTGCAGGCCAGTTTCCATACCAGGATCATTTATATGTGGACTTATACAGTAGACAATGGCCTGTAAAGTACTGTATACTGCAGTTACTGTGTTTACTCGTAGAATTAAGGTTTGTTTAGATCTGTAGTCAGACTGGTTCATTGGGGGATCTCCACTTACTGTTAGCCATGTAATGTCAGATCTTGTATCTACAAGTGAGAAGTACAGTACCTTTAAGCAAAAATGGACCATAGAGGACTGATAAATCAGTTACTTTTACTGGATGTTCAGATGTTACAGACCATACTTCTAGATAGTAAATTGAACTTTTGTGGTGACCACAGTTTGCCAAGTAGGACATGTTCCTGGATCAACATCTTTTGTTGGCACCTAACCCTATTCCTAGACACAAACCCTAAACATAACTGCCCATAAACCAAAGAAAAATTATAGGATGATAATATTAATGACGCTTCAATTCCAGCCCTATATTTAGCCCTAAAATCTGATTGTTGGGAACGTTCTTCCAAGACCAGCAAGTATCACCCACCAATTTTATGTCCATAGTAGGCCAACGTTGTATCCTTCAATGCCATTTACAGATTTCCTGTGAGTTGAGGATGCAACCTCAGTACTATAGCTAGCCTTAAACTTTAAAACCGAATTATTCATAATGTTGTTCAAGAACCACCATGGGTGTTCAACTTGGCAAACTCACCCTAGATTTCCTGTTAAAATGTAACTCTTCTATGTCCATAGTAGACTTATATTCCTATAACTTTCAATGACATTTCTAAAATTCCTGTGTGAGTTGAGGGTTTTTGTTCTTTGTAACAGTGGAGGAGAGCCCCTCCTCTGCCACCCTACCAAGGGCCAGACTGGCATATGTGGGTCCCGCTCCCGAGCGCTCTCACAGTCTCACTGACCTGTCCGAGGCCCCCCTGTACCGGGCTGGTGTGTTTGGACTGCATGGTACGTCCCCAGACCAGTGCCCCCTTTGTGCAAGGGGAGACTACAGCAGGAGTCTATTCGCCTGGCCTGTTTTTGCATAGTCCTTAAGCTCCTTTAAGGAACATTCTCTCAGTTTCAGTGGAACCAGTGGATACTTTATGTTGGCTTTTCATTTTTTGGTTTTGTATTTTACTTTTTGCCTGCGCTTACAGGATACATTTGAGTACATCTACCCTGCTGAATAAACCAGCATAACTGGATGCCATCATATGTTTGGGATGCTGGTTTATAACAAATGGCTCTTGTTTCCAAACTAAGTAACCAACAACTACCAACTAGTCGATTTGCGAGTTGACTAGTCACTTTATCTAGATTTTTTTTTTCTAAGCTTTAATATTTTGACAAGTTAATATCAAGGTAGCTTTAATTGTGCATATCATTATTCCTATTAGAATGAAGAGTTAAAATAATGTTCTCTTTACTTAGGGTTTACCTCACATATTTCAAAAGCACTATACAAAGATATATCCCGACTGACTGTTAGTGCACCAAAATCCTCTCTGAAGACATCATGTAAACATGAAAGGTCAAGCTTTTCAGGAACCAATCAACTCGGATAGACAAAATCAAGTCCAGCTCTTAATTTTTCTCTCATTGAATGTTTCTAAAACGTTTGTAAAAACGAGTTCCATATGCCGTTTAACCTACCAACTCTGCCCATCCCTATTTTTTATTTTAACCAACAAGGCTACCTTGGTCAACCACCTGCTCCAGCTACGTATTGCTGGTGCCTGTCCATCAGGTAGACCAGCACCAAACAAGCATGGATCAGCATGGAAATTCATGCTGGTCTTTCAGCAGGGTATCTGGACCGGCTATTGTCCCTAACAAACGCATGGCAGAAACTGCTAAAAGACTAGATTTGGCCTAGATAATAGTGAAAAAAGTCTCTCAACTAAGAAAATAAGATGGAGTGACTATGGCTGGCATATTGTACCTCCATACAGTGTACTGAAGTAGGCATCTCTTCAGTTTGAAGAAGCAGCTCTTCAGTACAAAGGTCCTTGTTGGTGTGCGATTACAGCGAAGTGTCTTCTCCAGAACAGTTTTCTCCACTCTGAGAGAGCAGAAGAACCACTCTGCCTGTGCTGGTTCTTCTCCTGGCTTTTTTTTGCTTAAGTCTTGGCTGTCCTGAGAGATGGCCCTGGACAAGGCTAAACACTGTTGAGTGTAACATTGGAGTATGCCTAAAGAGCCAAAAGTGAGGTTTGAGCAAAAAACAAGCCATCATGTCCCACTCTGCTCTTGTATGTTTGGCTGTAAGCAAAGCGCTTGGCCTTCTACCCACAATTCCCCAGTGTGATGTGATCTGCTGCTTTTGATGGGTTTGGAGTGGCTTTTACAAAGTAACCCGTTTATTTCTGGATATCTTCTGCTTGATTACAATCTCATGTTTCTATCTGCATTTCTTCGCCTTGGCAGAGAAGCCTCTGTTCACACGGGACCCTACACAGCTGAAGGGCAGCTTTCTGTCTACAGCCCTGCAGAAAAGCAACATGGGATTTGGCTTCACTATCATCGGCGGTGACGAACCGGATGAGTTTCTACAGGTCAAAAGCGTCATACCAGACGGGCCTGCTGCACAGGATGGGAAAATGGCTACAGGTAAACACACACACAAACACACACACGTACACACTTGCAGGTGTTTGAACTGCACTAATGTGCTATTCTCACTCAAACAGAGCTCCCAGCTGGCCATTCTCTTTCAATCTCTGTTTGTGCCCACACTTCTGACAAGGTTACGGTGTGAATCTGTCATTTTATTGGTTGATAGTGCGTAAGGGACATCCAGGGGTTAAATGCATTTACGGACAGTGTATTTATTGGCTTTGTGTGTTATCCACAGCAGGGCATGTGTCCATTAATCATAGTGGGACTTTATTAACCCTGCAACTCCAGTTCAGCTTAATGGAAGTGTGACTGCGGCAGCATTACTCACACACACATACTGAACATCCGCATTGAAATATCTTGTACATTCAGAGGGACCCACAGTGCAGAGTTCAGAATATAGTCAATGCGTCTCCCATGATGACGCTTTAATATAATATTGTTGTTGGTAGTTGTGAAAATTATCCTCTCTGCTCCTTTCCTCTCCTTTCTGCTCCTCTCTTCCACCCTTCACAGTCCCTCTGGACTCCTTGTCCTACTTGTGCTATTTCACAGTCACAGTGCTCTGGAGGAGCTTCAGGTCTTTGCCAGTTTGAAATATTAAATTCTGCTGGATTAGAGTACACAGCGCGGAAACGTGTCCTGCAGTGGACATACATACAGTGTGTAACCACCACCAGTTTTGGGGAATGTAACTTTTGAAGACCCCATGTAATCGCGTAATTGATTTTTGTTAATTTCAGTAATGTGTGTTAGCTTTGAAACAAATCTGTATGTTAATGTGCCTCCGTAATGACCAAAACTCATCTTTAGCTGATAAAAAGCTGACTAAAATATTAATGACTCATACTGCACTATGCAAATCCAAGTCCAATCACATTGTCTCTAGAATGACATTATATCCCTCATACAAGTTGCAGCCACCTAGCCAGTAGCAAATTTTGGCACATTAAGCAATTCCATATTATTTATGCAAATGATCAGTATTGCTCACTTATTTTTGTTGTGTCCACAACATATGAACTCGTGCACTCTAAAGAATGCTGGGTTGTTTCAACCCCTGTTTGGGTCAAATATGGACAAACCCTAGCCTAGAAATTTAGATGCACCCTGGCGGCAGCAAATGCAACTCTCCGTTGGCTTGCGAGCTTCAAAAACCAAGCTCTAGTCAGGCCAATCACGGTGGGCGGGCTTAACATAACGGCGGCAGAGTTGTCACGGTTCCGCGTGAAATCCCTTCTACTTTCCTGCTAACAAAAAATGGTACTGAAGTAATTCTTAAAAAAGGAAGTTCAGAGTTTTGCAGACTGGATATGGCAAAAGTTAAATCTATCAACTAGCTCCACTGGTGGGAAAACGCATGGGACTTAGCCACAACCCACTTGTGATTGTTGTCTCACCACTGATAGCGCTCTGGTTTGTTGTAGCGCTATCCTACTGCGTGCAGAGGGAATTTGAAAGACAACTGTTTATCCCGCCCCTTGTATTGTGCCCTGCCAATGGTGTGTTCCCAGACCCAACATCTTGATGTGGGTCTGGCTTGTCAGGCTAGACAAACCCAACCGTTGGTTTAAAATTTTTTATTTACTTTTAACAGATGGGATTGTCCATATTTTACCCCAAACATGGGTTGAAACAACCCAGCATTTTTTAATATGTGATTATTTTGAAGACATGAAAGGTTATAAAATCCTTATGTCATGGCCTCAAGATCCTGCGTTGAGGGAACAACATCCTTTTTTCATGGTCATTAAGTAAACAGACCTACATGACCACAGCAATCTAGGATTATCAAAAAATGCAGATGATTTACATAATTTTTAAGATAAACACTGAATGGTTCACAACTGAAATAATAATTTGTTCCATTATAAGATTCCCTACTAATATATTACTGACTAGCCTACCTGAAGTTAAATATGATAATATAAATGTTAAATAATAATAATTTGTCACATTTATATAGCGCTTTTCTAGGCACTCAAAGCGCTTTAAATATAGAAGGGGAATCTCCTCAACCACCATCAATGTGCAGCATCCACCTGGATGATGTGACGGCAGCCATATTGCGCCAGAACACCCACCACACACCAGCTTATGGTGGAGAGGAGACAGACTGATGAAGCCAATCTGTATATGGGGATGATTAGGAGGCCGTGATGAGGCCAATGGGAAAATTTGGCCAGGATGCTCTTTGACAGTATAGTGTCCCACACAGACCACAGGATGAGCGCCCCCTACTGGCCTCACTAACAACTCTACCAGCAGCAACCTAGTCTTCCTAGGAGGTATCCCATCCAGGGACTGACCAGGTTCAACCCTGCTTAGCTTCTTGGGTTACAGGGTGATATGGCTGCTGGCTAAAGTCCTCATGAAATCAAAATTGATCTTATTTACTTTGTTAGCAAACATTACTGGCCTTAGGGTGAACAATTCATCCGTGCAAGGTAATACACAGAAAACATGCCGTGGTAATCTTTAATCAAAATCTGAAAAGTAACTTCCAGTCTGTAATGGCATTCCTTCTCAGATGATGTCAGTTTGACAGCTTGGGTTTGAAAATGCGTAACCACTCCCCTCCAAGTCTCCAAGTTAGTCTGCAGTTGAGCGCAAGATCCCTGAGTAAAACCCTGCCCTCTATTCAATATTCCGTTTCACTTGGAAATACGTCACAGCACTGAAATAAAATCAGTTGCCACTTCCAGTTCACTGGGACTTTAAATGTTAAGATAAGAAATTTCCCTCCAAAAAACTTGTGGCCATGACATAAGGATTTTGTTACCATATATTATCACAACAAAACTAACTGAACAGAAACCGTTGCTTCATCATAGATATTGATTATTTAATTGTGAATGTTCAATTCCCCCTTTTTTTACTCTAACACTGACCTCCACAGAAATCATAACTGTTTAACACTTCATCCACAAATTAGCATTAATGTGACGTAAACATGACATGTATTCCTCTCTCCCCTGTACTCCTGGCTAAGTGCTTCCTTGATATATTAAATATATCATGCAGAGTGCTGGGATTTGCTGCGTGACATGCTTCTCGTCCTGCTTCTTAGAGCCCTGACATCTACCCCATCCACGCCCACTTTAGATGGCTCTGCGGCGTTGATGTTTGCTCTGCCCCTCACTGCTGTGCCTGAGTCCTCTCATAAAGAATCTAACAAGCAGATAATAAGTTAAATCAGGTGCACCAGTGTGCTACTTTGGGACAAGAAGCACACAAGTCATATGCCTGCTGGAGGATCTCTGCATTTGATGTTTAGAGCTTCATTTGTGTAGTATGTCTATTGTGGCTCAGCAGCGATGTTTAAGGGATTGTGTATTGATTGTGTTTGTTTAGAATGCCAGTCACAAAGCAGCGCTCCTCTGGGTTTCCATGCATGCACAGACACAAGATGTCTCAGACGCCGGTTCCCAGAGCACCTCTTATGTTGTCTTGCTGTCATTAGTTTTACGCAGCCTCTTCAGAACAAGACTGTAGTATAGCTGTAGTGGGATTTTTTTCCAGCCAATATATATATATATATATATATATATATATACATATAATGTGTGTGTGTGTGTGTGTTCTTGTTTATATTACATTGTGGGGACCAAATGTCCCCATAAGGATATTAAAACCTGAGATCACCTACATTGTGGGGACAAGCCAGCGGTCCCCACTTTTCAAAAGGCTTATAAATCGCACAGTATGAGTTTTTTTGAGAAAGTAAAAATGCAGAATGTCTCCTGGTTTAGGGGCAGGGGCAGTGTAGGGGGATAGAATGGACAGTTTGTACGGTATAAAAACCATTACGTCTATGGAGAGTCCCCACAAAGATAGTGAACCAGACGTGCGTGCGTGCGTGTGTGTGTTTAAATATTTGTATCAACAATTAGTGAAGAGCTGAATTAAACAAAAATGAAGAGGAATTTCATGACATAGAAGGATAGTCATTTGTTTAATTAAAAAAGTATAATTTCAATCAAAAAGACATTTTAGCCTAGTAAAATTTCAAAATGTTTATAGGGTTAGTGTACCAAAAAATGAAAATTAGCCCATGATTTACTCACCCTCAAGTCATCCTAGGTGTATATGACATTCTTCTTTCAGACGAATACAATCAGAGTTATATAAAAAAAAAAACTGACTCTTCAAAACTTTATAATGGCAGTGAATGGTTATGTCATTTTAAAGTCCATAAAAATGAATCTATCCATCATAAAATGGGGGTAATAAAAGTCTTCTGAAGCAAAGTGGTGCGTTTTGTGTAGGAAAATATCCATATTTAAAACCTTTTAGACTAAAATAACTAGCTTCCGGCGGTCAGCGGTACATGAGTCGAGCTGTGTTAAAAGAGTAACCCTTGAACCCTTGAAACATGTGTATTGATGAACGCAGAAGCGCAGAGGATAGAGCAAAAAAAAACACCGGTCATGAATTAGAAGTCTAAAATGAGAATTTTTAAAGAGAAATGGCTGAGGATTTTGATATAAGAGAAGAGGGGCTTGAGTTGCCTAGCCCTATCCACGGGAGGCGTCAAAGCTTGCGATGCTCCTATACATCGCGTCAAGGGGTTAACATTTTAGCGCAAGTCGACTTGCTACACTGATGGCCAGAAGCAAGTTATTTTAGTCTATAAAGTTTTAAATATGGATATTTTTCTCACACAAATGTGCCACTTCGCTTCAGAAGGCCTTTATTAACCCCTTGGAGGGGGCTATCCATCATCATATGATGGATAGATGCATTTTTATGGACATCAAAAATTGCATAACCATTCACTGCCATTATAAAGCTGGAAAGAGCCAGGACATTTTTAATATAACTCTGATTTTATTCGTCTGAAAGAAGAATGTCGGATGAGTTGAGGGTGAGTAAATCATGGGCTATTTTTCATTTTTGGGTGAACTATCCCTTTAATGTAAGAACTAAAACACTTAAGGCATGTTACATTATTGTAACATTAAGTTGCAATAAACAAAAAATATTTACTTAAATAATAAATATTTTAAGTGAAATATCTTAATTAATAAAAAAATGCTATGCAGGGGCCATGAACACTTTTAAGTGATTGATAAATCAGTTGAATTGGTTAAACGGTTAGTTCACCCAGAAATGAAAATTGTCACCCTCATGTCGTAGTTTTTGTTATTTTTGGACCAAAATATATTTTCGATGCTTCAACAAATTCTAACTAACCCACTGATGTCACATGGACTACTTTGATGATGTTATTACCTTTATGGACATGGACAGTATACCGTTCTGTGGACAGTTCTGTGTGTACATACATTTTCAATGGAGGGACAGAAAGCTCTCGGACTAAATATAAAATATCTTAAACTGTGTTCCGATAAACTGAGGTCTTACGGGTGTGGAACGACATTAGGGTCAGTCATTAATGACATAAATTTCATTTTTGGGTGAACTAACCCTTTAATTGTATATCTGATTCATTGAACATAATCAAACTTACTCTACATTTTTGCTATTAATGTTAAAATGAGACACCTTATTAACACATCTCTATTTAAATGATCTCATACAAGTAGCAAAAAAGCTAATATAAACCAGCCCTAGTTCCAGCCTTTGTTTACACACTTTTACAGGCTTTCATTACTCAGTGTCATCATACACAAGCATGTTCTAAAGCAGAACAGGACAAGACTATGACAAAATGTTTCATGTTAATTTTTACGATGGTAAAAAAATATCCCTGATACATAAGAGGTAAGTTTGAATTTTAAGTGGATGATAATATCTTGTTTGTAGAAAATAGTGATTTGGTTTGCCCTGTTGAGCTCTGGCCGATATTGATGCTGACATAAAATTAGGTGTGAAACAGTGAGGTCACACCGATATAATTTGCTCTCTGGAAGCATGTGAAATTATTGATTGGAACACCAGAGGCTCTAGGCAAATGTCGAACGTATTTACCGAGATTAATTAAAATTTCTGCACACAACAGTCAGGAGGGGACAAGCCCATCGATAGACGCGTGCGGCACTGCATGAAATGTCTCCAGGAAGCCAGCAGCACAACAGACACACTGTGTGAGACCCCGTGATCTTGTTTATCCCACAGATACATTTGCTGAAATCATCTCATTTCCATAACAATTGTATTTCTAATATTAAATTTTTACCCCAGAACATACAGTATGTTAATGCAAACATACGTCAAACGTTAATGCAAATGCTTTTCACAACACAAGCTCGATTTCACATTCCGTGCAAATTGAATGAATGAACAAACATTGGAAGGAACAGTAAACTTCTTAATAAAAGAAAAGTGACGATCACAATTAAGGCTTGAGGCATGTCGACACTTTAGGATTTGGAGAAGTATTGAGTTGGCCCCTTAAATTGTTCCTTTAAATTGGTGCTGTAATTGTCAAAGTTTTCAGGGGAGACAACATGAATAAATATTGACTGAGTAAAATCGTTGCAAATTGGGGAAGGTTTTTCACTCTGATTAAAGAAACTGTTCTTATTGTGTTTTTTGTTTAGTTTTTTCCCTTATAGCTCTGTTCCAAAATCTAGTAGGCTGTTTTTCCCCCTGATTCCTTTGCGTTGGGCAAAACGATTGATTTGGAACATTCTACACAGGCTGCGAGCCACGTTTCTTGTGTGACGCACACAGTTGATTTGACTCTTCTAGTCAAAAAATCGAATGAAATTTAATGATAAGATGGAACCAATCCTAAACAGTTCTAATGAGATATTACCACACAAATCAAAATAAGAATAAAATGGATGAACTAACATTCTGAGAGGAAAAAATACACTGAAATAAATTAAATTGGAACTTCAGTATATCCAGTTGGATCTTATATAACAGTAAGATCATACTTAAGGGGTTCGTATTGAGGCCAATAGAATGAGTTCCATATTATGGTCATTATGAAATATGATTATTATGAAACTCCATCAGCATTTCGGTTGATTACTGTAGCCATAATCAGAATTTATAGAGTTTGACTTTAGAATGTTGCTAAACTAATGACTTATCACTCTCATAAGCACAAAATCTACAGCACACACAAAGAATAGAGCAGATAGTCAAAATATATAGCATGTTGCTAAGCTAATGACTTTACCACAAACATACACACAAATAATGGAGCTGAAAGTAAAAATTGATAGTTTGACATTAGCATATAGTTAAGCAATGACTTATCACTTTCGTAAGCACAAAATATGCAACACAAACTCATAATGGAGGAGATAGTGTTTGACATTAGTGTGTTGCTAAGCTAACAAGTTAGCACTCTCATAAGCACAATACACAGCACAGACAAATAGCCTAATAGAGCAGATAACTGATAGTTTGACATTAGCATAATGCTAAGCTAATTACTAAACACTGTCATAAGCACAAAAAGTAATCAGATTGAACTTATTTGTATAAATACTTTTCTGAATTAAATACAAAAAAAATTGACTCATCCAACATTTGGATGCATTTTGTCTTTGTGCTCATTGCAATGCATTCTGGGAATGAGGTATCTTGTAAAGAAGCATAATTCCGTTTAAGGTGATTACATTTTGGAGCAGCCTTTGCTTCTTGGCCGCATACTATATCTGCCAGAGCTAATATATGCTAACTTTCTCTCTGTTGAACTGTTTTCCAGGAGACGTGATCGTCTACATTAATGACGTCTGCGTCCTGGGCACCACCCACGCTGATGTGGTGAAACTTTTCCAGTCTGTGCCAATCGGACAAAGCGTAACCCTCGTCCTTTGCAGGGGTTACCCTCTTCCTTACGACCCGGAGGACGCAGCCAGCACCTTGCTGTCCCCCCTTGGCCTCATTGAGCGCCCTCTGCTGGTCAATGGACGGAATAGCTACGACAGCTACATGGAGTACATCTCCCGCACCGCTCGTTTCATCGACCCCCTCCAAACTACGTTGCCGCAGCCCCACCCTGGAGACACCCACCTGGACGCCGGACCGCTGGAGGACAGCGTCTCAATGGCATCGTCAGGAGCGGCCGGTGGAGAGCTGCTAACGATTACCATGGTGAAAGGTGCAGATGGGTTTGGATTCACTATAGCAGACAGTAATGGCGGACAGAGGGTGAAGCAGATTCTGGAGGCGCAGGGATGCCCGGGGCTGTGTGAGGGCGATCTGATTGTGGAAATTAACCAGCAACCCGCACTAACCCTGCCACACACACAGGTGGTGGAGCTGCTAAAAGAGTGTCCTGTTGGGACAGAGGCCACGTTGGTCGTACAGAGAGGAGGGGCAGGTAAGCAGGCTTATGTTTGTGCGGGTGAGGGTGTGTGTCTAGGGTTCTGTGTGTACTCAACATATGTAAAGGCCTCTTAATTGGTTGATTGGTCCATTTTGTCCTTCTAAGCAGTTTTATAATTCACTCCTCAGCTTTCATAAAGTACTGAGTCACGCTGAAAAATGAGCTGTTTCTGGCATTGACCTTCACTCTGTGGAAAAGCACTGTGGGTAAAAATAGACTCTGACACATAATTACAGTAGTGTACAAATACGCATACACCCTACCTGTGTGCTTAGTATATTAATATTCTGCCTTCTGTGCAAGGACCGTTACATAACATGCTTTCACAAACACACACCTAAAATTCACAAACCATCACAATTAAAGACGCTATGAAATTAGTATTGGAGTTTTGTGACTTTTAGCACATCTGCTAGCTTTGAGGATAATTATATGCTAGTCTAGTCCATGCTAGTCTATACCTAATGGTCACATTTACCGTTGCTTGTCGAAATGTTGTAGACAAAATTACAGTAGGCTCAGTATGTAGCTAAGCTGAAGATTTAGCACTTTCATAAGCAAATTTGCAGCACTGACCCATAGAAACAGTGTCCTTTATAGATTTACCTAAATTAATTAATAATTTCACCTAAATTATGCTTAATTTTCAGCTAAATTATGCTTAATTTTCAACTAAATTATGCTTAAGTGATTGCATCTTAAATTCGAGCAGAAGTAGACCTTTAAAATGTACAGTCTTTAAACTACAGTAAAATAAAGACTAAAGGATAATGACCTCTTGGATATGTTCCACCTTCAGTCCAGGATAGAAAACTGCAGTCGTCAAGCCATTTCATGGAGTCTTTAAAGTTAAACTGAATTCAAAATTGATCTCAAAACTGATGCCAAACAGCTATTTTAAGTTTCACTCTTGGCACCGTGCAGTGATGTGCTTTCCAGCACACAAGCACTTCCTACACTCAGCGTACACCGTGTCCCAGACACCTACACTGTCTCACATACAAATTACGGTTTGCTGGTTCAGTGTCTAGCTCTCGAGAGGCAGTGAATCAATACTGATTATTTTACAGTGCTGTTGATTATTGCTGGTGATAACTTGTTTCTCACCCGAGACTGCTTTTAAATTCTCCCCAATTAATTAAGAAATTGATTACTTCAGCTATTCAATGAAAAAAAAGCTCTGCAGCCATTTTCTGTATATCACTGATTCTTGAGACCCGGGACAAAATTGTATCTGTCATAGTTTTAAAATAAATATGATGGTTTTACCATTTATATAATAACTAGAATGTTCCTTTATTTTATTTAAGTTAAATAATAAATATTAAAAAAAAACTATATCAATTATTTTTTTATCATTTTTTTTCCACTTACTTCCCATAAAACATCTGCCCTCAGACTATAACTCTAATATTTCAAATATATACTTCAAATATTGTTTAATTATTAAGTTTACATAAACAAAAAAATACATTAGTGTATAAGGAACACTACTATGCACTATGACCTGACAGAAGATTCATTTTAAAAGTATACCTCTTTATTAAGGTTTTCACAGATGTTTCCCTCCTTTTTTTGGTTTTGTTTTGCTTGTGAGATGTTGGTTTTTTTAGACTGACTGATAAGTATGATTATTAAAGTCAGCCCTAATCCTGTAGGTCTTATTTTGATATTAATTTTCAGTATTTTAAACAAAATCATACACACATTCATTCTTCCTCTATGCTGAAAAATCAACTTTGAAACCATCAGATAGTATTCATTAACTGAAGTGAATTTAAGATTTGTCTGTATTCATATGAAGTATTTGGCACATTAATTTAGTACTGTATCTTACAGTGATATTGGTACACAGCATGACTTCTTTTCTTTTTTTTTCAGTTCTATAGCCTGTTTTGTTTCAAATATCAGTGGTATGAGTACAGCCTGTCCAGCGTGTCAGAACCCGGAAAACATATAATTTGAGCTCTAATTGCAGTTGGAAGCACCAGCCTGCGGTTTTAGGCCGAAATTAATTGTGAGTCATTCATTTTAGGAAATGAAAAGGCAGCAAAAGCTGATCCACATGCACCTGTCTATACTGTAGAAAGGCAGCTCTTTCAAGACGTTTTAGTATTCAATACAAAGGAAAAAAAGACCTTCAATGGCTCCCTTTTCTGAGGGAACATATAAGCTCTTTTTAAGAGTCAGTGTGATTTATGACCCTTTAGCAATCAGAGAGTATGATGTAATGCAGAGAGAAAGAAAAGGGAATATATAGAATAAAGATTCAGGACAGAGAGAAGGAATAAAGATCTTAACCCTCAGAGACCCACTGTAGCAAAATTATACATTTTTTGGGAATAAATAAAGTGTACTTTACTATTGCACTATAAGGACCTTTAGACATATTACAATTGGATATGTAAAAAAAAAAAAAATAAACGAGTATACATTTCTTTAATATGATGTCACTATTCATGTTTGAGGGTTAATAATGAGAAAGTGGGAAAGAGGAGGTGAAGGAAAGATCGAGAGAGACGTTTTGAGAGCTTATTTGAATTGTATCTCTCCTCTGTGTCAGTGTAGGTCAAAGGTTAACGAGAGAGACATTAAATCCTCGTTAAGCCCCAGTGATCAGTATGCTGGACTGCAGCCTCTATGCACTTTTTACATACAGCATTAGGAGCCAATGCACTCCAAAGCACACACTCTCATAAGTGCACATGCATAATTAAGGTTAAGGAAAATTAATGAACTTTTAAAAATGTATGAATGTCATTGCATTATACAAACAAAATATCGATCCAAGAATTAGTTTTAAAGGATAGCATTTTAAATGAAAACATTTCACAGTTTTTAAGTGATAAATCAATTAAAAAAACATTGTGAACTTAAAAAACTGATTTCATACATCCACTGAAAACTTAGTTTGATAAAAGGAACTGCAGAAATGACTTTTTGAGAGAAGCTCCTGTCACAAATGGTGATTGCAGCAGGGATGAGGGTGAAGAGATGGGTTTATTCAACACCGGAACAGAACGACAACCAAACACCATAAACATAACAATAGAACAGACAAGGAATAGAACCTCCATAGCCAATTTATTTTTTGGCAATAATATACAAACCTTTAAAGACAGTAAATACTTCTTTAGATTATTGTGTTTGGTTCACATCTTAAAAGCCTATTGGATTTTCTGCCATTTCAAATATGAGGTGAATGGGAAAAATACCTTTGAAAACGTACTTGGTTACTCATAACCTCGATTCCCTGAGAGAGGAAACGAGTATTGCATATGAGAAAAAAAATTTCACAATACGCAATACGAGAGACCTCTCGAAAGGGAACCAAGCTGCTTCAAAATTTGGCATTCATTTCTTTTATGACTAAGGGGTGTATAAGGGGTACAGAAGTCATCATGATTAATCCTGATCCTAGTCAAGTTATTGGTATTCATTCCTTACTTCATTTCTCTTGTGTTGAGATTTGTACCTCACCAAAGTGAAGTGTAATGAAGCTACATTCTGTTTGCAAGGGCACTGCAACCACAACTATAGTTGTATGTAGATACACTTCTGTGCCACCAACAGAATCAGCGTGCTTGAAGGTCATTATGGTCACTTGAATCCGAATATGGCCTAATGTCCCTTACATCAGCAATCCCATTTTCATCCTCATCATCCCTGTGTGCAGACAGACTGCACAGTGAGCCCTGAAACACTAAACAGCCTGTTGCATCACGCTGCCACCCGAGTTTAACATCCGTCTGTTATCCGTGTTATCCGTGACTGACATAAGGAGGACAGAAGATGATTTGCACAAACCAACAGTTTCTGTCAAGCCAAGTCGCAGGGTCAGTCTTATTCAATGCTGCTTCCATCTGTGTTTATCTGCATCTCTTCGCTCACTTTTTATGCATTATATTCCAGGTATTCTGAAGCCATACGATAGCTTTGTGTGTGTAACATTTAGATTTACATCATTTTATGTATTCACAAAATCAGTCTAAATGATTAATTGACCATCAGACTGATCCAGTTCTTAAGTTCAAATCACTGACTCCATGATTCTGTCACATCGGTTAACATCTCACTGGAAGGAAAGAATATGATTTAATTAATTAAATTTCGAGCTTGAAGTTGGTGCTGAGGATTAGGGTTCAGTTTAGATGAAGGGCAGGGAGTAAGGGGTTTGGGATTAGGGTTAGATTTAGAATTTAGGGGTCGGGGTCAGGGTTGAAAGAAATGACCAGGGAGTCCATTATAGATATGGGTTGGTGTTAGAATTAGGAGTTGGTGCTGAAGGTCAGAATCCAGGTTAGATGAAGGGCTTGGAATAAGGTTTTTTTCTGATCAGGCATAGAAATAGGGATTAGATTTAGAATTTTGTGGTTGGGTTCAGGGTTAAGTGAAAGTATCAGGGAGTCCATGATGGATTCCGGTTAGGGTTTGGAATTGGAACTGGCATTGGGTTTGCGGTCAAGGTTTAGTGAAAGGATCATGGAGTCCATAATGGATTTTGGTTAAGGTTGTGGTTTGGAGTAGGAGTTGCTGCTTAGGGTTAGAATTCAGGTTAATTGAAGAATTGGGAGTAAGGGGTTTAAGATCGGGGTTAGAAATAGGGGTTAGGTTTAGAATTAGGACTTGGGTTTTGGGTCAGGGTTCAGTGAAAGGTTCAGGGAATTCATACACAATGGAATAGATTTAAGCTTATGGTTGTTTAGTAGCTATGTTGCTCTCTTAGCAACAAGGATGTTGTTCCAGAAACATGGTCATCCATCCATCCATTCATTCTTCAAATCGCATTTCCTATGTAAGGTTGTGGGGATGCTGGAGCTTGTTTTGGGCCCAGAGAAACACTCTGGATGAATGTGTGGTAATATCCTACTTGGTTAAATCATGATATGCTATAAATGAAATGAGCTATAGAAAACATTCTGTTCTTCAGCATTTACTGTTATTCCAAGATATGCATGCCGTTACCAGTTAACAAACAGACGTTCTCCGTTTTACTGATCCTGAGTCAATGACGTGAGGTGTAGCTCACTCAGAGATGCGTAATGCCAACACTTAAAGGCTTCTCTACGAATCTAATCAGTGGAGCAGTCCAGGAGCGTTTAGACAGCCTATTATACAACCTAATAAAACTGTCAGTGATCCAGTGAAATGATATGCTACTTCTTAATGTGCCGCAATTTGGCCCCTCTGTCTCACCAGTGGACACTGGCCATCCCATCTAATTACACTAGTGCAAATGTGAGTGTCTCTTGTGAACAGTTTGGTTCACCCTCTGTTTCTCTTTTTTAATAACGCCCCTTTACTGTATCCCTGCAGATCGTTTCTCATATTTTCTTTCCTTGTATCTTCGGAATGGGAGTCTAAAGCTAAATCTCAAGGCTTGTCCTTTGTGTAACAGTGGGTTGATTGTTTATAAATGTCTCATTCATAATGTCCAGATGGTGATGTGGTTTTACTGCCAGATCTCTTTGTCTCTGCAATAATTTCACTGCCCCACATGTCTAGCACTCTTCACTTGTGAAAATGCCCTTGGCTGCTGATTTAAGTGCATTTTGGCATGTTCCCCTGGAATGGTTATTGGTTGGATCTGTCTTTGAAGAGCTGCTCCAGGATCTCTAACCGGAATCCACAGATTACCAAACACCCCACCAGAGCGCCATCTGGCGTTTCTACGATTGGCTTATTTAGTGAAGATCGTATTGTTATCAGATAATTGTTGCAATGTAAGGCTCGTGGTCCGTCACTATGACAGCCTTGTTATGACAGACAGTTCAACAGAACATTGGTTATGATGCCTAAAAGCAAGACAAGGTTTCCAGAAGAAAACTGGAACTGTTACTGTTGTCCATGCTCGCATTAAAAGCCTCATAAAAGTGGCTTGTGTCTGTTTGAGGTTGTCTTTATGATATAGTCGTTTACTCCTTAAAACTTGACAAAATCATGAGAAAACAAACCAAAAATGTTTATGACTCATTGTGCACTCACAGGTGTATCCAAACCGCTGTCCAATAAATACTATAATGAGAAAGTCCCTTCCCTTAATACCGAAGTCTGATTAGCATTATCAAGTAATGTAGCTAATCATGTGTGGCGAGGTGAGCGAGTGAGAACGGTGCGTGACTGAGAGTGAGCATCACCTGCGAAGTCTCAAGTCCTCTCATGAGGGAGCTCGGAGGCATATAAGGACGAGTGACACCAGTGAAGCCCGAGAGAGAACCAGGCCTGGACTTTACGTTGTGCCTCGCAGGTGACGCTCACTCTCAGTCACGCGCCGGTCTCACTCGCTCATCCCACGTCTCTCGCTCGTCCACCTCGCCACATAATGGTTCATGGCTGTGAAGTAAACTTAAAGCCTTTTTGAAATGCATAACCCCTAATGTCCTATTTAAATAGAACATACGTTAATACAGGAGAAAAAGAACTAAACTAAAGATCTGTCATTGCTTTGCGGATTTGTCTGAAATAAAAATGTCCTATACAACTAGGATGGCTTGAGGGTGAGTAAATCATGGGCTAATTTTCATTTTTGGGTAAACTATCCCTTTAATCCTACCCCATACTTAATTTAACCACTAATCCCACTACCTCACTGACTATTAATAAGCAGGAAATTAGGTGTTTATTGAGGCAAAAGTCATAGTTAATAGTGCATATGTGTCAGAGTTTAGCTTCTTGGCTTGCTTCATGATTACCAGAACTATAAAGGCTCTTTTAGTGTCTGTTGCTAACGGTGACTAGATTTTGAAGTAGAAGTGTGTAATCTCTGCCCCATTACTGTTGCTCGGGATTCTCAGAAATCAATCTTCGAAAAGCTTTGCATTTTAAGCTGTGACGGAAGAAAGTATTTTAGTGTAAAAATACCTACACACTTCAGTTCTATATTATTGCCGAAAATTAGTATTTTTGACACATTTGCCAAGTTGTTATTCCGGAGCCCTAAGAGAACATTCATTTATTTGAGTAATTTAGACATGTGGATACAAAAGGTGATGGATATCATTCAGGCTTGTGCTTCCAGTCTCGCTGTTGTCATGGCCACCAGTTAAAGCATCTGCTGTTTTAGTGTGTGTCTGTGTTTGTTTGTGAGAGTATGTGTGCACTGTTTAAATTACTTTTCAAAGCTAGCATTAATATCTCATATGGTGTGATCAATCCAGCTTATCAATGTTCTTCTTTACTAGCAGTGTGTGTGTGTGTGTGTGTGTGTGTGTGTGTGTGTGTGTGTGTGTGTGTGTGTGTGTGTGTGTGTGTGTGTGTGTGTGTGTGTGTGTGTGTGTGTGTGTGTGTGTGTGTGTGTGTGTGTGTGTGTGTGTGTGTGTGTGTGTGTGTGTGTAGAAGCAGATGACTCGTAGCTGGTTGAGAAAAAACAAACGCCTCTCAGCGTCTCATCAAAGAGGTAATTAGCTCCAGCTCTACTGATATTCTCATTAGCTGATTTATACCCATTAACTGAGATATAGGCATGGGACCATTAGCTTACCAGACACATGCTTCACAATTTCAAAAAGAGCTTATGGGGAATTGACAGTGGATATGAATTAACACACGCATAGACATCTCACATAACACATTAGCTGTCAAAAACACTGACTAGATTCTCAATAAGGTTAGTTATCGTCAATTTATTGAAGGATTTTGCCCATATATAATGAGTATATATATATATATATATATATATATATATATATATATATATATATAACCCCCAATATTTATAGCCATAGAATCAGGCTACTAAATAATTATACATCGCACGTTTAGAGATTTTATAATCACCAAGGTTCCGTACAAACTGAACGGACCAACTACCTGCGCAATATGACTGAAGCCCGGTTTATTTATTTGTGAGGGAGTGGCACGCGTATCGCCATACTCTTCGCAAGTTCACCAGCGTGCTCCAAAAGTGTGATAAGATTTGTGCGAGCCGTTCCTAGCTCGACGGTAAAATGTCCTATCCATTTGAATTCTGTTGAGAATTCAAACATGATCTAAAACAGCCACATAAACTAAAAGAACTGATGAAAAGAGGAGAAAACATCCTCCTGCACCAACATAAATTAGAAAGCTTTTAAAACTAAAAAGCTTTTTAAAACTTTTAAAAAGTTGTATTAGTTGTGGTAAATTTTGACTAACTTCACTAAATTTACAATAGATAATCTGTTAAGGGAATAGATTTGTCACTAGCCCGATAACTGTGGCATGTTGTAGCTATAGCTTCTACATTTGTATGTTGCTATGTTTCATTACAAATGCTATTGATAAAAAAGGAAAGAAAAAGGTTAACATTGGACTTAGCATGGTAATGAGGAGTCATCAATTGTCTTAGCTTCTTATTGTAACGAACACTTTAGTTAAAAAAATTACAAGAACTGGTACTATTTAATAAAGCCAAGTACACGTTAGAATCAAGAGGAACTTCTTGAATTGTTAACTAAACAATTGATTTTCCCCATGTGTAAAGTGTGTTCTGCTAATAATACCTGATATAAGGTAAACCTGGCTTTCAGATATTCCAAGAGATGACAGAACATTTTAATTTTCAAAATAGGAATTCATAAGTTTGACCTATGATGGCACTTTCATTTAGAAAATTCTGTCAAACTGATAAGATTTTAGGTGCTTTAATAAAATAAAATATATTATATCCTATGTAAACAAGTAATTGTTAACTAGGCTATTATTTTTTGCAGCTGTTGTCAATGCATGTGTGGATGACACCACAAAAGAACGTTACAAAAACATGTTACAAATAAATGAATAAATAAATCTCATGAGGAATCATGCCCCGGGACCAAGATGCTCCTGCTACGAGTTTGATATTGCTCATATATATATATATATATATATATATATATATATATATATATATATATATATATATATATATATATATATATATATATATATATGAGCAATATCACACTCGTAGCAGTGATATGGCTGTGTATCAGCATGACTGTGATTCAGCTGTAGGTAATCACAGCCGTGTTGATATACAGCCATATCACACGGCTGGAGCTCACATTTGCAAAGCGTTTAAAAAAAAAGTTAAATAGATGGTATGTTTATATATCACATATTTTAGATCTAAAAAACTCTTAAAACTACATTTTGTGACACAATAACAGTAAAAAAATATGGTGGATTTGCTCTATTGTGGCCTATATATATATATACATTCTTATTTGTTACTATTGAACATATACAACATTCAATATATGGAATTCTAACAGCAGCTTCATACCATGATGTACTCAGACAGTTGCCTGCTGGGTCTATGTGTATATAATGTATAAATGAAGATTAATGCCCCCTCATCTAATCTCGGTGCTGCTTGAATCTTATTTAGTTAATGAAATGTGCCTCAGTCATAAAGCGAGCACTAGACGGTAAGCAAGCCGTTGATTTGCAGCAAAGTGGACTTCAAATGTCCTGACTGTGTATTTGCATCCTGACTGCGTGTCTAAAGTGAATTTTAATCAGTATGGACCAGAATCCACACATGAGAGCCTGGAGGTATAAAGAGATATCAGCTTAGACAAAATCACAATTTTCTGAAAAGCTTTTTTTGTTGAATAAGTAAAAAAAAATATATATATATATATATATATATATATAATTATAGTCTTTTGGGTAATACGTAGTTACGCGTTACTGCATGCAATTACTATAGTAAACAGTAAACAGTAAATTATGCATAATTAGTTAGTAACCCTAAACCAAACCCTAACTAACTGTAACTCTTTAGTAAGTCCATGTAGTTAATTAATATTACTCAGTACATATTTGTGTTAGTTCAATGTAACCTAATCATCTTATTTAAAGGTGTCATGAACTGGCTTTTTAAAAAATTGTTTACTATTGTCTGAGGTCAACTAATGATTTTTTTGTGGTTTTTACATTCAAAAACATCATAATGAATAAGTAATAGGTTATTTTCTACCCTGGTTTTGAGGCTCTCTGCTGGAACGCTCAGTGTTTATAGACGTGCCACACTGAAGACTTGGAAGTAAATGCCCACGACTAGGATTGGATAAGATTTGCATATTTAATGAGCTTCAGCTCAGAAAGGAATGTTATTTCACTATTTAAGATTGCCCGTCGGCAGGCCGGGGTTACGTTTTGGTAGCCCGTCTGGAAAAACACAGCCCCGTGTCCGAGTTTTTTACACGAATCGCAATAAACCAACAACACCACAAATAAAGGATTCTCCAGCCTTTGACAGCGTGCTAAGGTATGTTCAGTTAGACACATACACATTAATCAAAATATATCAAACGATCTGTAACAATGCAATACTATCACATATTAAAACATTTTGTTTTAAGTTTTGCTTCATTCATTCATGTAATCTCATCCTGTCTGCAAATCCAGTCTCTTGTTTACAAACAAATCCGCGGGTCTGGTGTCAATAAAAGCTTTTCTTTGACTAACAAGGAAGTTCACATCACAAGTCTTGTGAGGATGCTTTATTATCTCCCCCGATTTGAATCTGGATATGAAAGCACTGGTTAATACACTGTATGACACATTCATATAAACACATGTCCTAGAATCTGCAACACACTTGATGCAAATGAAGCAGATTATGCTAATAACAACCATCAAACACTGTAAATCTGTATAAGGCAGGTGGAGTAAACCAGTAAATGTGTCCTGGAGTACATCCTGCCATCTGGCAATTATGGAAGTGCTGCCCGCTTGTCCAAATTTGCTATCCACTAATTGGTGATCACATGAGTGGAGGACGACAACAGTAAGGGAGAGAAGATCCTACAGTATAGATTTCTTTTTAGGTTGGGTGTTGACAACATACAGGACTTAATCTTTACACTATAGCCTATGTTTAGAGGAGAGCGGTCACAAAGAACTAGCACATAGGGCTAACTGTTAGTAATGTTAATAATAATAGATTTTTATGAATAATTATAAGAAATGTATTATTAATTGATGATAATATTATTGTTGTTATATTAGAATTTAAATGAAATAATAACAACAACAATACTAAAAAAAAAGTTACACTTTATTTAAAGGGGTCCTGAATTGAGAGATCAACTTTCCCTTGAGCTTTTGATATATAAAAGGTCATGGCAATTTAAGAATATCCTGTACGTTTCAGAGCTGAAAACTATACGAATCAAAATCTGAGCATTGTTGTCCATTTATTGTGACTTATAGCCATCAGCAAAAGCTTTTTTTAGCTTAAAACTTTTAGCTTAAAAGCTACTCTAGGCAAATATTTATAAGCAAGTATGTAATAAAATGTGTTCGTTTGATTTACATCCATTGATGAGGCTTGATATGACTTGTATCTGTATTTCTCAGAACACGCCTTCCATTCATTTCTCTATCCACATATAAATGAAGCCCATTCAAGCCACTTTCCCTCCCTTTCGGCTGTTCTGCCCTAGTGTCACTGATTTCTTGCTCGGGTCTCGCTCACTGAAGCAGCCCACTTTTGGCCTCTCCACTCCTTATTTGATGGCTTATGCCCAGCCGACGGCAACACGCTGCACTTTTTAATCAGCTGGTTGCAGTGGTGCATGTGTTGTAAAAGTGGCGTACATTAAAAAGCTTATTTTGTGTGGGGCGACTGCATGTCAAGTTCTTTATGTAGGTTGCACACCCAAAAACAGCCGAGGACTAGCCTGGATGCCAGCCGAAAATTAGCCCCGCCCACCAGCCGAAAATTAGCCCCGCCCACAACATTTTTTTCGGGCTAACCCTAACCCTAACCTGACTAGAATTGAGTATGACCACGTCAGGCTAGCCGAGAACCATTTCTGAATTATTTTACCGCTGTTTTATACATGAGAAGGTGTATCTAAATGTATTTATAGATATATTTTAGATTTCCAAAACTAAACATAAACGCTTTTCAAAAATGAAACATGAAAATGCACAGTATCAAGAGTTTTAGTAACAATGTACAATTGACTGTTTGCAAAGACCCGCCCCCTTTAGTTACTGTTGCTACGTCCGAAAAGGCGCTCTCACGCCACACATCATGTTTCTTATGCAGTGAAAAATACATTGCGGAGTCATTTATTCAGAAATGTAAACTACTGTTCTGTGGCTTTTTAAAGTGTCGTGACAGGTCGCTGTAGCACCTCAGTTAAAGCTGCTCGTGAACCGATCTTCTCTTCCTTCTAGTTAATGTATAGTATTAAACCGTTTTTCAAGTTCAAGTCCACCAACGTTAATCTGCTAATTCTCCTGACTGTGGAGAGTTGGTGGATGGCGGATTATGATTGGTCAGATAGCCTGTCAATCAAACTCCCGGCGAAGGGAGACTTGCTTATATAAATATTTTTATGTCGCTGATCCTCCTCTTGTCTCTAAACCTAACCCTAACCATTTCCTATAAAATATATACAGTTTAAAAAAGGTAAATGATAGACAACTGCAATCACTAATTTATTGCGAAAATGGCGGCAGATTCTGAATTTGTATACTGATGGAGATGAAGATGGTTGAATTTGGGCAGTCATATGGATTCTGAAGATTAGAATTACAAAGCACAAATAAAATTGATTACTTCTGATCATTTTATGGTCACAGTATATTCAAAAACTGTGTACAACAAATAAGTATTACATAAGTAATGATTGACTGATGACTGATATCATTAATTAAGGTTTTAAAGTATTCTTTTTTTAAATGATGTAATCCTTTAAAACGAGATGGCACTAGACATCACAGAATGGAATAAAATATTATAATTTAAAATAAAGTAACAGCTTTAAATAAATGCGATCAAATCCCATTGATCATAAATGCCATAGAATTGATCAATTCATTTAATGAACTAAATCTTCAAAAGACGAAGGTTTGTCTGTAAAGTTGTTAATGCATGCAGATTTAGGTTTTACGTTTATATCAATATGTCAGTATTGTTTATTAGTGCCTATTATTTTAGTGCCTATGAAATGTACGTGTGTAAAATACATATATGAATACTCATCCGATCACTTTGGGTTATTAAAATCACTTAAAATGTATTGGACATTAAAATGCTTTTGTGTGTGGGGAAATTATTCTTTATGCAGACTACACATCCTGAAAGAGCTGAGGACTATTTCTGAAATATTTTCCTGATGTTTTATACATTCAAGATTGTCTAAAATGTCACCTTTACATAATCACTAAAGCATTTTATTCACAATCACTGTCAACCTGGGGCCTTAAAGAGCAAATACACTGTTCTGACAAGCCTATGACATCAATACGTTTTTCATCTCCAGAGAGTCATGTAGCAACTCAAGAACCCTATCCACCTTATTTTGCAACGCGCAAGTAAGCTATTTTCTGTGAATGTGTGAGACTTCCGATTCATTAGCTCCCATAGGGAAATAACTAGAAGAGAAAGGTAAAACTATTTGCGCTGTTTATAATTACGACAATACATTACAATAATAGGGTATGGGTGCTTTCACGCTTGGTTCGATTGCCTGGACCGAACCAAAGTTTGATTGCTGCCCCCGCTGGACTGTGCTCATTTTATATTATTTGGGTCCGAACCGGGATGCGTTTGCGTCATCAAAGCAGCAGCTGTTTACCCCGTTGCTTGGTAACAACGGTGAGCCAGAAGGTGGCAAAATAAATAGCATTGCTCAGCTCACTTTTATATTTTTGTTTTTGAACCGTTGGTTTTGTTACCAAAGCTTAATCAGTTTGTAATGGCACTTACGTCTATCTGCCGCGAATGTATTGCAAATGCTCTGAAGACGAGCAGAAATGAGATCTACAACTCTCTGTTTGCAGTGTGTCAGTCACGCTCGTCAGAAAAATGAGTGAAACACACACAAAACACACATTTTTATCAAATCATATGTCATTAATAACGGTTCACTTCCAAGATTTAGTACGATTGCGTTCACATCTGCAGCGAACCGTACCGGAGTTCACATGAACCGAACCCCAGGCCACCTTTTTAAGCGGACTCGGTTACAGTTCGTGGGAGCGCATCCGAATTCGGAAGACAGCGTTCACATCATCCAAACGAACCGAACTCTGACGTCAATCGAACCCAGGTGTGCTCCAAAAGTGCTAGTGTGAAAGCATCCTAAGAAACCAGATCGCATAATGCCATTTTGTACAGCTGAAAACAACTAAAAGCGGAACACAGGAAGCCACATTCAGTTTACAAATTGGTGGATACAGTGGAAACAACTGTGTATACAGTGTACAACTGTTTGTCACTGGGGCAGTACCCTTAAAAGGACAACATTGTACCTTAACAACCCCTAAAAGGTGCATTTTAGTAGCTTAAAGTAGTCATTTGTACCCTCAGGGCTTGACATTAACACCTGCCAGCCCGCCAAATTCGGCTGGATTTCAGCAGCGGTGTGTAACACAGTCACTCCTACTAGCCATGGGTTTAATTTTTCTATATAATATACACATTTTATAACAAAGGCATCTTAAATAAACTAAGTGCAATGTAGTGTGACTGAAAGTCTTACAAAACAATGGGTGTCGGAAGCAGAAAAAAAATGTGGGTGGGTCCTCTCTCAGAAAATCTTTTCCAGGTGTAGTTGGCATTTATATTAAGAACAAATATACTACGTTGTTTACTAAACGTCTGGTTGGGCCAGACAAAATTACGGAAATCACTAAACCATTTAGAGCAGCAATAGTGAAGGGATAAGATGCATGGCATTAAGTTTTGACGCAAATCGACCCAAGGTTCGAATCCGCCTTTTGCCGACCTCGCACTACTCCCTTTTCCCATCACATACAGATAGGAAAGGCATTTATTTTCAATAAAAATGAAGAAAATATTAGAAAAGTGAAAATAATGCGTCTAACGTGTTTAATAATAAGTGTTTATTGGTTAGGGCTAAGTAAACAGACATGCGCTGAATTAGAGACGATAAAAGTGAGGGGGTCCAATATCATTGGTCATAAAAAGTGGGTGGGTCTTGTCTAACCCAAAGTGCGTGCACATAAAGCCACCTCTCAGTACTAAATTGAGTTTTTCGCTCTTTTGATGCTCATTGCGCTTAAACTGTCAAAACACACAAAATCATATCAAAATTCTGGTCTTTGAGAGTATTCACACAAACAAAGTGAACATAAACAGTTGAGAAAGAAAATACATGTGTAACAGTATAATGGGTCTTTGTGTCAGGTCTTAAAGTGACAGCAGACTAATATACCTGCTGCAAAAGTATGAGATAATATTAAAAAAATATCTATATGGCCCATGGTATCGATGTCAAAATTGTGGCCAGTGAAAATGCTGAGTGGCTAGTAACTTTGGAAAACCACTTTCCACAGGCTGGTGAGCAAAAAAGTCAATGTCAAGCCCTGTGTGCCCTTAAGGTACTACCTCACACTTTTATGGGTACAAAAAAAGGTACAAAGATGTCCCTTTGAAGGTACTGCCCAACTGACAAGCTGTTGTACCCATTAAGTTTAGCACATATTGTATCTGAGAGTGTATAAATATTTACAAAAAAAATTATATATTTATTTATATTAGCAATAAATTATTTATTTTTAATAAATTAATTTTGCAATCAACCTTTTTCACAGCCGCAGTAATCTTAATGCTTTATTGGATTAACTGTGCAGTCCTAATATGTGCGTTGACTCTGTCTTTTGGTCTAATTCCAAACAGGTCATTTTCACTGCCTTGTTCATTCCTGAAGGTCATATGTGGTAAGACATGAAAGACAGAGAGGCAGACAGAAGTTGAATAAAAGACACTGGACGGCCTGTGTGTATGCGTGTCTTTGTTTTGTGTGCTTCAAGGCCGATTTAGGAGTTTAGAGAGAAAATATTCATGAATCTGCCGTTTGATGTCGGCGGGTATTGTTTAGCTCTTAATACCAGGAGAGGTGCTCTACACTGACACTACTTCCTGTTTATTATGATTAGAGTTCAGAAGTCTCATGGCCTTTCGCCTCATCTCAGCCAATGTTTTTCCTCCAGGGGGAAATAAAGCATTTGATGTGATGTGAGGATGCCGTTCAGTGCATTTTAAGTATCTTTGTGTCATTGGATTTGGGCATCCTTTCATTGATTGCAACAGGAGAAAAAAAAATTATATATTTTTTGTCATCAAAAAAGGATCAACAAATACAGTCCTTAGGGTCAAACTTGTATATATTCTCTCTTTTACTTAACACATATATGAAATATTCACCACTTGTCCTCAAAGTGCAATTGCCGTTTTTTCTAGATTGAATAGATATTTGAATAGCTGCTGTTTGAATTGTATCTTCAGAGTTAATTACATATTAAATTGTTTCGATTTTAAACACTCTTTTTGTGATTCCACACTAATCCTGTTAGAGTCGATTTTAAGCGCTTTAAGGCCGTGAAACAACAAAACAACATCAAAGAACTAGGGGCAACTAAAGCCGGGCTTAAAAGTCTGGGCTAAAAAGTTGTGTATAAACACACCGCAAAGACTACAGCCAGCGGCCAACGAACAGGTGTCAATAGTCCATATTCGTCATTCAAAAAGGGAAAATTAAACTAGGACTGCGGATATACAAACCGTTAAACAAAAAAAGCACTTGCTTACCAATCATTTTGATCACTTTCTTTGTTAAAGGCAGCTCATGTTGTTAATGAAAATGTTCGCGAATTGGAATCCTTGTTAGATGAAAATTAGGGGTGCTCCTATCGATCGGCAACCAATCTTTATCGGCCGATAATCGCTTTGGGATGATTGATCGGCGGTCTCTAAAAAGGCCGATCTCATGCTGACACATAAAAACCCGTGCCTGCCGTGAGATATAGGGGCATGATATGCAGCGATACCATCTCATTCTCTTTCCGGCGCGGGTAAAATAATTATAAGGTAGGTACAATTCATATTTCTATATTAAATAACTAACGCAGTCATTTGAAAACTTTCTGTAAGACGTAAGTTCACAAACAGCACGAGTGAATCACACGCGTCTGCGCTCTCTTTCCCTCTCAAAATGCTCAAATGGCTTCACATCAGCGAATCGCATCTGCACTAAAATCGAGCTGAACAGTTGACACAGGATTTGCCACTTGCACAGTCGAGGCAGTGTCGCATCGTCACTAAAGTTTATAATTTGCATTTATTTTTAAGTCTTGCCAGCAGTGTTCAAACCCCTCAGCACTTGCGCGCTCTCCAGTCCAGACCGTGAGCGCGCGCACACACACACACACACAGGCCATCTCACAAAAAGCTTGCGAGTACAAATTGAGCTGAAATGGTCAGATACACACAAATGTATGTACTAAATTACCGTCCTGACGAGTATGCACGTCGTAAACCCCGTCGTGACTCGCGAGTGGACATTTGTGCAACTGCATGTAACCCCAAAAAATGATCGGCCCCAAAAATCTCTAATGGAAATTACAAACCCTGTTCCAAAAAGTTCAAATTGTGAATAAAAAAGGAATGCAATAATTTACAATTCTCATAAACTTTTTTAGAAATAGAATATATATAAAATATCAAATGTCATGCCGAATATTCATTTTGGATTTCATAAGCTACACATTTCAAAAAAGTTTGGACAGGTAGTAATAAGAGGCCGGAAAAGTTAAATGTACATATAAGGAACAGCTGGAGGACCAATATGCAACTTATTAGGTAAATTGGCAACATGATTATAAAAAGACCCTCTCGGAGTGGCAGTGTCTCTCAGAAGTCAAGATGGGCAGAGGATCACCAGTTCCCCCAATGCTGCGGTGAAAAATAGTGGAGCAATATCAGAAAGGAGTTTCTCAGAAAAAAAAAATTGCAAAGAGTTTGAAGTTGTCATCATCTACAGTGCATAATATCATCCAAAGATTCAGAGAGGCGTTTTCTCTGGGCCAAGGCTCATTTAAAATTGACTGTGGCAAAGTGGAAAACTGTTCTGTGGTCAGACGAATCAAAATTTGAAGTTCTTTTTGGAAAAATGGGATGCCATGTCATCCAGACTAAAGAGGACAAGGACAACCCAAGTTGTTATCAGCGCTCAGTTCAGAAGCGTGCATCTCTGATGGTATGGGGTTGCATGGGTGCGTGTGGCATGGGCAGCTTACACATCTGGAAAGGCACCATCAATGCTGAAAGGTATATCCAAGTTCTAGAACAACATATGCTCCCATCCAGACGTTATCTCTTTCAGCATCATAGGACAAAGAAGACCTAAGACAGTTGAGCAACTAGAAGCCTGTATTAGACAAGAATGGGACAAGATTCCTATTCCTAAACTTGAGCAACTTGTCTCCTCAGTCCCCAGACGTTTGCAGACTGTTATAAAATAAGAGGGGATGCCTCACAGTGGTAAACATGGCCTTGTCCCAACTTTTTTGAGAAGTGTTGATGCCATGAAATTTAAAATCAACTTATTTTCCCCTTAAAATGATAAATTTTCTCAGTTCAAACATTTGATATGTCATCTATGTTGTATTCTGAATAATATATTGAAATTTGAAACTTCCACATCATTGCGTTCTGTTTTTATTCACAATTTGTTTAGTGTTCCAACTTTTTTGGAATCGGAATTGGAATTGGAATTTGGTTCACAAATCAGAGCTCTTTCTCTCAACGACGACGACGGATGGCGATTTAACATACTCAGTCTGCCAAAAAAGTCGCTGATGGGGAGAGGCTCAGCGGTGGCCCAACATTGGCTGTTGGCAAACCATCAGCTAAGGGACTTGAGGGACATGTTTTACACTACTTAGAATTATTCCGATTTGTTTTAAATTACAAAATCTAAATCTAAAATATTTGTTCTGTATGACATTCAAATTTGGCATTCTTCTTTGTATAAAAGTTGATGTTTCCTTCCTTCCACTGAATCTCAAATCATGCTGGTGTAACGTGTTTATTCTGTTTTCCTGAGTTTCTAATTAGTTTCATAGTCCCTAATTCCACACACCTGTTCTGTTTCTATCTTTATTAAGTTCCTCTGGTATTTAGGCCCTGAGTGTCCTTAGTTCATTGTCTAGTATTGTTCATGTCAACATCTTATCTGTGTTGAATGTGATTGAGTTCTAGTTTATCTCCGGGGAGTTCTCTGCGTGGATTGTGATGAAGACTGTTTTTGTTTCTACTCCTTCATGGTGCGCATCTTTACAGCCACCGTGACAGCTGGATTATCAGCTTTTGCACAAACAAGATTTCAACTGAGGCGGACGATCATCCCTCACGACCCTACACCCCAGGATCGCAATCGGTGCAGAAATTGTATTAACATTTTGTATTAAATTAGAATATTACAAAATAGAAGTAATCTCAGAAATGGCTTTTGGACACCACTGTAGGAAAAAAAAACTATAGTACTAGCTAGAAAAAATAAAACAACAAATGAAAGTGCATCCTCACGCTCAGATAAGGAACAGCTCTGGAGTAAACAAACTAAAAATGCTAATAAGAGGTTATCGTCCAGGACTTTTCCTGTTTTGTTTTTGTTTAAAATTCACAGTTTTAATCTTATATTAAAGCTCCAGCAGGCTAAAAGTTTTGTTTTTGTACCATTGCAGGTCACTTTTCACCTTGGAAGACCTCTAAACAGGTAAAATGTATCGTATTTCAGCCTTCTGGTTTTAATTAATAAACTAACAGTAACCGTGCACTCTCTGTATTGACTGATTAAGTCATAATACATAATGCAGCTTATCTATGAATAACCATGACTGCAGAGCTTTATTACTAAGCTGAATGCATAATAGACGCTTTATTACATTGTTATAACATATTACCACTAACTGCATTGTTCTAAGCTACTGCTTGTGCCTCTTAATGGACAGTTCAGTAAGACTGACTAATTTTCTTCCAATTTGTTCTATTAAAAAATATATTTTGCTCAGTTAGAAGTTGCATTTGTGTGCGTGCAAAGAATTAGGTTATCAAAATTAATTGTTAAAAGATGTAGGAACCCTAGTTGAAATAAACACTTAATATATCATAATTTTACAGCTGAGAAAGATCACCGCACCTTCACTAATCTTTTCTTACTAACCATTGCCCTGGTGCGTAAAATCTTGACCCTCAGCAGCAGTCTGTCCATGACTTATCCACTGTTTCTGATCCAATATTGTCTGCTTGACCACATATTAAAGGAAAGTTTCCTCAATAAACTCTTAACTGTACATGTATAAAATATTTGAAAACCAATCACATGATTTTAATAGAGCAAATCATCTTTTCTAGTTAAAAATCTGGTTAAATCTAGTTATGCTCAGGCGGCCGGCTAGGAATTGCAATGTTTTGCATATATAATATATGTATTTTATATACAGTATGTTTTGCAGATGCAAATCCAGTAATCACCACTGGAAATTCTTTATTAAAAGATGTAGGGACTCTAGTTTAAATATGTAATTTTACACACACACACACACACACACATCCTACCTATGCACCCACACATCTATTTATTTTTGGTTTGAGAACCCTGCCCTGTCTACTTCATATAACAAAGGCTTGACTGGTCATAAATCGACAGATTTTTCTTCACACAACAGAGAGTCAGTGGCACCGCCTTGAGCTGCTGGCGACTGTACTGTCATTCTTCAACACATATCTTTGTATCTATCTCTAGGGAACAGAACTGGGACAGAGTGAAAGTACCCGCTACTGCAGTACAGTAGAGAGCTGCTTGGTCTTTATCATCTCGCTCCTAACGCTGGG
This sequence comes from Gobiocypris rarus, assembly GCA_023029165.1. Lineage (NCBI taxonomy): Eukaryota > Metazoa > Chordata > Actinopteri > Cypriniformes > Gobionidae > Gobiocypris > Gobiocypris rarus. The sequence continues at coordinate 14,972,658 of CM040923.1, forward strand.
GTTTAATTAGACATCATTTGCTTTAAGAAGATCTTCAACAGTCAGAAAAGGTTTCATTACTTGAAAATGTTAAAGAGGTCCATCTTTTTTCTGCAATTATCCATGTCTGAAGAATAATTATCCAACGTTGAGTGTGACGGTTATATAGTCACAGCACTGCATCATTTAATCGATTTAAATTATGAAATGCAATGGCTTTTGCTACAGACCGCCCAATGGTTGCAGCTGTCAAAATACAGAAATGCATATGAGAACCGCCTAAATGAAAATGGCGTATAGGCTAATATAGGGATGGGATGATACAGCTGAAATATGTGGTAATATCTGTGGCAAGCAGTGCAGGGCCGAGAGCCGTGGGAATGAGCGAGGCCGGTGGCGTGAGTACCGATGAGTGTAATCTGCACACCACACCGGTCTCTCGTTTCATCCTCGATCCGTTCCCACAGCTCTTGGCCACACCCTGCTTACCACAATATCTTTTAGGCTTCTGACAGTCGTTTCGTTATTGATATTTTTTCTGAAATGGCTCAACATTACCATCATTTTGACCAAACGTAGATTGTTAATTTCTAAATCAAGAGGTAAAATACAGTAAAAATCGAGTTAAAATGTTAAAAGGATCCGAATTATATATATAGTATGAATGTGTGTACTATGAATTTAATCCGAACATACTACATCTGTCATGTTGCTACTGTCATATGACCTCCCAGAGTCAATTGCGTCCCTTCACTGCCATTCACAAATCCTCTCCCGTGGTCTCATTGGATAGTTCTGCACACTTCAGAATCTTGCCGGAAGTAGGTAATCCGTGTACTTTTCGAATACTATGAAAATGGACATACTACTCTGTTGGTGTACTTTTTTACATCGCATACCATATAGTAGGGAAGCATTTGATTTCAGACACCGTGATGCACATTGTACAAAGGAATCTGTTAATGGAAATATGATGTTTACAATCCCCATCTAAACCACACTGTCTGAATACTACTATGAATATTATAAAATGCTAATAAGATTGAACCCAATATCAGTCTCTTCCCATTTCATCTCTCAACGATTAAACTCATATTACCCATTCTCAGACTCTGACTCTGTCTGAGCAAATGAAACAAGTTGAGTTAAAACATCAAATATTTATAATAAAACTGTATTTTTTATTCATCAAAAACTTGCATCAAGCACAATCCTGAAGTTAAATATGAAAAACTGACGTGAACCCATCCAAAACAGTTTGTTCTTTAGCAGACCTTTGTGAGCTGCAAAACATTTTAAATGGGCGTTGATTCTTTAAGGGAACGTTTGCCATGAGCAAAAACCTATTTGCAAGAGTGTGTATGTCACAGCGCTTTGCTCTGGCAATACTATCATCTATGAGCTAATGTGTACGTGTGCATAAGTTTACTTGGCATTGATATGTTTTAATCTGTTTGTTTCCCAGCTGCGCACAGCACCTCAGAGGCATTTGCCTTCATCCTCTAGAGCTCCTCCAGATTAACATGCTAACCCAGACGTCCTTAATTAATAAGCCCTGGCATCTTTCTCATCCTGGCATCTACTTTCTTTCTTTGTTGATTTACCCCCCTCTTCTTCAATTATGCCTTTTGTTTGGATTTGCTTTTAAAGTGCACTAGACACTAGAACACTAACATTAGAGCTTTTGGCATAAACCCGAATCCATTTGTTGTGTAAGTTTGGTTCATTTAGTTAATTTTAAGTTTTTTTTGCTGTAACATGTCTTCCAGGGTTGGGCAAAATTCAGAATTGAATCGCCTCTCTTTTGATTTTTGAGTGGGAATTGAATGACCCCAAAGAAATTTGAATGACAAAATGCTGTAGAAATTTACTGAAATTGTTGTTAAATATATAGTTACAGTTAGTGATTGAATTGAGGAAAAAAAGTGGGAAAAGTCATTAAAACATTTGCGTAAACTGTTTTTGGGATAATTGTTTTAAATATATAGATTGAAATCACATAATTTGGCAAACTTTTTTTTCTTCAGAATCATTGATGAAAACGCTGATTTAGAACCGGTGTCTTTATCATTCCCATCCCTAGCAGCGAACCTCACATTAATGACGGAAACGCACCACGATTCGGACCCAAAAGCAGGACTGGGTGATGCAATTGAACTTGAGTTCAGGCCAAGCAATCTGTGTGACAACAGCCTTGATTTTAGAAAAAGCGGACCTCTATGCCTGCTTGCTTTGTGTGTTCTGTTTGCATAACCTAATTTTGGGTGTCGTGCAAGAGCCCGGTGCTGTAAAGTGGTTTGGGAACGTTTCACCCACAGCTGCATTAGCATGAGAAAACACAAAGATTACATTCAGTATCGTCAGCAATAGAGAAACGCATCAAGCGTCCTTGATGAGCCCTTGATGCCGCCTTATTTTGCTGAGCTAGAACTAACTTGCCATGCATTGTGTGTACACTTCATTTAAAAACTAATTACCGCAAAAGCGAGTTCATTGTTAAACCCCTTCCTATCCCACGGCCAGTGATATTCCAGGCGGAAGTTGCCTGGAAGAGTACAGTTTGCTTACTCAGTTCAGCATTTTAATAAACTCAGCGCTGGGAGATGATTGGGTGCTTTACTGAATGCCGGTGTATTTGCAGGTCTTGGAACATTGGGATCCTCACAGAAGTCCCACAACCAGTCTATCTATCCATGCTCTCCCTCACAGCACTCCATATCTGCACTGGCCCTCAGGTCCAGAGTTTGACTTGACCAAACCTGACCCCTATGACCTGTATGAGAAGTCCAGGGCTATCTATGAAAATAGGCGTAAGTAACTGAAGCAACGTCTTACTAGCACCTAAAGCTATTGATGTCTACTTAGCCTGCTGCTAATCTGTGCTGTTTACCTACTGTGTTTTTGCACACATGCTCATATGGAATTAATGATGTGCTTATACATTTCCTGTTGTTCATCTAAAGTAGCTAGCGATAAAAGCTATCTTTTCTGTGGTACGTTTTTTGCGAGATAGGGATGAGCGAAAATAAATTACCTGCGCGGTAGCCTCAACGCCATGGGCTACGCATCTTTTTTCATTTATACTTCTGCGTCATTGTCCGTGTCGACGTGCAAATACACACTCGACGCAGAAGTATAAATTGGGCTTTAACAGATTAGAGCACTCACACCGCACGCAGAGGCGGCACAGGAGCAGAGTAGAAGCAGGAGTACCGCGATCGTTCGGGCACCGAGTCTATTTTTGCTGCGCTGCTCACGCTGAATTAAAGCCACAGTGGATTGTTCTTGATCAAAATTGACTCGATTAACATTAAAAATGTAAAATTTCACCATGAAATCATGTAGTGAAGTGTTCCGTGTCACCATATGACATCCATCGCTGTGAAAAAAAAATAAATACACGAAAACACATCACTGCCATAAGTTTTTGCCCATATTTCAAAGGCCATTTAAATGATTAAAACTAGAGGCTTATCTTAACTTTAAGCTTACTTTTATCATGTAAACTACCTATATGCAGAATGTTATATGCATATGTGTTTGGGACAGAGGGGAACACGGTCGCATTTGCAGCAGATATATGCTGCCCATCATAAATCAAAGCATGAGACAGACCGGGGTTTCGGAGTAGAACTACGGAAAAGTGACAGAATGGACGCTATTAGTCTGTATTTGCAATACACACGCCACGGTTCAGCTGCTCCCGCTCTCCATGCGCACTACCTCTGCACTGCCACCGCACTGCTTGCACGTGCAGTGTGAAACTGGCGTAATGGAAGAAATCGTCATGTCACATGCTGGCTATATAAATGGGAGTTAAAACTTTTTTTTTTTTCAGATAAAGCTTTTTTTTGCATTATATTTGAACTAGTCATTGTTCGATTTTATTCATAACATATACATTGGTTATGCCGATCAGGCATAACATTATGATAGGTAAAGTGAATAACACTGAATAACAGGAGCTGTACTTGAATGTAGGCTACAAAGAGAATACTAATATCATGATGGCCACTGAGTAAACTGCTATTAAACATCAAATATGCTCACCTACGACTTTTAGTTTGGCTCAAAATATTTTTATGATGTAAGTCTCCAGTGACCATTATGTCAGCTCTCTCAGGCTCAAAAAATACTTTTTCATTGTTGTAACTTACAACATCCTTATCCTTATGTATCTTATCATCCATGGTAAGTGTATTGAGGTTGCCGTGTCTCATCAATTTGGAATTTTCCCACAATTAGATCCGTAGAGCTGGTCTGGAGTCTGGGAGAACTTCAGTTGCCTTTGTGACTTTGACTTTATATAACACTTTACATTATTAATGCAGGTACTTTCTTAACCAAATTTAGAGACATTACCACACATACAGGCTTTCTGAACTTTTGAAGGTCCCCCTGTGAACCAGCATTCATAGCATTTTAAGAAGGATATGTTTAATTCAACAAATAGTTTTAATTCATACAAATATGAATAGCGGTATGAAATGACCTGCATGTTGAACAAATACGTCTGAACTGTCAATAGATTTATAATGTTGCATTTATAAATGTGCATTTAGATTGACAGCGATTAAATAAGTCACGGTCAACATATCGTTCTATTGTTACTCGCATATATTCAACTACTGCCATTACTGGTCACTGTGCATTTGCATAAAGTTGAACTGCTGTACCACACTAGACATTTTCTATGGTTTTAAATCAGCAGGGAATTGGTGTGCACTCCCTCATTACTGTTTCCTGTTCTATACCTCCTCCTTTGATTTGTACAGTATATAGTGTTCTCATTAATATTCACAGCTGGCAATGACAGGTTGGCAAATGGCAATGGAGATGTTGGTTAATATAGTGTGTTGATGTTGTTTGATAATGTCATTATCTTGTCATGTACAGTGATCCTCCATAGAATTATATGAGGTTTTTGCTTTATATTTATAGATCTTATTACATCGCAGACATCTTTAGCATCTATTGTAGTAGATATGCTGGTGATATAGATATTAGATATGCTGTGTGCAAACCGTTCAGTTTCTCTGCTAGGTAAGTATGCTCACTTCCTGAAGGTGGATTACATTTTGTATATTTTTCTGTGAGCCTCGTTTTATTTTATGAGCAAGATGTTTTAAACTGCCTCATTCTGTGAAATTGCATTTATTTCTGAACGGACAGCGACAATGTTTCAGTACGTCCAGTCATAAGACTATGTTAATGTGTTATAGCGGTTTGAATATGCCCTTGATGTTGCAAAGATGCCGTAAAGTTGGTGAAAAGATGGATGTTTTTCCTATTAATACTCATATTCAAGAATTACAGGATTCACGCATATTCTGTTTATGCTATGCATATTTTATGTGATCTTTCTTTGATATATTAAATTAAATTTCTTTCTTTTTTTTGTCATATTTGGTAAAGAGTGGTCTGCTGCACTAATGAGATTTTTTCATTTATCATTGTATAGAAGGTACTTTCATCACCTTTAATCATATGGCATGTAATAAAAATATGACAATGTAATATAGACAACATTTTATCTCTACAACAACTACAACAATTCAAAATCAACACCTCTTTGAACAATATAGGATATATCATAAAAAAACGCTGAAAATAATGTCCGTTTTTATGTTTTTGCTATGGAAGCTTGTTTCTGTTACATAATAATAAAAATGTATCTTACTTTTTTTCTCAAGTCGCAATTGCTAATTATAAAGTCAGAATTGAGTGATATTAAACCAACACTATGTAACTTTTGGCGCTCTAGTGGTCAAAAAACAGAACTGTATGCGTCTTGCGGAAGAACATTGTAGCCGGTGCTACTTCTTTCTGTTTATGTCTATGGCAAGTCACGCAGGTACTGGGCAACGGTGCCGGTCTAAAATAGTCCTAATATAAACACCTATTATAAGTGAATTTGGAAACTTATTTGGAAAATGGATTCATGATGTACTTACTCATCATATACATTTTGTAAATTTTGAGCACACAAAAAACTTACATAGTGCAGCTTAAAGTCGCAATTGCGAGTTTATATCTCACAATTCTGACTTTTTTTTCTCCGAATTTAAAGTTTATATCTCGCAATTATCACTTTAGCGATGAAACTATAACCTAAACTATGGAAGCTTGTTTCCACCACAGAATAAAACATTTTAAAATATATTGCGACTTTTTATCTCACAATTGTGTCTTTAAATCTCGCAATTCTAACTTTATATCACGCAATTCTGACGTTATATTTCGCAATTCTGAGGAAAAAAAGAAAGTAAACTCACAGTTGTGAGATAAAAAGTTGCAATTATCTTTTAAAATGTTTTATTCTGTGGCGGAAATAAGCTTCCATGGTATGGGTAATTTACTATAGCAATCATTAAAAAGTTAATCTATTCGATGCATGTTTACCATGCTGCTCTTAATGATCACAAATGAGAATATTTAATCATTTTGAATGCACTAATTTAACAATAAATAATAGACAGCAACATTCACCTATCAAAACATTTTAAAGCATGCAAAATACACTCAAAGACTTCCATGGCATGAACACAAAGTAATCATTTAATTCTGAGCTGATTCTTTTCAAAAGAGCTAATTTGCGTAAATGAAGGAACTCTAATGCAATTGGTTTAAATTAGATGCGCCTAACATTCTTACGCTGTGATATTTACAAGTCATTACACAAGGAGAGGGCACAAAACACAAAACCAGCCTACTGCTACAGTCAAATGAAAAACACAAAAACACATCACAATATGCACCAATATATTGCTTTAATATCAGTAGCTTGGAGTTGCAAATATCGAGCAGCTCTAGCAGAGTGGCAGATGAGGTTGCAGGAATGATGCAGTTGAATATCCGTCAGAATCAAAATCAGGCTCAAGCTCAACCTGGAATCTATTTTAAATGTGACATACATTATACATACAGCATGCTGTGTGTAAGTTTGCAGGCAGAAATGCGCTGCTCTTGTTGATCAGTGTTCCTGCCTGCTCTAAACCAGAAGATTAATTCTGTTTGCGATACTGTATAAAATCAAGAACTGACTGTTTTTATCAAATGTTATCATTTGTTATCACATGACATTTTTAAGTGTGCCTTAAGTTCTTTTTTGGGGGCACTGTATAATTTCTTCATTGCTTTGTAGTCGTCGGGCATTATTTTAGCAGGGAGACAGGTTATGTGTATATTGTAGTTATATTTCCAGGTGTGATTGTTTATGTAAGCATTGATTTATGGGCTGCCCTTGTATCTCTCCCTTTCTTAGAGCCAGGGCTTCCTCGAGCAGCCATCCCAGCTGACCTCTCCGGTGAGTAAATATATCTGCACCCAAAACAGAAACAGTCTGACAGAAAGAGTTCTGCATAAAGTAAAGCCTGAAATGCATTTTTATATATCCAGTGACCCTCTACATTTTTTACAGTTTTTGAATGTTAAGGAAAGTTTTTCCTTCTGCACTTTTTTAGTATCCTCAAATAAACTATTTTGTTATTTATTGTTAATATATTGTTATTGTTATAAATTGTTATTTTTTTTAATCATATGCCATTTAATTGAAAAAGATGACTAACCCCAACCTAAAAAATGTTAAGCGCATTTGTCATCAAAAGACAAAAACTTCTGTTTTAAAATCAATACTTCTATTATTAATATATATTGTAAAAAGACTGAAAATAATGTCTCAGTATTTTTGCATTTGCTCTGAAATAGCTTTACATGGTAACAAAATAAAGTCTGAAAGTCTGTTTAATTTTTTTATATACAGTTATTTTGACCTTTTTAATAGTTGGTATAAATATTTAAAAACAAAAAAAAAGTTTGGTGTGTTACAATTAGATCTTTATAAATGTATGATGTTTTAAAATGTTACTTTTGTCACCTAAACTCAAAAGGTATTTAATACATGATGATATTTACACAAAATTTTGAAGAGATGTTTCATCAAAAACAGCATTTGATGTAATGTTTTTTTTTTTGGTTGTTGTTGTTGATGTTGTTGGTATAAATGAAAATTTGGTATGTTGGATTTTAATAACATGTAGTATCATCACATAAATGTTACTTTTGTCACCTAAAATCATATATTTTAAACATGATGACATTTAGACTATATCATTACAACAAAACCAATGCTTTTTTCTTTTAACAATATTTGATATTGTAAAAGGGCTGACAATAATATACCAGCATTAATGAATTTTCTATGAAATGGCTTTAAAAGTTATAAAAATAAAGTCTGAAAGTAATTTCATTTTTTTGTATCCAGTTACTGTGACCTCTGTGCAGTTTCAGTTTTAGTCAGTTTTTGCCATTTATCATTCTCACTGCTTTCAGAATGAACCTGCCAATACAGGTTCAAGAACATAAAACGAATGAATTAACAAATTAAGTACTCACTGAACAGAAATGGAGGTCTTAAAAGTCAACTAGAACAGTAAATTGCACTTGAAGGATGAGAATAATCTGTAAAAATGACTACATTGTGAGATAAATGTGTGTCTTCAATGTCAGCATCAGAGTTCCAGGAGGTGGAGGTGCACCTGCGCAGACAGAAGTCCGGTTTCGGCTTCAGGATCCTGGGCGGAGAGGAACCAGGACAGCCTGTGAGTCTGGAGGCTCAGGAGAAGGCTCGTACTTTAGAACTAACGCACACGCTTCCTAAAACAGAGTTCACTGCCATTAGCTAACATGATAACATGACTGTTCATCTATTTTAGTTTCCATTCAAAGCTTAAAGAGAGCCCTTAGTAACCGTGCTGTGTCTGTACAGATCCTGATTGGTGCAATCATCGAGAAGAGCCCGGCGGATAAAGACGGGCGCCTCCGGCCAGGAGACGAGCTGATGTCAGTCGATGGGATCCCTGTGGCTGGAAAACCCCACCGTTACGTCATTGATCTCATGCATGGGGCGGCCCGGACTGGGCAGGTTAAACTCACTGTACGACGGAGAATTCAGCCCACAGGTGAGAACTGGCTTATTGTTTGTTTTTTATGTTTGTCCACTAACAACGTCCAACAGTGAACGTACGTCCACCCCATATCAAATCATGTATTGTGTTTAATAGCATTCTGTGGTGGAAATGACATTTTTAACATTTGTATGTAAAGTGGCCACATCCTTTGTCTTGCTAAGGCTACCATTTTATGTATCCTAAATATACACAGTTAAACAATACATTTTCACACATAAACATACAGCTCTATTGGAAATTACAAACTTCAAAATAATCTATACAAGTTATATTTACCTTTTTCGCCAACACGTCTCATATTTCATCTCAAGCATGCAATTCACTGGTTTCCTCAATGGTAAACAAGTGGATTTTACTATAAAATTGTATTATAATAATAATCAATTATTTTATTAGAGGCAATAAAAATAGAGGTTTGTTGTGGTGGAACATTCATAATTTTTAGAAAAAACGATATAAATCATACATATTGTAATAATAATAATAATACATATTGTAATGGTTAATCTTTAATCCTCTCTCTTTTTAGATTATCATAGTTTAAACATGTAATAATATTTTCAAAATAGATATTCATAGTTTAAGATAAAAAGTCTGGGTCGAGGGCAAGATTAAAACAATAAAATCTGAATTTAAAAGACATGTGAAAAATATTGACCAAAAAAAAGGATGGTAGCGCGGTATAAAGTTTCCAACACAGTTTCAATGTGACCTTCATATATCAAAAGAAAAAAAATCATTTCTTTTAATAAAAATTAATTATTGGGACATGCAACTGCTTGAAACTGAATAAACCAAGGTTAAAGCTTGTTATTTTCTGACAGTTACAGCAATTAAAGATTGTTGCAAAGTATATATTATGTGAAGAAGGTAATGAAGTCAATGGAGCAGGTGCTGCTATACTGTTCCTCTGCTGTTTATTATGTGTCCTCTCTTCACTCTCTCTCTCTCTCTCTCTCTCTCTCTCTCTCTCTCTCTCTCTCTCTCTCTCTCTCTCTCTCCTCTCTGTCTCCCTCTCTGTCTCTCTCTCTCTCTCTCTCTCAACCTCCCTGTCTTATAATTCTTGGTGTAGCTGAGGCTCAGATTTTGTGCCCTTTTAAGCTCTGCCTCCCTCATCCTTCTCACTGTCTGACTCATCCTCTCATTCTTATCTTCCCTGGACAATCATTTCTCCCCCTTGCATCTCAGTGGAGCTGTTGGGAAATGTCTGGCTGCTGGCTTTTTTTGGCTTACTGTTTGATCGCAGAGGGACTTGTATTAATTGTTGTTGATACCTGTTTCTAAATCTAAAAATCGTATTTAATGTTTTAAATGTAACTGTTAGAGAGAAAAATCAAGGAAAACTGGAAGAAAATCCTGTAAAAATTATGAATACAATTGTGTAGAGTTGATAGTGATGATTCGTAAATGTTCCAATAAGTATTAAAGGGATCTCATCATGAGAAATAATTTTGTCTTTTCAATTAAAAGTGTTTAGTATACACTATGGTTCAATGGTTCGGGATCGGTAAGATTACATTTTTGAAAGAGGTTTATGCTTACCAAAGCTGTTTTATTTGATTAAAAAAAAAATGCAGTAAAAACAGTAATGTTTTCTATTTTATTGTATTTAAAGTGCAATTAATTGCTGTGAGGGCAAAGCTGAATTTTCAGCATCATTACTCCAGTCTTCAGTGTCACATGATCCTTCAAAAATCATTGTAATATGATGATTTGGTGCTTAAGAAACATGTTAAAACAGTTATATGATTAATCTTGGAAACCATCATACATTTTTTTCAGGACTTTTTGATGAATACGCTCTTAAAAATGCTGGGTAAAAAACAACCCAAGTTCGGTTGAAAATGGGTTGACTAACCCAGCAATTGGGTTGTTTTAACCCAGCGATTTGGTTGTCTTAACCCAGTGATTGGGTTGTCCTAAGCAAAAATGTAACCCAACTGCAGGGATAAACCACCCAATTGCTGTGTTAGTCCATTTTCAACCCAATTTTGGTTGTTTTTTTACCCAGCATTTTTTAGAGTGTATAAAGAACAGCATTTATTTGAAATAGAATCTTTTGAATCTTTTGGACCAACTTCCGGCGGTGGCGTGGTTGGGGGGGGGGGACATAACTTACACACGTGAGTTATGTTTCCATGGCTGCGAGCAGAGCCATAGAAAAAGAGAGTTGCGACACGCTTTGATCTCGCCGCCACGTGGTTCATAGAGCTCTCAATAGTTTCAAACAACTCATCTGCAATTGGGTTCATCTACTTACCCATAAGTTTTCAATTTCATTTTGAATTGTAGTGTGCTATGTAAAAATGTTGTAATTTTCAAAACTCAAATCCTTCCTCGCTTTTCAAAAAGATATAAACTCTTGTGAACTTGTGAAATATACAGTTTAGTGGCATTTCCCATTTAAGTCTGATGAATCAGAATCAGAAGAAGCTTTATAGCCAAGTATGTTTACACATATGGAATTTGTCTTGGTGACAGAAGCTTCCACAGTACACCCAGAATGACAGCGAAAAAAGACAGTTAATAAAAATAGAATAAGTGAGAAAAAAATATAAAATATACAAATACATAATATACAAATAGACAATATACAATATGAGTATATGCAGGTTATATACAAATGTAAGTAAATGTAAAAGATATAAATAGTGTTTTGTATTGTACATTTTTATTGCGCTGTGGGGGCATTTAACTGTTCGTGAGAAAAGATGAAGATGTAAACTGGCGGTTGGAGCAGGGCACAGAGAGCTCAGATAATTTGGGCAGGAGAAGGTTTGGAATGATGGTGTTGAAGGCTGAGCTGAAGTCCACAAACAGGGTCCTCACATCCCCTGGTTTGTCCAGATGTTGCAGGATGTGGTGCAGTCCCATGTTGACTGCATCATCCTCAAACCTCTTTGCTCGATAAGCAAACTGCAAGGGGTCTAGCTAGGGTCCAGTAATGTACTTCAGGTTGGCCTACACCAGTCTTTCAAAAGACTTCAAGACCACAGATGTTAAAGGGAAATTGAATGAAAATGCTAAGTCAGTAAAAGTGTTACTTAAAAAATCTATTTATTGTACTTTATCTCTCGCTCTGGTATCTGCAGGTGAACCCTTTCCAGAGAATGGTCGCAGTCCTGGATCTACCCAGCACAGTTCCCCCAGGAGTGACTTCAATTCCAGAATGTTCTGCAACTCCGCCCCCTTGCAAAACTGCACCCCATCCACCACAGGCTCCTCCCCACCAGACACAGTAACCAATCAGAATCTGCAGCCTAGCGATGTCACCATTCAGCGCAAGGAGAGTGAAGGGTTTGGATTCGTTATTATCAGTTCACTCAACAGGCCCGAAACCGCGGCTGCTGCGGGTAAGGAAGGACTGTTTTGTACACTTCGTACACTTTAACTTTCAGTCGGGGACATTCCTTTACTGTAATAGCTCACTTAGGCTGGCTGCTTCAGAGGGTCATAGTGATTTTAAAAGTGCAGCATGTCCTCATAAACCTGTGTATTAATAATGGATGCACTTCTATTTGAGGGCTGAAGAGGCTAGTTTCAATGTTCTAATGCAGCGCCCACACTCGTATATAAAAACGGCTCCACTAACATGAAAGGACAGAGTGCTGAAAAAGAGCTCTCTCAATGTATTACGTAAAACGTATTTGTGCATGTGTGTTGTCAGCCGTGCCTCATAAGATTGGCCGCATCATTGAGGGAAGCCCAGCAGACCACTGTGGGAAGCTCAAGGTTGGAGATCGTATACTGGCCGTCAACCATCAGTCTATTGTTAACATGCCACACGCAGACATCGTTAAACTGATCAAGGACGCGGGACTCACTGTCACACTCAGGATCATCCCTCAGGAGGGTGAGTGGACATCTGTGAATACTAATTCTGCTAATTAGGTTGACTTCCTGAACATTGTCATGTCAACTGGCTCAACCAGTGGAGCGAGGTTGAGGCGGGACTATCTTTTTCTGAACCATGGAAGCGGTTGGGGTGGAAGTGGGGGGGGCATTATTTTTGCCTAGTGCTGCAGACATTTCACACTGTAGCTTTATAATGCCAATTATAATACGAACTATACTTTTACAGTTCTTTTCAAACATGATTTAAGAGATTTTGAAGTTGTGATTTGATGTTATTACTGTTTTTCCCGAATGGTAGTTTTTAAAACTGTTCCATTTAAACATAGCCATATACATATGTCTCCAAAATATAAATCCGATCAACAGTTTCTGTGCTACTGTAAATGCAAATTCAATGTCACCTAAAGCAACAGATATGTGCTACATTTTATTTATCATCAACTGATTTCAAGATCAAATACCGCAATAGGAGAGAGCGGCATCAGCACTGGAAGGAGAGTTTGCACGTCATCTTGTTGAAGTGATACTTATTTACAGTGGGCTATATCACATGACTTCAACAGACAGGTGCATTGTGTCTGGAATGTGTCCCACCTCCTCCGGAAGTGGTTTGAGTGCAATCTATCTCGGATGAGTTTCGGATCGGATGGGATTTACACCTGGTCTTTTCTCGATCGATTCACCATTTCATGAAAATGCATGAAGTGGCCAAGTATAAATAAGCCCATTATGGAAGCTTGTTTCATCTTGAAATTCAGAATTGAAAGATATAAATTCACAATAGCGAGTTGTAAAGTTCAATTCTGAGGGGAAAAAAGGCTGACTTTTTTCCTCTGAATTGAGAGTTTATATCTCACAATTCTGACTTTATAAAATACTTATAAACAGAAATGAATCCTTAAAGGTACAGTTCACCCAAAAATGAATTCTGTCATCCTTTACTCACAAAAAAGTCTTACAGGGTGAGTCAATTACAACAGAATATCACATTTTGAAATTTCCTTTTAAGAGCAATTCTGACTTTATATCACACAATTGTGACTGGATACCATGCAATTCTGACTTTTTATCTCACAATTTTGACTTTATATCACGCAATTCTAAGATAAAAGTCGCAATTACCTTTTTTTTTTAATTCAGTGGTGGAAACAAGCTTCCATAGCCCTTCCATATTTAAACATTTTAGATTATTATATACTCCATGAACTAGCACTCAGCTTTCCATCTTCTACTGGCCTTCACAATTTGTTTGGGTGTTTGCACTAATCATTTATTTGCATAAATATTTTAGTGCATTTAGTGCTAAAACAATGCAGACAGTACATGCAACAACAAAAGAATGCTATTTTAGAAGATAGCTTAGCTTTGTCTTTTCTCCATTTCTCAGAGACGAACAGCACGCCGTCTGCAGGCAGCTCAGAGAAGCAGAGCCCTATGGCCCAGCCCAGTCCAGTTTGCCAACCCAGCACTGTGAACCAGACCAGTGCTGCGCCTCTACTCAACTCCAACCCTCAAACTAACTCTGCACCTCAACCCAACCTCATAACGCAGGCTAATTCAGAAGCACAACCGAGCCCTGTCACTCAAAACAGCCCAGCCAATCAGCCCAGCTCAGTGACCCAACAGAACCCGCCCACCCAGCCCTCAACAGTGCCAGTGCAGATCTACAGCCATGACAGCAGGCAAGACCTCCACTCAATGAATACTGGTTTAAGCGATTTTTGTATCTGATTTAGTAATGTTAACATTTAGGTTAAGCTAAAAAAAAACATATTTTCTAAAGGAAATGTCTGTGGTGTTTGACCATGGAGTGATTAAAGTGAATGACAGGGCAGTTTCTTGGGCATTTGTAGAGATGCAGCAGTATTATGAAATGCACCGGTCACATTCACCATCACTCAGAAGAATTTCACAGGTGAAGCTATGTTATTCCAATAGAAATCTGTGCGATTGGGAGTTGGGAAGGCGTAAGATTTCCCCACACAGATTTCGCAGTGGGTTCAAGCTGGTCACATGATTTGACATGTTGACTAACAGAAAGCTGTTTGGTTTGAAAGTGACTTCTGTGTTATCTGTGAATAATGCGTTTTGTGACCTCACCCTAATGGATGTGACCTCACCTTAAAGGGATAGTTCACCCAAAAATTCTGTCACTAATTACTCATCCTCCTGTCTTTCCAAACCCGTAAGACCTTCGTTCATCTTCTTAACATAAATGAAGATATTTTTGAAGAAATCCGAGAGTTCTCAGCGCCCTCCATAGACAGCAATTTAATTAACACTTTCACACTTTTTGTTAAAATAGTCCATGTGACTACATTGATGAAGCGATGAGAATATATTTTTTTGTGCAAAAAAACAAACAAAAATAAACTTTATTCAGCAATTTCATTCTAGCCTGTGTTCGTTGTGCTACACAGTTTACATTGGTCAGCTCCTGCATCAGCATCACACTCATGCGTGAACAGCATCGGCTGCCGTAGAACTCGAAATTGCAACGGAAACTGCGTAGGAGACTGATGCAGGCTAGAAAGAAATTGTTGAATAAAGTCGTTATTTTTGCTCAAAAAGTATTCTCTGCACTTCATAAAATTAAGGTTGAACCACTGGAGTCACATGGATTATTTTTACGATGTGCTTACTGCCTTTCTGGACCTTGAAAGTGTTCATTAAATTGTTGTCTATATAGGGGCCTGAGAGCTCTTGGATTTAATCAAAATTATTTTGTGTTCTGAAGATGAACGAAGGTCTTACGAGTTTGGAATGACATGAGGGTGAGTGATTAATGACAGCAATTAATAATTCATTTTTGAGTGAACTAACCCTTTAATGGTTATTATGGCTTATATTAAAATTGGTTATTATGGCTTATATTCTATACTATTATGTCTAAATACATTTGAAAATACAACACTGAAAACTAAAATCAGTTGTTTTAAATTCTACAAGTAAATGTAGACATCACATCATTGTAATGTATAATATGAAAGATGGATATTTTGCTGATGGTTAACCGATATATTGTACATCCCTTATCATTTGAACGGACACATTCATGTCAAAAATGTTAAAACTACTAAAGTTCACTATTACAGACTCTGTCTCACTATTAGGTTGTTGTGTAAAATCACTTATCTCTTACAGAACTGAATAATTTACCTGCATGGCTCTTTAAAACAGTTTTTAATCATTCATATAGCCTGCAGGGGCCAATGATTTCACTTCCTCTCCATGCTCACTCAAGTTTCAATATACACCCTAGAGCTCCTCAGGCTTCGCCATTTTCAACAGAACATTATCCCGCATTAAACTTTAAAATTCATTAGAGCGTTAGTTCTGTCAGTGCTAAGTCGTTTTTGACCTCATCCACTGGAAAACAGATGTAAACAGAGTAAATATTATGAGAGATTCTCCTCATTCCCGCATCTGTATATTACTGTTTTGGTTGCTGATAAAAGCTACTATTTTTAATTGACAGATTTAACCAGTTTAACAAGAAAGTGTAGACCGATTCTCGCTTGCAGCTCGGTGCGTAAGATTCGACGGCATTAGTGCTCACCGGTTCTGCTCTGATTGGTTTTGCAGCTACAGGTCAGAGGTGAAAGCAAGACAGGACGTTAAACCCGATATTCGGCAGCCGTTCACTGATTACCGCCAACCCCCGGTGGACTACCGACACCCTCCTGTAGCAGATTACCGACAGCCGCCTACGCTCGATTACAGACACCCCCCGCTGCTGGACTACAGACAGCTGTCCACTGACCCTCGCACCTTTCCCTTACCGGACTACAGGATGCCACAGGTAACTCTGCTGCCAACCTGTATTCACTCATACAGAAATACACACTGATATCATAATTCATCACTAATCAGTAGATTCATATCATGAAATGGCTATGTTAAAGTGCATTAAGTGGCACTGACAGTTCATTTCCATTATGTATGCATTATGCATGTTCACAAGTATGTCCATAAAGTCCCTAATTCATATGTGTGTGTGTTGGCAGGATTTTGATTTCTTCACAGTTGAGTTGGAAAAGGGTATGAAAGGTTTTGGCTTTAGTATCCGTGGAGGACGTGAGTATAAGATGGACCTGTTCGTTCTGCGATTGGCTGAAGATGGACCAGCCATACGCAATGGGAGGATGAGGGTGAGCTGAAATCACTTGTCTGTCTGTCTTTCTGTCTTTCTGTCTGTCTATCTGTCTGTCTATCTGTCTGTCTGTCTGTCTTTCTGTCTATCTGTCTGTCTGTCTATCTGTCTGTCTGTCTGTCTATCTGTCTGTCTTTCTATCTGTCTGTCTTTCTGTCTGTCTGTCTATCTGTCTGTCTATCTATCTTTATTTCTGTGATTCCATCCATCCATCGATCTTCATTGTTCATCCGTCCATCCATCCATCATCCATCTATCTGTATTTCTGTTATTCCATTTATCCATCTGTCATTCATTCTTTCGTTCCATTTATCCATCTGTCTGTATTTCCCTTTCGTTCAGTCACTCCGAGTAACATCAGTGCTGACGAATGAGCGAAACACCCATTCGTCATTCACTGACGTAACGTCTCCGTTCCCTCCTCAGGGAACGCTCTGTTATTCCATTTATCCATTTGTCATTCTATCTATCTATCTATCTATCTATCTATCTATCTATCTGTTATTCAATCCATCTGTCATTATTTTGTTCCATCCATCCATCCATCCATCCATCCATCCATCCATCCATTCCTATCTCTATCTATCTATCTATCTATCTATCTATCTATCTATCTATCTATCTATCTATCTATCTATCTATCTATCTATCTATCTATCTATCTATCTATCTATCTATCTATCTATCTATCTATCTATCTGTCTGTCTGTCTGTATTTCTGTTATTCCATCCATCAATCTGTCATTATTTCGTTCCATCCATCCATCTATCTGTCTGTCTGTCTGTCTGTCTGTCTATCTATCTATCTGTTATTCCATCCATCTGTCATTATTTTGTTCCATCCATCCATCCCTATCTATCTATCTGTCTGTCATTCTGTCATTCCATCATCCATCCATCCATCCATCTATCTGTATTTCTATTACATTTATCCATCTGTCATTCTTTCTTTCCATCCATCCATCTATCTATCTATCTATCTATCTATCTATCTATCTATCTATCTATCTATCTATCTATCTATCTATCCATCCATCCATCCATCCATCCATCCATCCATCCATCCATCCATCCATCCATCCATCCATCCATCCATCCATCCATCCATCCATCCATCCATCTATCCATCCATCCATCCATCCATCCATCCATCTATCTATCTGTCTCCTCTCCTCCTCTGAAGATGTTCTGTTCCCTGTTAAGCTCTTGTCCGTAATGAAGCTGTCATAGCTAATGTGAATTAAATAGTCCCCTTAGGATATCATCTCTCTTTTCCTACCTCTCATTGCATCCTTTTCATATTTAGTCCATTACCTGACCGTTCTCTTCCATTCAAGAGCCTCAGTTCTGACTGTAAACATCATCCTGTCTTCTTTCAGGTTGTGAATATATAGCACAGCACAAAATGCCTTCTGAAACTATAATTACTTTGTGGTGGAACAGACCTGTGGTATTTTAAAAAGTCCATTAAGCATGAAGTCACATAGCCCCCAGCAGACACTGCTACTGCTGTAGGTTTCCACACATACCCTCTATATACAGCTCTGGAAAAAATTAAGAGACCACTTAACATTGGTTTCTCAATGTTAAGTTGTCTCTTAATTTTTTCCAGAGCTGTATACCGAAAACATGGTAGAGCTGCTGACGCTGCTAGCTGCGATGCTTTTACTAACACTCTCCACCCCAAAGGTCAGAGGAGCCGGCCCCAGACATAGTGCAAGAACAAAAAACGAGAGACTCCTTGTCAATAATGAGAGAGTTGAGGTCATATTGCTCTCTGCCCCTAATTTAAACAAGATCTTAATGAGTCATAAAAAACTTGCTGCCCATCGCTGGCAGCGACCTGCCCAGACTTCTACATTATCCAGACCATTTGAGAGGAATTCTCCATTTGTTACTATAATTGGCTCGTTCATTTTCCTCAGCCCCTGGCCAATTAGTTCACAGACACAAGACAAGTTCAATGCACCTACATGCTCAACATCAGCATATATGTGGGCACACTTTCCTGTTATAGAAGTACCAATATTTTCATTATTGTGCAACTTTTTTCAACCTTATTTGTTTTGTCGGTTAAGGGAAAATATTATAGTATTTATTATACTAGAAAAACGTAATATCTTCATATCTTTTTTTAATTAAAATATTTGTGTTTAATTGTCCAATAACCAATATGCAGAACTGAATTATTTATGTTTATTAATTAGTATACATTATCTAGTTGAATGTAGTATGTATTATGTCATTATACTACAGTTACATAAAATGATACACATTATTATTTAATAAAAATTATTAAATAATTATTATATTATATTTATTATATTATATTACTATAATTAAATAGTCACTTGGTTTTCCATAAACCGAAAAGAACAAAACATAAGGGTATAAGGGTACACAAGTATTTTAACTTTTTTTACCTATACAGTCAAACCAAAATTTATTGAGACACCTTCAACATTTTCTCACATTTTCACAGTTTATTCCCTATAGTTTAGAAAATGGTAAGAAATATGACAAGAGTTAAACTGTGTCAGAACAAATTATTTTTGATAATGACAGATAACTTTGATAGTAAGGTATGTAATGGATTACAATCAACCAATCAGCTGTCGGCTGTTAAATTTAAGTACACAATTAGATGATACCAATTTAGGTCAACCCTATACCAAGCAATGCCTCATTTTGTTCAGTCTGTGGTGTAAAAGGTCACATTAGCAATTAAAGAAAAAACACTTGAGCAAAGCATGGTCAGGTCAAAGTGTCTTTTTTTATAAATTGTGCTGGTAGTCCACTGTTTGAAGAATTTGTGGGTATAATATGTCACAGTTTACTTTATTGTGCTATCCTCACTTACATAAATGATCTGTAGTGTCCTATCTTAGAAATCTAGACGCAACCTAGCGGCAGCAAATCGAATTTGCCGCGAGTGTAGTCGAGCAACTCTCCGTAGACTTGCAAGCTGGAAAAACCAAACTCTGGTCAGGCCAATCACATCGTGTATAGAGTTGGTGGGCGGGCTTAACATAACGACGGCAGAGTTGAGGAGATTCCACGTGCTACTTGTAAACAAGGAAGCTGGCGAACGGGGGTCTTTCGAAACGGCTTTGGCCGCGACTCTGGAAGACTTGTTGTTAAGCTTTTCTTTGAGAAAAGAACAAAGAACGGCACTGAAGTCATTCTTAAG
The DNA here is from genome assembly GCA_023029165.1 of Gobiocypris rarus. Classification (NCBI taxonomy): domain Eukaryota; kingdom Metazoa; phylum Chordata; class Actinopteri; order Cypriniformes; family Gobionidae; genus Gobiocypris; species Gobiocypris rarus. The sequence goes on from CM040923.1 coordinate 14,992,804, forward strand.
AAAGTTCGGAGTTTTGCCGACCGGATACGGAGAAAGTTTAATCTATCAACTAGCTCCACTTAACGTTGCTCTTGTTGGTTGTAGCACTATCCAATTGCGTGCAGAGTGAATTTGAAAGACAACCGTTTATCCCGCCCCTCAGATTGAGCCCTGCCAATGGTGTGTTCCCAGACCCAACATCTTGATGTGGGTCTGGCGTGTCAGGCTAATAGTGTCCGGCACCCACTAGTAAAAAATAATATCTGGTGTCTGAATAATTTTTGGTTTCACTGTATAACCTTTTAAAAATGGAACAGCGGCAGACCAAGACACCTGGATGTGAACATAGAATACCATTTAAAAAAGGGCAAAGACTGACAAGATATTTAACGAATTAACAGGCTGTAACCTTTTTATTGCATAAAACTATCTTAGCCCATGCAAAACAAATAAAAAAAACTGCTCACAGCTAATTAAATGACAGTCTGACAGTAATTGTCTTGAAATCTATTGTTGAAGGCGGTGGATTCGTTACACAAGGCACTTTGATGGCTGTTCTTTACTGAAGATGAATTTAGAGACAGCAATACAGCTAAAAAGATAAAACATAAATTATTTTTAAAAAAAAATCTAAATCCCACTGATTGACAAGTCACTTGGTGGGCAACTAATTAAAGTATTGATCATACTGCCTTTCTTTATATCAAGGAAAGGCAATTAACCAGTCCCTTATTATCCTCAGTATTGCACACCTTATCCACAGTTGATGAAGAGCATCAGTAGTGCAGCTCGTAGGAGCCTCGTACCCATGATTCATTCATTCAGTCATGCTAATTCTGAAATTAATTGGTACTCTATCTCATTCATGACTGCTAATGCTGATTAGCGCTTAACCAACATGAGTTATGGACATATATTGATCCTACTGAATAATCATCCTTAATAAATGATAGTCATATTGTCATTAAAACCAGAGAGGGTGCAATTCTAAGCTGTCAAAAAATAATTACTGCTGTTCTGTGGGTGAATTTGCACATCTATCTTCACAAACTTAGGTATTTTAATGCTAGGTTAACATTATCTAGAGTTGAATGTTTATTTAGGATGGATTTTCCATCAAAAACCCTTTTTTCACACAGGGATAATAGCCATGTTTTGTCTGTTTTGCAGGTTGGTGATCAGATTATTGAAATAAATGGGGAGAGCACGAGGGATATGACCCACGCTAGGGCTATTGAGCTCATCAAGTCGGGTGGCCGTAGAGTTCGCCTGCTGCTCAAGAGAGGCACAGGGCAGGTCCCTGAGTATGGTAGGTTTACACGAATGTCTGAACACATACCTTACTGCTCAGAATTGTCTACAGTATTAGATCACAGGTTACAGGACCCCAAAGAGATGGAGTAACCATCAGTACAAGACAAATATGTCCTCATCTTTGGTTTATTGGGTAACGCACATGTGTATAGCATAACATATTTAGCATACTTTTCATAGGTTGTGAAATAATGCATTGACTTATTCACACCAGGAGCGAAATTTGTCTGGTTGAAAGGTTTCTATGATATATTATTATCAATATTTTGCTCTCAAGGAATTTCTAGTACTTAGGTACTTTTAGAAGGAGGTCACCATCAGTTACAGTTTCCCTCTATCGCTTTGACTTCTTTTTTTAAACAATCTTAACATTTTCTAAACTGTAAGTGCAATTGTCAGAACTGTTTCATGCTTTAAAACTAGTTATTGTGTTATTAAATTGGCCAATGCCACCAAAACAAGTTTTGTTGTCATCATGTGAGCCACACTGATCAAAATATTTCAATGTGTTTTTTTTTTCCACCATGGCAGTCAACTCTTGAAATGTTTGATATTGTATAAAGATTTCATTTTGTTCTACTTTTTTGTTGACTCTGCCTGCTTATTATACAGTACTATACAATAATATCTAATATTGCTATTGTATATCAAACTTACAAACATCTGTTTAACATACAGATTCGACAGAACAATGTTGAAGAGGTCAATACTGTAATAGACAGAAACATAATGAACATTTGCGTGTTTATTTTGTAGCAGTGTGTTACATGTAATAGATATTTATGGCCTATTCCTGATCATTTTGCATGTGATGGCTCACATGATGAAAGAATGTTTGTATCAATGAGTATGACTATGATAATTTACATGTTCATCAGTTTTTAGCAGCAAGTCCTGTGCATTTGGTTATTGTGCAAATTGTATACAATTGTACTTACTCTTTTGCACATGTGCTAAAACATGTACAAATAGAATAAAATGAATAAGAAATTCAAATCTGGTAAGAACAAGATAATTAAGAGAAAAATCTCATTCAAGAGCCAAAGCGATGGAGGAAAAAAAAATCATTCTCTTGTACACTAATATTTAATAACCCCAAAATGATTTTTTGTAATACATTAAAATCCTTCCATTTTCCTGCTAACACAACACTATGACAGCATGCTCTTGGTATTAATGCAGGTGTAGCTAGTCTTCTTCTATTTCATCAATGTTATTGGCTGTTAGTGAATAATTCTCACTTTCTTTCTCAAGTTTCCTCACTGAATACTATCTCAGCACTGATCTTAATACTGTCTTAGCCTGTGGCTGCTGTTCTAACCCTAATGATTGGTCTAGGTTGTTACTTCGCCTCTTATAGGAATGGTACCTTCCAGTCTCTCCATGTGCATGAAAAGTGACAACCATGGCTCCCCCTATTTCTTCCTAATGGGCCATCCTAAAGACACGGTTTGTAATAGAGTGCATGCGTTCTAACACACCAGTCCATCATTCTTTCTTGGAGTGCTGTGGTTTGGTTTGGATTGGTTAGTTGTACTCACTTGTCTGATTTTGTGTGTGTGTGTGGTTTTGTATCTGAATCTGTTAATGATTGTAACTCACATGTAACTTGTCGATTCCTAAAATAATATTATGAAAGTCATAGTTTTAGACATTAGATGCATTATATAGAGCGCCTATATTGTGCATAAGCACAATGAACTTCATTAATGGCAGGAGAACATTTAGTAAAAAAAAATTCTTAAGTCTTCTTTAAACTGTCTGTTAAGAGGCCATAAAGAAAATATATACTTTTACAGTATGTATTGCTTGGAAATGGCTTAAAGAGGGGGTCTCACACACAGTTTCTGTCAATCTCATGTCAATCTTGAGTCCCTATAGAGTAGTATTGCATCTTTTAGATCTCCGAAAAGTCTTTAGTTTTATCATATTTATAAAAGACAGATATGCTGTACCGCGTCTGTCTGAATAAAACCGAACGGCTGGAGGCGTATCGTGTGGGCGGAGCTAAAGAGTCACATTTATGTTGTTTACTTGATGTGCACTCACGCGCCGATAGCCAACAACACACAGGCATTTGAAGCAGTTTTACTCACCGCCTGCGGTTCCAACGCACCACCATGAACCTTTATCGTCGGGACAGCTCCATCTTTCAACATTAGACGATCTGCAAATCCGGAGTTGAACTTGGCCTTGTTTATAAAATAATCATCACCGAAATGCAGTGAACAAACAAAAACACTTGCACAACTCTGTTGCTGCTCCGGAAAACCAAAGGCCATCCACTGTCCCCTTAATGCCGGGTTCTTTGGGAAGCCGGACAGGGTTGTCTTGCCCTAACAACCAAAAACACACTTCTTTGGTGACATTGTTGATTTTGTGCAGTCCTGTGACCTGTGCAGCGCAGCGGACGACTTCCCTAAAGCCAAGCAAAGCGTGCTGATGGGCATGCTTTTGCTCTCTCGCTCTGGTCGACGTGTGCGTGCCCTTCTGGGAGAAGTGCCCGTACAAGAAATTTCCACCCTTGTTGACGTCACAAAGGCCCATACTCGAAAACACTTTCAGAAACTTGTGAGAAACCGGACACAGAAATACTCCATCAAATGTCCAATTTATTTTTTGAAACTTTGGCCATGTTTAGCATGGGAATACAAGTCTTCCTTATACCCCCCCCCTTAAAAAGTGTGATGTTTTTCAATTAGAGTTTCGACCAATTGGCAATTGTTGCAGGTAAAAATCTAGATATTTTTATTTTATTTTGCAATATATATTATGTTTTGCTATATAATTATAAATAGTAATAATAAACAACCAACTTACCTGCATATATTTTTACAAAAAATTGTAAAATATGCAAAAACAAATTGTGATGACAAACAAATTATTGAACACTTTGATGAAGTTTAAATCAATGCTACTAAATTATCTCTGTATTAGTGCTCTCGTACTCAGACGTTGTGACACAAGTGAAACTGCGGTCTTTAGGACAATTAGGGCCAGATTTACTAAACAGGGCAAAGTAAAAAAAGCGCAGATGGGAATGGAAAGTTCTGCGCATGACACAGATCATTTCCATAATGACCAACACTTTCTACCAGGACTAGTGCAAAATAGCGTCTGTTTTTTTTTGGGGGGGGGGGCAGTAAATAATGCCGCAAACCTTAGTAAATAAAAAAAATACTCTCCTCCCATATATTTTGCGTCTGAAAGGGAAGCTCCTACAAAAGCAAATGCAATAAGCTCAGTTGCAAAAATAACCCTGTCCACGCCTTTTCAGCGCTAATTGTTCACTGTGTGTCTTTTGTAAATCCTGACGATAGTTTTTTTAATGCTAAAAAGAGGGTTTGCGCTGGCACAAGTTAGTAAATCTGGCCCTTCGTGGTCTAATAAAAAATGTAATCAAAATCATTGCGATAGTAACATTGATTCATTTTATATCACCAGCTAATAATATCAGGGCTTTTTTTTTTCAAGAGACGAAAACAAAAACTGGAAACAAACAAAATTTTAGGAGTTTTTCCGAGTATATATCACTAACCGTTATATTAAGTGAAAATGAATGGCAGGTTATATCCATTGTGGGTGTGTTTTAAAACCTGAAAAAATTGCAGGTTAGTGTAGTATCCCGGATGTGAATAATAATAAAATAAAAAAACTAAACAACATGTTGTCGTTAGAATTGTAGCTTTATGTTGGCACTTCTTATATATTTGGCCAAAATCTTGTGTTATAAAATATAAAATGCTATGTAGGCTGTATTGTCCATGACTAGACGACAAATACCAGACTAAGACACTTTTCTTCACTCCTTAAATAGACAAAACATTAGTCTTGACAAACATTGTGTTTATTGAATAAAGAAAACGCTGTACTTATTCAAAGAAGCAGTTATTTATATAAGAGACCATCTCCAAAATGTGTGCAGCACTTCATTCTAAATGGCATTGGGTGAAGCTTCTGTATGAAGTTTAGCCGACATTTTGAGGATCCACTGGAGTTATGAGGTTTAGTAGAAAAATCCATTCAAGCTCTTGTATAAAGTTAAATAAAGTTATTAACCGATTTTTCTAATCAAACTGTTTTTGGAATGGCAATGTTACAGAAGGAACGCAAGAACAGAAACCTATTTTCCCATATTTAAGCCCTGTTGAATATGTTACAATATTCAAAATATCTAACCATATCTAATTCATACATTGAAACCACAGAGGTACATGTCTATTGAAATTAATGTTGTCGCTTGCGAAAACAAAATAGCGGCGGCGTGGGTGGAAACGTGCAGATTAAGGAGAGGTAATATTATAATAAGATCCCCTTCCTACGTCAGAAGAGAGAAATCTGAGCGGCTCGTTTTTTTCACGTGCTTACAGAGAAACAAAGTTACTGGGATGTGCTTTTTCACGTTTTCTGGATTGGTAGATGCACCGGGGTCCCGATTATAGCACCTAAACATAAGTGAGATTTTCGTGATATGTCTCCTTTAATTTTCTTGTAACTGAAACTGACTCTCCATTGTGATAAAAAATGAACGCCTATGAAGTCCTAAAACACTTGCCTTTGAATTCCGCTCACACTCGGCCATCTCTTTTCATGCGTTTAGTATCCCACTGCGATCTCTGTGGCGCCACAAAAGCCTTGCTGAAATACAGCCATCATGAGATGGTTGTGTCAGCCTCTGGTTTTATATTCCATACCTGTCTTCTATTTCACAGTGAAAAACCCTTTATGAGCTTTGATTCATCTTTTTCCTCTATAGGCCAGTGATTTCTGCTGCACCTGGGCCATATAAATGAGAGAAAATGTACCCCAGTAGAGTGAGAAAAGGCTAGCACAGAGATACAATGATACATAATTGTTCACTCTTGCTATGTTTCCCTGCGCTTGAAGCTTGATGATAATAAGATATTGTTGTAAGTGTTTGTTTTCTTCTGTTGAAATGAATTCCCAGCCAATTTGTTTGTTAGCACAAGTTAAAATGGCCGCCTGGGTTCATATGTGCTGCATAGGTTGGTAGAAACCTGAGCAGTCCTCAGTGTATCCTGCAATATCTGCGGTGACAGGTAGGATTAGGGATGTATAATGAGAATATTAAGGTTGCTGACCCTCTTTCAGTTTGGGTTATGGTTGTGGATTGTGGTTGTCACTCCAATATAAGCATCTCGGTATGAAGTGATGTGTGTAAGTGTAAGTGCGGGGAGGCGAATAGCAGGAAAAGCCAATGGGAAAACCTGTTTATTACACACCCAGTAGACACATATGAAACTGGTTTACTGGCTAAAAACTATCCCATTTCCTGTCAGTAATGGAGGTTGGTTTTGTATGGAATGTAAACAATGTAATATAGTGATCTGTGTCCATTCCAAGATGCACTGATACTATAAGTTGGTAATACAATAGTACTTTGATTTTTACCATGGTACTATGGTATTGGTATATTGGTATATGGTATTAATATGGTACTCCAACATACTTTGTGTAATTATCGTAATACAGGTCCAAAATCCATAGCATTTTCATTGTACCATCTGCAAAAAATTATTGTATTTTTTTCACCCCAAACCAGTTCAGAACTTAGCACAAACCCCACCGCACAGCCGATTTAAATGCTTTTATTGGTCATGATAATCTCAGTGTAGACATAACACTGAAACAAATACTATCCCCTAACCCCAATCTAAACCCTAACCTTAACCTCATTGTAGCATTGGTAGATAGCATTACTGTCTGTCACAATCGGATACATGATATTTCTGAACTGAATCCATGAAGTCTGAACTTTTCTTGACAGGTGACTGCGTGATTGAGAAATGAAATCGACTGCGGGGTGGGGTTTGCCCTGAACTGGTTTGCAAAATCATGCAATTTGTGCGGTTCATGTTCATTAGTTGGCACTTCTTTGCCAGTGTTAGCTTTGGTTCCACTATTTTTTTGCTCACACTTCAGATTTGGGTCCAATTCCCACTAACTAACTATTAACTGTGACTTTTACCTCAATTAACTCTAAATTACTGCTTATTAATAGTTAGTAAGGTAGTAGTAAAGTTTATGTATTGGGTAGGAATTGAGTAGGATAGGAATGAAGAATATGGTCATGCAGAATAAGGCATTAATATGTGCTTTATAAGTATTAATAAACAGCCGGTATCATAGTAATATGCATGCTAATAAGCAACTAGTTAATAGTGAGAATCGGACCCTAAACTGAAGTGTTACCTTTTTTATTCTTGTGTGTGAGTATGTTTCCATTTGTGCATTTTTCTTTGGATGTAACTGTTGCCATGTTTCCCCAGCAGATAGTCCCGCCCCCTGGGATGCTCACACTACAGCCTCCGCAAGTCTGTCGGAAGTAGCACCACCCCTCGACAGCTTATCTAATCCATCAGCTTCTTCTCATGTGAACCCCCCCACTGACCCAACTCATACATTGTCCTTGGAAGCAGCAGGTCCAGACTGTTCCCAGGGTCCTAGAGGCCCAGAGAGTAGGGCTCTGGAGCAGGCCAGTGTGGGGAAGAGGTCAGCCATGACAGGTGGAGTTGGGGGTGGGACCAAGCAGAGGGAGAGTAGCAGGACCAACCGCCGCTCTAGTGGGGGGAAGGTTCAGCAACAATACCTTGATGAACTTGCGGGAGAGCCCAAATCCCACAAAAGCAGCCGGGCAAAGTCCAAGGAGCGCAGGAGGGAACGGAGCAACACGCCATCTCGAAAGCGAGACTCGCCCAAAACTTCCCCAACTGACACCAATATGAATGGGGGAAACGGATGCCTAGATGGTAGCAACAACCAGCAAGGAGCTCTGGTGCCATTTAAAGCCCTACCAAAGGAACCAGAGAAAGGGCAAATGAGCCAAGAGAGTCGTCCCAGCCACAACTCCAAGACCAGCAACAGTGCATCAGGCAGGAAGGCCACTGTATCCCCAGGGCCCTGGAAGATCCCTGGTACGGACAAGCTACCCAGTACCCTACGCTCAGCCACCTCCACCATCAGCAGATAACATCTCACCCCAATCTCAGGCCCAAGTTTAGACCTTACTTTTGGCCTTGACTTCTTTCAGCCAACTCTTTGGACCAGCACTGGGCCATTATCCGCCTTTTTGAGACTAGTTGGGCTTGGGCTCTGCTTCTCACAGGCTTGCTCTACTTGGTAGAGATGTGTTTTAAAATTGACTAGGTCACCCTCCCACAATCCTCACTAAAGACCTTTCCATGCATTTCTAGACAGAGCATTTTTTATTTATATTTTATTCTAAGTTATTTTAACAGATATGACACCCACCACCTTAAGAACTGGAAGCATTCACTCCAAAAATGGAACCACGGTAGAATGAGTGATGCATGTAGCGTGCTAAAAGAAACCCAGACTGTTTTGAACTGTTGGGGAAAAGCACTCAAGACTCAGAGATGTACATGCATAGAAAACCACTTACTGACTCTAAACCACCACTGGTGGCTACAGCAATTTTTATACACTTTCATAAAAAAATGAAGAATACTGAAGGAGTTACCTGACATACAGTTTTTGTGTATTTGAAGAATGAATATGATTAAAAAGATTCTATATGAGCGGACACTCGACTATGGAACTCTGCCTTAAAGACTGACCTGCAGATGTCTGTATAAGGGTTGGTAAAATGAATATAGAAATAGATATATTATATGACTACATATATGTGAGACATATTGTAAATATGGTCTTTATACACCATTGTGACCCCATACTGGAGTATTGACATCATACACGGTGTAAGTTAGAAGAGTGTAATCTAGAATTCATTCCTACTCCATTTTAAGGTGTGTTCCCACTGACAGCGATTTAAACTTGTTAAAGTGGTTGCTAGTAGGTGTTCCTACTCAACTCAATATTGAACTGTAAAAGGAAACGGCAACGTTCGCTTGTGTCACTTAAAATCGCCAACCCTTGTTGATGATTATTGACTTCCAGTTGCTGAAAATTACTATCAGTGTGAGCACCCCTTGAGACCACTGATTGGTCAGCTGCTCTGTCAATTTCTGAAGGAGCCAATGGGCTTTGACCTTCTCTTGACTCTGTCATCATTGGTTCAATCTATTCTCCCGTTACTTGTCTACAAAGCAATTTGAAGGAGCCCAAGATGATTTCGATGAAATATAGAAAGGTTTTGATTAGGGCAGAGTGCCTTATGCCAGGGGTGTCCAATCCTAGTGGGCCACTGTCCTGCAGAGTTTAACTTAGAGTTTTACCAGCTAATCAAAGTCTTCAGACTTACTAGAAATGTCCAGGTAAGTTTTTTGGAGCAGGTTTTGAGATAAACTCTTCAGTACATTGGCCCTCCATGAGCAGGATTGGACACATCTGCCTTATGCCGACCACTTGATGCTTTATTTGAGCTCCGGATCCTTAAGCTCAGAAAAAGTAGGGTGCTATAAATTAATTTGACTATTGTTCTGTTGAAACTGTGCAACAGTCACACCAGAACTGACATGTCGTTGCATGCTGATTGGTGTCTAGATCAGCTGAGTGGCCGGTTTATGTCCACAGTATAGATATATCCATATAAAATTGAAAGCTATTTTCGTACATAGATAGAAATAGAGTTGGCAGTCTTCTAAGAGAAGTGCAGATATTTATAAATGATATCTCTGACAGGAGTACAAATGTTTGTTGAGCACTTTGTCTTTAAATAGACATATAGAATGCAGTACTGTTAAGAATAAATGCTGTGCATCCATGATATTCATTGAATATTTCTGAGGAAGTTAATTCTCAAAATCCTGCTATGAAGATTTGTTTATTTACACATCCCTATATAAAATATTGTGTGATGGTAAGTCTCTTTCACATGATTCACGTCAGGGCTTAAACTTGTGAAAGCATCATGCTCTTTGCAGGGTGATTTTTACAAGCTCGCTAATAGCAAATTGTGAAAGCAATTGAAAGAGGTATGCTATTCTGTCATGCATTGTTTTTCTTTGAATATCAGCATCCACCTTCGACACTGTGTTGGAGATACTGTAACTTCATGGATCTCCTTTATACACACGGTCGGCTAACTGAAAACACAAACGGTGCGTCCGAAATCGAGTACTGTCTGAGTAGGTACTACATTTGAATTTGAACTTATTTCCTGACCATTAAAAAACAATTAATGTAGTATGAATGTGTGTAGTATGAATGTAATCCGGACTTACTACATTCGCCATGTCGTCATTGTCATGTGAACTACCAGCGTCAGTTACGTCGCTTCACCAACCTCATGGGATAGTAAAGTGTTGTTCATATGAACACTCCAGAATCTCGCTGGAAGTAGTAAGTCATCTGGGGATTTTTCGCCTACTGTTTTTCGAATACTATGTATTCGGACATAGGCTACTATTCTGTTGCCGTACTGTTTTTCGCATACTATATAGTTGGGAAGTATTCGATTTCGGACGCAGCGCTATATCCATTTAAAGCCAATGAAGAACTGAATCATTGTAATAATTTTTTTTTTAGGTGATGATGAATGATAAAAACATTGACAGCCAATCAGAATCCACTTGACTTTAAAGAGCTCAAGCATTTTAAAGCGATTATAATAAACAGAACGTTGTTGTGCATTGGTGTGGATGCTAGCATAGCTATTGTTTTTGCTGTGAATGGGACTTGATACTATATAGTCTAGCTAGATGCTTTGCTCCATAGAATTGAATGGATTAGGGAACGGTGATGCGAGTCATGTGAAAGGGACAGAAATATCGTAAAATGTAATCAGCAAGAATGTTGAAGCGTAACCGAACAAACTTTAGGTCACATCTGGGCCTCAGTATACATTTTTATCCTGCGGTATTTGAATTCTTTCTTTCTTAATTCAAATGTTTGTGAGTTACATTGCCATTAATGTCACTGTCATTTATAAATTCACCATTTCAGCATTACTTGAAGGTGAAATGGGTCATTTCTGTGCAACTAGTGGCATCAAACAGAACTGCACAGCTGAGATGATAAAACGGCATCGGCACAGCCAATTGCATGATTTTGAAGGAGTGTGTTCATTGTTCAACCGATTTTATGACCAAAATTGACAATTGAAAATTGAAATTACACACTTCACTTAAAAAAAAAAGAACAAACACATCAAGACCCCAATGGTGCTTCATTGTGTATTTCTCCTGCAATACTGTCAAAAATGTTGTGCAATTACTCACTTCTTTGATAATTTTGTTAATTTTAATAATTATATACACGTCAACTCCAGTTCCCATGTAAAGGACCCTAGACAAGACCTCATCCGTTTTATCCATTGTCATAATATCGTCTCTATTATATTCATCTCCCACAGAAATAAAGCGATGACGGGTTCTATACTGATGCTCTTTGACAACTGTTGTAGATCACAAGGAGAGCCGACAATGATCTAGTCATTTCAAGATAGTGCTAATATTTCTCTAATAAAGACAAATTAATTGAAGCACTCCAAAAGCGAGTGTGCCTCAGTGGCTATTCATTTCTGAGTGGTACAACTTTAGGAATCCCAGACAGACATTGTCAAAGCAAATGTATTTTCCATAGAGTACCAGCAAAAATTGGGTGTGCATAAGAATGAGCTGGATCGCTATAAATGCTTTGATATCTCTCCAAAGTGTTAGACAGGAACTTGGTTTTAAAGTACAAAATTAGGAACAAGACATCATAAGGCCAGAAACATACTCTACGCAAGTACGCAAATGCTGACACAATGTTTGGCTATGCTCATTTGTACATCCTTAAAAGTGTATGCTTAGCATCAATTATTGCACTACTGGTGCTAACAAACCTCTGTACTCAAGGGGGTGACAGTTATCTTCAAACTATTGAACCATGTGTTGTAAATGTTCAGTCACAATTACATTTCCTTTCAATTTTTTGTGGGTGAAATCCAGTCATTTCAATAGAAATTCACACAATCTGGAATTTCGCATACTAGCAAGAGATTTCTCCGTGCAGATTTCGCAACCAGGTCAATCACGTTGGTCATGTGCTTGTTTTGAAAGTGACATCTATTTACAATAGACTATGAAGCTTTTCTTGTCCATCAAAATTTGAGGACTCCACCTTCATTCATTTAGCTAGTTAGCTAGCTAGCTAGTAAAATGTTGAATGAACTTCAAACTTTAGCTTCAAACGTTGATCTTAAAGAGAAAACTGACGCTTATTTATTCTAATACCACGTTAAGAATACGTGTCATGTTATGAATTGCATTCTAACATATTTTGGAACACAACAACAAGAAAAAAGCTGATTAGCTTGCATAGTTAGCAGCATTTGCAGTCATGTACTTGTTTCTGGCCTTAGGGTTTTCATTTTGTAGAGTAGCAAGTTTGTTTAAAAGAGAGAGAGAATAGCGTCAGTGCATTGGCACTGCTTTACATTTAATTTTTCTCGAGTTTGCCAAATACTGAAGAGATGTTACCGAAATGATTCAACCTGATAAATAACATGATTTAAAATGAGATGATTTATCGGTGGAGCTATGGTGGTAACGCAATGCCCCAAATGGGCTCTGTATCACTGTGGAGAACTTAAAAAAACAGTGTGGTTCACCCTGTACAGATAAAAATTATAAATATGACACTATGTACTATGACCTAGTCACAAAAACTGTAAGTGAGCTACTATTTTTATGAAATGCAACTCAATGGATATATACTTACTTTTGCAGAGCTCTTGTTTACTGTATGATATTTACTGAAATACTGTCAAATAAAACCTTGACATGGTGTAAAGTATTCAAGTAAAATGCAAGTGTTTTGTGAGTGTTTTACTTAATTGTCGGTCTGCACTGATTTCCTGCTGCATGACTCCATGATTTCCTGCTGCGTGATTATGTAACCAGAAATGGCTAAACAGTCTTTATTCAAAAATGAGATGCTGAAGTGTACGCTGGGTAGCGGTGACATAATTACATGTTTATTAAAAGAAACACAAAGAGGACTACACGTAACTCCAGAAGTTGAACTTTGGTCAATGTGCAAAACACTACATGATATTTATGTTGTTCTTTGTCATTTATACGTGAGAATTAAAGTGTCAGATTACCAGGTGCAGACGTGACTTGAATAACATGTACGTTCAAATTAGGTACAGGTCTTATACACGACCCTGCTTCAAAAAAGTTTTGGTTTACATAGTCAACTGCTTAAGAGTCTATGATTGGATCATTATTGCAGTGATTATTATGTTAAGCATGTTATATGTTTGGCAGCAGATCTTCTAAACCCTAATCGATTGATTGTGTTGCCTTTTATTTCTTAGGAAGAAACTTTATATAGACACCGGTCAGGCATAACATTATGACCGGTAAATAACATTGATTATCTCTCCTTCACGGCACTTGTTAGTGGGTGGGATATATTAGGCAGCAAGTGAACATTTTGGTCTCAAAGTTTATGTGTTAGAAGCAGGAAAAATGGGCAAGGGTAAGGATTTGAGCGAGTTTGACAAGGGCTAAACTGTGATGGCTAGACGACTGGATCAGAGCATCTCGAAAACTGCAGCTCTTGTGGGCTGTTCCTGGTCTGCAGTGGTCAGGATCTATCAAAAGTGGTCCAAGGAAGGAACAGTGGGGAACCGGCTACAGGGTAATGGGCGGCCAAGGCTCATTGATGCATGTGGGAAGCGAAGGCTGGCCCGTGTGGTCCGATCAAACAGAGCTATAGCTCAAATTACTCAAGAAGTTAATGTTGGTTCTGATAGAAAACTGTTCAGAATACACAGTGCATCACAGTTTGTTGCGAATGGGGCTGCATAGCTGCATAGCTGCATACAAATCAGGGTGTCCATGCTGACCCCTGTCCACCACCGAAAGCACCAACAGTGGGCATGTGAGCATCCAAACTGGACCACAGAACAATGGAAGTAGGTGGCTCGGTCTGATGAATCACGTTTTCTTTTACATCACGTGGATGGCCGGGTGCGTGTGTGTCACTTACCTGGGGAACAATGGCACCGGGATGCACTATGGGAAGAAGCAAGCTGGCGGAGGCCAGCAAGATTGTGATTTTGGGCAATGTTCTGCTGGAAAACCTTGGGTCTTGCTATCCATGTGGATGTTATTTCGACACGTACCACCTACCTAAGCATTGTTGCAGACCATGGTCACCCTTTCATGGAAACATATTCCCTGGTGGCTGTGTCCTCTTTCAGCAGGATAATGCGCCTGCCACAAAGCAAAAATGCTTCAGGAATGGTTTGAGGAGCACAACAACGAGTTTGAGGTGTTGACTTGGCCTCCTAATTCCCCAGATCTCAATGCAATCGAGCGTCTGTGGGATGTGCTGAACAAACAAGTCCGATCCATGGAGACCCCACCTCGCAACTTACAGGACTTAAAGGATCTGCTGCTAACATCTTGGCCAAATACCACAGCACACCTTCAGGGGTCTAGTGGAGTCCATGCCTTGACGAGTCAGGGTTGTTTTGGCCGCAAAAGGGGGACCAACACAATTTTAGGAAGTATTTTTTCATGTGGGTGCTTCATGACTGATCTGTGTGTACTTTTAATGGAAAGTAAGATGTTATGTTACTTTCACCTGGGCTGGGCTTGCTTGTTTGTCTTTTAATATATATATATATATATATATATATATATATATATATATATATATATATATATATATATATATATATATATAATATTGTTTTTTTTGTTTGTCTTTTTTTAAGTTCCCTTTTTTGGCAAATGTAAAGGCCCTTTCACACCTCAAGTGAAAATAAGCCTCAGGCTGAAGGAAATGCACATCTCTACAGTAGTTATTCTATCGCAGAGGAATAGGATGCAGGAGAAGAAAGTTCAACACTCTTACTTCAGAAAAAAAAATAAAAATAATGATAATAATAATACACAAATGTGACGTTTAACCAAAGTCATTTTTGCTTATGAGAAAAGTTAATCGAACCATTCTAATAAGAATGATCATAGAATGATCATCGGACATTAGTGGCAAAGACATTAATAACGTGAGATTAAATGCATATATTTAAGTAATTTAACATTTAATAATTACAAATTTTGTAATAGGCCAAACTTTGAAACGATAGTTCACAGATCTGAGGTATTCCTCTTTAAACGTCAGTAGTGAAACAGATCTCACAAAACAGCGTTACTGTGGAAATGAGCTGTGTTTGCAAACTCACAATTCTTTCTGTTTAAGACTTTCTTTTTTTGTTATGTGTCATGTTGAATGGCTTATTTTCACGGTTTAGCTCACACAGATGAGTCCTTACATTCTGCTACAGAACTTCCTCTTACAAACTCTTTGGTCTTGCTGACTCCAGCTGTGTTAGGATGTAAATACTGTTAGCTACTTCCTCTGTCAAATCATACATTTAGCTACACAGTCTTTTAAATATTTTATCATTTAGCTACTTTTCGCTGGCTTTTAATGGGCAGGTTTCTTTGTGACAATATATAGGCTAATAGTGGAATATAGAATATAACCGTGGTGTTCAGTTGTTTTGTAGCCAAGTCGGCTATATAGAAATTGACCTTAAAAAACGTACCCTAAAAAATACTCACTGAAATATGTGTGACAACTAGCATCTTTATGACTCATACTATCCGAGAGCTAATTACATGACATGATATAGACATTAATAACTACGTGACATTTGTACGGAGAGTACCACTTATGAGACGTGACATTTCAATTTAATTTATAAATTAAAAAATAATCCCATCATACATATGTCATGTGCCACTAATGTAATAGATAAATATTGGATTGGATTAGGATGCAAATATTTTTTGAAAAGAAAGACCAACATAATCAGGACAAGATTAAATGGTATCCCAGTATTGCAATAGGCTATTTCAGAAGATTACGTGACATAATTAAACAAATAGAAAGACACATTGCTATGCATGTAATTTCTTCTGAGGCCAGTATGTGGCAGTACCTTACAGACATAAGGTGATGGTTTTGTAATATTATTCATCCTCTCCAGTAGGCGGCAGTGTGATGAGCGCAATCATTTGAATAGCTCAGAAGAAGAACTAACCTCAGAAGTGAAGGCGCAAAATCAAGTGCGCTAGCATCATTGGCTAGCAATCGTCCATTTACGACACATGGACTGGTAAATATTACGTTTTACTAAGACATTATTCGTGTTTAAAGGTTATTCGATTGTTTTGGCTACTATGTCTGGTTCGTGTGTTGTCCGAATTTTAATTATTGTTGGATGAACGACTCCACATGTCATTTACACACTGTGAATAATATAAACACTCATGACAGAAAATAAAATAATTGTATTATCTATTATATTTTTCTACAAGGAAATATGTAACGTTATTTTTTTATGTAAATACAGTCATAAAACTTTACGTTAAGCAAAATAAAAATAGTAGTTAGATGTTTACTGTTATGACACTTACATAACCAGTTGTTAGCTATATTCGCTATTTGATTATGTTTTTCTTAAAGTTTTTTTTTAAATGTTTGGTTAAGTCATTTTAGATCTGTTTTTTATGATGGGTTAACACTGTTTAATGCAATTATAGTCTGGAGACACAATCTGTATTTGTGAGCATGTGGCATAATGCAACACAATAACCATATGCATAGTAACATGTTCAAATCTTTTACATGTAAAATGTCTCTGTATCCTGTGCAGGAATCAGACCTGGTTGAGTCCAGCGGTTCGGGACTCTGAGGTGACCCGGGCTGCCCGCAGAAAGAGTTCACACAAAAAAGTTGCATGTATCCTTACCAAGATCAAAAAACATAAGTAATTTGTTTATATAGTGCTTTATAGCTATAGTGTAATAGAAATGTAATGCAATACTTTATACACTGATAAACAGGAAAGTAACATTGATAAATTCATAAAGGAGCTGTACAGAAGACAAAAATGGTGTCATTATCCAGCTCGGTTCTGTTCAGGTTTTCTCATCTGATAGTTTAAGTACAATGGTCAGACACTTGATCAATAGACATAATGTTAAACACTATCCATAGCTCCTAAATATGCTCTGGAAATGTTCTAAACATGTAGAAATGTTTTAAATTCCTTGACTGTTTGTTCAGTCCCACTGGCACAGGATGACACTCCTGGAACCAGCACCACCCCTGCTAGACCTCTACTGCGGCAAACACCTGGATCTCTCCTTAAACAGACACGTGAGTAAACGATTTACACTATACAGCACCACAGTAAGAGTTGTGAGCTTCCGGTCAGAATTGAATGTTAGGGGCTGTTCACGGCATGTCTAAAATTGTTTGGAAAAAGCTGTGCTGCTTTCTCCTTCTTTCCAAAGCCGCAAAAAGAGCTTGCGCTCCCGTGGTGTCTGCCATTGCTAAGCAACCTAAGCTGCACTCTCTACATGACGACGAGGAAGTTTCATCAAAGGATAAATGGATTTCCAGCACTGATTTAAAAAAATATATTTATTTATGGAGAAGAAAGAGCCCCATCCATTGATTGGCTGGTTCTTGTCACATGAAATGCTTGCGATATTCTGAAAAGTTGGTGTTTTCTTTATCTCACTGTGGTGTAGACGCTCTTGCACGCTCTTGATTTGGTATTCCTCAACTTTTTTGTAATTTATTCATTTCATAAGTGTATTTTCTGTCTTTTTTATCAATTTAATGTGCCTTTGCTAAAAGTATTAATTTATTTTCTTCTTTAAAAAAATAAAAATAAATCTTACTTACCCCAAACTTTTAATTGGCAGTATATCATGAAATGTTTTACTCATTTCTAAAAATAAGTTTTCACAGTATGTATTGAGTCTTTATTCATGAATTATGAATTATTTAGCTGACTTTTTCATTTTAGAATTGGGGTGCCTTACCCGAGGATGTTCATATTCTAGCATCTAAAATATTTATTTTACAATATTTAATGTGTTTCTAAAATAGTAGTGGAAAAGAAATTGGAGGATTTATTTCCAAAGTCTGTTTACTTTTCTCTTCCGAGTTTTATGTTTGTGAAGAGTGATCTGTATTGATGCGCAGATGTTTTTTATATCATGTGCAGTCACCCCAAGAAGTGCCCTCAGGAACCCAGATGTGTCGGCTATCATCGGGACAGGAAGCAGAACTCCTCGCTTCGTACACACACCCCGTACCAAAGGCAGTCTGAGCATGGTGAGTGACCACAATTCACATGAACACAACAGCCTTTCTTCATCCTGACTACATATATTTTGCTTGTATGATTTCAGTTGTAACTCTTTTGTCTGATTCTTGTTTGTTGACGCTTCAGAACTTGGATGATAGTGATTGGACAAACAGTCTTTACCCGTCTCCTCTGTCTGGGCTGGTGGACACCAGCTTCACTGATGATGTCAGCATGAGCGCTCTCATGCTAAAGGAAGATGATCCCGGAGAGGCTGGTGAATATTCATAAAAATCATCACAAATTAAATGATCAGTTTATTTAAATATGTTGAAGTTACAGCTCTCTCTCCCTCCCTTTTTTCTCCCAGCATCTCTCAGTTTGTTTCCTGAATTTCTGCAGTCCTTTTTGCGTCATGCATCCACAGCTGTGTTTGACCTGTTAGAAGAGTATGAGGCTCTCTGTCAGGACAAGGTACACACTTAGTAGAGCATAGACAGGGAATTTTTAAATTATTCAGAAAAGGGATGTTTTTGTTTTTTGAAAAAACTATAATTGTTTAAATATTGGCATGGCACGCTGAAAAAAATCCTTAGTGAGACTTCACCTGTATTGTAGGTCAGTATGTTACAGAAATTGGTTCTACGTTCGGCCCCTGGTCAGCAGAAATCCTCCAAAACGGTCAGCATTACCTGGTTACTACAGCAAGAGATGGTGACCTGGAGGCTCATCACATCCCTATACAGGTGCAACACACTCAGACATGACTTACACTACCGTTAACGTCATTAAGTTCATATTTTTATTCAGCAAGGATGCATTAAATTGATCAAAGACATTTGTAATAGTAATAATCATTTATAAAAACACATTTCAAATGAATGCTGTTCTTTTAAACTTTCTGTTTTCAGCATTGATAATAATAAGAAATGTTTCTTGAGCAGCGAATCATCATATCAGAATGATTTCTGAAGGATCATGTGACACTGAAGACTGGAGTAATGATGCTGAAAATTCAGCTTTGCTATTACAGGAATAAATTACATTTGAACATATATTCAAATAGAAAACAATCATTTAAAAATTTAATTATATTTAATAATTTTACTGTAATTTTGATCAAATAAATGCCACCTTGTTGAACATTTAGTCTTTCAAGAACCCCCCAAAAAATTGCACCGATCCTAGAAACCTTTGAACGATGATAATGTATATGCGAATAAAAGTATTACTTTCTTGCTTACATATTGTTATAACTCTCTTAAACACAGAGACAGAGTCCAGACAGTTTTAGAAGAAGACATCATGATGGATATAACTGTAAGTACTTGTGTGCTACACCAAAAGGTGTTTGGAGCCACACTTTAAAGTTAATGAGTGTCATTGCATTATATTACAAAATATCAAACCTTATGATAAGCACATTTTTTTCAGACAAAACATTTCACAAAATGTAGCTCGCTAGGTTTTAAATGATTAAATGGACTGCATTTATATAGTGCTTTCAACAGACCTATGGCCAACAAAGCGGTTTACATATTGCCTCACATTCACTCATTCGTACACCGACAGTGGTCAGCCATCCAGCTCGTCGGGAGCAACTGGGGTTAGGTGTCTTGCTCATGGACACCTCGACACTTGGTCAGGTGGAACCGGTGATTGAACCACCAACCTTCTGGTTTGTAGACAATCTACATTAACCACTGAGCCACTGCTGCTCCATTAAGCATTGATATACTGTCTAAAATAAAGACAAACTGTGTTGAGAAACTTTCTTAGTCACCAAGTAGCATTGCCTTTTTTGCTGATTCCACTTGGTGTGATATTTTGTATCCATTGCAGTGACACTCACACATTAATTGTGACTTTAGCATCCATATTTATGGGGTCCACAGCATGTGAACTTGTGGTTGTGTTTTCTCTGGAGATGCCCAGTGAGAGTGAGAAAGCGGTAATGGAACAGTTCTTCCAAAAGGACAGTATGGTGCGACAGAGCCAGGTACAAACACACACCACACGTATCCATTTACACCCATTCTGTGTGGAAGAACACCTCCACTCAATATCCGGTGTGTGTTTATTTAGCTGGTGGTGGATTGGTTGGAGAGTATATCCAAAGATGAGATAGGAGACTTCTCTGATAACATTGAATACTACGCCAAATCTGTGTATTGGTAAGTAATATTACCACTTGTCTGAGAACTCAAAATAAGATTGAATGTGGTAAATCATTTATGGTGGATTGTCCATGTGTAGGGAAAACACGCTCCATACCCTGAAGCTGAGGAGGAATCAGTCCAGCAGTGGTTTTAGCAGGCCACTGGTCACAGAACTGGATCCTGATGCTCCCATCAGACAGAAGAGACCACTGGCAGACCTGGACAGGGAGGACGACTCTCGCCTGCTCAAAAACCTCTTCAGTCTCATACGAGCTGGCATGACCGATGAGGTGTGTGTGTTGTCTGATGTGGATGTCTGTTGTCTGTGTCGTTTTGTAGCGGAGTATTGTAATGCTACAAAACAAGTTATGTTTTGTTTGACACATTTGAAATACTTTGGTTTTTCAAACATTACGAACATATTTTTAATTACATGTATAGGTAAAAAATGATTCATAATTATGCTTAATTACAAGTAACTAATTCTACACCTATAGTAACCACGTGTTAATTAATATTGCTTGCTATTTATTTGTGTAATGACACTGCAATAAGGACAAAATAAAGTGTGACCAAACTTAGAACTTCAACTACCTTAAAAAAAAAATTAGCAATAAGAATCAAAATATTGCAACACCTGAAAGCAAACACAATCACCTCAATGAATTCAGTGTTAGGTGAGGGATTCATTTCAGTGGTGCATAAGCAAAGAAAAGTGTCATCTCGGCCACAGAGCCAGAGGAGGCTCTTATCATGAGTCACCCTGAAGTATATGACATGACATGTATTAACAAACTTAATACATTTTTTAAGAGCTTTGAGAAAAATATCTGACATTTTAGATTATGTGATGACTGCAGACAAGCCTGTACATTCTCTTCTTTTAAAGCCAGGGTAGTGAATACTGAAAATGACACCGTATATCTGTTTGTGTGTGTAGGCTCAGAGGCTGTGTAAGCGCTGTGGTCAGGCCTGGCGTGCTGCCACTCTGGAAGGCTGGAAACTGTACCATGACCCCAACATCAATGGAGGTCAACACACATGCACCTACCTACCAACATTTACCTACATTATACCTTTTTATGTTAAATTTAAATCATCCAGTTCATCCAGAAATGAACTTTCTGCCATCATTTACTCACCTTCATGTCGATCCAAACTCATAAGAATTTCATTCATCTTCAAAACACAAAGGAAGATGTTTTTAATAAAACCTGAGAAATTTCTGTTCCTCCATTTGAGAGTCCATTTACCCAAAACTTTGACGCTTCAGAATGTTTGTAAAGACATTGCAAATGTAATCTTTATGAATCAAGTAGTTTGGATTAAACACTTGATAAGCAGGGCCGTTTTTAGGCACATGCAAACGGTCGCCTAGGGTGCCATCAGTGGGGGGCATTAAGTGCGTATCTGGCACTAGATTTTTGTGTGTAAAGGGTTTCGTGGCCACCTTAAAATGTTATTGCCGCCTCCACTAGTTCCCCCACACTATTGGTTCAGTGAACTGTCAGTCCAACAATTCCTATGTGCTATTGGATAATTTAAAAAAGTGCACAAATCTGCATTTTGTTGGGGAAGTATTTGTGGCAGTCGAGAAATCACGCTGTGAAATAGGCAGATAGCATTTGTGAATGTTAGAGGCAAAATATAACTGCAACACTTACTTAAGCATTTCATGATTTCAATGCATTGTTTAAAGAATCATATAAACCATATAAAACTTTAATGGCCAATTTAAAAAATGGCATAATAATATGTGCTAATTCACAACGTTAATACATCCTTTATTAAATCACTTTGTCGAATTTAACGCATCTTTACCATGGTGTTGAATGTGAATCGATTCATTCAGTTCTAATAGTGCTTAATGCAAGCAGTATCATACACACAGAGGGCATAGCATCGCATAGCAATGCGTTATTTAAAGGGGAAGTTCAAGCATCAGTGAGTAACAAAAACCGCACTAAATCAGTATTTATTCTTATTACTTTCATGTGAAATGTAATAACACGTAATAATGTAGTAATGTCTGAGAACAATTTCTTAGCAACTAGGGATTGCACAAATAGGCCTAGGGTTATACAGGCATCTGGCTACACTGACATTACTGGTATTCATTTGAATCCTTATTAACAAATAAATACAAATATAATTTGGTATGTATGTATGTATTTTTTAATTAATAACAGTAATACCAATGTTGCTTTTTAAAATTTGACTGGGGGCACCAATTAGGATTTCGCCTAGGGCATCAGAATGGCTAGAAACGGCTCTGATGATAAGTAAGGGATCATGTACATCCAGCCTGTTGTAATCGCATAATAAACCCAGACAGGGTGATCAGGAACCTGTCCTGACATGAAATGGACAGGTCTTATATCACCCTGAAGGGGTTTGTTTTTTAATAACAACCAGCTGGATGCACATTATCCTGCTTATTATATGGCTACTTCCCACATAAGTAAATAATTGGACACAAAATATAGATTTTTGTTGAAATATTTTAGTAGCTCACTAAATGCAAAGCTTCAGTGAAGAAAGCAGTTGCAAGCAGCTTTTAGCCAAGACGAGTGAAGAAGTGCTAAGGGATAAAGTACACTCATCACTTTTTACACAGCTTTTCATTTTCAATACAATCAATAAATATAACAGACGCAAGAGGGCAGCAGCTGCGTTTATATGAAACAAGCGAGAGCCAGTCTGCTGTGGAATACAAGAGACATGAAAGTTGTGCAGGTTTCAGACACCCAGATGTGCGGTATTTTATTCACCGTTGCTATTAATGACAATTGTTATCGGGGAATAGCACCTCAAAATGTCAGGACCAATGATTGTCTTTTTAATAAACAGATCAAATTCAGGCTTTTATTCACATATAAACATTGATCAATGCGCATACATAGAGCACATTAAATTGAAACTCAAATGTGTTTGCTTGACACTTGCTTGTGTGTGTTCAGGAGGTGGAGAGCTTCAGCCAGTGGAGGGGAATCCTCATCGGAGCGTGTGGAAGGTTTGCTGTTGGAGAATGGCAGAGGAGGTGAGGAAACTGTAGATCAGAGGTCCACAACGGGGTGCTAGAGGTTCAGTAGGAAATTAGAGAAACAAGCAAATGTAGCAAATTTATTTTTAACGTTAACATGGTAATTTAAGATATTTAAATTAAATATTTTCAACACTTCAAAACTGTTTTGAAACAATATTTGTTTTAATGTATTTGAATTGAATTAAAATGACATAAAATGATTTTGTCCAAAAAAATGTTGTCTTATCATTTCACTCTTACGAATTTTCTCACACAGTATAAATAGATATAAAAGTTTGAAGACATTTGCTCTGTCGGGATAAAAGTCTCAGGAAATTAAAATTGAAAATTAAATCAGGTGAAATGTTTGTAAATTTAATCGACAGCTTCTGTGAATGTCTCAGTCATTATGTTTGTCGTTCTGATTCAGGAGCAGTTCAACAGATATGAAAGAGCCATCTATGCTGCATTGAGTGGAAACCTCAAACAGGTCAATAGCCGTCCATCCATTCTTACACCATTTCTTTCCTCTTGATTTTAGTCATTATTTGAATATGTCCTTATGTGCTGCAGCTGTTACCCGTGTGCGAATCGTGGGAGGACACCGTCTGGGCTTATTTCCGTGTAATGGTGGACACTCTGGTAGAGCAGGAGATCTGTTCTTCTGGTCTGGGCAGTGAGGAGCTGGAGGAGTTACCCAGAGAGTTCCTGGAGACCAAGTATGACTTTAAACACATTCTCATGTACATCATATTAATTCATGTGCTTTTCCATGGAATGATTGATTCCATCATGTGGCTTTTTCAGTTGGACTTTGGAGAAAGTCTTTGAAGAGCTTCAAGCAACAGAATCCAAAGTGAGGATGAATAAATGAGGTAACAGACTAAACAGATTGAAATGTTTCTTTTCTGATCTTGCACAAATGTTTCATGTTGACAGAGGGTTCTGGATGCAACCAAGGAGCATTACCATGTGATTCAGAAGTTTGTCATTCTTGGAGATCTTGATGGTATGCTTTGATAACATATTTTGAGGGATCTTAGTTTTTCTTTTTCAAAGGAGAAATAAACAATTGACTGAACTTGTGTTGAAAGGTCTTCTGGAGGAGCTCAGTGATTGGTTGGGAAGAAGTACACCTTTGCCAGCTCATCTGTTGCGCTTCATGTCACATTTAGTGCTGTTTTATCGCAGTTTGGGCATGCAGCTCAAGGTATGTACACGTACGCATATGTTTTAGATTGTTTTGCTCTTCATGTGTCTAGCTAATTATTGTACAGAGAAAAATATTCAAATGGTTGATTTAAACTCATTTATTGGTTTGATCTGTCTTTGTCAGGAGGAGGTGTGTGTAGATATCCTGAAGGCCTACATCTCTCTGTTAGTGAAGGAGAAGCAGGTGGATCTCATTGCATTCTACGTCAGTCATCTTCCTTCTGACATGGCCGTGTCACAATATGCTCAGTTCCTAGAGGAGGTCACTGAGACTGAGCAGCGCAAACACTGTCTGGACCTGGCAACTCAAGCAGGTGAGGTCAAAGAGTCTTACATTATGGTGAAAGTTTTCTTTTCTTTTTTTCTTTTCTTTTGCGATAACAGACTCAAGGCCCCAATATACTCATAGTGTGACAAAAAAAAAATTTTTGTTCTTCGTTTAGGGGGTAAATAGAAGTTTGCCGCAGTATACTGTTAGAAAACATCCTGACGCTACTGAGAGAGCCGTTTAGATTAATATGTAAATAGGTGCTGAACACTTTCCTCTCAATACCAAAATAAACACACAACAAAAGTGACAGCAGTGAGAAAACAGCAGTTAAGTAAGCATCTGATTCTGATCATAGCGATGTGGATGTTTGCACGAGCTAAATGAAGCCATGTCACATTTATTTATATAGGACTTTAAAAATTACTGTAAAAGGTTAGTTCACTCAAATAGTTCAATAATTCTGTCATTAATTACTCACCCTCATGTCATTCCAAACCCATAAGATATTCGTTCATCTTTGGAGCACAAATTCAGATAAGTTTAATGAAATCTGAGTGCTTTCTGCCCAGCCATTATCAGTAAATGTCAACGAAATTAACACTGCTTTCTGGGGCTTGAAAGTGATAGTTGCATTTTTTTCACAGACGAAAATGAGAACTGAATACACCAAAAGTGTTGGTGTTTTGGTGTATTTTGCCTGTATTTTCGTCAAGGAATAAAAACTAGATGAAAATGTTATGGAGGGACGATTCGGGAATAGATCCAGTCAGAACGATGTCCTGTTCTGTAGATGTGCTTTTGAATCGATGCATGTCTCATAAAACATTTTAAAAAAGTAACTTCTGTGAAAAAGAGAAGAGCAGACATATGAATAGATCTAAATAAGAGTGACGTCATGAAAGAGAGCTCTATTCTGTGTGGTTTTCTGTGCATGCTGCGCACACATCCAATCCGCACAGGCGTACACACTGCTACCTCGCTAGAGTATTGAACTGAATGGACAAATACAAACATTATGTCAAAATGTCCTTGTTTTTTTTTGTTGAAGTATTCACAAAAAACACAGTCGGTTATGTCTTAAGAAAACATAAACAGTAGTGAGAATATTGAATGTGCATCAGTGCATTGGATCCATGCATTTGATCTTAAAGTGACATAAACCTAATGCAGTCTGTGCCCTTAATATTAATCAAACAACAAAAAGAGAAAAGCATTCACTGCTCTTTAATAAGGATTAATTATATTTAATTTATACAAATAAATATGTCTTCTTGAAAGAATAAAGAATGATGTATGCAAGTTGTTATAAAGAATGCATACTGATTATCATTAATTGAAAAGAAGACCATGTCTTTATTTATCTTAAAATTAAATAAAACCACATGTTATATGTCACAGCAGTTAAATCTGTCTGTAATATGTATTGCATGTTCAAACTTTAATATCATTCATAATTAATGTTTTCTCGAGGAGTATAATGGGTTTGGAAATTTTAGAGAGATTCTTAATTAATGCATTACAGTTTAACTAAACCCATTAGATTTTAGTCGACTAAATCTAATGTAGGTGTAGTTGACTAAAATCGTATTATATTTAGTCGACTAAAATATGACTAAAACTAAACGCCATTTCAGTCAAAAAAGACTAAATCAAAATTTGATGTCAAAATTAACCATGCCAGAAAGCTGTTAAAACAAGTATTAAAGTAATCCATGCGTCCTGGTGCTCTTGTGAAAAACGCAATTTGAACCGAAGTGTCAGTTGCTTTCAATTAGACATTTAATTTCTGCTATAAAGCAGCTCCCCAGTGTTTGTTTTTACATGTGGATGTCTGACTTTGACGGACTCGAGAGGAAATGAACCAGAGAAGATTTCCATGTCAAAGCTCATGAGCCCACCTACCTATTGCATCATCGCCATTGAACCAATGGTAGTTTGGTGTTTGCCAGGAGCTAACATTTCTGGAAATTTAGCCTTGGCAAACTGTTTTGAACTCTTGAACTTTGTTTTGGCCCGATTTTGTTCAAAATGACATCAAGCAAAATCAACGAACAAATTGGTGTGAAGTATATCGGGCCTTCACTGTACATAAATTGGGTATTACATGCTTATTACAAATTATGTTAATGCTTTGTGGTGTTTAGGTTTGGATGTGCCATCGATCACAAAAACTGTAGTAGAGACCATCAGAGAGAGAGACACAGATGAGTTTGCCCACCATGACCTGACCCCTGCCCTGGATACAGCAACTACAGTGGTACACATGGACTGTTAACGGTTTTAATTGATAAAACTATAACTAATTACCAATAGAATAAACTGACAACTCTTCATCTATTCACACAGGAAGATCAGCAGAAGATTGATATCATTGACTGGCTGGTGTTTGATCCCGCCCAGCGAGCTGAAGCCCTTAAACAGAGCAATGCCATCATGAGGAAGTTCTTAGGTGAGACTTTTACATCTAAATTATTGTATTAAGATGCAATTGATACTTTTATATTCTGTAATTGATTTTATATTTTGATTTTAGAATTGATTTAAAATGTATTGTTTAGAATGAAACGACTATAATTTATCATAATTTTATATTTATATTTGAAATTATTTTTCTGTTCTTAATGCCATCACATTTGAAAGATTTATTGTGTAAACTAAAATGTGTTTATAATGTTTGTGAATTAATAATTTTACGTGTGAATGAGAACTTCTCTCAACAATACAGTTTTGACCCTATGCAACTCATATTTAGGTGCAAAAATACATTAGTTTTTTATATTGCTATAATTGTAATGAGTCTATTCATAGTTTTCAGTCATGTGACTGTCGCGGAACCCTGGAGGGCAAAACAGACGTAGAACTGCAGCACAGCCTTTCAATGTTCCATCTTAAAAACAAAATATGTGAACAAGATGCAAGTTTTGGGCACTTGTGATCCATATACAGCACCTGCTGCAGTATTTCAATCACTGTAAACAGTGATTGTTTAAAAACGCTTTTAATGTGAAAAACACTTAGCAAGCATTGGTTGCACCAATAAGGATTAAATTAAGCAAAGTTTGATCTGGATTTTATGTTAAATCAAATTGTGTTGCACCCCTTAATTTTAAACACAGATTAACTATGCCGAAACGCCAATAGAATTAAAGGGTGGATCAAGCAGGCGGAGGGGTGAACCAACGCCAGGCTAAAAAAATCCTTATTAGTGCAACCAGACCCTTAAAGTACTGTAATATAATAAAAAAAAGTGATATTAAAAAAGATTAAATTAAGTTTTCACCTTTTTGATGATGCATACTATATACAGACAAGCAGATGAGCCCAGATATGAACACAATGCGTTTTCTTTATAATGGTTTTCGATGAAAGAAAAAAAAAACGGTTACCGAGAAACCTTGTGTTGCATTAATATTCTGTGTTTATTTGCTTGCCCATACAAAGTGTGCATAATCAATAAGTTGTATATTGAATTTGGTCTTTTAATATCACTGTCTTACCGCATTAGAACTTACTGCAAACCTGGTAAAAATGACTGGTGGTCAATAGAGGAAAGCCTTGTTTTGCCCTCCCGGTGGGCGTTCCTATAATGGCATGATGTCACGTGAAAAATATGAATAGCTTTGTTTGCTCGATTCAACGCATTCTTTTATTTATTCACATATAATGCTCTTTTTTTGCCATAGCATCTAAGAAGCATGATGCAGCTAAGATGGTCTTTGCCAAAGTGCCGGAAGATTCCATGCGGGAGATCTACCGACAGTGGGAGGAGCAGGGCATGGACACGCCCTTCCTGCTGAGGAGCAGAATGCTATTCGAGAGCATCTGTGCATCCGTGCCTATCTGGTGAGAAGCAACATCTTTGTGCAACACTGATTTGTTTGTCACTGTAATGAACATACAATACAGTTTAAAAGTTTGGATAAATAACATTTTTTTATATATTTTTTTTTATTATTATTATTATTTTTTTTTTTTTTTTGAAAGAAATCTTTTATGATGACTTCTGAAGGATCACTTGACACTAGGGATGCACCAATGTATCGGCCGCCAATATTTGATCAATTTGTATGGTTTATTAATGAACTGCGTGAAGACACTGAGCTGTATGTCTGCTGCATAATCCAAGATTATAATCTTCTAATCCTGCTGCGCTGCTGTCTCCGTTTTAATGTTAATCAAACAACAAAAGAACAAAAAAAACTTGCTCACTACTCTTGACTAAGTAACTTTTGTAGGCTAACTTTCATAAGGATTAATTTGCGCATTGCGGACAACGCACACGGAATCCAGTCATAACTGAATTTACTGCATAGCGGAATGCTGTGGAATTTGTCAAAGTTTTGATGAATAAATAAAACATAGGTCAGTACACTTAAATCAAATAGTGATATATACTACTGTCTGTGAATATTAAGCCGCAAAAAGATCCTGCATGTTTCTGTGTGTCTGTGTGAGACACACACACACACACACACACACTGAAACTCACTGTGTTTTTCAGCCTCTGCCGCCTCAATATGAGGACATGAATGCATCTTCTTGCGCATTTTACCGTTTCATTTGACAAAATCTATCGTCATATCATAAACACACACACAGGAACTTGTCTTCACGGCATCCCGTCAAAATAAAAGTTCAGTTTAACAAAGTAATTTTAATTGTACAGTAGAATTTAGCTACGTCTCAATCTAATAATAATATATGCATTTCATTTATACAGTGAAGAATATGCAGTGTTATTTAACATTACACCTACTTAAAAAGCACTGTTTATTTCATATGTATCTTGTTCTGTTATATTTATGTATTTATGTTGGCCTGCTAAAATGTTAAATGGATCCATGTTCATTAGAAATCATTTGATAATGCAGCAATAAACTAGCTAGTAGGAATGAATGTTTTTTGCTGATTTAATGCATGATCAAAACATTTAAAAATTCAAATAAGAGGGCAAAGGACAAATATCGGTATTGGAATCGGCCAATAATTGTTTGTTAAAATCGGTATCAACCGCAAAAAATCCTATCGGTGCATCCCTATGTGACACCGAAGAAATAATATTTTGTGTAAAAACTTTTTGCAATACTACTGTTTTTACTGTATTTTTAACAAATAAATGCAGTATTGGTGAGCATAAGGGACGTGAAAAACTAAACTTTGTTTTCTTAATAATTCCTACCCCTGCAGGAAGCTCATGAAGCATTTAATGAGTGGTTCAAGCACATGAACTGCCCTCCGGTGAAACCCACAGCACCTGCTCAAGCAAAGTTTACAGAGAAGGTGGCCCATGAGATGAAAGAAGCAGAGTACAAGGTCAGAACAGAACATCCACACTGTGCTGACAACTATTCTGTAGTGAACACGTCTAACTTTAATCGTTAATGGCTTTTCTTTTTCACTTCCTCCAGATGGAGTATGAGAACTGGCAGGGGCGTCTGGGAGCACTGACTGAGGATGTGAAGGAGAGGATCTATAATGTTCTGCTGTTTGTAGATGGAGGCTGGATGGTGGATGTCAGAGAGGTGAGTTGGTTCACTATTAATTTACAGCTTTGATAAACATTATAACTCAGGTCAGAGGTCATTTATAACCAGGACTGTCACGATTTAAGTACTCGATTTAAAAAATCCTTGATTGGAATTTACACATATTGAGTAACCAGCAAAATACCGGAAGTGATGCATTCCAGAGACGAGAATCCATGAACTGCATTATAAGACCATTTACTAAGGCTGCACAATGTTTTAACTTTTCAAAAACCTTACTAAAGCATTATGCTATTGTGAATTCACCAAGGCACGTATGCCGTACGGCAAGGGTGTCCAATCCTGCTCATGGAGGGCCACTGTCCTGTTTAGCTCCAAGCCCAATTAAACACAACTGAAACAGCTAATCAAGGTGGCAAACTAGAGACCTCCAGCAGGTGTGTTGAGGCAAGCAAGAGCTAAACTCTGCAGGACAGCGGCCCTCCTTGACCGAGTTTGGACACCCCTGCCCTACGGGTTTATATATATATATATATATAATATAACTTACGCCAACACAGGAGAAAACATCAATATGTTTATAAACATGTGAGCTGTTCATCGCAATTTCAAAATAAAAGTCTGAACCTTCTCTCTGAGTTTGCATGTTATGTCCACATATTCTTGGTCAAAAAATTACAGTGGCTGTCCATTTCTATCGTTAAGAAGTGGCCAAATATTAAAGATTAAGTAAACATTTGAGGTAAATGTTGTTTGTCTAAAGCCCGGGACACGATTTTCAGCTGTCCCAGACGAAAGATTGCCATCGTGAAACCGTCGTGGCGATTTCTGTGACCGTGGCTCCTAATCCGTAGTCCTATGTCGTACAATGAGAGAGGTTCAAAGACGGTCGTTTGCACAGTCTTGAGACAAAAGATAGCCTGCAACGATTTTCTGAGTGTCAGAAATTCAGCATTATCACCGCACAGTGTTTTTTGTTGCTACGACCTAGGTCTACTGACCAGCCAATAAAAACGGGACGTGAAATCAACGCGACATGCCGCTAAAATTTAAAACTGATTACCACAAGCTCTTTTCACTTCCTTTCACCACATCCTCTTTTTTTCAGCACACAAAAATGAAAACTGCCAAAGTGTTGGTCTTTTTGTTTACCACTAGCACACACTGATGTTTTATTCTTCTATAGAAACTTGCATCGTAGGCTACGAGCCAATAGGTGATTGACATGCATGTCGTACCCAGGTTTGACAGACTGTGTCGCAGAGTGTGATTTGTAATGATCTTATGGATTGTTTAAATCGTGCAGTGTATCCCGGGCTTAATGTTTAAACAAGGATTTGATTTACTGTAAGTGTAAAGTGTAACAACACCAGGCCGATGGCGCCCTCTGCAGGCATTTGTTATAATACATCATGTGCATAGGTTGATTGTTTATATTATTTATATTGTGTATTTTAAGTGTTGTTCTATGAAACTTGCATTTAATACTTTATTTGAACCAAATATTATTGCATCTTTTTTTAATATATATGTATTTTAAGTTATTTTAAAGGCTTAGTTCTTTGCTTGTCTATTTTTGTCACCCAATAAAAAACAAAAAACAGATTACTCAATTACCATAAATAATCATTAGTGACTGTCCTATTCATAACCTTTAATCATTTAATATGTATCATATTTATAAAAAAAATTGGTTTGTAGGAAGTTCAGGATTTGCTGAATATGTGTGTTTGCAGGAAGCAGAGGAAGACTCTGATCGCACTCATCAAATGGCTCTGCTGCGGCGTTTGTGTCTACCCATGATGTCGTTCCTTCTGCTAACCGTACTGCAGCGCACTGAACGCCACCAGGAGAGCCTGCGTCTGGCTGACATCATCGCTTCTGACCAACACACACTATATGAGGTGTGGCATCTAAACCTTCTAGAGAATGATTGTGAATGTAGACATGAAAAGTGTTTCTCTTTTTAAATTACCATAAATGGTGAAAGTAAATGCATTAGTGTGTTGTTTTAAAGTAAAGCTATTTATGTGATCTGAACTTACTTTCTCTGTCAGGTTTTCTCTAAAGAGGAGCTACAGAAGTTTCTCCAGAAGATGAGGGAATCCTCTCTACTTTTGCTGGATAAAGGCCTTGATCCACTTGGATATGAGATTCAGCCCTAGAGACCGTTTTCTCATGCTGTTCATGTCCTCAGTCCTGTTTGGGAAAAAAATTGAGCTTAGTAATTTTGTATTTGAATAAAGATTGGTCGATTGTTTAGCTACAGATGTATGTTTTTATGAGTCACTGAATTTTAAAGTATACCTTCCTCTAAATATATATATATATATATATATATATATATATATATATATATATATATATATATATATATATATATATATATATATATATATATATATATATATATATAGTGCTTGTGTGTGATTACATTTACATTTTAGTTTGATTTTAGGCTTCACTGTATTTTAGTTATATAGATTCTCTATCCTTTAATTTAGCGATATCTTATTTTTTTTCTTTAAAAAACAAAACAAAAACAAAAAAACTGATAAAAAACGAATCTAAACAAGTAAGAAATCGCTCCAAACGATTCAGTGCGTGAGTGAGCTGTCCGAATCATTCACTGAACCAGTGAATCAATCGGACTGAACCGATTCAGACCAGTTGCCAACCAGTATCATGACTTTCTTTAAAAAGAACCGTTAAAAATGATTCATTTACGATGCGGGTAATAGTTTTAATTATAAACAGCTGACAGAAAATACGGGACACAACTTTAGTAACTTCTATAATGGCCATTTCTGACCACAGTAAAAGAGAGATAAGTAAATGGTGCCGAGACCCAAATTATTGGAAAGTATTTTCACAGCTGTCACGACAGCGTCAAAACGAGACGCGAGTTCATCATTTGTCAGCGTCAACTGACAGTCACGCGCAGACCACAAATCTAACGGAAGCGTTTCCGGTGGAAGACCCAAAACCTTCAAATGACACACCACAACTCATATCTTCATCTCTGTAAGTTTCCCAAACCACATTACACGAGCGTGTGAGCTGTATATTGACAGTCAGACAGCGGTCCGTTGCGTTTCAGTTCAATTTGTATCTCACAATTTGAATATAACGTTAAACTCCCAGTTCAGATTTTTGTGTCTTGCAATTGCAAGTTTACATCTCTCAATTTGGACTTTTTTCCATACGAAAAGGCATTTGTAATCCTGAAAATGTATGTGTTTGAGTTTGTTTGGAGGCTATGTTTGAAACAAAAGAACGACGGAAGTCACCATTTAGGCCAGAATGCGTTTTTCGAATGGCTACATGTTATTTTTGCACAATTTATTTTATCATTATTGTTTACTGTAGGCTACGCCATGAATTATGTAAGTGCTTTGACCGTGTTGACCTTGATCCATCAATATTGACCTGTACGGTCACGCCAAAAGGGAAATCGCTGTGTTGACTTTGACCAAGGGTGCTTCTCAATCAGCTCCCTAGTTCAGTAACGTTAGTCAGGGCACTGTTCAGGGAGTAAAGCCCATTGAATGATTCCCTGGTCAGTGCCCTGACTACTGAACTAGGGAGCTGTTTGAGACGCACCCCTTGTTAATTTCTTTCTTGACATCATATTCTGCTTGGGTTGTTTTGGTTAATTGATCATGTCACAATAATAAAAAACAAAACAAAAAAACACTGACGCTGACCTCAGATTCAAGCTCCAGACCCGAATCATCAATATAGTCTGAATGTTCATTATGAACATTTAGTTTTAAAACGAGTGTGTAACTTAAGAATGTTTTGCTCTCTGCACTGATTCTCAACCAGGTGGCAAAAAAGTGTAACTTTGTCTAAGTGTAAAACTAAAACTGTTT
Organism: Gobiocypris rarus; assembly: GCA_023029165.1. NCBI lineage: Eukaryota > Metazoa > Chordata > Actinopteri > Cypriniformes > Gobionidae > Gobiocypris > Gobiocypris rarus. The sequence goes on from CM040923.1 coordinate 15,027,178, forward strand.
TTTATTTATAGCATAAGTCTAATGATATAATAGTTGTCACATAAGCAAGACAATTTCAACTTTTAGTTTGCAGACTTTTTTATTTACAGAGGTGAAGAGGGACGGTGATCTGCATTAGGAGGAGTTGTAGTTGCGGTTGTGCTTGTTGATCCACAAGTGCTTCAGTTTCTGATCATTCATGTAGCGTTCAAGCAGTAACTCTCTTTCTTTTCGCTCCTTCTCCTTGACTATTTTCTTCTCCTCCTTTTTCTTTGCCTTCTCCACTGCCCAGGTGAACAGAACAAGTGGCAGTTTTCTTTTGCACTTTTCCTGGGCGTTCACATTGTTCTGGGTCTCATTGTTGTCAGGAGAGTCTACAAAGAGCTCCATCATGTGCTCATCGATCTGAGAGGCATCATCCAAATGGCCTTGTATAGCCTTGGAGTCTCCCATATCACTGGGGTCACCTTCCTCTTCCTCAAATCCCTGGGCGTCCACAACCCGCTCGCCCACACTTCCTCCTGCACCTTGCTGTCCTTCTCCAACCAAGCAACCATCTTTCTCGGTTTCATTTCAGCCTCCAGCGTTTGCGGGCGTTCAGACTTGAGTAAGTCACTGGCCCGGATGGTCTTCCTGTGTACTCCACATGTTCTCCTCATCCTCTATGTCAACCAGAATGAGTTCTGGAGGTGGCTCAAATGGGGAAGATGTGAGCGGAGGCTTCCGGCTGGGAGGACGTTGCAGAGCAACGACTTCATCAGGTGCAGGAGTGGGGCTTGGAGGAAGTCGTTTGGGAGGACGCACTTGGGATGAAGAGCGTCGGATGGAAAACAGTCCATCAGGTGCTGGAGTGGGACGTGGCGGAACCACCAACAGTTTGGGAGGGTTCTCTTGAAGTGGAGAACATGGCAGGGATAACACATCCTCACATGCTGGAGCTGGTTTCTGAGGCTTTGTCACTGGTGGCAGGGGTTTGAAGTGAGCGGCTGGTAGAGTGAGGTGTCCGGAGACACTTGGAAGCTTTGGTTCTCCCTCTATTGGCTTTAAGAAGGAAGATCTGACCGTAGTATGCACAGGTTTGACCTCCACAAGAAGTGGCGTTGGTTCTGTGATCTTCGGTTTTCTCTCCCTCTTTTTCTTTTCTCCAGCTTCTCTAAGCTCACTTCCTCCCTCCATCAACTTTTGTAGACTGTGCGTCCCTCTCTTTTTCTGGTGGACACGTCCTCTCTTCTTTGTCTTTTCAAGGCTGAGTGTTACCGTGTCTAAATCAGCCTCATCCTTATGACTGCCTCCCTTATTGATCTTCACCTCTCTTTCCTCCTTTCTCTCTCCCAGCTGGTACTTCTCAGGTACCTTGCGGCATCTCTTCCTGCACTTCGTGTCAATGGCAGAGAAGTTGAAGGCCTCACACTCCTCTTGAAGTTTCTCTACTGCCGCTAATTCTTGCGCTGCACACTGCTGTGCTCTCTGGGGTGTCTCCCTTCTGCGCAAGAAGTGAGCGAAACACTCAAAGAGTTGTCTGAATACACTGCCAAACAGCGCCATCACTGAATGCTGCAAGTGAATTCAATATTTGTCGTCAATATCTGAAGAAAGTCTCGAAAGTCTTTCGATCTGTTCACTCCTAACACACCAACAAGCAAACTAGAGTCAGAGCTGCAGTTTACAGCTGCCAGAACAGAATCTCCACTATGATGTCACAATGGTGAGCGCAACCCTGACGCAGCAAACACACACATTTACACTAGTGGCACCAAATTGAATATTGACTGTTTCCAAACAAGTTTCTTAAACAGGGGTGGATTTAGTGATTTTGGGGGCCCCAGGCAAAATATAGAAATGTGGCCCTACAATTGTATGCATTTATCTGGGATCAATCCTTGAGCTTCCTTTATCTTGCTGCCTTCACTATCGGAAATTTTGTATTTCCCACTTCTAAAGTTGTGATTACAAGCTCATCGCATAAAAAGTTTTGTCTTGGGAGTGCGTTCATGTCCAGGTTTTCATTTAGGAAATTATAATTTCAATAGCACATGAAGGCAACATCTGTTGTGATGCTTTTGCTGCATTTTGTCAATTTTCTTATGCGTTATAATGGCTTTTATTTTTATTTTACACCTAAAATAGCAACTAAGCTATATAGTGAAATGACACATGGAACGGTCTGAGGGGTGTGGTGCGGCTTAAAACAGTATTAGCGTAGGTGGTGCTTTGGGGTAATTTGGGGTGAGCGCTAATTAAAACAATAATAATTAAAAAAAAACAATAAAAATATAATATTCACTGTTGCTCAGTATTTAGTTATATCTTCAGAAGTTCAGATGCATAATATTTTTATTTGCTACAAGCAGGATACACAAGAAGCACGTTCAATGAGGACGAGACGGTTGTCGTGGCAACGAATATCACAGCAACTGCTTGCTTCCATACTGAATGTGCATCTCGTATAAAAAGCATTTTTAGGGGGATTTTGGGGGCCCAAGGCAGTCGCCTACCTTTTGCCTAAAGGTAAATCCACCTCTGCCTAAACACTGGTCTCCCTCCTTGAATATTAAAGAATATTAGAGTTCCCTGGTTCAAAATATTCAAAAAGTAGCATATTAAATTTAAAACCTTAATCTCCTAGCATATTTATGCACAGTGTTGCCCAAGGACATCTTTAACCGTGTAATAGATTACTACTAACTACTCTCTCTTAAGTATTCCATTACTTATTACTAATTATTTTCTAAATCCTCGACCAGTTTTGGTTAATTGATCATGTCACAATAATAAAAAACAAAACAAAAACACTGACGCTGACCTCAGATTCAAGCTCCAGACCGAATCATCAATATAGTCTGAATGTTCATTATGAACATTTAGTTTTAAAACGAGTGTGTAACTTAAGAATGTTTTGCTCTCTGCACTGATTCTCAACCAGGTGGCAAAAAAGTGTAACTTTGTCTAAGTGTAAAACTAAAACTGTTTTTTATTTATAGCATAAGTCTAATGATATAATAGTTGTCACATAAGCAAGACAATTTCAACTTTTAGTTTGCAGACTTTTTTATTTACAGAGGTGAAGAGGGACGGTGATCTGCATTAGGAGGAGTTGTAGTTGCGGTTGTGCTTGTTGATCCACAAGTGCTTCAGTTTCTGATCATTCATGTAGCGTTCAAGCAGTAACTCTCTTTCTTTTCGCTCCTTCTCCTTGACTATTTTCTTCTCCTCCTTTTTCTTTGCCTTCTCCACTGCCCAGGTGAACAGAACAAGTGGCAGTTTTCTTTTGCACTTTTCCTGGACGTTCACATTGTTCTGGGTCTCATTGTTGTCGTCAGGAGAGTCTACAAAGAGCTCCATCATGTGCTCATCGATCTGAGAGGCATCATCCAAATGGCCTTGTATAGCCTTGGAGTCTCCCATATCACTGGGGTCACCTTCCTCTTCCTCAAATCCCTGGGACGTCCACAACCGCTCGCCCACACTTCCTCCTGCACCTTGCTGTCCTTCTCCAACCAAGCAACCATCTTTCTCGGTTTCATTTCAGCCTCCAGCGTTTGCGCGTTCAGACTTGAGTAAGTCACTGGCCCGGATGGTCTTCCTGTGTACTCCACATACTGTTCTCCTCATCCTCTATGTCAACCAGAATGAGCTCTGGACGTGGCTCAAATGGGGAAGATGTGAGCGGCGGAGGCTTCCGGCTGGGAGGACGTTGCAGAGCAACGACTTCATCAGGTGCAGGAGTGGGGCTTGGAGGAAGTCGTTTGGGAGGGCACTTGGGATGAAGAGCGTCGGATGGAAAACAGTCCATCAGGTGCTGGAGAGGGACGTGGCGGAACCACCAACAGTTTGGGAGGGTTCTCTTGAAGTGGAGAACATGGCAGGGATAACACATCCTCACATGCTGGAGCTGGTTTCTGAGGCTTTGTCACTGGTGGCAGGGGTTTGAAGTGAGCGGCTGGTAGAGTGAGGTGTCCGGAGACACTTGGAAGCTTTGGTTCTCCTCTATTGGCCTTAAGAAGGAAGATCTGACCGTAGTATGCACAGGTTTGACCTCCACAAGAAGTGGCGTTGGTTCTGTGATCTTCGGTTTTCTCTCCCTCTTTTTCTTTTCTCCAGCTTCTCTAAGCTCACTTCCTCCCTCCATCAACTTTTGTAGACTGTGCGTCCCTCTCTTTTTCTGGTGGACACGTCCTCTCTTCTTTGTCTTTTCAAGGCTGAGTGTTACCGTGTCTATATCAGCCTCATCCTTATGACTGCCTCCCTTATTGATCTTCACCTCTCTTTCCTCCTTTCTCTCTCCCAGCTGGTACTTCTCAGGTACCTTGCGGCATCTCTTCCTGCACTTCGTGTCAATGGCAGAGAAGTTGAAGGCCTCACACTCCTCTTGAAGTTTCTCTACTGCCGCTAATTCTTGCGCTGCACACTCCTGTGCTCTCTGGGGTGTCTCCCTTCTGCGCAAGAAGTGAGCGAAACACTCAAGAGTTGTCTGAATACACTGCCAAACAGCGCCATCACTGAATGCTGCAAGTGAATTCAATATTTGTCGTCAATATCTGAAGAAAGTCTCGAAAGTCTTTCGATCTGTTCACTCCTAACACACCAACAAGCAAACTAGAGTCAGAGCTGCAGTTTACAGCTGCCAGAACAGAATCTCCACTATGATGTCACAATGGTGAGCGCAACCCTGACGCAGCAAACACACACATTTACACTAGTGGCACCAAATTGAATATTGACTGTTTCCAAACAAGTTTCTTAAACAGGGGTGGATTTAGTGATTTTGGGGGCCCCAGGCAAAATATAGAAATGTGGCCCTACAATTGTATGCATTTATCTGGGATCAATCCTTGAGCTTCCTTTATCTTGCTGCCTTCACTATCGGAAATTTTGTATTTCCCACTTCTAAAGTTGTGATTACAAGCTCATCGCATAAAAAGTTTTGTCTTGGGAGTGCGTTCATGTCCAGTTTTTCAACTAGGAAATTATAATTTCAATAGCACATGAAGGCAGCATCTGTTGGGATGCTTTTTGCTGCATTTTGTGCAATTTTTCTTGTACGTTATAATGGCTTTTATTTTTCTTTTACACCCTAAAATAGCAACTAAGCTATATAGTGAAATGACACATGGAACGGTCTGAGGGGTGTGGTGCGGCTTAAAACAGTATTAGCGTAGGTGGTGCTTTGGGGTAATTTGGGGTGAGCGCTAATTAAAACAATAATAATAAAAAAAAAACAATAAAAATATAATATTCACTGTTGCTCAGTATTTAGTTATATCTTCAGAAGTTCAGATGCATAATATTTTTATTTGCTACAAGCAGGATACACAAGAAGCACGTTCAATGAGGACGAGACGGTTGTCGTGGCAACGAATATCACAGCAACTGCTTGCTTCCATACTGAATGTGCATCTCGTATAAAAGCATTTTTAGGGGGATTTTGGGGGCCCAAGGCAGTCGCCTACCTTTTGCCTAAAGGTAAATCCACCTCTGCCTAAACACTGGTCTCCCTCCTTGAATATTAAAGAATATTAGAGTTCCCTGGTTCAAAATATTCAAAAAGTAGCATATTAAATTTAAAACCTTAATCTCCTAGCATATTTATGCACAGTGTTGCCCAAGGACATCTTTAACCGTGTAATAGATTACTACTAACTACTCTCTCTTAAGTATTCCATTACTTATTACTAATTATTTTCTAAATCCTCGACCAGTTTTGGTTAATTGATCATGTCACAATAATAAAAAACAAAACAAAAAAACACTGACGCTGACCTCAGATTCAAGCTCCTGACCCGAATCATCAATATAGTCTGAATGTTCATTATGAACATTTAGTTTTAAAACGAGTGTGTAACTTAAGAATGTTTTGCTCTCTGCACTGATTCTCAACCAGGTGGCAAAAAAGTGTAACTTTGTCTAAGTGTAAAACTAAAACTGTTTTTTATTTATAGCATAAGTCTAATGATATAATAGTTGTCACATAAGCAAGACAATTTCAACTTTTAGTTTGCAGACTTTTTTATTTACAGAGGTGAAGAGGGACGGTGATCTGCATTAGGAGGAGTTGTAGTTGCGGTTGTGCTTGTTGATCCACAAGTGCTTCAGTTTCTGATCATTCATGTAGCGTTCAAGCAGTAACTCTCTTTCTTTTCGCTCCTTCTCCTTGACTATTTTCTTCTCCTCCTTTTTCTTTGCCTTCTCCACTGCCCAGGTGAACAGAACAAGTGGCAGTTTTCTTTTGCACTTTTCCTGGACGTTCACATTGTTCTGGGTCTCATTGTTGTCGTCAGGAGAGTCTACAAAGAGCTCCATCATGTGCTCATCGATCTGAGAGGCATCATCCAAATGGCCTTGTATAGCCTTGGAGTCTCCCATATCACTGGGGTCACCTTCCTCTTCCTCAAATCCCTGGACGTCCACAACTTCGCTCGCCCACACTTCCTCCTGCACCTTGCTGTCCTTCTCCAACCAAGCAACCATCTTTCTCGGTTTCATTTCAGCCTCCAGCGTTTGCGGGCGTTCAGACTTGAGTAAGTCACTGGCCCGGATGGTCTTCCCTGTGTACTCCACATACTCGTTCTCCTCATCCTCTATGTCAACCAGAATGAGCTCTGGAGGTGGCTCAAATGGGGAAGATGTGAGCGGCGGAGGCTTCCGGCTGGGAGGACGTTGCAGAGCAACGACTTCATCAGGTGCAGGAGTGGGGCTTGGAGGAAGTCGTTTGGGAGGACGACTTGGGATGAAGAGCGTCGGATGGAAAACAGTCCATCAGGTGCTGGAGAGGGACGTGGCGGAACCACCAACAGTTTGGGAGGGTTCTCTTGAAGTGGAGAACATGGCAGGGATAACACATCCTCACATGCTGGAGCTGGTTTCTGAGGCTTTGTCACTGGTGGCAGGGGTTTGAAGTGAGCGGCTGGTAGAGTGAGGTGTCCGGAGACACTTGGAAGCTTTGGTTCTCCCTCTATTGGCCTTAAGAAGGAAGATCTGACCGTAGTATGCACAGGTTTGACCTCCACAAGAAGTGGCGTTGGTTCTGTGATCTTCGGTTTTCTCTCCCTCTTTTCTTTTCTCCAGCTTCTCTAAGCTCACTTCCTCCCTCCATCAACTTTTGTAGACTGTGCGTCCCTCTCTTTTTCTGGTGGACACTCCTCTCTTCTTTGTCTTTTCAAGGCTGAGTGTTACCGTGTCTATATCAGCCTCATCCTTATGACTGCCTCCCTTATTGATCTTCACCTCTCTTTCCTCCTTTCTCTCTCCCAGCTGGTACTTCTCAGGTACCTTGCGGCATCTCTTCCTGCACTTCGTGTCAATGGCAGAGAAGTTGAAGGCCTCACACTCCTCTTGAAGTTTCTCTACTGCCGCTAATTCTTGCGCTGCACACTCCTGTGCTCTCTGGGGTGTCTCCCTTCTGCGCAAGAAGTGAGCGAAACACTCAAAGAGTTGTCTGAATACACTGCCAAACAGCGCCATCACTGAATGCTGCAAGTGAATTCAATATTTGTCGTCAATATCTGAAGAAAGTCTCGAAAGTCTTTCGATCTGTTCACTCCTAACACACCAACAAGCAAACTAGAGTCAGAGCTGCAGTTTACAGCTGCCAGAACAGAATCTCCACTATGATGTCACAATGGTGAGCGCAACCCTGACGCAGCAAACACACACATTTACACTAGTGGCACCAAATTGAATATTGACTGTTTCCAAACAAGTTTCTTAAACAGGGGTGGATTTAGTGATTTTGGGGGCCCCAGGCAAAATATAGAAATGTGGCCCTACAATTGTATGCATTTATCTGGGATCAATCCTTGAGCTTCCTTTATCTTGCTGCCTTCACTATCGGAAATTTTGTATTTCCCACTTCTAAAGTTGTGATTACAAGCTCATCGCATAAAAAGTTTTGTCTTGGGAGTGCGTTCATGTCCAGGTTTTCATTTAGGAAATTATAATTTCAATAGCACATGAAGGCAACATCTGTTGTGATGCTTTTTGCTGCATTTTGTCCAATTTTTCTTATGCGTTATAATGGCTTTTATTTTTATTTTACACCCTAAAATAGCAACTAAGCTATATAGTGAAATGACACATGGAACGGTCTGAGGGGTGTGGTGCGCTTAAAACAGTATTAGCGTAGGTGGTGCTTTGGGGTAATTTGGGGTGGCGCTAATTAAAACAATAATAATTAAAAAAACAATAAAAATATAATATTCACTGTTGCTCAGTATTTAGTTATATCTTCAGAAGTTCAGATGCATAATATTTTTATTTGCTACAAGCAGGATACACAAGAAGCACGTTCAATGAGGACGAGGCGGTTGTCGTGGCAACGAATATCACAGCAACTGCTTGCTTCCATACTGAATGTGCATCTCGTATAAAAGCATTTTTAGGGGGATTTTGGGGGCCCAAGGCAGTCGCCTACCTTTTGCCTAAAGGTAAATCCACCTCTGCCTAAACACTGGTCTCCCTCCTTGAATATTAAAGAATATTAGAGTTCCTGGTTCAAAATATTCAAAAAGTAGCATATTAAATTTAAAACCTTAATCTCCTAGCATATTTATGCACAGTGTTGCCCAAGGACATCTTTAACCGTGTAATAGATTACTACTAACTACTCTCTCTTAAGTATTCCATTACTTATTACTAATTATTTTCTAAATCCTCGACCAGTTTTGGTTAATTGATCATGTCACAATAATAAAAAACAAAACAAAAAAACACTGAATCTGACCTCAGATTCAAGCTCCTGACCGAATCATCAATATAGTCTGAATGTTCATTATGAACATTTAGTTTTAAAACGAGTGTGTAACTTAAGAATGTTTTGCTCTCTGCACTGATTCTCAACCAGGTGGCAAAAAGTGTAACTTTGTCTAAGTGTAAAACTAAAACTGTTTTTTATTTATAGCATAAGTCTAATGATATAATAGTTGTCACATAAGCAAGACAATTTCAACTTTTAGTTTGCAGACTTTTTTATTTACAGAGGTGAAGAGGGGGTGATCTGCATTAGGAGGAGTTGTAGTTGCGGTTGTGCTTGTTGATCCACAAGTGCTTCAGTTTCTGATCATTCATGTAGCGTTCAAGCAGTAACTCTCTTTCTTTTTCCTTCTCCTTGACTATTTTCTTCTCCTCCTTTTTCTTTGCCTTCTCCACTGCCCAGGTGAACAGAACAAGTGGCAGTTTTCTTTTGCACTTTTCCTGGACGTTCACATTGTTCTGGGTCTCATTGTTGTCGTCAGGAGAGTCTACAAAGAGCTCCATCATGTGCTCATCGATCTGAGAGGCATCATCCAAATGGCCTTGTATAGCCTTGGAGTCTCCCATATCACTGGGGTCACCTTCCTCTTCCTCAAATCCTGGGCGTCCACAACCCGCTCGCCCATACTTCCTCCTGCACCTTGCTGTCCTTCTCCAACCAAGCAACCATCTTTCTCGGTTTCATTTCAGCCTCCAGCGTTTGCGGGCGTTCAGACTTGAGTAAGTCACTGGCCCGGATGGTCTTCCCTGTGTACTCCACATACTCGTTCTCCTCATCCTCTATGTCAACCAGAATGAGCTCTGGACGTGGCTCAAATGGGGAAGATGTGAGCGGCGGAGGCTTCCGGCTGGGAGGACGTTGCAGAGCAACGACTTCATCAGGTGCAGGAGTGGGGCTTGGAGGAAGTCGTTTGGGAGGACGCACTTGGGATGAAGAGCGTCGGATGGAAAACAGTCCATCAGGTGCTGGAGAGGGACGTGGCGGAACCACCAACAGTTTGGGAGGGTTCTCTTGAAGTGGAGAACATGGCAGGGATAACACATCCTCACATGCTGGAGCTGGTTTCTGAGGCTTTGTCACTGGTGGCAGGGGTTTGAAGTGAGCGGCTGGTAGAGTGAGGTGTCCGGAGACACTTGGAAGCTTTGGTTCTCCCTCTATTGGCCTTAAGAAGGAAGATCTGACCGTAGTATGCACAGGTTTGACCTCCACAAGAAGTGGCGTTGGTTCTGTGATCTTCGGTTTTCTCTCCCTCTTTTTCTTTTCTCCAGCTTCTCTAAGCTCACTTCCTCCCTCCATCAACTTTTGTAGACTGTGCGTCCCTCTCTTTTTCTGGTGGACACGTCCTCTCTTCTTTGTCTTTTCAAGGCTGAGTGTTACCGTGTCTATATCAGCCTCATCCTTATGACTGCCTCCCTTATTGATCTTCACCTCTCTTTCCTCCTTTCTCTCTCCCAGCTGGTACTTCTCAGGTACCTTGCGGCATCTCTTCCTGCACTTCGTGTCAATGGCAGAGAAGTTGAAGGCCTCACACTCCTCTTGAAGTTTCTCTACTGCCGCTAATTCTTGCGCTGCACACTCCTGTGCTCTCTGGGGTGTCTCCCTTCTGCGCAAGAAGTGAGCGAAACACTCAAAGAGTTGTCTGAATACACTGCCAAACAGCGCCATCACTGAATGCTGCAAGTGAATTCAATATTTGTCGTCAATATCTGAAGAAAGAAAGTCTTTCGATCTGTTCACTCCTAACACACCAACAAGCAAACTAGAGTCAGAGCTGCAGTTTACAGCTGCCAGAACAGAATCTCCACTATGATGTCACAATGGTGAGCGCAACCCTGACGCAGCAAACACACACATTTACACTAGTGGCACCAAATTGAATATTGACTGTTTCCAAACAAGTTTCTTAAACAGGGGTGGATTTAGTGATTTTGGGGCCCCAGGCAAAATATAGAAATGTGGCCCTACAATTGTATGCATTTATCTGGGATCAATCCTTGAGCTTCCTTTATCTTGCTGCCTTCACTATCGGAAATTTTGTATTTCCCACTTCTAAAGTTGTGATTACAAGCTCATCGCATAAAAGTTTTGTCTTGGGAGTGCGTTCATGTCCAGGTTTTCATTTAGGAAATTATAATTTCAATAGCACATGAAGGCAACATCTGTTGTGATGCTTTTTGCTGCATTTTGTCCAATTTTTCTTGTACGTTATAATGGCTTTTATTTTTATTTTACACCCTAAAATAGCAACTAAGCTATATAGTGAAATGACACATGGAAGCGGTCTGAGGGGGTGTGGTGCGGCTTAAAACAGTATTAGCGTAGGTGGTGCTTTGGGGTAATTTGGGGTGAGCGCTAATTAAAACAATAATAATTAAAAAAAAACAATAAAAATATAATATTCACTGTTGCTCAGTATTTAGTTATATCTTCAGAAGTTCAGATGCATAATATTTTTATTTGCTACAAGCAGGATACACAAGAAGCACGTTCAATGAGGACGAGGCGGTTGTCGTGGCAATCACATCACAGCAACTGCTTGCTTCCATACTGAATGTGCATCTCGTATAAAAAGCATTTTTAGGGGGATTTTGGGGGCCCAAGGCAGTCGCCTACCTTTTGCCTAAAGGTAAATCCACCTCTGCCTAAACACTGGTCTCCCTCCTTGAATATTAAAGAATATTAGAGTTCCCTGGTTCAAAATATTCAAAAAGTAGCATATTAAATTTAAAACCTTAATCTCCTAGCATATTTATGCACAGTGTTGCCCAAGGACATCTTTAACCGTGTAATAGATTACTACTAACTACTCTCTCTTAAGTATTCCATTACTTATTACTAATTATTTTCTAAAGCATCGACCAGTTAAACAACAAAAATAGACATCTAACTGCTCTTTTAATTCTTTCAAATAAATAATATCCAATTGCATAAATTATTCTTGAACTGACCAAAGTATTTAAAGGGAGAAGGTTACATTTTAACATAAGACATAATTTACTATTGTTTTATGTAGAAATGTTATATAGTGTATAAAGTATTTAATGGAATTACATCAGAAGTAACTGTAATTGAATTAAAGATAGATAAGAGTAATCCCTTTTTTTTAAGTAAATAAATAACAGTAATTCATTAATTAGTTAGTAATGCATTACACCCAACACTGATTATGCAGTTATAATTGCAGTGTAAATTCATGCCGCATCTGAGCTGCATCGTGCAAAGATGTATTTTGTTGATGCTGATTTTATTTGAATGGTAATAGCCATACAGTGTCTTTTTATTCTGTTGAATTTATTGATTAAATATAAGACTCTGACATAAGAGGACACAGATGTGCTGGGAAGGTTATTTTGGAAATGAAAAAATGACCTAATATTGATTTCTCACTAATGAAGCAAGAATAGATTCGAGTTTCATACTCCCTGGCAACCCAAACAGACACAGTGTAGCTGTCATAACATGCACAGAATTTTTTAATAAAGTTATATTCCACCTAAATTATTGTTTAGAATCAATTACCAATCACTGTGTATTTATATAGGTGTATTTTGCAAGTCAAATGGGACAAACTAATAGAGAGATTTGTCCACTATATGGCGCTTAAGGTTAACATTTATCATAAGAGATGCTTCGTCAGGTTGGACATTGAAACTTTCGATGTTGAGAGCATTTTAATAGTTGGCAAACATGTTTTGCACTGAACTGTTATATTTGCAGCCTTTTCTGATTTTTGATTTCCAGTGCTGTAACGCATTTTTATTACTCGCCATTAGGGTGGCCATTGCCATAACACCAAAAAGGAGACTTTGTGGCATTTAGTGAGGCAAGAATCATTGCAAAGGACTCTGGTGTACTCGCAACTACAATTCAATTTCGTCTATTATATCGATGGTATCATGATTCTGAAATAGCCTACTCTATTCATTGCCAGACAATTATTCTATGATATATCTTGATGTAGACCTATGTGTAACAGAAGAAGCAATGTTTGTTCACAGTATTTGACATTGTGATGTCTGTTTCAAAAACTGACCACTGAGATGAACCTGTCTTGCAAAGTGCACAGTGCCTGAAAACATAACATTTCTGGACTTCTGGCAATAAAAGAAATACATAAATAAACAAATATTGAATGCAAAAAAAATAAATAAATACGCATTTCAGTTCTTAACAAAGAAGTTCACCATCTGCAGCAGCTCAGGTGAAAATCCAGTGTGCAAAATCCATGAGAAGCATCTCTACTGTTTTTTAATATAAACGTGTGCTCTTGTCCATTCCGAATTAAATGATGATGTTTTGGCATGTTAGCCTTATGATATGACATAGCCAGCACGTGGAGGCTTGTTTACGTTTTTTTAACCAATGATATTTCAGATATTTATTTGACACTGCTTTCAGCCAATAATTTGTTTGACCTTACGGCATTAGATGCTATGCAGCTATGTCCCAATAAAGATTCTAGAGCTGTTTTTTTTTTTTGGTCGATTCCGCTCCAAAAAGGAGGACAAATGAGTGTCCGGCTTGAGGCTGCGCCGGATGCCGGACAGGAGGCTTAAAATCCGGACTTATGGCCACCACCCTAATCGCCATGGTGGCAACTCTCAGACAGGTTGTAGTAGCCTAAAGCTTTCAGCGGCGATGTGGATTGATGTCATTGGCAGACATGGTGCACTGCAAATTCAAATGAGAACCAATCAAGAGCATCAGAATGGCATAAACAAACAAAAAATTACAGTTACATTTAGTTTGTAATTAAATAACGTAACTTAACGTTAACATTACATGTAACTAGTTACTCCCCAACACTGGATATAACAATACATTTAAAAAATACTGTTCATATCTGGCTTTATTGCTCGCTCAGTGTTATTTCAGGGTTTTTATCTTCTCTCAACTGAGAGAACACATCCATTATTTAATATTACCTCTAAACTTTGACTTGTTGCACATTAATTGTTCTAATTGTTATTTTTGTGTATTTTGTGCTACTCTACAATGATGTTAGTTGATGTCAGTTGATATGTAGGGCCCCTACATAAACTCAAGCCCAGGGGCCCCCAGCCCTTAGCGTTAAGCCCTGTAAATATAGAGAGTTTCTTTCAAGAATAAATAATGTTAAAAGTCTGGGCCCACCAGGAATTTCAAAGCTGGAGCCTGCCCTGCAGCAAATTACTGACAACTCAATAGTGTGTTGTTTTGTACAACAGGGGCCTCAAAAAGGTTGAGAGCACTGCAGTAGAGGCTATAAAGCTGCATTCAATTGTTAAATCTAAATTTATATTAAGTTAAAACATGATCATTTAATCATACCGCATTTAGTTTGTGTGTAGGTGTAGAGTTTTCTAAACAGATATCAATGAATAAACCTAGGCGGCACAAACCTATACCTCTAAAAACATGAAATCAATCTTTCCCTCCAATAAACAGTTAAAGTGGATGAGAGGCATTATGGGAGGCTAATGGAATGAGTGATTGATCTGCAGTGCAGATGGAATTTGTGTGAGGTCCAAAGTCAGGCCCATCAGAGCGCTGGAAGAATGACATTAGGACAATATATGGACTCTAATACACGACTCTTCTTGTAACAGCAACTGGACATAGATTAAACAGTAAAATCATTAAGCAGTATGAGCAAGAGTGTGGCTGTTCTGAACAAGTAAGTGTTAAGCAGCTTACATTTTAGACACTATATTGCCAGGCAGTTAGTTACTATGTTTGTACAATGTAAAATCTCACAAAAAATATAAGTATGTAACCTGCAAAAAGGGTCTTCATGTACCACTAATGCACATCCAGTCGGTCTAGAACGTTGCATTGAATTTGCAAATTACTTATATATATTTGTTATAAGAAAATAAAAAAGATAAACAAAAAAGCCAAATAAATATGGTTCGTGACAAACTTTTAGATATTTATGCTGTGAATAAAAGTATCTGATTTTAAGGTATAGATATTTTTTATGGAAAACAGGACATAAGTTGTTATTATGCATATACACCGATCAGGCATAACATTATGACCGAGGCATGGACTCCACTAGACCCCTGAAGGTGTGCTGTGGTGTCTGGCACCAAGATGCAGGCGCTGCTAGCAATTTTGGGCCCTATGAAAGCATATGAGTTGGGCCCCTATCGTACCATTTAGGGGTAATTTTGCCAGAAATGCAGAAATAAGACGTAATTTTCTTTTATTTGTTACTCTGGTAGATTATACATTTATAATTTATAGTACATTACTGCTAGTACTGTTACTACTAATAAAACCAATCTCTGGGGCCCCCAAAAGTGCATGGGCCCTTAGAATCGTCTAACTTTCCCCCTTAGCGGCACCCCTGCCAAGATGTTAGCAGCAGATATTTTAAGTCCTTTAAGTTGCGAGGTGGGGCCTCCATGGATTGGACTTGTTTGTTTCAGCACATCCCACAGATGTGCTGAAACACTTAGAACATTGGTTTGAGATCTGGGGAATTAGGCCAAGTCAACACCTCAAACTCATTGTTGTGCTCCTTAAACCATTCCTGAACCATTTTTGGTTTGTGACAGGCACATTATCCTGCTGAAAGAGGACACAGCCACCAGAGAATACCGTTTCCTTGAAAGGGTGTACATGGTCTGCAACAATGCATAGGCAGGTGGTACATGTCAAAGTTTGTCTTCTTCCCTTAGTGCATCCTGGTGCCATTGTTCCCTGGGTAAGCGACTCACGCGCCCGGCCATCCACGTGATGTAAAGAAAACGTGATTCATCAGACCAGGCTACCTTCTTCCATTGCTCCATGGTCCAGTTCTGATGCTCACATGCCCACTGTTGGGGCTTTCAGCGGTGGACAGGGGTTAGGATGGGCACCCTGACTGATCTGCAGCTATGCAGCCCCATACGCAAAACAATGCGATGCACCCTAATATATCCCACCCATTAACAGGTGCCATGATGAAGAGATAATCAGTGTTATTATTTATATGCAGTCAGTGTGTGTATATATATATAAATATATATGTTACATGTTAAACTGAGATAAGCACGGAACGGCTTTTCTTATTTTGGTACTTTTCCAAAAATCCAGTTCTGATTGCCATGCACAGGACTCTGCAAGATGTGCAGGACACAAGATTGAAGCACATCTTCCTGATAATGATCCACAACCCGTCCCGTGTGTTGTAAGTGGAGAAACCCATCTAAGTTTAAATCACTTACTCTGACAGAAGACAAATTGCTTGCCAGGAAGTAAGAGAACAGTGAGCCCCCTGTTCCTGTCAACCTTACAGAGGTGTTTCTTAATCTAGATCCAAACACAGATTCTTCTGCCCTCCAAATCAGCAGACATTTGACAAGTTTGTTAGGGCTCTTTAAAAAGCCATTTCCCAGGGGTGTTGTTTGAGTACTCTTCATTAAGTGTTAATGAGGGTCATATACTGCTGAAGCTGCTTGGCTGAAGATAGAAACATGTTTGATCTCACCGCAGGATATGTTAAATAGCTTTCTATGTGTTTGAGTAGCCTAATAAGTAAAAACTGCTCATTTAAAAGTGTTAATTTGTTAAACTTGCTTACTCCTAATTATGTTAGTCATATATTTTACCATTTTTTAGTGAGTAATAAGAGTTAGTGCCTCACAATCCTCAATTAACTTTTATTTATCGTTTAATTATTTTAAAGGAGGTATATTTGTATTTGTATGTGTGGCATGAGTTTTTGTTTTTTTTGCTCTAAAACTTAAAATGTGTACATTAATCTTTTTCTGTCTAACATCTAGAATACAAATCTACAGTGCTGTTTCTAATGATAAATGGATCTCTGGATAATTTGATGACAGCATCACGTTGTCTGATTGCTCCCACTCTGTTCTGGGTGAGTGTGCATTTACCCTAATGTGTTGATTATTGACTCCATGGCTCACATTAAAGTGCTTCACATCCCCACACAGGAAACCAGCAAAGCCCCTGAGAATTAATTATGATCCCACAACACATGCTATATGACTCTTCTTTAATACAGAAACAAAAATCAACAAAGTATATTTAACAATTAACACATTTTGGTTAATGACTTTATTACTTAAAGCACCTAAATTAGATGTTTGATGTCTGTGTGTGCCCAATCTGCACCAAACCCCCAATCTGGAAACAAGCTTATAAATCATTCGAAATACAGTGTATTTTTTTTTGTTTTTTTATGTAAAAATGCAGAAGGTTTTGTGTGATGGGTTGGTTTAGTGGGGGTTAGGGGAAGGGGAGAGAATATACAGTTTGTACAGTATAAAAACATTACGCCTATAGAGAGACAAAGATAGTAAACCTTCATCAAGCGATGACTCTGTTCATAATTCATCCCTTGTCCTTTGGGTGGCACTGTGATACAGGACGGCATGATCCACTCAGTAAATCAGAATGAGGAACTGAACAGCTTGGGGTTTGTTCTTTTTATTTCGAAATTTAGAGGGTGTGAAATTGCTGATTGCTCTGACCTGACTTGCAGTAAGTCTTTTCCTATTGCGTAATCGGACAATTTCATGAACATGGTTGCCGTGTGTCAAGAGGACATTATATCCTGTTGCTAAATTTATTTACAACAATATTATAATACTGTGTGTGTGTGTGTGTGTGTGTGTGTGTGTGTGTGTGTGTGTGTGTGTGTGTGTGTGTGTGTGTGTGTGTGTGTGTGTGTGTGTGTGTGTGTGTGTGTGTGTGTGTGTGTGTGTGTGTGTGTGTGTGTGTGTGTGTGTGTGTGTGTGTGTGTTTGAGAATTTAATTTATTCCCTACGATCAAAGCTGTAGGAATTAAATAAATGGTAGATATATTATTTAAACACTATATAGTCTATTCTATATTATAATATAAATTATTATTTGGTCACTGAAAGCCTGGTCAGAATAAAGCTGCCATCGTTTGAACATAAAAAGGTTTTCCACATATCATGCATGTGGAATATATTAAGCCTGTGCATTTCTAATCCATATACATTAGGTATAGAGTTTCTGCAAGCAGTGCATCTAAATGACCAATTAACTGATTAAATATATATGATGGCTGCTGTTCAGCATCATCCATTAAGTGCTTAAGCAGTGGCCCTGCACCATGTGGTGGGAT
This sequence comes from Gobiocypris rarus, assembly GCA_023029165.1. Taxonomy (NCBI): domain Eukaryota; kingdom Metazoa; phylum Chordata; class Actinopteri; order Cypriniformes; family Gobionidae; genus Gobiocypris; species Gobiocypris rarus. Next base: position 15,044,991 of record CM040923.1, read on the forward strand.
GGAAACAACACATTTTAATGACTGGAGGACAGATGTTACTGTGCAGACTGAGCGTTGACCTGCTCAATATTCATCATCCTCATGTGATCACTAGAAGTAAAGAGCCTCCATTGTGCTAAAAGTGCAACCAAATATTTTTGGAGTACCAGAACCAACCAGAATGAGAAAAGGAAGAAAAAAAATGTGTTGTTTGTGTAACAGCCTTTTATCTTCTGTTTCCTTGTTTACTGACGCAGGAGTGTTTGTAGGCGGTTGCTCTGCATATAAATTGTGTCATAAATGTCACAGTATAAACTCAGACTCAGAAATGTAGGCCATGCTTTAGATGATTCATGCAAGAACTCTTAACATTCTGCCCACAGAATATCTCGATTCGGTAAAACAACATAAACATCTGCCCTAACAAACACATGCTGCTATATCCAGACAGTCCTCATCCTGTGATACAATGCATAAATATCAACAGATAATATTTATTGTTTGTTTTTATATTTGAGCTTGAAATGAAAGTCTAAAGGCAGTAAGGCACATGATGTTCCTTCACCTCAAGGACATTGTGTAAGTGTACCAACTGAAACTGTTGGTTGACGTGCTTGTTCCTATACAGTAAAGCATGGGTTCAGAATTTGTCATAGGGTTACTGTTTAAAAGTTTGGGATCTGTAAGATTGAAATAAATAATTTTATTCAGCGAGGATGCTTTTTATTGATCAAAAGTGACAGGAAGACTTTTCATTGTAACAAAAAAAAAAAAAATACTGTAAATGATGTTGTTTCGAACTTTCGGTTGAACTTTATTTTACAGTGTTTATTGTACTTACAGTTTACTTGCCTAAGAAAATACTGAGCAATATGTGACCCTAGACCACAAAACCATACACCTATGTGACTTTTGACTGGTTTTGTGCTCCAGGGTCACATATAAGGTGAGGTTAGGTTTAGATGTAGTTATAGGTACCTAGTTATTACCCAGTTATTGTAATTACTGTAATAAGTACACGGTATGTACACGGGGAACAGGACTGTAAAATAAAGTGCCACAGAACTTTCTATTAATTAAGAAACCTGAAAAAAATGTACACCAGTGTTATTGTTTTACTGTTTTTGCTCAGATAATTGCAGCCTGGGTGAGGATAAGACACTAAAAAAAAACATTCAAAATCATATGTATAGTTAAGCTATGTACATATTTTTATTATTTAAAAAAATAAATAATAATAATAGTTGTTCACTGTCCCATGATATTCTGGTCTTTCAATAAGTATTATTTAGCACAGTGTGGTTTTGTTGAGTTTTATTAAAATGATATGTGCCTCTCTATGGTATACTAAAGCAGCAAAATGTGGGATGAACGTATGCGTAACACAAGAAATTAGCAATAAAGAGCATAAAGGGAGGGCGAGCATGAGAGTGAGAAAGAAAAACAAACCGAATGCCGAGTGGGCGACAAAATCGCTTTGTGACCCACTTTATGTTTGTTGTCAGCTCTTGGAAAATTATAACTGCCTCATTTCACTGTGTTGATGAATGTTCATTTTATTTTAATTGCGCTCTTTCCAGGTAGTTATTCCAGGTAGCGCTATTTCCAGATTTTCTGAAAATGATGAAAATTAGTCATTCATTGTTCAAGTGACATTAACCTCGGTTGGCATCAAAAATCTGTTCTGAGAAGAACTACAATAGCCGAACGTGCGTGCGTGTGCACCTGAACGCATTGTCCAATGTCACAGTGAAAACATCAGGAGCTATTAATAACAGCCTGCTGAAGGCATCATCAGACCAAAGGAATATCTCTGTTGCTATGGAGTCCAGAGCTGATGACATCACTGGGCATGCGTTAATACGAAAGAAGCTGCTGGTTACTGAGAAAGAGGAAATATCACACACGTGCATTAATATATATTTTTTTGATTTTTCAAAAGTTCTATTTTCTATATAAAAAGCTTTGGGTATGTAAACCAAAACACTAATATGCTGTTGGATGTGCAATTAATGCACTCAAAAGTCTTGCCTCAGTGGAAGTGCCATATATTAATCAAATGAATGCTTTACATCATGTCTAATTGCATGAGAAGGTCACTAATGGAAAATCTAATGCTTATTGTCTCCCACGCTCAACAGAGAACGCTGAGGGCTCAATGGATGCAACAATGAGACACTCATGTGCCAAATATATTACCATCAACCAGTTTTATGTATAGGATCCACCAAAAGTGGTTAGATAACTTTTTATGTGAGCCTTAAACGGAAAGTTTAAATAAAAATATTTTTTATTTAGTTAATAAAAACTAAATAAAAAAAATAAAAAAATTTATGAGGAACACAAAAAAAGCTGTCTTGAAGAATATCCACACTTCTCTTTTCAATATAATGAAAGTGGATGGGGACTGGAGCTGTTACTTTACAAAAATAGCTTTTGATAGCTTTATGTGAGGAACCGTCATTGTTTGCTGAAAATCCAACGCTATCTCACGACCAATTCATACGAGTGAATAAAAGGTGTCTAATTCGTACAAATTGATATGACCTCACTCGTACTAATTCGTACGATTTGTCTAAACCCACGTGATGGGTAGGTTTAGGGGCGGGGTCAGGGGTAGGTCATTCGTATGAATTCATACGAATTTGGTAACTCGTAAAATATGTATGAATTAGCAAAAATCGTATGAATTCGTACGATTGAGGTCGTATCAATTCGTACGAATTAGCCACCTCGTAAAATTAGTACGAATTGCCGTGAGATCGGGCTGGAAAATCCCTATATCCTCCTGAGACCCATACATTATTTATTTATTTAGATTTGTTTGGAGTATAAGAAGAAAGATATGGAAATATATATTTTTTTACATTACTTTTTTATATTCAGTATTTTTATATCCAAGGATGATTCCCGGCTATTTATTCTATAACTTGTCCTCTGTAAAACAGAAATGAGAATAATGTTGGAAAAAAGTTTATATTTTGAATTTTGTATACATAGTGTCGGCATTTAATGTAAATCAGGGTTTTCAGGTCTTCGACAGCTCCAGGAAACTTCCACCTGAACCAAACTATGCACAAAGACTTTTACAAAGATTCTCAACTACGGTAAGATAGACATTAGAGAATGATTTGATATACTATCCCACAATATGTGTAAACATGGACAAAAGTGAGTTTTCCCATCTATCTATTGTCTCTTATTTGCATATTAATGTGTTCTTTGGGCAACTTGTAATGAAAAAAAGAAGTAGCTATAAAAATGAGAGTAATAACTTGGCAACATTTTCATATTATCTCTTATTTCATAGAAGTATGGATACATAATTTCTTCCCTGTTCACTAATGTCTCTTTAAAATGCCTGATAAGCATGCGGTAAGTCTTGTGTCCTTAATGTGTACATGTATGAAACTGATGCATGTCTCATAACAGTCATATTCTTATTTGAAACCCCACTAAAGTTGTCTTGAGATGTTAATTTACAACAAACAATAAGAAAATGTTTCTGATTTAAATGATAATTATGATAATGATTATAAAATGATCATATTATTCGCAAAAGAGTACTGAATTCAGTCATTGATTGCGTGTTAGTCATATTTAAAGACCGAGGAGAGAGAGTTGTCATTGGGAAACCTTCTCATTTTGTATCTCTGACAAGCCTTACAAGACATCCAGACTGGCTTATTACAGGGTCTCAAAGAAATTTGCTAAAATATAATGTCCTCTGAGGGAAAAAACTCTATTGATGGGTCTGAGGAGTATATGGCATTGGAAGACATGGAATATAGATTTCTTAAATCAGGCTTTTTGGAGCTTGACACTTACAGTCCACATCTACTTTCACTGTATGGAAAGTAGCATCATTAACATTCTCCAGTCTGCTTTCTGTTTCTTGTTTTCTTCCATTCTTCTAAAAGAAATCATGTTGTCTGAAACATTAAGGTTAGTAAAAGATAATAGGATGTCCAACAAGATCATTAAATTGTATTTGTGTGTGTTTGTGAGACAAAGGTAAGGCAAGTGACATTCCTCTTGTGCTAAATAAGGTGCCTGACACTGACATTGTGTTCAGTGCTGGAACAACATTGATAAGGCACTTTTATCACTGGGCTGCTAATACACACACACACACAGAGACACACAAATGGAAAAAGCACTACAATAATGCATTCTTTGTTCTCTTTTACAAAACATCAGTCGTTCTGCTCATTTGTGCCAGATACCAGATTTGATAGCAATGCAGCTACTGTGTCAAACTGCTACATCATTGCCTCCCCACCCCCTTATGACATCATCAGTAATTTATCTTGTTCTTTTTTTTCATCTAAAAATACAGCATTATCTTTTCATCTTTTCTTGTCTTGTTCTTCCTCCACAGGCAGCAAATCCTCACATAAATATAGCACTCAGAACGTCATCCCTGACCTGGAGTTGAAGAAAGAGAGTGTCGGATCAGCGCTGCGGTTTAGCCGTCTGTGGAGGTGGGGGTTTGAAGATGATGTAGGCCCGAAAATATTCAAGTGAGCACAAAAAACTAAAATATTTACATGAGTACAAATGCTTCTAGCTACACATCATATTGGATTATTTTAGTGAAGCAAAAATGGACAAATTAAGCATTTAGCTAGTTAGTCATCGATTAGCAAGCTAACATCAAGCTTAACACTTTGCATTAGCTATAGAACAAAATATCATGATCGCACACAATGCAAATATTCTCACATTATAGTATGGTTTTTTGGGGGCTACATGTTTATAGATAGCTATGTTAATAAAAACACATTTGGTTTATTTAACATTTTATTGGTTTATTTCATGGTTTATGGATCAGCTGGTTACATAGAAAAGCTTCGCTTTGAAGGAAATTAGAAATCGGCTTGAAACTTAATATTCTATGGTCTTTTCTTCCCTATTGTGATGTTTATCTGAGCTTTCTCAAACAAGAAAAAAATGAAAAATTGATTGGATCGTTGTTTGTGAAATTCTGCAATGCGGGTGACAGGTTACTGGAATGGAGGGATTAGTGTTCCGCCTTCACACACAAATACAAAAATAATACAAAATAAGAAAATAAATATCAAATTAAAATATAGTAAACTATATTGTAGTAATGTAGTATAATATAGTATAGTCAAACTGAAATTTTCAATTAAAAATAGGAATGGGCAATTTTGAATTCATGGTGACTTTAAGCTAATGTTAACTGGAAACTGCAACTGAGCCATCAACCTGACACAAAACTATGAACCCACTATAGATGTAGGCAATTTTCTGTATGCTCCTCTACTGGCCCCCTGGCTTGTGACCTATATACATGCCAGGTTTTCTGGATGATTCCTAGAGTAGCTTGTAATCTTCAGTGTTTCCATTTGCTCAGCTATGGATCCAGCAACTAAAAGTGATAGCGTGCGTTTACTATAAACAGGTTAGGAAAATACCACCCTGAGTCTTATCTGAGGCAACAGGGAGCTATAATTGCCTGAAGCTTGTATTAGCACACTGATTTCATTGCATTTTTTCTTGGCAGTCAGAGCCAGTCATAATGTTAACCAATAGACAACATAGCTATTTGTGAATTGTGTTAGCAAACTCTCATTTAAGTCTGGCTCCATTCTGGAATGGAACAACTTTTTTATGATTCAATCAGTTCCTGATAGGGAAAATAATGTACAATGGTGCTTTTTTTAATCCATTTCACTGGGAAATACACTTTACAAAGTAAAATGGGTTGTGAATGACTTCTGTATGTTAAGTATATAGAAATTCCAGAGAGTCCACAAACAAGGGCAGAATTAGCTCTGCTCCAAAACCTAGTGAGTTGCCTCACTGCCTACATTGGTTTTTAAGATTGAACATTGGTCTGGGGAGTCTGTTCTGTATTTTCCACTGCACAAGAGGTGTGATCAACGGGCATAGTTCAAATGACTCTGTAAGCAATTGGATAGTCCTTCAACCAATCAGACCAACGATCTGTCGCTTCTCTATCATCGTGTTAAACCCGCCAATAGCGTGCCAGGTGGATAAGCCAGTTTGTGATTGGTCCCGCAGATTTGTAACGGAAGCAGGATAGAAAAATTATCAGGTTTCCAGCCTGAGCTGCAGGGCAAAATCTAATCGCCGACAGTCTATACATTGGCAGTTGCCTTCTAAAAGTGCTGTCAAAACGTTCTGGACAAAAAGGTAGATTTTCTATTGTTACTAATGTAGAGAAGCGTGAAGCACAGCTCATAAAGAAATCACTTTCAAACCAAGCAGCTTCCTGTTGGTGAAGGGTGTGAATTCCATGACTTAACTTTCAATTTGATCAATACGAGCGAAATCTGCACGGGGAATTTACATTTACATGTACATTTATTCATTCAGAAGATACTTTCATCACGGAATTTTGCAGAGCAACAGTAAATGTAACCACACCTTAAAGCAGTGTACCAAGTGAGCAATTTGGAGTGAAAAACATAGGATGCAATTTTGCACTCAGGAGACTAAATTCACTATTGATTTCTATGGAGTTTTATGTTAGCATGTTGCCAAGCTAATAGTGTTTTAATTCTAATTTGCATAAAACAATTGTACAACACAAGTACACAACAATAATAGATATAATGTATTACATTTTGAATTACACAAAAGTATAAATAACTATAACTTTCAGTGCAGAATAAACATTTGTTTTTCATATTGTGTCGGCAATTTTGGATTTGTTTTCACTGAGCTCATTGCAATTATATATATTGGGATTGCTTTCTCCACAAAAGATACATGCTTCTTCTCAAGCGAGTAAGTAGACAAGGATTAGTAGAATGTGACAAAGGCTACAGACACAACTCAGGAAGTAAATGCCTTTTATTAGCAAAATAAGGGAAATGAGTGTACAAATGTTCCCCCAATATGGAGAACACACAGACAGAGGTGGCAGTTTTCTTCAAAATCAATCAACAGTATCACTAGCCTCAAATGTCTGTTTGCAGACATTTTTATATTGTTTTTTTCTTTTTTCGGTGAAATCCCAAACCCCTTCTTAGTCGCTTTGTCTTTCAATGGCGTTCATCTGCAACACGTCATTCTCTGAGCAATAAGCCATTAAAATGGCAGCCAGTGTCTGATGACAGGTGCTTGAGAGACAGATTCCAAGTCCTGCGTGCTTCTCCGCGTCTGACAGCTGAACAGGACTCTTCTCCATCTGAAGTGGCTGTTTGGTCTACTCTTGTTGCCATGGAGACCCAGAGGTTTGGACCACCGCTCACTGTATTAACCATTAGCTTTCTCTACAGTATTTTTTTATATATATATATATATATATATATATATATATATATATATATATATATATATATATATATATATATATAAACACGCAAACAGATACACACACGCACACACACACACACTCTCTCTCTCTCTCTCTCTCTCTCTAACACACGCTCACATTCAATGCATATGAGGATTTGTGCTCTCAAATTAGTAACATCCAGTATGAATTTTTTTGACGTTGGAGAGATATTCAGCAGGCAAACCCAAGCAAATGGACAAAGACTGCAGAAACGCATGCGAAGGCACGAGAACCAACAAACTGGATCGAATAGCACAATCTTCCTCTCTTCCCATAGCAACAACCGCAAAGGCAAAAAAAAAAGTAACATTTTACAAGAAAAGGGAAACTTCTCTGATGCAAGAATGCAAAATAAAAAGAAATCCCTTGTTTAAAAAGAAACAAACTTGTGTCGGGGGGGAAATAAACAACATGGCCGTGACAGCAACGACTGTACGAACATTCGACACAATTCATTTTAAATGCTACTTTTTAAAAATTTCCAAAGACAAAAACCATAAATAAAGCTGACAAAAGTGGCGTAATGTACAGCACTGGTCCAAGACTAATTTTCTCCATACATAGTCTTGCAATCTTTCTCCAACAATATGCACATCAAAACTGGCTTCAATTGCACCTAGAAAGAAAAAAAAGAAGAGTTACTTAAATGTGACTTAAATGATTCACTATCAAATTCAAACAAGGCATAAAGAGTGAACTATTTACTAAACTTTTTACTAGTTCACACTCGTTACATTTCCACATCTAGCATTACAATTTAAAGGTGAAGTGTGGAATTGTATTGCACTAAACAGAAATATAATATAAAATATAAATATAAAAATATTCCGATTTTCAAGAAACAAAATATTTTTTCCCAAAAAGTAATGAAGCATGACAAACAAACTAAAGAACTTTAGAGCCAAGCCATCTAATTAATGCATCCTTCCTTGCCGAATAAAAGTATTAATTTCTTTCAAAAAAATAAAATCTTTTGGGCAGTAGTGTATGTATAAAAGATGTTGCCCCTTTAAGAGGTAGTCCGGCTCTAAACTTACACCATAAAGAAATTCTTTACCAAAAATGTATAATTCTTGTTCATCACTTGCTCGCACTCATGTCAACTTGTAGTAATATAGGTTTAGAACAACATGAAGGTGAGTTAATGAGTACTTTTGGGCAAATTATCCCTTAAACATTGCAACAACTACAGGCGTCGCACATTCATCCTGTCATGCTTTATTACTCCAGGGCCAGTATGAGACTTCAACCGCAATATGGACATTGATTATTTTGCACATAAATACACACTGCATAGCCAGCATGGCACACGTGACATTGAGGAAGCTGAGCCTCACCAGATACAAGCCAGCTTCTAGAAGAGTCCACAGTCCTTCAGGTTGTTCTTGATGATGACGTCGGTCACCGCGTCAAACACAAATTGCACGTTCTTGGTGTCGGTGGCGCAGGTGAAGTGAGTGTAAATCTCCTTGGTATCTTTCCGCTTGTTCAGATCCTCAAACTGACACTGAATGTAGGCGGCGGCCTCTTCGTATGTATTTGACCCTGTCAGATGAGCAGGAAACAGTTTCAGTATGAGGAAGTGATGTCACAGGATGATGTTCCTGTGATGTCAGAAACAATGTAATGTACAGGCCTCAGGCACCACATAGATTTTATTCCTGGCTGTGGTTAGTCATTGTTTGCTCCGGTCTTCAACCCCCGTAACATTCAATATTTCGAAACATTTGGTATGTAACGGTTGAATGGTCATAATATGATTAGAATTCTGTTATCTATGCAAATTATATTCAAATTGTGAGAATATTTATTCCAACAGGGTTTCCACACGTTCTGTAGTCGTTTGTGAATAAGTGATGGAAATATTTAAATATATTCTAAAATAATTTCAAACAGAGGCCTCGCAAAAAGTTCTAGCTGATATAAATTTGTATGTATACTAATTTAGAGCTGTTGAAATGACCCTCCAAAAGATCATTTAGGCCGTGTGTCCACCAAAGCGTTTTTTAGCCAGATGAAAACGCCGCACTGTGGGCGCTTCAGAGCGTTTTGGAAGCGCAGTGTTTTTTTTTTTTTTAGTTGAGACTCTGCTTGTTATGATACGGAATATCTAAGTGTAAAGTATTTGCTTTGGCTCTTGTTTTAAATTATTTTGTTCCTTTATTTTGCTGCTTGTTTTCATCTGTGGATGTTGTACAAGCAGAATGTCAGTGTTGTGTTTGTCCCGCCCCTCCTCCACTGTGATTGGATGGCTGGTGAAAAGTGACAGTGATGAGCGCGGCGTTTTATTCAAAGTTGAACATTCTTCAACTCTCGGCGACCAGTAAAAAACGCTCAGTGCCTCGTTACGCTCATGGCGTAACAATATTTACATTTTATGGCAAACTATGTCCCAAAATATGATTTTTTTTTTTTTTTAAATGAAGTGATACTCTAAATAAGAAACTAATACTGACAGTAAGTGGCAGTAAGTAAGTGGCAGTAAATGTTGAAACGAGTCATTCATTCATCAGATTCGCTGAAACCGCTGATTCGTTCAGAAATGAAGTAAATGGCTCTCTTTGTGAATGAGCCATTGAATAATTGATTCACCCGATTGATTCGCTCAATGCGGATTCATTCAGAAATGAAACACCGCTGTGTGTTGCTCAGAGAAGCACAACAGTTCTGCTCTGGCATTTCAGGAAATATATTTGTTGGCAAAATTTTGCAAAAAACGAACAATATTGTGTCTAAAATATAACATAATATTAACTTATTTATTGAACTGTTGTATAAAATCAATATAACATTTGCACTTGTGCTATTCGGAAAAAAATAGCACTGATATTCCGCTCATTAATCGTGTGATATTGCTTATATAATTATGAGACATTATGGGCATTTTTGCCATGATATCTTGAATTTTAGGGCCAGATTTACTTAACTTAAGCGTGAGAGCACTATTCCTTATAAGCGGTGATGGGAGTGTAAAGTTCTGCGCGTGATCTACTGACGACGTGCAAATTAAAGAACACAGACGCAGCCGGATCATTTCCATAATGACCGTCTGGGTTAAGAAACGCTTTTTTTTAGTGCAAACCAAACATTGCGTGATTCATTTAAATACTCTCCTCCCATACATTTTGCACCTGAAAGGGAAACTCCTACAAATGCATATGCAATACTGTTTGTCCACGCCTTTTCAGCGCTAATTTATCACTGCATGTCTTAATCCTGACAGTAGTTTTTTAATGCCAAAAGAGGGTTTGTGCTGGCGCAAGCTGTTAATAAATCTGGCCATTAGTGTCATTCTAACGGCACACTATAGACTCCATCACGCAGTGAGCTGTTGCCCTGCTTCATGTTTAGCACCAATCAACTGTTTGAAATGTCAGGTGACCTACGTAGGTCTGGGTCAGGGCGGGCGCATTCAATTATTTTATTTGCATTACTTTTTCCATTGCTATTTCATAAAATGTATGCATAAAATCGACAGCCCTAAAAAAAAAAGTGCAGTCATGTAACAGTTAACCAGTATGGAGGTCTGACCTGCATATTCTGGGTAGCAAATGGTGAGCGGACTCTTCTTGATCTTCTCCTCAAACAAATCTTTCTTATTCAGGAACAGGATGATAGAGGTGTCCGTGAACCACTTGTTGTTGCAGATGCTGTCAAACAGCTTCATGCTCTCATGCATTCGGTTCTGCAGAAAGAGAAATTGGTTGATGGAACATAAGAAATAAGGACAGAAAGAGATAGAAAACGGGTGTCGATTGAGTATCTTGGCTTGGAAGCATCTTTAAACACTATATTACAATACAGTGACATACATCATCCACTTAACAACCATTTAATGACTACATGCCGAGCTTTGTATCGAGTTGCCTTTCACCCCAGCTCAAGAGCTTGATTTATGGAATACAGACTGAGGGTGGAGATGGGCTTCAGTCCTCTGCCATTTACCATTAAATCAATCAATACCTGTTTGCGAACCCTTAATAAAGTAGGACTTAGATTGAATTAATATCCTGTTGGCATGGATTATATGATAAATGCAGAAATTGGTTTTCTTGTCAGGCTGAATTACCCCCATTCACCCAATACACATTCAAAAACACTTCAGATGGGACCTGTATATGGTAGGGTCACCAGTAAATCTATGGTAATTTTCATTAGTTTTAGTTTTTTTTAACTTTACTTTAGTTTTAGTTTAGTTTTAATCTCCAGTTAATTGAACCTGTAATTTAAGTTCTTCAACTTATTTCATTTATTTGCCAATGCGACATTTCTTTCAGCTTTATGTCAGTTAACAAAAACGTTTCAATAGTTCCCTTTATATTTAATTTGCAAATGTAAGAAAGTAAACCAATCACAATACATTAGGCAAATGTTAAGTCACGGCATCACTGTCGGTTTGTTTTTGAATAGCTAACTAGTCAATGGGAGCATTTGATATATTTGTTTCAATTCCTTACTAAGTTTAACATTTAACAAACAAAAAATATGTATATCTACAAAATGTTTGAAAGAAGTTTGTACGTTTCATGGTTCCAGTTTGAATTAATCACAGAAAAGAAACGTAATAAAAATTGGAATTTCAGTATAGCACTGCCTTTAAAGCACTGTAATATGTATTCAGTATTTTTCTAAATAACAGGAAGTAGTCTCGTACCATCTCTTCGTCTTCAGCCAGCACCAGGTCATAGTCACTCAGTGCCACGCAGAAGATGATGGCAGTCACACCTTCAAAACAGTGGATCCATTTTTTTCTTTCTGACCTTTGACCCCCGACATCAAACATCCTGAAATGCATAACATTTTAAGATTGTTAACAAAAATCAGTCTTTAACGAGTGAGCTATTTTGCTGACACAGCTGCCTGTAAAGGGAGCATACTAACTGAAATGAAACCACAGAAGTGATTGATCTGGTACTCGCTACATAGACTGAAATTCTGTGCGACACAAAAATAGCATTCCTTAGGTGAAATGCACAGAAAACCCGACTTACAATGCATGTTAAAAAGCATGTTGCTACCTAATGCTGTGATGCTCTAATAAGTATAATAGCATACACAAATATTGAGCTAGACATAACTCATTATAGCTCTAAGAGGTCTAATGCTAAATATGGGCAAAGAAAATGATGCTATGTACTTCCTCTTCCTGTCTGAATCAGAGTGCAATCCAGTTCAAGACTGACACTTCTCTATTTTTCTCTCTTTGCTTCTCTTTTCTATCACTCTTACCCATGATTGCAGTCACACACCGCATGGGTTTTCCCAATATTCACAGTTTACTAACACCAAAACTCAAAACTACTGTGAAGTACTTCCTAATTCAATCTATGGAAATGCAAATGCATAAAAAAGTGTAATAAAGCTAATGAATCACTGTAGGTGAATTTCCCAAAGAAACCGGTCATGTTTCCCCTTCAATATAAATAAAAAATTGTTTATCTGATTTTGAATTGTGAAATTGTGAAAGATTTTTTTTTTTGCCTTAAAATATAATTTCAATGATAATTAAGCACATCTTCACCCAAATTCTCATTACTGTAATGCTACTGATTAGAAATTTAATACTACCATGATGCACATGTACAGTTACATTTTATAAATGCTCTTCTCAATTTAAATTAAATTGTAATGATGTAAATAAATTGTGTACATAAAAGTATATTCTCACAGTAATAATAATATTTACTCACATTATTGTACTGAGAATTAGTAAAGCGGGTAAATGTGTTTAATGGTCCTAAAATAAGCTTAATTTTCTTGCATTCATTTTCTAAGCCTACTCTAGCACCATTTATCTTGTGAAATAAGAAATAAGAGTATGTTCTTTGCAATTTTGTAATAAAACAACCTAAAGTGCTCACTTAAAGTGCAGGTCTTTGAAAGTGAAGTGTGTCTCCACAATGCCTGTGGTTTTGACTCGGGTCCTTAGCACATCCTGTTGAGTGGGTATATAGGTGGCCTGTGCTATTCTGTCCAAATCATTCAGGTAGCTGTGAAGATATAACAAGGAGGGAATGGTTAGTTCAAATGAAATACTGAGTGCAGTGAGTCAGCCCCTTTTGGTTCCAGTTAATCTCTTGACCCAGAGGTCCCGACTGGGTCTCTCACAAGACGGGAACGGGGTAGACCGACCTAGGTGGAGATGAGGATTTAAAGTTTCAATCTGCAGTAATCTCCTTCTGCTAAAACAGATTTTTATACACACACACGCAGCTCCGCTCAAACAATTGCACAACAGTCAGTGTTTGTTTTTTGTTCCGTAACGTCTGCCAACTGCCCATTTCATATGATGTTCATGGCCTTCATGGCGTGACACAGGCAACGTATTAGCTTGCAATTTGGTAATGCTTAGTAACAGCTTAAACAAAAGCCAAACCACATTATGCACTCACAAATATACAAATGAGACCTGTACCACACACACACACATTTACACAGAAGCTCTGTTCCAAAACCTAGCGAGCTTCCCACCTAGACCACATTTTCAGATTTAACGGGGGGAAAGGTAGGCAACCTTATAAGACACTTAATTTTGGCTCAATAATAAAACACTTTGTAATGCATTCGCCACAGAGAAGGTCACTCCCAGAATGCATTGCAACAAGCTCAGTGAACAAAACGTGTTTGACTAATAGGGTGAAATGTTTATAAAACTGACTGTCATTCAATACTGGAAAGTAGAGATAAAACCATAGTTTTATTGATAATGAACTGATAATTATTTTCCAAATGTATAATTATAACCAACATTTCCGTGTGCCATGTATAAATTAATTTAATATTATATAGCAATTATAAATGATATAATACTTAATTTTGTTAATAATAATGCATGCAAAAACATTAATGTAAAAGCTTTTGGTTCATAAAGTGAGGTGTGATGACAAATATTTATTATCTATTTTTGTACTAGATAATATCTAGAAAATAGATTTGTATCTATTTATGTACTTAGTTATATTTTATGTTACGTAGTTATTGTATTAAAATTATTAAAAAGAAATCGCAAATAAAACTCCTTGGCCTGAGACATTGGGATAGGCTCTAGCTTCCCTGCAACCCTACAGAAAATGGATGTATGGGGGGTGGGAACAAAGCAATAATAAAAAATTGGTTCTGCATATCAATATCGGTCCCACAAAACAATATGCATTTCAAATCAAACGCTCATAATGTTCAATTCAATTCTGATGCTTTTTTAGAAGGAAGCTGCCTTTGTAGATAGTAGACAGTAAGAGAGCTTACTGAGTTTTAGAACAACTAGAGACACACACATTTGTAGGAGAACAGCAGTGACTACTATTTGTATATTAATTACTATATGATTAAGAGAAATGGGAAATTCTGAGTACACTACATAATTGTTATCTGTAATTGCTATCTTTATCTACTTTATCTTTAGCAGCGGTTTTGTGCAACATGAAACTTTAACACACACGCACACATATTTGCATGTCTTAACTGTTACAGAATGTGACACGCTTTCATCTGTGTTTTTTTCTCATGTGAAAATCGACATTGTTACACGTGCGGCTAGTCTTGGGTTTTCTGAGTCAAGGGTAACGGCATGTTCTAGTAGCGTAAGCAGGCAGTTACAGGCAGCAGGGCAAATACTGACAGGCTCATTCAAGGCTCAAACAGTGAGAGTCTGGATATGGTAAGACAGGAGATTTCTCTGTACTGGATAAAGCTGTTTGAACTTGCTGTTTTGGCAGTGGCTGATGTTCAGTGAACAAGAAAAACAGAAGGGGAGGGAATGAGAAAACAGAAGGGGGAATGAACGGCTGAGCACCCAAAAAGGTGAACAGGCTGAGAGAGATAGGAAGGGCGGACGGTATGTGAGGTAGAGAGATAGAGAAAGATAAATAAAAAGTGGCTGTGGAGGACAAAAACAAAGTTATGAGGTGATTCATCCTTGTCCTAACGCAATGTGAAACGGCCCTGCAGAGAGCAAAATGCTGTGCGAGATGATAAGACTCACAGTCTATAAAAATGTATAATCATGAAATTATACATATTTGATGTTTAATACACAACTTGGGCCAATGAGAAATCAATGTGGGCAGTGACACTATTTCACCTGCCTTTGTTTCACAAGTATTTTCCCATAGGGATATTAAAAAGTCTTCATTATATATAGTTTTAAGCCATGAACCAAATCACCCAGCTACGAGGTGTACCACAACATCACAAACTCTGAAGTAAAAAAGTATTGTATGGACAAAAGTCCAGTGTACATAACAGCTTCAATAAGGGAAAAACTACAGTCCTATGAAGCATGGAGAAACATAAAACTATTGATTTAAAGTTATGGATATACACTCACCTAAAGGATTATTAGGAACACCATACTAATACTGTGTTTGACCCCTTTCGCCTTCAGAACTGCCTTAATTCTACTTGGTATTGATTCAACAAGGTGCTGAAAGCATTCTTTAGAAATGTTGGCCCATATTGATAGGATAGCATCTTGCAGTTGATGGAGATTTGTGAGATGCACATCCAGGGCATGAAGCTCCCGTTCCACCGCATCCCAAAGATGCTCTATTGGGTTGAGATCTGGTAACTGTGGGGGCCATTTTAGTACAGTGAACTCATTGTCATGTTCAAGAAACCAATTTGAAATTATTCGAGCTTTGTGACATGGTGCATTATCCTGCTGGAAGTAGCCATCAGAGAATGGGTACATGGTGGTCATAAAGGGGTGGACATGGTCAGAAACTATGCTCAGGTAGGCCGTGACATTTCAACAATGCCCAATTGGCACTAAGGGGCCTAAAGTGTGTCAAGAAAACATCCCCCACACCATTACACCACCACCACCAGCCTGCACAGTGGTAACAAGGAATGATGGATCCATGTTCTCATTCTGTTTACGCCAAATTCTGACTCTACCATCTGAATGTCTCAACAGAAATCGAGACTCATCAGACCAGGCAACATTTTTGCAGTCTTCAACTGTCTAATTTT
Source organism: Gobiocypris rarus (assembly GCA_023029165.1). Lineage (NCBI taxonomy): Eukaryota > Metazoa > Chordata > Actinopteri > Cypriniformes > Gobionidae > Gobiocypris > Gobiocypris rarus. The sequence goes on from CM040923.1 coordinate 15,061,273, forward strand.
GGTGAGCTTGTGCAAATTGTAGCCTCTTTTTCCTATTTGTAGTGGAGATGAGTGGTTCCCGGTGGGGTCTTCTGCTGTTGTAGCCCATCCGCCTCAAGGTTGTGCGTGTTGTGGCTTCACAAATGCTTTGCTGCATACCTCGGTTGTAATGAATGGTTATTTCAGTCAAAGTTGCTCTTCTATCAGCTTGAATCAGTCAGCCCATTCTCCTCTGACCTCTAGCATCAACAAGGCATTTTCGCCCACAGGACTGCCACATACTGGATGTTTTTCCCTTTTCACACCATTCTTTTTAAACACTAGAAATGGCTGTGCGTGAAAATCTCAGTAACTGAGCAGATTGTGAAATACTCACACCGGCCCGTCTGGCACCAACAACCATCCCACGCTCAAAATTGCTTAAATCACCTTTCTTTCCCATTCTGACATTCAGTTTGGAGTTCAGGAGATTGTCTTGACCAGGACCACACCCCTAAATGCATTGAAGCAACTGCCATGTGATTGGTTGATTAGATAATTGCATAAATGAGAAATTGAACAGGTGTTCCTAATAATCTTTTAGGTGAGTGTACATCTGAGCACAGTTTGAGATATTCTGAAACTCTAGAGACAAAAAGATTACATCATAGATGCTGAAGTCTCCATTTGTTTTCCATTTAGTCTTGTTATGTAGGAGAAACAATTGAGACATTAAAGAGATTTTCTTTTTCCAGTGGGGTGATTTATCACCTAGCGCTTTAGCGCTTCACGCTTGGTTAGGATGTGGTGTAAGGTGAAGCAGAGGACATATAGAGAAAGACAAGAAAAACAGCATGGGTTGGGTATAGGAAGACAGAGATGTAGACCCACTATGCTGCTGAATCGTTGAGCTGGTATTCTCTGGATCGACTGAAACAGGCCTGCACTCCTCCATCCTTCCACAAACGCTTTATCACTCCAGCCAGCTCTGCTGTCATGAAACCCTCCTCAGCGCTGCCCGCCAAAACAAACAACTGCCTTGCATCATCCTGAGACACAGAGAGAGGAGGGCAGATTTAAATTCTAGCACATGTATACAATTATCATTGTCATCGTCCTAATAATCATCCCTAATATAATGAAACCACATTTTACTTTAGTTGTTTTTTTTCCCCTTTATGACTTATTGTTGGTTGATATACAAACTAACAGCTTGATTTTTGTATTATAATAATAGGTTTGTTACACAGATTCGAAAATAGGCCTTTATCAAAAATGACACTGAATGAATTGAAATTCAATTACAAACCGACAAAACGTTTCCTTTTTGGGGGGTTATTGACAGTTTCAAAAAAAAAAGAAAAATCTTTTAAAATGAATTAATGTTCTCTTAGAAATGTACCCTTTGTATTTATGATCGTGCATTCACTTTTATACCTTTAATACCATTTATATCCATGCATTCAAAAAGTTTAAATTTAATGAATTAAAGAATATCAGTCAATAAAAAGCAATACCATAATTTCCTTAGACCATGAGTTTACACATCTTAATCATTATTTTCAAAAAGGTTTTTTTAAATAAATTTTTTAAGGCATTTGTTTATTTATTTACAAATATCATGAATTATTCATTAAGAAATATCATTAGTTTTTTGGGGGGAGGTTCTACCATATGACATTTTACAACCTGAATTACCCTGAAAAAAAGGTATTTTTTCTTCGGACCCATTTCACTTACTTTATGCCCCCCAAAATATCAACATTTTCATACAGAAATGATGGCCATCATACACTTTTTAGAGGTGTATCAATCACTGTATATGAATTGCCTTTTTGTAAGTTCCACATTCTGCAGTAATCACTCGCTGTCAAAGATGATTGATTAATTTAAATGAAAAGCAGACCTTCTATTCCTACAGCCGCCGTATTGGCCGTTCCGGTGGTCCATCTTTTCATTTTAACAGTGTCTATGAAGCTATACAAGTGGGCGACCATAAAGCACACCAGGCCACCAATCCCGAGACTCACCGCTCGTGCTGCGTCTCCGAAGTCGATCTTGAGACGCCCCATGGCACGAATGATGGCGATGATAGACTGAATAGTGTTGCTGTAGACAACAGCTTTGTACTGTTTGCACTCCTCCTCCGAGTAACCAGCCTCATGGATGATTCTATATAGAGAGAAATGAGTAACCAATAAATGATATTCAGCCTAAAACGGAAGTGTAATTAAGAGTAGAAAAATGAAAACACTTACTTCATTTGTTTGACTATTGTACTCTTCCCAGACTCCCCAGCACCTGCAAAAGAGTAGTTGCGTGTGAGTTAGCACATTTGTCTACAAACGATACAAACACAAGACTTAATGAATATCAAGAACATTGACTGAGTTATGCATTCACTCATATGTGCCTCTTTAGACAAGAAACCAAGATTAAAATTCAAAAAGCCTCAGCGCTTTCAGTTCAGCGCTTTGTTTCTGAGGAGCCCCTGCGTGAATTTTTAAAACCCTGTAGAGCGATGTAGACAACGGCTGTCTCTTTAGTCCTGGAAATACAAGATCTAAGACACTGAACATTGTTATACATAGTCGTTCTTCTAACACTTTAATTTTTTCATTATTGCATATGAATATTTTATTAACTTCTCAGGAGAAAATTCTGCCATCATTTACTCCCTAATGTCATTCCAAGCATCCACTATGGCTTGCTAGAGGAAAAAAGAAGATCATAGGGGTTGGAACGACATGATGGTGTGTAAATAAAATGCTGTGTAGATAAAATCATTAGACCACACCTAACTGTTCCTATCCCGTGTATGTTGACAAATGTGCACAGCTGGTAAACTTTGTCAGATCCTACTGCTGCATCGATTGGTTCAATAATGGCTCCACTTATAGAATCCAATTTAAGCAGCTTATCTACTGGGATATTGTTCCCTAGCACTGAGACAGAAGACTCCACTGCTGTGTCTGTTGTCTTGCTCTGCTTAACAGAAACCACCCATGGACTTAAAAAGACTGGTTGTCCGACCAATGGCAGACAGGGGAAATGGGTTTTGCGATACAAAAATGTGATATTTCAACAGTCAAAATCGACTGATTGTGGTTGGACAACTTTTCTAAGAAAATGAAATTTGCTACGCCACACCTCTTTTCGATATCTTTGCTCACATTGTGCAAACGTTACAGAGTTTATCAAGTTTAAAGGTTTAAAAGGTGCTTTCGGTAGTGCTTAACTTGTATTGGACATTGTGAACATTCCTTTAATAATAATATACACACATTATGTGCACTTAGAGCGCATATTTAAGAGTGCACAGCTTTTTGCCAAAGGCTTAGTGCCTGATCAAAGACCAACATCTGATAAGCTTATTATGGGTTACAATGGAAACCATGAGTAAGTGGATGGTGACCTTCTAGGGGTTCAAGAGAGAAGAAAAATGGTTCGGCCATTTCAACATTACACAATCAAATAGACCAGCACTTTGCAGATGGTAATTGATCTAGTACAACACAGTACACAAAAGTTTTTAAATCAACTTACATATTGTGTTTCTCTGTTCTTCCTGAATACAGGTAGTTTTTTTATATTTCTGCTTATTTTTCTAAGAAATAAATACAAGTTTATGCCAAATGACTCTGTGGCGAGGTGGACGGGCGAGAGACGTGGGAGGAGCGAGTGAGGTCTCGAGTCCTCTCATGAGGGAGCTCGGAGGCATATAAGGACAAGCGACACCGGTGAAGGATGAGAGACCGGTGTGCCTCGCAGGTAGGCATGTGCCGGTATCAATTTTTCATGTTGCGATTAATTGCTGAAGCTTTTATCACGGTATACGGTATTATCACGATATTGAAATAAGTTGCAAAAAAAGAACTCTTTTAAGGTTTAAGATTAGAAGGTTTTAGGTTTAAGAACTCTTTTTGTAATAACAAAAATAACTCTGAATGTTTAAATACAATAATACAATGCACCAAAAATATATAAAAGTTAAATTTTAAGTGCAAAAGAATTAGGCTATAAAGAACAACAGGTAACACGTTACAATAAGGTCTCATTATTTAATGCATTAACTAAGATTGAGCAATAGCTACATTTGTTACAGAAAGTTTTTTTAAAGTTAGTTAAGAAATACAACTGTTTGGTAATAATGAATTAACATGTTAACTAATGAAGCCTTATGTCTCAAAGTTTTACTGAACAATAACAAAGTCCAAATTTAAAATATAAAAATGTTTAAGTTTGAAAATAAATAGCCTGTTAAGTCTTTAAGTATTTGGTGCTGTGATGAACAACACTGAAATTACTAAAAATGAATGGCTGTTTGGAGCATTTGAAAAACTTCACTAGTGCAATTGCTTTGTTTGTGGGGTTTCCGGGGTAACCGCTGCATTCTGCAGTTCCATCAGCGCCCTCTGCTGTCAGAGAGTGAACTGCACTTCATTCAGCGTGTGCGTCTCCTTCACTCGTTCAGCCACGTGCTTCTCATGCACTTATGGCTTATTTACATCTGAGCGTGTGTCCCTTTGACGCAGAATACAGCGGTGTTGAGCATTTTATACGGTTGATGGGCAAAGTATTCTTTAATGCATTATAAAATCATTTATTTGTTAATAAATTATTATTTACGGTATTTCGAAGTGCCCACGATAACAATATTGTGCATATTCATTATCGTGATATATCGCATTACCGAATATCGGCACATGTCTACTCGCAGGTGACGCTCATTCTCAAATCACGCGCCGGTCTCACTTGCTCCTCCCACGTCTCTCGCTCGTCCACCTCGCCCCCACAGATTTCAGTATTTATTTAGTTCAGCAAAGACAACATTTCTCATTTCAGTTTTTTATATTTTGTTTTAGTTCAACTTTATTTCAATTACCAAAACAAACTATTTTTTAATAATTTTAGCTAACTATAACTGACCATAGAAGATGTGTATAGATTCCTTGAATGTATGAGTTGCAATTTTATCATAACAGTTTTTTATAAATTAATAGATAGGAAAAAATGAGGGTCATGGCATAGATTTGTGTTTTGCTCTGTTATCAGTGTGTAAAATCAGCTCCTCCCATGGAAAACAAAACAGAAGTTTAATTTCCATCCTAAACCATCATTACACCTGTAACAGAAGGATTCCGACAGGCTGTGGTGGAATATTAAACCACTAAATCGGAAAATAGAGGTGTGTGTGTTTTATAACAAGAAACTGTGTTATGAGCAGTGCTGGAGACAGCCCTCCAGGGCTAGCGCAACCTGGGAGAGATCTTAATAAAGCAACGGAGAAACCGAGAGAACGTGCCACTAGAGGAACAAGGTGCGAGCCAGTTTCTAGTTGTGAAAATTAACTGTGGAGGAGCTGTGAGCTGTGGCACAATTACACTCATCTTGCTTTTGTCCATTTGACCCATGCAGTCGTGCACACACATACGCATGCATCCGCACACGCGCATGCTCGAGCACATTCTCTCGTCACACTGCCATAGCAACCGGCCCTGTTTCTGAGGACATGCTGCCAAAGAGGGCTCAGATACCTGATGGGCGCATGCCAGCGAAAAACAGCTCAGCAGCGTATCGCTCATATGCATGCGCTTCCAGTAATGCATGATAATCCCTATTTGTCATAGTGACTTGCTTTTGGCTTCCTGCTGATTGTGCGCATAAAGCATGTGCACTTTATTGTGGCAGATACAACTCTTCGTTTATGGTGGCCCATGTCCAGTCTCTGTATGGTCAAGGATCTGGGTGCGAATATGAGCTGCAAGAACTGTAAACATTTGTAGTATGAAACTATGAAAAATAGTATACAAGTCATTTGTGAATTTGTAAATTACTTAAATGATTGTAGCTGTGCTTTCTAATGTTTTCTCCAAATGGTAGAAAAAAATGGCTTCACTTGGTTTATAACTTAGCTGGATGGCACTAAAAAATGACTACGGTACCAAAGTTAAGGTAAAAATAAGCAAATATCAACCAATTAATCAGCCTAGCTGACATATCATTCATCGTTACTTTTGTGGATTGAATGAGCCAAGTGGTTCCTCACAAGAGAACACCCGCCATGACACTCCTGAACACCTTGTAAACTTACAAATTAGGTAAAAGATGTTGTGACACTGTGAGCAAACCTGCAGATACGACAGCTGGGGTGTTATAAACAAATGTCAACAAATGTTGGATTCGCCTTGGATGAAATAGTTGCCTCCTTCAGTGCATCTTACAAAGAAATGTTTGTTACATTTTACCCCAAAATGAAAGAAACAACATAAGAATTTATTTTGCATGAAAAAATTGGGTTTTTGTTCTGTAAGAGCCCAGTGTACATTGTGTACACAGCCCAAGTGTACAGGTATCATAATAATTCTTAAAAAATCATATTAATATCACTAAGCTGCCAATTTGTAACCAGAAAAGCATTCAACTATCTAGCTCACTAAGCGTAACAGATGCTTACTCCAAAGCCTCTGGTACGCTTCACCCACCAGCTAGTCAGCTACCATTAAAAAAAATAATGTTACATGACATAATTCATTTTATACATTGACAAATCACCAACAGGGCTGCACGATATATTGTTTTAGCATCGATGCTTATCCATGATAGTCACATCGCAGCGCAGGTTGTGCGATGTCAAGTATAAGGATCGTAGTTGAGGCGCCACGGTTCGAAACGCACGTGATTCTCGGATTAGTTGCAAAATGTATCTATCATATAGTGAAAGTTTATCATTTGCACATGTTTTAAGTCCTGTCAGTTTAAACTTTAAACTATACTTGTCATTTGTTTATTGTTTTCTATGCATATTCACTTCCTTACAAAATCACCCCAATCATTCTAGAATGATTCATTCTTTCCTAATCGAGCTATTCAATGAAATTATTTTTCATATGACAAATTATCTCAATTATTATTATTAGAAAAATAAAATATCGCAATGCCAGTTTTTTCCAATATCGTGCTGGCTGCCCTTTTCATATGACATTTTATGTGCCATACTGTACAAAATTTACTTTTGACATTAAAAGTCTTTAGCAAAAATGCTTTTAGCTTTTCTCTTATGTCTGTCTGTCTTTTTTTCTATATATAATTTATTACAAATACAATATATGCTGACAGATTATGATTAAAGCTAGATTTCATCATTTCACTTGGAAGAACAACTGAACTCTAAAACCTGCAAAACTTGTCTTGTGTATGTTAGCAATCTTTCAGTATAAAGAAAAATATGATCACATTTCACCTCAGGCATTATTAAAGAACATCTTTTTTTTCTGGTCCTTTGTGATTATGTAAGCCACCTAGCATTGAGAAATCACAAGTCTTTTTCATTTTGATTATTCCACTAATCATACATTTTATGAATAGCATAATCGTAAAATTGATAGCAGCAAGCCTCATGTTTGTCGCCCTTCACAATCGCCAATATCCATCCACAAGGTTTCCTTGAGATTTGCCACAATGGCCACATTTTTTCTGGCCCTCTGAGAATACCTCTCCCCATTTTTGTACAGACCGCAATTGATAACAGACTTACATTACAGCCCTATCTGTGAAACACAACTCCAGCATGTCTCAACACTCTGACACCATGTGACAACTCTAATGCAATGCTTTGTCGCACTGCCCCGTCTTATTAGATTACAGCAAACACACACGCTCTGTATTGTATTACACACTTCAAGCCCTTCTAGTGATCCTCACATTCAGATACATTTTCACGTGTTGTTTTTGTTGTTTGAGATATATTAGCATTTCAAGTCAGAATTTCCACAAGATGAACTGTCATTTCTTTTTACATTTTGGGTCAGTTGATGGAACTGTCATCTTTATATGTATGTATATGCATCTTTAAAGGGGTCATGACATGAGAAATTAAATTAATCTTTTGACATATGAGAGATCTTTTGGCACTTTTCCATTACCAGTACAAGCTCAACTCAACTCGACTAGGCTCGGCTCGCTTTTCGCTCCGTTTTCCATTGCAGATAGTACCTCCACAATAGTACCTGGTCATCATAGCGACGCCGCAGGAAACTGCCGTGACGTAATCTTCTACGCGACACACACCCGCTAACCAAACAAAGGAAAGTCTGCACCTCCTTGTTTGACCATGGAGTATTCTTCCGGGTTGCCATATTAGTAATGGGTATATCATGCAATCTCTGGGCAAATTTTTAAAAAATGGCGCGGTTATTCAGGATACTCCATCTGGCGCGTGCAATGATGACACAGTGAATAGTGATGATTCTCTCTGACCAATCAGGAGTCTGCGGTGTTTTCACGTCACATTTTAATATCGCCTCAGCTCAGGAACAGGTGCAACTTTTACACAGTGGAAAACCAAATAAAGGCGAGGCGAGGCGAGCTGGTACTGTGTAGTGGAAAATCGCTACTAGTACCATTAAAGTGCCCCTATTATGCTATTTTAAAGGCTCCCATTTTTGTTTTAGAGGTCCCCAACAACAGGTTTACAAGCATCAAAGGGTCAAAGGTTTCATTTTCTCATAATATACATTGCACATCACCACATTTTTCATTGATTCTCAAACGACTCAATTATTTAGGGTGCGTTTCAATCAGCTCCTTAGTTCAGTAGTCAGGGCACTAATCAGTGGAGTCAGCCCATTGACTTATGCCCTGATCACTGCCCTGACTACTGAACTAGGGAGCTAATTGAGTCACATCCTCAGTCTCTCTAAATGTATCCTTTCCGTGAGCCTGCTCTGCTCTGATTGGCCAGACGGCCCAGTCTGTTGTGATTGGTCTACCGCGTACAGCGCGTTACAGAACCTCCATTAACATAACTGAACTTCAGCTCCGGAGGCTTCCTTAAGCTCAGCGATTGTACACACTGTAAAGACAGTAATGATGGCAATGATTTTGACACATCCATCTGAGCGCGAGTTCGATGGTGAAACATTGAAAGAACTAGTTATTCAACCCAAAACTCCATCCGAAGGACGACTTGAGCAGGTTTGTTTCTCAGTGATATGCTACTCAGTTTGAGGAACTACCACGGGACCCAACGCAATAAACTGCGATGTGGGATAAGATTTGATGGCTGAGTGTGGGCGCGGGCGGTAAGGTACTCATAATAGGGGCACTTTAAAACATACTGCAACTTTCACACAGGCCAGTACATTTGCATAGGACTGCCTTCAGAGCAAGACATCAACGAATAGTTTTACATCATCTCACCATAGGCTCTGCCCAGTAGCATTTAGTCGTATAAATATGTTGTACGAATAATGTGTGAAATGTATAAAAATAAGTAGAATAATATATATTTTTTAAAGCACACCACATTGCACCACATTAGTTAAGTCAGTTGACTGCTTAAACAAACAGGGCAATGTTTTGAAAGCGCCACAGAGCCACAGTGTTTACATTCTTTACAAGTCAACCAACAAATAGGTTACTTGTATCTGTCTCTGCACATTAAACTAGGATATTTTTAAAAATATCCTTTAAATCCCAAAGCATACGCTACAGTAGCTACTCTATTATTTTCTGTAACAGCACCACGTAAACGTTTGACCTGGCAGGGACGATGAGCTAACACCTGTAATTGGAAAGACTCCTTCAGAAGGAAGAGAATGAGAGTAAAGAGGACACATTATTTTAATTATGTCTCACCACAGAGGCCTGTAGCCCAGAGGGACTTATCAATGTAACCATCCAGGGGAAAGACACAGAGAGAGACATGGACACACAGACGCATACACAAGTGCATCTCTGAAACAAAGAGTCTCTCAGATGACCCAAGATGAACAGTTTGTTCTTTTGGAACCCAATAAAATCATGACTCGCACACTAATTTGAGCACGTAAACTCCTAATGAAGACTAACAATCTCATTTGGTATTCCCAAAACATCTTCTATTGAATCCACGTCTCACAAAACACACTGAGTCATCAGACACCTGATACTCGGAGGAGTTCTTTGTCTTTTTAATTTCTAAACTTTTGCAGGTTTTGGATTAACCTCAAAGTCAAAATGTGACAGTTTTCTACAGTTAAACTATTCAATCAGAATTTTTTGGGACGGGTCAGGAATTGACTGGAAAGTGATTTTACAAAGACTGCATTAGCTACAAAAGCAGACTAGTATGTCTAAATGGAATGTAAATCATTTAAAAATGATATGTAATTAATCAGTTTTCTGTATTTAATCATGTTAATTGCAATTAATTGCTATTAATCACTTTAAAACGTATAATCATAAATACTTTATATTTACACATTGACTCCCAAATGAATGTACAATGAACTAAATAAAGCATATTTAATATTATAAGAGGGGTTAAACAGATCGTAGTTGATCTGTGATCCGAATGGACCAGACTCCACAGTTCGGCACGAATGTGATTCGCGGATTCATTGTTTGACTGCCCTACAGTGAAAGGTGATCATTTACACATGTTTATTCTTGCTATTTTACAGAGCTGGAAGACACAGAGGAGCTTTTAATTCGGTACTTGCGCGGTTATCCGTGTGCACAGCCCCGCACACACAGAGAGACTTGTGTTTCAGATTTAATATACATTTTTTCATTTAATTACTACATTTCTGTACCTGACATGAATACTACAGTTAGAACTTACTTTATTTGTAAATTTGTTATATTGTATTTATCTCTGCTTTTAATTAGTGTATTACTGTGTATTGCCTTTAATAATATTTGAACTTTATTAGTTAGGCTAGTTGTTTTTGCTGTGGTATTGGGGTATTTAAGGGTGTACTTTTGCACAGTTGCCTTGTACCAAGTGCGATTGCCCCTCCTCCCCACTCCCCCGCTTGGCCTGCAAGCACACTTGCACTTAATGTACCGGACCTGAGCACGCTTACGTCAATCACGTTGCTAATAGACTGCCTAACAGATTTATAATTTATGCCGCGCAGCGTTTTTTACTTGATTGTACTGCACGTATCAGAGGATTATAACGGAGGCAGCTGACTTTGACTTTGCAAACAACTCATGTTCATCAATAAGGTGATAACCAGGGCTGTTACAAACCTAAATATACTTGATTTAATTTAAAAGTGTACCCAAATAGTAATACTTCGGTGTTTGCTGTCGTAATGATGACAGTAGTGCACAGCTGTTCCTTGCTCCGGCACAGAATGGAGCGCTCACACTTGTCAAACGAACCAGGCTTTGGGGGTCAAATGCGCTCGGGCACGGTTCAGAGTGCCTAGTGTGAGTACACCCTAAATAATCCAATCCGTGACGCAAAAGATGTGATTTGATCCAAACAGAGTTTTGTGATCCGTTGAACCACTAATACCGATACCAAGTATTATCAAGGCCAGTATCGCAGATATGGAAACCACTTAGTTAAAGGTGCACTGTGTACATTTTGCGGTTTCTAACGGTGAATTTTTTAATTGCAACCGCTCACCATTCCCTTTCAAAGCACATAGCGAAGCTACGGTGGCCGACACAGGACAAAGATGTCGTCAAGAGTATCAGAGAGTGACTTGCGCTCTGTAGAGAAGTTTGTCCGTTTAGGGCTACTGGAGAAACATGACGCTGCATAATGGCGACTTCACTGTAAGGGGACCCGCGGTGTATGGAGATAGAAATGGTTCATTCTAAGGTAATAAAAACATAACAGTTCATTATGTACAGTCTTTATATACCACTGAAAACATAGTTATGAATATTATATTGCATTTTTGTCAATAGAGACTCATAAATACTACACACTGCACCTTTCATTTATAAATTATTAATTTAATACTTAATAAAAATATATATTTTTGTAATTTCTGAGTGTAAAATACATAAAAATAGTAATTATAGTAATTTAATATTATATTATAGGCCTAAACTGCAAATGATCTATATCAAAATGAATGTGCTTATTTTCTTAGGCCTACAAAATCTGTTTGGCGGTTAGTTCATATTATTCTCCTTGCTTATACACTCTTGCATCAGCCGAGTTGCAGAAAGCACACAAAAGGAGATGTTAGGCAGAATGATTTGAATCCACTTTCATTTTATAGAAAGAAATGCAGTAGATGTGAATGGTGAAACATTTCCTTTTGTGTTTTGAGGGAAGAAATAAAGTCAACATAAGGGTGAGTAGATGATGACAGAATATTCCTGTTTTTTGTGGGGACGAACTTTCCCTTGTAACAAGAGTCAATTTTGATTTTAAAAGCATTATAGCTGTGCGACAAGTGGAAAACACCCATGATTTGTAGTGTTGGAGTGCTTTGTGACGTTAATTTATTGAACGCTCTCTGAACTTTCACTCCGGTGACATCATTGGAATGTGAACGGTATGCACATCAAATCCACTTAAAACCCTCAAACCATGATGTGTCAAAAGACAGACCCATCTATGCTTTCACTCACACACACAACAACTCTTTAACAGATAACAGTACCATAACTTTGCTAAATGACCAGGTTAAAACAAACTTTATCATGACCAGTAGATTCCGCACTATGGGTCTTTGAAATTCCTTGTGTTTTTCATTAAAGGAGTATTGAAGGGCAAGGTGATGTATCACTTCAGTATGTGTGTGTGTGTGTGTGTGTGTGTGTGTGTGTGTGTTTAAGTGATCAACAGAGAGATGGTCTGAGGTTTACATAGTTTACAGACATTAGTGCTGCTACATTAGGCCCAGTCAGCTCATTTTCATCCCTGTAGTTGCTATCACGACACACACACACCTCCGCTGATACCAGCTGTCCAGCAATCAGTTGGGTTATCACGCACAAGCTGAAGATTATGATCCGCACTACACCACACCCTGACCTCTATGGTGTAAAAACACTAGTAATTTCCTGCCAAAATCTGCTAAAGCAACATCTAATGGAAATCAACCCAAAGCACCAGCTTGTAAAAATAATATTGACCATTTTGATATTTTCAGCCAAAATCATCAGCCAAAACCTGTACTCACTTGGCTATGGCTATTTAACAGTCATTTTCATTTTGTGTAAAAATGCAGATACAGCCTTGTCACTGGTTTAACCATTTTTTTTTTATAATGTATAATGTATAATGTGGTTTTTGTTGTAGTTTTTTAATTGAGAAAAAAGTCTAAACAAATTGTTGATTTAAACAAAGTTGTGAACATTTTCATTTCATCAGCCTATTTCGTGATAACCAGTTGAAAATACACTATCCTGCTTGGGTACTTACCAAATAAGTAAATAATAAAAAATAGAAAAAATATAAAAGTATTATTATCACGTGAGAAGGAATATTACAAATATTTGATCAAATAATGCAACCACTGACCAAACAAAATCAAGTATTATTATTGAGTATTTTGCCATTGACCAAGTTGTTATCTTGATGTAATGTGCATCATCGACACTGAAAGAAAATCACATTTGCTCCACCACAAATCTGTGCAAATGTGTTATGTATGATGAATTACTTAATATAAATCTACAAGATTACTGGGCAAAAAAAACCCCTCAAAAATCTCATATCTGTCCATGAAAAATATAAAACACCTCTCTTCTAATAGATTAGATTTAAAATATTGTTGGATTTTATTGCAATTGAACCGCTTATCGAAATGCATATTACAACATTTTACAGCCGAACATTTGGCACGTTGAGCGGTTGCATCGGCATGTGAGTGTTCTGGCTGCTAAACCCTGTCAGGTGTCAATGCACCCTGGGTCGACTACGACTCAGTGCCTGATACGGGGCTGTTTCAGACAAACACATGAAGTCACCAAACCCTCCATGTGCTGGTCATTTGCAAACCAAAGAGGTATTCCATATTTAATTCTCAGTGTGTGTGTGTGTGGACTCTATTGCTGCCACTGTGGGTAATTTGAACACATTGAGTTTGTGTGTCTGTGTGCGTCTGCGTGTTGCCTGGAGACGAGCCGCTGTATTTGAGATACCATCTAGCATCTCAGTGGAAGCGGTGGATACTGAGGTCAAAATGACTGCAGACAGTAACGGCTTGAACATAAAATGACAGATTAATGCAACAGACACAACTGATAACACTTACGCAAATGTTGAATCTGTTGCTCAGTATGATATCTAGCCATTTTTTTGGTAGCTCTGAGAAATGGAAACCTGATCATTGCTTTTCATAACCGGCTTATGAATAATCAGGGTTGGTTTAGTAGTTAACTATCAGGGTTAAGGTTTGTATTGTTAATTATAGTATGAGTTAGATCAGTACAGGACAGAATTAGATTAGCTATGAGTTAGGGTTAGAAATGTAATGTAAATAGCGTAAAATGCAGGTATTGGTGAAGGATAGACAGTAATTTATACGGATTAGCAGGGTTTAACAGTAAGGATTTTTTTCCGTGTGCCTCGTCAGGCCAGTAGTTTTCTTTTTGCCCCGGCAACATTTTTTATACAAATATTTCAAATTTGAATGTACTGTACAAAAATAATAAATAAAAAATACACGATCAGTGACTGGATTCAAAAGTCTGTATAGGAAGCATTTAAAATGTTTTCTTGCAGGTCTTATTATTTTGTTCTTACATATTCTTTTAACATTTATTGATAATAATAAACTTCATTTGAATGCTGTAAGGCAACATCACGTGCATTATAATATAGACCTAATATAATAGTGGGCCTATAATATAGGTTAATATAATAGTTTAGTAATTCCACACTTTTTTGTCATTCTTAATTTAAAATAAAATGTTAATTTTTTTAATAATATCCATTTCTGATCATCCCAGGTTGCTGTGGAGGTGTATTTACACATTAAACTCAAGGCCACGAGAAAAGGTTGTCGATCTCGTGGACGCAACATATCACAACAAAATTAACCAAACATGTCCCCTCCCGTCTAGTCACTTTTTTATTTTTATCAAAAGGAAAATCTGATTTATGTAAGATTACTTTACTTATTTTATTTGTGATCATAAATGTAGAATAACGCTCTGGCTCTCTAGTCAACTTCTCTAGCAGTGGTCCTGGGCCAGTCAAGTGAATCATAGAGCCTGTTATGGATAGAGGGTGACTGTTAATTGAGGGGTTTGCTACAGGCAGTCCAGAGAATGCATGTACACCTCAACACAAGCCTTGCCTTCATCTGTCATGAACCTGCGGTTAATCTCAAATGTATATCTGACTGTTTAATCTATCACATGCTTACGCGCTGACACACAGATGCTCTGTGGCGCGAGACATCGTGATCAAATGTACCATCATTTCACAATGAGAAGGCAATGAAGCAACAGGTCGCCATTCTCAGACCACTCCTACATATAAAAGCATTATCACCACAGCAGCTCATTACCAGTGCTCCCTTCAAAAGATGCATTTCCGCCTACTTAAAGCTCTTCTTTTAGTTTCCAGTGCACCACACAGTGTGTGTGTGTGTGTGTGTGTGTGTGTGTGTGTGTGTGTGTGTGTGTGTGTGTGTGTGTGTGGGTTTGTTTTGAGTGCATTACGACAGTTTCTTTGACAGCTCTGTTACTTTGTGGCCATTTATAGGAACGATCAATATGTCCTTCTGTCCAAATGCTCTGATATTAATAATGTATAATCATTCTGAACGAAGTGAAATGTTGACCACCTCGACAGGTATAAAGTTAGGAAAAATAAAGCAATATAAACATAAAAAAGCTATAAAGCAACAATCCCCAATGCTTCAAATACCACCAAACAGCAAACGCAAACTTTCCTTTATAGTATTGATGGTAACTACAGCGACAACAGCGTAATATTGTTTTGGTGGCCGTCTATAAAGCAGTTATAACAACGAAACGGGACAGTTTAGGCCTCTCATATATGTTTAATTGTTTCTTACCGAGCAGCAGGAGTTTGACCTCCCTGGCCGCTTTCTCTCCGTCATCTCTCAGGTTTCTGTCGATCATTTTACTCCTCTCCACCGCCGCCTTATCCTCCGTGCTTAACGTACAGCCCATCCTCGCGACGATCCGAACCGTTTAAATCTAACGCACAGTATTCAACATGCACCAGCTCCCTCTCCGGAAAACCACACGCCCTTCTTTAAAAATAACCAAGAACCGAGCGCAAAAGGGGGTCTTGAAAATCAAAAGACCGATGATATGGTCTGGCTCTTGCTTTGTTCGATCCAACTATTCCTTTTGCCTCCTTTATTTCACCGTAAATCCCGTCAAATGGGATGAAAAAGGCTCCGAAAAAGCGTAGCGATCCGCTCCCCAGCGCGTTAGTATTCACGGGCTCGCGCTGCTTCCTGTTCGCATGCATGCAGGCGCGTTCACGTGCGTGAGTGGACGCGCCCTTTGCCTCAGCATCAGCAGTTAGAGGACATGAATGATGCAGGGCGAGGCGCAGCCGGACGTGTCATCTCTTGATGCTCTTCCCGTCAGAGCGACGTGGCCTTTCTGTGTCCACTTTCAAACTGACTGACATTATGAACGGGAGTTATTATCATCCTCTTACAATGTATCAGAATTAGTTGTATAACTTAAAAATACTTTGATTCATATACTTAAAGGGATAGGCTAGTTCACTAGCCTAGAAATCTAGACGCACCCTAGCATCAGCAAATCTAATTTGCAGCCAGGGTAGTCTAGCAACTCTCCATTGGCTTGCTTGTGAGCTGGAAATACCAAACTCTGGTCAGGCCAATCGCCAGGCCAGTCGGTAGGCGGGCTCAACATAATGACGGCAGAGTTGACGCGGTTCTGCGAGCCACTTAAAAACAAAGAAGATGTGTTCGGAGTTTTGCCGACCGGATACGGCGAAAGTTTAATCTATCAACTAGCTCCGCTTCACCTTCTTCATTGCTCTGGTTATTGGTTGGCTATCCAATTGTGTGCAGAGGGAATTTGAAAGACAACCGTTTATCCCGCCCCTCGGATTGAGCCCTGCCAATGGTGTGTTCCCAGACCCAACATCTTGATGTGGGTCTGGCGTGTCAGGCTAATAGTTCAAACAAAAAAATAAAAAAATCTGTCATCATTTACTCACCTTCAAGTTGACCAAACCTGTGTGAATTTCTTTCTTCTGCTGAACACTTTTGAAGAATGTCAATAACCAAACAATTTTCCCACTATGAATCAATCTGGCCCATCAACTGTTTGGTTACCCATATTCTTCAAAATATCTCATTTTGGGTTTAGCAGAAGACATAAATTCACACTGTTTTGGAACAACTTGAGGGTGAGAAAATGATCATTTTTTTGGGTGAGCTATCCCTTTAAGTAAATATCTTGCCTGAATTTGAAATGTTAAGCTGCCATGACTTAAAACCTGCCGTCATTGTTTTTGTTTTGTTTTTTGTAATTTAGATTAGCCAAACTGTTACATGTTTTAAATTCTGTATTATGTGCTTCATCTTATGCAAAAAAGACGACTATGAAAATGTTTAATTTATGATAGACACATTTTTGAGTAAAATCATGTGAACTCTTTAAATTGTGTTTTGTTAAGCATATTTAGATACATTTACACCAGTTAAGTTTAAAGTTCATTTAACAAGCAATCTATAGATATTACATTTTTGTTGTTCGGTTCCAAAAGTTGATAAAATTATTATTATTGTCTTATTATTTTTAAATTATTCAGTTACTTAAGTAATTATCTTGGCTGAACATGTCTTTTTACAGTGAAATCTTTACTGATTTTTATAGAGTAAATAAGAATAACTTTTATATTGCTATTAATATTTCAAGTTCAACAGCTAAATCAGCTATTTTTTTACTTTTTTGTTGTTGTTGAAAAACCCTGTTACAATATTGGTATAGAATATGATAAAAGCAGGCTTTTAGGGAACATTTATTTGTGATCTCTCAATCATCATTATTACATTGCATTGTTTGACCCCCAAAATTAAAACTACTAATTTCTAAAACATATGTGAGACATTTATATGCATTTTATGTAAGTTGTCCATTAGTGTTATGAAAATCTGAATTTCATCTTACCTTTTATCCATATAAAAACACAATATCTGCACCAAATTTACCTGTTTCCTCTGAATAAAAATGTATGTGTTTATCCTTCCTCAAGTGTGAGCTTTTACAATAAACTATTCCATTTCAAAATATTAGATTTTTCTGACTATTATTTAATACGGCAGCCTGTAGCGGGTTGAAATATTGACATCACATACACACTTATCATAAATAAATAAACAATAACAACAAAAATAATTGTATTCTTGAAACTGCCACAATTAGACCTCAAGATTTGCACAAGGGTGACAGTCAACAAACTGACAAAGGTAACATAAACTCAACATGGCAACTAAATCAACAACAACAGTGTAAATAAAAGCAACAAATGTTCAAACAATGCAGTCATATTAATTATTCATGCTCAAGTGCATGCTGGGAAGAAGGTGAAAGGGATGAATCACAAAACCCTTTGTAGGCCGAGCTAACACATTAAAGAGTACCTTCTCTTTGGTAAAAGTATCTGCATTTCTTAAATTCCTTTGTAATACAAGTAATAATAAAAAAAAAACATTAAACAATAATATTTGTTATTTAGCTCTTTATAATGTTACTTATTTTTGTTGTTGTATTACTTACAAATTAATACTATAAATAAATAAAAGATGTTTAGATTAATAATTTTTTTAAATGTGTGTTCCTTGGTTCAATCAGTTTCTAATACAGAATTTTTGTTTGTTTATTTTTGAATAGGGAATATAAGAAATTGTTTTTGTGTTGTTTGCTATACAGTCCAACCATCATACTACAAATAGCCGTCTTGTTGTAGAGGCTATTGACATTAACTCCGCCAACCAATGTCTGGTTGAGCCGGACAACATGACAAAAAAAATCCTTATAACTAAAGCAGTGGTAGAGGCTCGTAAGGTGGTGGCGTTATCTTTTAATGCAACCAACCTGAGTTTGAAGCCGCATTTTTCCTTTTCCCATCGCATATCAGCTTGGGGAGGTGTTTATTTAAATAAAAATTAAGACAATTGGAAAAGGGGAAATCATGTAGGTGTTAGGGGCGGGGTTTAGGGATAAGGGTATAAGCAATGTCCCAATAAGGCAGCTATCAGAACCAGCATTAACTTCTTGAACAATCTGAGCTACAGTAGCTCGTCTGTTTGATCGGACCATCTAGCCATCACAATTTGGCCCTTGTCAAACTTGCCCGTTTTTCCTGCTTCGAAGACATCAACTTTGAGGATATAATATATCCCACCCACTAACAGGTGCCTTGATGAAGAGATAATCAGGGTTATTCACTTCACCTGTCGGTGGTCATAATGTTATGCCTGGTTGGTGTATTCTCTTGTCCTAACCAATATATATATTAAATATACAAAAAAATACATAAACATAATATACACTAAATTCTTTTATCAAGGTCTTGGATTGATCATGGGTGTCCTACACTGTAAACATATGGTCGAATAATGGTTTAAAACCTACAAATTGTTCAGTTAACTTTAAGTCTAACTTTCTAACTGAATCACTGTCAATGTTCTGTTTTTTTTTTTTTAACTAGAAATAGCTCCTTACAGTAACAACTGATCATGTTCAATTTGTGCATATTCGCCTATTTGTTTAGTGGATATTCTATTCTATTCTATTCTATTCTATTCTATTCTATTCTATTCTATTCTATTCTATTCTATTTTACACTGTCAGAAAATACAGCACTGCCACTGGGGCAATACCCTAAGGTACAAAAGCGGAAAAAGGTACTAATATGTACCATTTAGGGGTACAAAAAATGTACCTTTTTACTTTTGTACCTTAGGGTATTGCCCCAGTGACAGTGCTGTACCTTATTTTTTGACAGTGTATTCTCTTGTCCTGTCATCTCAGCATCCCAGTTGTGTTTTCTCAGGTTTATGCATTTGTCCTAGACGCATCACAGATGCCAACTGGACCATGTGTTCCAAGGTCAAATGAACTGACCATACCTCACTGCGACATCAACACTGCTGATAATACTGTGCAGCTTGCAGAAAGAGCTTGAAAAATCATTACACTAGCACTCCTTGGCCGAGGCTCAGCCTTTTAATATGCAAGCATGACTGTGAGGTTAGAGCAGATAAATTAGGCAGTGAACTCAGACCTTACAGTTGCTTCGAGCTGTCTGGGAAACACATCTGCTTTTGAGTGAGCATTTGCATTGGATCTCAGAGGGTTAGTAACCACACATTTACATCATGTCACAGGAGGGTATTACAGCTTGTATGCAAAGTATTTGACTGTTGGCTTCAGTTCTACAGTTCAGCAAGGACATGAGCCATGATAGACTTGAGTAATAACTGTGTTTCTGGCAAAACTTTGGAACAACAATGATGTGATTGTTAGTTATACTAACGTCAAACTTATGGTAACTGTTGTCGATTTAGCCAGAACATACCGCAATTTAGATTTCTAAATAATACTGTAATAATAGTAAGCTTCATTGAACAATATCAATGAAAACAAACATATGTTTACGTTGGTAAGAGCGGTTGCTACGGGTGTTTTTGTAGTGATACATAGAGCCATTGGGTGAAGTGTCATAAACATGTTTTATCGTGAATAAAACAGATATTGACCAATCAGAATCAAGGACTGGAACCAACCGTTTTATAATCTCAAAATATGAACAGCCAAACTGCATTAGTTAACATGAGCTATTACACTAACTGCTCTTCAGCATTTACTAACACATTTTTAAAATCTAATGTTGTATCTGTAAATGCACTTTGAACAAATATGAAACAATGAAAACATGTTTTATTTTATTGTGTTACAGCAAAGATTAATAAGTGCTTTAAACATATTCCTAACTGATGCTTAATTTTAGCTAATGCATTAACGTTAACAAATGAGACTTTACTTTAAATTTCTACTAAATATATAGATATATTTTCATGGTGTATCATAAATAGGTAAATAAATAAGGTGACAACAGCAACAACAAAAATCATAATTTATTCATGCTGCAAAGTTAAACGCCAGCAATAGGCCGTTTAATGCCGTAAAGATTAGTGCAATACACATTACTATAATGCAATCATTGAGATTTCTGTAAATTACAATCATTTCCTGCTCATGTGACGTCATAGTATACGTTTTACGACAACTTCGTAGCAATGGGAAAATGATTGCTACTTGACCTTAGTTCTCTCATCTTTGTTACAATGTTACACGCTTTCCGTTTAAAATACATTATTTTTTATTACAATGATAATCTAAATCTAAGATTCCTTAAATGCTATGAAGAAATATGTAAGAAAAGCTGTGTTTTAAAGCTTTCCTTGTAATTGTTTGTATGTTATTGTATTAATAACTGTGATTTTATTAGAATTGTTTAGGTTTTTGTTCTTGTATGGTTTTTAAATGTGTGTTTATGTTTCTATATGTATTCCCATGGCAGTGTTATTATGTTTGTTATTCAAGAATTAATAATAAAAAAATTGTTTAAAATTTTTTTACATCTTGTGCGTAACCGCTTCAGCTTTATATAAGTTAACGTTACTTAAGTTGACATAAATAGTTGAACACTGCCCTCTAGTGCCCTATAGATGCAAACTTGCATTAACTCGCTTTTTTAATTTGTAAACAGTCGTATGAAGTTCAAATGAGTGTACGAGAAAAGAAAACTTAATCCAAATTTATTTTGCACAATTAAATAATAGAGGAGATATTTAAACGTCTGTTCTCCTAATCAACTTGCAGTAAATTCAAGCTGTGCACATTTTACAACAGATTTTACAGCGCGTGTTCACTGAAATGACCCATGAACCCCACACGTAACCACAAATAAAGTAAATCTTAATCCACTCCGACAGCAGAGTCACGTCCGCTACATAATCTCACTACAGTCTTTTTGAGTCTATGGTCCATACTTCATACAGAGTCTGAAGTATGGCCCATAGACTCAAAAAGACAACTTGAGAGCACTGAACACTAGAGGACAGTAGAAGCTAAAACTTCACGTGGTAACTATTCTACTCAGACAACTAGGGGAGGTGCAATACGAGATGATGCTCATCAGCAGTAACTAATAAAAACAGTCCTTGAACTTTTTATTGGTTTATTATTTGACATGTCATTTACTATCTGAGCTATGTTTTTAACTTTGGCATTTATAAATGTCAGGGAGTGATATTCATTTGACAACGTTTATCATATTCATTGCACAAGTCCTTTTTTCTTGCCTTCATATTCTATTATATTCTAAATTATAAGCTATGTTCTGTTGTTGTTGTTGTTGTTGTTGTTGTTTTTGTTTGTTTGTTTGTTTTTTCTTCACATGACATTGGTCAATGAATGCCATATCAGTGGTCTGATATTCTATTCTGAATGACAGTATGTGGCTGTCCAAAATGTCCCAATTTTCCAATAATAGAATAGAATTTCAGATCACTGAATGCTTGATTCTTATTAGTAAAAATAAATATAAACATATGTTTCTTTTCATTGATATTGTTCAATGAATCTTACTATTATTACAGTATTATTTAGAAATTTAAATTGTGGTGTGTTTTTGTAATGTATGTTCTGGCTAATTTGACAACAGTTAAGTTTGACGTTAGTATAACTAACAATCACATCATTGTTGTTCGGTTCCAAAGTTTTGCCAGAAACACAGTTATTACTCAAGTCTTATCATGGCTCATGTCCTTGCTGAACTGTAGCCAACAGTCAAATACTTTGAATACAAGCTGTAATACCCTCCTGTGACTGTAAATGTAAAACAATGTAAATGTGTGGTTACAGTGGTGTAACCCTCGGAGATCCAATGCAAATATATTTCTGTTCTATTCACTTTTAAAAAGTGAAAGGTTTACTTAACTTAAAAAGTGAGGGAACCCTTTGCCTTAAAATGATTAAACTTCATACATAAATGAAAAAAAATAAGTTATTTGAACTTGACAACAACAACAACAACAAATAAGTTTACGCATGAAGTTTAGGCTACTTAATCATTTTAAGGCAACGTGTTTCCTCGCTTGTTTAAAGTTAAGTTTACTGATCACTTTTACAGTGTATTCTACTCTATTCTATTCTACTCTATACTCCTCTGTTCAATTTTTAAATATATTATTTTTTATACATGGCTGTCCGAAATGCAATATTCTGTTCTATTAACTACATTCTGTTCCTTCAATTCAGAAGTTTATTCTGTTTGTGATGTATATTATGTGCAAAAGTGAATTAAAAACATAATTAATTAAAAAAAGTTATGTTAAGTAACTTAAACTGTTTATTTATACACGGTAGTCATCTAGACTATTACATTTCTTATAGCTATTCTATGACATAGCCTACTTTTTTTGCCTTTTTTCTTTAGTTTTTTTTCTGAGTCTGAGTCTGATTCTGAATTTATCAAGTCGGTATCGAATAGATATTTCAAAGTCACTTTTGAATCTAAACATTTTTCAAACATCATCTCTCGACTGAAAGTGACATTGGCCTTGGCTTCTGAATGCCGTGTGTTACGCGCCCGCTCCCCGCCCAGCAGCGCGTTATCGCGCGGAGATAACTCCGTATTAACGAGGGTCTTCGGGTGTGATAAACGGCAATCCAGTCCTCAATCTCCTCCTCTACAACCTTCGATCCCTGGAACTTACATAATTCCCAGGACGACCTAATGCTCGCACCTGACGCGCCGCAGGTCAGTGTTGGTCCAGGCTGCTGCTCACCATCATGACCTGCTGTGATCAGAGATGCGCGCTCATCGCGGGGGCCGTGGTGGGCGCCCTGATCGCCGTGCTGGGCGGGATTCTCATTCCTGTGGGCAACATGTTCATTGAAAACACCGTGAACAAGGTAAGCCGTCGTCTTTTCAAATCAATATTCGGCGCACATGCGTTTGCAGAGACTCCAGACAGACATATTCGACATGATTAAGTTATTGTGGAGAAAAATTCTGAAAAATTTAGAAACAGCCAATGTTGGGTACAACGTAGTCTACTATTAATGATGGGATTCAATTAAATGGGGTTTTGGGGTCAAGGGCATTATTTTTCATAAACGTAAGATGGGGTATGTGCAAATGATTCGAATTTCAGTTAAAATGTCATATTTTTATGAACTGTCTGAGTGTTTAAAATTGGCTGAAAAGCCATTAAAATGACGTCTAATACACTTTAAATAAATGTGTTAGATATTTAAACACCAGGTTCTTGTCTTGTCTCATAGTGTCAAGGTCAGTGACCGTGTGTTAAATGAGCTGTATTTTTCTTCTGAGGTAAAAACATTTGAAATGTTCAATAGCATTATTACACTCTCCAAAAAAAGGTACAGAAGCTGTCACTGGGGCGGTACCTTTTTAAAAAAGGCACACTTTTGTACCTAAATGGTACATATTGGTACATATAAAAGGTACAAATCAGTACCTAAAAGGGAAAAAAGTGTACCTTATGAAAAGGTACCGCCCCAGTGACAGCTTTTGTAAATTTTTTTCATAGAGTGTATAGCCAATAAGTTAACATGTACACATATGTTAACTTATTGGCTATACACTCTATGAAAAAAAAGATTCTGCATTTTTCCCTATGCAGAAACTGACTTAAAGTAACCTCATATTGACAAATATGTATTGGATTGTGACAACTTATGTATTTTTTACTACAAAAATACATAATGTAGTATAAAATATGTATAGTGTATCTAAAACCAAGTATGTTTTGTGTCTCCAAAGGAAACAGTGTTGGAAAACGGGACATTAGCATTTGACACCTGGACGTCTGTTGACGTACAAATATACAGGCAGTTCTGGCTGTTTGACGTTCAGAACCCTAATGATGTTGTAAGTCAAGGGGCCAAACCTGTGCTGGTGCAGAAAGGACCGTACACGTACAGGTAAGATTTGTGGCCATATAGATACTTGTTCAATCAATACTCATGTAAACAAACCATTCTTTTTTTTCTCGTAACCATCTGGTCCTCTTTGTTTTGGGGTCACACTTGGGTCCTTCACTGTCCAAAGTGACAGAAGCCTTGAAATGTTACTTCTTTTTTTTTAGGAAAACCAATGTAATATATTTTTGTTCAATAGTATTTTTTGATTATTTAGAATTTTGAGGAGATTTTGCGATACTTTGC
This sequence comes from Gobiocypris rarus, assembly GCA_023029165.1. Lineage (NCBI taxonomy): Eukaryota > Metazoa > Chordata > Actinopteri > Cypriniformes > Gobionidae > Gobiocypris > Gobiocypris rarus. Next base: position 15,086,203 of record CM040923.1, read on the forward strand.
AATATTTAAACAATTTTTATGAGCTATTGTTCCCCGTTTAAAATAACACAAAAATGTTTTTGTAACATTTTTAAAGTATTTTTAAATTAAAACAGCATTCCATGTTAAAATAGAGGCAAGGTATTTAAAATCCAATTTTTGAAGCAGATTAGTGCCATCTGGTAGAAGTAAAAAAAAGAAAAACGCATGTTATGCCATTGTGTAACCACTAAAATCCTATATAGTTCTACATAAAGTGGCTTATAAATTCTCTTGATTTTTAGACATAAATACTTATTTTTATTAAGTTGTTGATTTGGATTTATACTTAGACATTCTCAAAGACTACTTTTTTGTTTGAAATGTTGATTTGAAGTGTCAGTTTTTGCCTTAATTTTACTACAGTCAAACCGAGGATACATTTTTTTTATTCATGATATCATTATTAATTTTCTTCAAAATGTAATAAAAATGTAACAAAATGAATACACTTTAAAAAAGAAAAAAAAAGTAGAGAAAACTTAAAGGTTTAAAGTCCCTGTAAAGTCAAAATTAAACATGTGTTCTGAGTTTCTCACACCACAGATAAATGTGTTATTAACCAACTAGCCAAATTTGAATCATAAAAAAATCCGCTAAGTACATAAAATATCTTATCGAAATCTTGAAAAAATAAGCAGCGTTCTCTGCTCTCAAATGCTGGGGCGTGTCCGTTGATCGGCGCCAAACCACAACCACTCGCGGGAAAGCGGCCGTAAACACACAAGACAACAACACTTAAGTACAGCTCACGAGTCACGACGGCACCAGATGTCGGCGGGACGGGAGGATGAAGGTCGGGGCGAGAGAGAGTTGGTTCGGCCCCATTCTGCAGCGGATTATCAGTGAATCCCAGTTGTTGCCGATGAAAGTTTGTAAAACTATCCAGTGTAAAGACACTGCAGAGGCAGGTGTTGGTGGTGATCGTCAGCACTCCATCAAGGTAGCTGTTCACAAAATTAATCCACCTCTTCTTGAGATCGTCTTTTTTGTAAGTTGTAGGCTGTAGTAACTAACGGTACTGACAGTAACTCGCAATCTAGCAGGTGAACTGATGCGAAATTGCGACTGTGCTCTGGTTATGGGGGAGGGGCCATGTGCTCAAGCGGCTCCGGTGCGTCATCGAGCCACCGTTTTAACCCCGCCCAAAAAATCCGGAACACAGCAATGGTGAAAAACTTCTTAACGGTCTAACTTCTGAATTCAGTACTACATAGTTCACAGTCTTTGTAATGTGTTTCAACAATACATTTCTAACATTTCTAATGTGTTTAGAAACAAATCTCAGAATTGCCTTACAGGGACTTTAAGGCAACCAGCTGCAGAACATTTTGAGTTTACTCAACTTATTTGTTTGAGTTATCTCAACTTTTTTCATGTTAAATAGTTGAATAAACTTTAAAAGCTGAATTTGTCATACAAAACATAAGTTGGATTTTTTACAGTGTAGGTATGCTTTATTACAGTTGAATCATATTTTACCATACTGTTAAAGCCACACCAGTTAAATTGTGTGTATATGATTGTGTGTTGTGTGTTGCATGTGTGTAAGTGAGTATGTGTTTATTTTGTACTCTTGTGTAACCTCTTCCTTGCTGTTTTACTGCATTGTGGCTGAATTATTGATTTTATTTCACACATTTGCAAAAACTTGCTTTGTCGCGCTAGTTCATGGGGGGATATGTCTATTTTTGCACTCTTGATATTTTAGAGTGTCACCCCTTCATTGCTGTGCAATTTCTTTTCTGCACAGTGGCTGATTTGTAGTTTGTACCACCAAAAGATTGTCTGAGTTTTCGTATTTCATTCATGTCCTATGCCATGTGTGACTTTTCCCCCCAACCCTTTAACATATACTAATCCTGTCCATGATTTTTTTAGTGTGTTCACAAAGCTGATGCGACAAAAGTAAAAAAAAAAAAAGTTTGACCAAAGAGGGCCCAGAGGGTTAAAGAAAATCCAGCAAAATCACTTCTTGATATTTTAAATTTACGTGACTAGATCTCCATCTCTTGAACTACCTGAAAATAAAGCAAAAGATTTTCAACGCATCAGCCGTTACCAAAGTGTAGACTATTTTTACCTGCTTCTAAGGCTTATCAACAAAGACATTATCAACATAATGCACTTCAAGCTTGTTTAAAAGTTTTGTCATGCTTGGCATTTAATCGTTGTTGATAAGTTTATCTGATGGGATGATGCTTGTCTAATCTAAGGCAAATATTATACTCTTATACTGTTATATAGATATCCTCATGTCATGTACTAAAGTAATATAAATAGCAGTTATTTTTCACATTTCTTAATTTATTTTATCTTATTATATTTAATATATAAAATAAATACTATTTTAAATATTATTTAATTATGTTAGTTTTATATACATTATACATTTTACATACATTGCACATTAGGGGCATCAGTTGGCTTAATTTCCAAGGATACAAATAATAAAAATAAAAATCTGATGGGAGGGTTAAATATTCTAAAAGATGGCATTACTTTGCTGCATAGGAATCTGACCAGTAAAACACCACATAACTTGCATTGTATGTCAAATTTAAACCACTAAATGACCATGATGTATTTCCCAGTGGTCTGATATGCTGTCATCCTCTCTGTTGTCTTCCAGGACGCGTTATATCCCCAAAACAGATATCACCTTCAATGATAACTTCACCGTGTCCTTTGTGCTGCCGGCGGGAGCCATCTTTGAGCCTGGCATGTCAGTAGGAGCAGAGGAGGACATTGTCACTTCACTCAACCTGGCTGTAGCAGTATGTATTTCATTTTCAACAACCGTCTCTGCCCTTCTGTTTTCCTCCATGTCTCTCTTCCTCCCTCGATCTCAATGACGAGTTAATGTGATGAGTAATCTTTAAGACTGGATTAATGGCTGCTGAAAATTCAGCTTTGCCATCACAGGAATACATTAGATCTTAAAGTATATTAACAGTTGAAAAAATATTTCAAAATGTTTTTACTGTATTTTTGATCAAATAAATGCATTTTGGTGAGCATTAAGAGACATAAAAAATCTGGTCGCTATTTATATTAGGTGTCTTTACTATGTACATACATTAAAAAATAAGTACAGTTGTGTACTTAAAAACACTTTTGCTGCTGTTGAGGTGGGATACAGGTAAGGTTAGAGAAAGGTTTGGTGGTACAGGTAGATTTAAGGAGTAAAGCCCGGGATACTCTGCACGATTTTAGCAATCCTATAAGATCATTACAAATCACACTGTGCGACATGGATCTGGCAAACTTGGGTACAACATGCATGTAAACTGTACGATGAAGACACCCATTGACTCGTAGACTACGATGCAAGTTTCTATAGAAGAACAAAACATCATCAGCGTTGCATTTTTACTGGCTGGTCAGTAGACGTAGGTCGTAGCAGCAAACGCACTGTGCGGTGATCATGCTGAATTTGTGACAGTGTCAGAAAATTGTCGTAGGCTATCTTTGGTCTCAAGGGGCCAGTTGTTTAAAAACTTTCATCTGGATCAGAATTATCTGGATTTGGAAATCCTATGTTTTGCTATCCAGGATCAGGTAATCCATCTTACTTTTGTGCCGGTTTTTAAAAGCAAAATAGAAAAAATTGATTCGATCACCTTGATCCAGAAACACAATTTTTTAGATTTACCAAATCTGGATTACTAGTGCTCTACGAAGCCCCTAAACGGACATGGTGATGGAAATAAAATAAGAGATAAATATTTCAATGCTTTAGCGCTGTCTCAGAAACGTTTTGTGTAGCTTTCTTTCACCTGAGAAACTGCAAACTTTTGACTGGGTCATTTCTTATATCTGTACAAACTGTGATAAAAAAAACAACTCTTTAAATTAAATATTTACAGCTGTTTGGGGATTTTTTTATGGTGCCAAATTCTCTTTTTTACTTTATTGTAGGCTACCAAAAGGCTTAAAATAAAGCCTAATGTCTACTTCTAATTTATTACTTTACCAGTTAAACTAATCAAGAGCAAAATAATAAAAAGGTATGTGTGTATATTACATGATACAAAATGTATTTTTGACCAGTTTTATTCAAGTTTTGTTCTTAAAAATCCACCCTTCTGTTGGGATCAGGATAATCCTGTTTTTTTGGATCAAAGTTATCCAAATCCTACTGACAAGTTTTGAACAACACAAACTGAAGGTTTGATCCAGATTAAACTAGGATTGGATTCTGTGATGTAATCTGATTACAGATCCTTCTTTCCCTTTTGAACAACCCATTTTCAAGATTTGATCAAATCCGATAACCAAAAACCAAAGGGAAGGGTCAAAAGTGTAATTATAGATTGTAACGCAGTTCTTAGTTCAGGGAAAAAGGAGGCGGGAACCGGCGAACGTTCAAAAACTTCAATCCAAATAGACAAACTGAAAGTAAACCGCGGGCAGCCCTCACGGACGGCTGCCGCGCACACACATTACAAAACTTAAATAAAACACAACATAAAGTCCAGGCCTGGTCCTCTCTCGTCCTTCACTGGTGTCGCTTGTCCTTATAAGCCTCCGAGCTCCCTCATGAGAGGACTCGTGTGCCTCGCAGGTGACGCTCATTCTCAAATCACGCACCGGTCTCGCTCGCTCCTCCCACGTCTCTCGCTCGCCCACCTCGCCACATAGATATAATTACTGAGATAATCACAGATGTAATTACATGCAGGTAATTATAATAATATATGTACAATGTAAAAATATGTAAGTACACAATAAGTGCATTGTATCAAATGATTCATTTAAATGTTAGTACATACGCCTAAAACACCATAAATATCAAAACTTTAAAAAAATATCATTTACTACTGTTCAGAAGACAAATGAACAAACAATGATGTTGAAAATTCAGCTTTGCATCACACAAATAAATTACATTTTTTCAAGTCACCTTTATTTGTATAATGCTTTATACATTACAGATTGTTTCAAAGCAGCTTTACAGTGATAAACAGGAATATGATTCAATGATGCAAATGGTTCATTTTGGCTGTATAGCAACTCTAAAAGAAAATAGTGTCATTGTTCAGCTGAAGTCAGTTCAGTGTTGATTCAGTTCCATTGTAAACATCATCAATTATTAAATTAGTTCATTTCATCTTTAAAGAAGTTCTGTAGAAAAACAGTGATGTCGTTGTCCAGCTCAGTTCTCATCCAGTAGTGTCAGTGCAGTCAGAGCAGTAATATAGTTTAATATTAAGTCTCCCCAACTAAGCAAGTCAGAGGCGATAGTTGCAAGGAACCCAAACTCCATCAGGTAACAGAACAGAGAAAAAAAACCTTAGGAGAAACCAAGCTCAGTTCTCCTCTGGCCAACAAATGAACAGTCTATGATTATGATTCAGGCTGTGGATCGGTAGCATTTAAATAATTCATTAAGTTCCTTTTGCTTGAAGATTGGATTCATCACGCCTGTATGGAGACGAAGCTGGTTAGACGTCTGTGCAAAGGACTTGTCTGGTTGTTGTGTTTTTTTCTGAGGATCTGTGCCGATGGTTGTTGCGTTAACGAGGCATTCACAGGGGATTGTCTAGTGACTTGTCAGGATGTCATGGAAATTCAGGGATGCATTGTGTTTTTGTCTAGTTGCTGGTCCTTCATCTGATCTTGATATGGACTGGATATGGCTGACAACGATAACCTCGGGATAAACAGAGAGACTAATATAAGTGTAGATGCCATTCTTCCTACAATGTAACAAGTACATTGGGTTTTATGGGAAGTGTTCCCGGTTTCCGGGTGACCTAATTTATGCAGCCTAACAATCCATTAACGGATGTGAATTACAGAAATGTCATAATGTGTTATGTGTATGCCAGGTTAAAGAGATGTGTTTTTAGTCTAGAGTTAAACTGACAGAGTGTGTCTGCCTCCTGAACAATGCTAGGAAGACTAAGTGCTAAATAGGAAAAGGATTGACCACCTGCAGTTGATTTTGATATTCTAGGTATTATCAACTGGCCAGAATTTTGAGATCACAATAGACTCGGACTTTAATGTGTTAAGAGAGTACTATATATACCTGTATTTTTTAAGTCATATATATTTGTTAAATATATTAAAATAGAAAACAGTTATTTCATATTAATATTATTTTATTATTATATTATGTTATATTAGTTATATTACATTTATAAAAAATATATAATCAGTATTAGAATTTATTATTACAATTTAAAATTACATTATTACAATTTAACAATTTACAATTTAGATTGTGTGTGTGTGTGTGTGTGTGTGTGTGTGTGTGTGTGTGTGTGTGTGTGTGTGTGTGTGTTTGTGTGTTTGTGTGTGTGTGTGTGTGTGTGTGTGTGTGTGTGTGTGTGTGTGTGTGTGTGTGTGTGTGTGTGTGTGTGTGTGTGTGTGTGTGTGTGTGTGTGTGTGTGTGTGTGTGTGTGTGTGTGTGTGTGTGTGTGTGTGTGTGTGTGGACTGGTAATCCCTACGGTATGGGGACAAAATGTACCCACAAAGATGGCAATATCCAAAATCCTTGTCCTTGTGGGGACATTTTTTGGTCCCCATGAGGAAAACAGGTCATAAATCACACTGTGATGTTTTTTGAAAAGTAAAAATGCAGCATGTCTCCTGTGATGGGTAGGTTTAGGGGCAGGGGCAGTGTAGGGGGATAGAAAATACGGTTTGTACGGTATAAAATGCATTACGCCTATGGAATGTCCCCATAAAACATGGAAACACAACATGTGTGTGTGTGTGTGTGTGTGTGTGTGTGTGTGTGTGTGTGTGTGTGTGTGTGTGTGTGTGTGTGTGTGTGTGTGTGTGTGTGTGTGTGTGTGTGTGTGTGTGTGTGTGTGTGTGTGTGTGTGCATGTCTGTGTATATATCCATATTCCACACACACACACACACACACACACACACACACACACACACACACACACACACACACACACACACACACACACACACATATGTATATGTATACACACATACACAAACAATCTATATATTCATATAGATAGTTCCAGGTTGTTTAGATTGATGCTTCATAAAATTGTTACATTGTTTCAGGAAGGTTGTCAATTCTAAAGCAAGTCAGTCAAAGTTTGTCAAATCAATAGATAAAATGTTGATGTATGTGATTATCTGTCCAAAGGCAGTGTAGTCTAGTTAATGCATAACTAACACAGTTGTATTATCATCTCATTTTCACTGTTATATCTTATATTCATAATTACAGTTGATGTTCAGTAAGATTAAAGTGCTTTACCAGTAATAAATGCAAATGCACTTTGCTTGAGGTTGAAGTCAGTTGCTGAATTCAAGGTTTTATTAGAAATGTATGGTTCCATACTTGTGCTGTGCTTAATATGTATTTTTTTCTCTTCCAGGGTGTCTACAGTTTACTTGATCATAATTTCGCCAATTGGTTAATCAACAAATACAATTCCACACTCTTCCAGAAAAGGACTGTTAAGGAGATGTTGTGGGGCTACAAAGACCCAATGCTGAACAGCATTTTAGGAGTTTTCTATCCAGTAAGCATGACAACGTTTAATGGTATTCACTTGCTAATAAAGCTCAATCGATTGATGAAGTGTATATAGAACAATTGCAATTAGACAAGTTTTATTGTGAGTGCGCAAAATAATTAGCAAATTTGGACGTGACCTAAAAAGAAACGCAAATATATACTGTAAGTAAACTAAATTATAAAGTAAATGTTTGTAAGAATACAAAGACTAAGAATGTCAGATGTAAGAATACTTGAATAGTGTATTATTACCAGTTTTAAATTCCTTTAAATCTGAAGGTTTTTAAGTCAGAGTTTATAAAGGCTTATGTTCCTTGTTTGTACTGCCCCATATGCTTTAATATTCAAGAGAAAATACTGCCTTTTTTCTTTTAGTACAATGGCACCACCGACGGACCATACACTGTGTTCACAGGCAAAGATGACATTAAAAAGGTAGCCACGATTGAACGCTGGCAGGGTGAAGCGTAAGTACAACATTAGCTTGAAGAATACGTGCAACATGGAGCATATACATGATTGAGAAGAAAAATGACTCTGTAAATCTAGATGTACAACAGCTGTCAGTAAATGTGTTTCTGATTTAATTGATCAATTAATCTATCAGTCGCATTCATATCTTTAATCCAACATTAGTAACACTCAAACTAACAAAAAACGTTTGTACAGATCACTGAGTTACTGGAAGGACCCTTATTGCGACATGATAAACGGAACAGGCAAGTTTACCTCTAATATATTACATTGATATTGAATTCATTGTAATTTTTAGGGATGCACTGATATGAACATTTTGGCCCGATACCGATAATTCTTTATATTAGAAAGGCGATAACTGATATATTGGCCAATAGATCTAAATCCACATTCTTATGTAATTTTTACAGGCCTGATTACAAAAGCACTCAACAAAAATAATGTTCTCATTATAATTGTGTGTAGTCTATATGACAGACTTGTGTTGCACATGTTGCACTTAACTGTATTTTCCTTTTCTGAAGTGATTGCAATCATATTTCATGCATTTCAAAACCATCATGACGAACCGTGTCTCAGCTGAAGGAAATTTTTCTGCTTTAAAATATCTGCATCATAATATATCTTTTTTTTATTGGGCTGATAATGATAACATTAAAAATGAACATATATTGGCCCATATCGATATGGTGGTTGATATATTGTGCATCCCTAGTAATTATGTTACTATTGACATGTATGACTTTTGTTCCAAAGCTGTTGCCCTAAAACTGTGGTGGATGTGGCCAAAATAGAAATAGTGTGCAGAGCTCAAAGTTTTTCATCTGTTTATCATCTAATTATAGGGCCTTCAGCACTTCTATAAGTCACCATTTCCTTTACAAATGTAATATTTCATACATTCAACTGTTTTTTCCTTTTTTTATGCACATGTCAACAGACGGTTCCTCCTTCCACCCGTTCCTGGACAAGAAAGAACCTATATTCTTCTTTTCTCCTGATATCTGCAGGTATTTTCAGTTCATTCCCTGTTAATCAGTAGAAAAAGTACTTAAACCACAAATGATTGTCTTATAGAACAAAATATGAAACCAAATCAGTTCAAACCATAGGTGTCTTAGCAGAGTAGCCACATGATTTGTTCACCATGTTAACTATGGACATGTTTCACTAATGTTTGACAAATACAATATGTCTTTCTGGACAGTACATCTACTGATTTGTCATTTAACAAACGTGAAAAATGTCCTTTTGCTAGCATTCTTTACAATAAATGCCGTTTCGTTTGAAATGGTGTTTGGCATTCATACATGTTAAGTGTCCACATATTTTATTAGGCTACTATATACAGTATTTTGAAATGCTACACATCAGCAGTGTTCTCATAATCTATTGATTAAAGTCCCATTACCTTCATGAGGGTTCATGGACTTTCATCTCTTCGCATCTGATTAGATTTGATATGGAGTCCTGATCACATGTAATGTATCCAAGTGGAGGTTGGTTGAACGTGTCCACTCTTTTGTTTGTCATTACCACCAGAGGTCAGGCCACTCCTTTTCTTCTGCAAGGTCAGAGATGTCAGAAAAGGTTCTAGCAATGCTAACATTGTTTCACTTTCATCATCATACATCATCTGTGACTGGAAAGCCGTAGCTGCTGGAGATCAAAGCGATAGACAGTGTCTTTTTTTCATGTAGTCACATGATAAGTGTTAAAAATGTATTACAGAGACCATATGTTAAGGCTTCTGAAATGTCTATTTTTTTCCAAGTTTTGATTCATGCATACACAATGGCTAATAAAGTATTTCAACACTTAACACACTTAAAATGTATGATTGTCATTGCATACATATATATATATATATATATATATATATATATATATATATATATATATATATATATATATATATATATATATATATATATAATGTTTCTTAAGCAGCAAATCAGCATATTAGAATGATTTCTGAAGGATCATGTGACACTGAAGACTGAATGATGCTGAAAATACAGCTTTGATCACAGGAATTGCATTTATATTTTAACATTCACATAGAAATCATTTAAAATTATACAAATATTTTACAATATTACTGTTTTACTGTATTTATGATCAGCCTTGGTCAGCATAAGAGACCCCAAAATGTAGTGTATTATTTCAACAAATTATATATATATTCAAATGTTCAAAATGAAGACAAAAAGTATTTCTGGTTGTCAAACATTGGTGGACGTATCATAAGTTAATGTGAAGAAGCACACTTTGCCCCTTTGCAACACATCATATACGATAAACATTATGCTTGTTGTCCTGCAGGTCGATATCTGCTGAGTATGATAGCACTGTGAACCTGAAGGGAATCGATGTGTATCGGTACATGTTGCCTGCTGAAGCTCTGGCCTCTCCAGTGGTCAACCCAGATAACCAGTGCTACTGTACAGACACTGCGCTCACCAAAAACTGCACTTTGGCAGGACTTCTTGACCTCACTGCTTGTAAAGGTCAGTGCTTTGAGCCTATTATAAAGTCAGCTGAGACAAAATTATTGAATGTAGTTTTTCACAATTTAACTTTTGCCCACAGGATCCCCAGTATTCCTCTCTCTACCCCACTTTCTCTATGGCACCAATGATCTCGTCGAGTCAGTGGTCGGACTGAGTCCGAACTTTGATGAGCACTCCATATTTTTGGACGTTGAACCGGTGAGGAGCTCATTTTACTTTGCATAAGTTTTCCTTTTGAAGAAAAGCTTTAGGATATGATAATATAATGGTTACGCATCTTGTGTCATTTGTAGATTACAGGCTTCACTCTGAGATTTGCAAAAAGGCTTCAGCTCAACATGTTGTACGGCCCATCGGATAGCATTGTGTATGTAAACAGACATCACACGCTGTCATGAATGCATGTGCGCTTTGCTTAATTCATACATGCCTGGTATAACATGATGTCTTGTGTCTTTCTTTCTCACAGAATTCTGAACAAAATTAAGGAAAACACAATTTTCCCTATTTTGTGGGTGAACGAGGTGAGTGCTAACAAAACATCTATTTAAAGCAGTAAAGTTCAGCTAAAGCATAAGAGTCCTATAAAGAAACCAGGGGGCATGTGTATAAAGCTGCTCAGAGTAAAATTTTTGTCTTAAAGCTGCTGTCCGTAACTTTTTTGTGTTCAAGATTTACAAAAATTATATAATGAGAATGTACAACATGAATCAGTTTTTTATCTTACCCTGAATCATTATGGTACATTTATAATAAGTGTTTATATTGGGACTATATCAGACCGGTCTGGTAGGAGCCGCTGCGGAGGAGCACAGTCCCTGCGTGACTCACCATAGACATAAACAGAAAGAAGTAGCTCCAGCTGCAATGTTCTTCCGCAAGACGCATACAGTTCTGTTTATTAACCGCAAAAAGTTACGGACTGCACTGCAGCTTTAAGTATGTCAAAATTCTAGGTCTCAGCTCCTAAATTATTTAAGATTGCTGGAGAGGTATCCTAACCTATTTAGGAGTAACAAGTTGGCAGCAGAGAGGGGGAGACCACACACTTTCCAACAAAAATATAATGTATTGGAGTTAAATGGTGACAGGGAGTTGAAAAAATGATAAAAGCTTTATCGTCAAGATATTCTTTTTGTAACTGACCTAGTAAGATATTGAAAATAATAATTCTTAATATCTCAATATCTTATCCTAGTAAGATATTCATTAATAATAAAGCAAAAGAAGTTTAATTTGCAGTTAAACATGTTCTGGGGCGTTTTAAACTAAATATTAATTACTCTTATGATTTCTGTAAAAGTGACAAGGAAGCAAATGTTTTGTGTTTATTTTTCCATTGAATACAAAACACACATATTTGGGATTGATGTAGAACATTTAATTGAGAGGAAATTGAATGTTGATTTATGGCTGAGTCAATTTGACATAATAATATACTTAAATTACCATGTAACTGATCAAGATAAAGCATATCTTATTCACATGTTAATATTAATAGGAACATTTCTCATCCATAAAAAGGCGATAAGAGTTTATAATATTATAAGCAAATATGATATTGTTTCATGAAGTGAACGGTGCTCTTTCCACTTATATTTAGGTCCAACTAAAGCATTTATGCTCATGGAGTATAAAACATTTAGGTTTATTAAAGCATTTAGGTACAACCAAAGTGCTCAGACAGTGTAAAACAAATAGGTTGATTCAAAGCATTTAGGTCCAACTAAGGCATTTATGCCAAATAAAGCATTCAGGTCCAACTAGTGTTTAGGATCAACCATTGACCCAAGTCAGTAAAATCCAAATCGTATTTTTTATACAGCAGCCAATAGTTTATAATATGTGCAAACGTGATACATTTAGTGTGTGATTGTACGCTGTGTGTGTGATGGCTCCAAAAATAGCATTTACCGTAGATACAATAAGCCGACCATAGATCCATTATCTCCACTGGGTACTTTAAACTCGTTGGGACCAACAGAGTCATTTCTGAAATCTTACATCTGCTATATCAGAAGAATTATTACGGTCCATAAACTGCTAATCTCACACATGTCTGACCCCTGGACCATCTGATTGTCTCATCAGAGCAGGATTAGGTGCCGGCTCACTGTTGACTATGAGATTTTTGTCTCTTATTTGTGTTAGACGGCAGCCCTGGACGATGAGACGGCCGAGTTGTTCAAGAAAGAGCTGATTTCTCGGATAGACCTGCTGGAAGGGTTTCAGATTGGACTTCTAGTGGCCGGCTCAATCATATTTGTCAGCTGTATAATTGGATTGATGGTGGTGTGCACAAAGAAAAGTAAAGTTTTGATTAAATAAAGGGAGGGATGCTTGGTGATTTGTCTTTGATTTTTGGTAGCACCCTTTGGGGGAATCGTATATTGTAATTGTTATTTGAGCTCAGAGTAAAGCAATTCTATTTATATAATTTATATACTCAGCATTTTTGCAGAGAAAAAATATTTCTTTCCATATTTGCTTGATATTGTATCAAGTCATACTTTCAATAGTTATCAGGGTAAATATTCTGCCATTATGTGGTCATACTGTGGTTCATTTAAATATGAAATAGTTCTGTATGTCAACACAATTTCAGTAAAACAAAGAACTGTGAAACTTGGCCTCATTGTTATTTTAGTTTTCTGTCATTTCTTTCTACTCTTTGCACATGCTCAAAACACATATCAAGTTCTGCCTTCTCATGCATAATAACAACCATCAAGAACAGAGAAACTTCTGGAAAATATTTCTCTGTTATAGCCTGTAAATCTGCACGATTTATTTTCCACTCTCCAATGGCTGCTAAATCAAAATAGGTGGGTTTGTAGAACAAGAAGCCTGTGTTTGAGTGGGACACAGGGGCTTGTTTAATATTAACGTAGGGCTGGGAGCACCTTCTCTCTGCTTTATGAATTATGAAGTGCCACTGGTCGTCTCCGACTGTTGCTTTTCTGCTCTGGGTTGACCCATGGGTTTTGAACTTGTAAAGGCCAGAGAGAAATTCATGTAGGTTTTTACTCTATTTGGAATAGAGGCTTGGAGACAAATATTAAGCATAATCATTCAAAAATAATGTAATTTCCGATAACTTCTCGAGTTATTTGAGGCCATATGTGACTCGGTATTAGGTAAAGATCATGTTCCATGAAGATGTTTTTGTAAATTTCCTACCGTATATAAAAAATATATTGTTAGTAGTAATATGCATTGCTAAGGACTTCATTTTAAAAACTTAAAAGGCAATTTTCTCAATATTTCGATTTTTTTTGCACCCTCGGATTTCAGATTTTCAATAGTTGTATCTTGGCCAATACATCAATGGAAAGCATTTTTATTCAGCTTTCGGATGATGTGTAAATCTCAATTTCATAAAAAAAAAAAAAAAATGATGCTTTATAAATGGGGTACACAGTATATCGGAACCATCTTGATAATTGTTTGGTATTCGAGCATTTTTTTGTATTTGTTGTCAGTAGCCTAATAGTTTACACACTTATTTCTTTCATTTTTTTTTTTTTTTTTAAACATTAATACTTGAAAGTAAATCTCTTTAGTAAATCTCAAAATGAATTGCGTATCCATCAAAATGAATGGATAATTGTACATTATATCACAGCATTGATTTTAGTGTTATATTTTTAAGATACATTCCATTTATCTGTCATCATTATTGTAAAGCAGTTAAAGCAGGCTATTAAGATAATGTACAAAAACTGCTTTTAAAGTTAAATAATTTATTTACGATATAATAGTAAACTATTTGATAATAATAATATACAGATTAATTATTAGACAAGTATATTAGCTGTCTAAATGGTGCAGAACAGGTATAGTAAATACAATTTTATATTGTTAAAGCTATCAAATTCGACATTGACAGAAACAGTATTTTATTGTATTTGTCCGATGTTTTCTATTCTCGCGATAACTGAACGTCAACTGTAACCGCCCGGTAGGCGAGACTGCACGAGTATATCAGTAAATTCATTACCAGAAGTCTAATTAACTGAAGGCAGATTATATACCTGAGTGAGTGAAGATGGCCATAAAACTGACCGAGCAGCACCGGTGGAAGATGATTAAAACACATCTCGTTTCTACGTCTTTGTAAGTTACCAAAACCACACACTAATAAAACGCAAGTTGCAACAGACACACGACTCACGCGCTTTCAACGTCACATGGCAAAAAACTACTGCGGTTCCGTCCACATAACATTAACCGAACATAAGGATGTTATCCTGGAAATTTAAGAGTGTGAATTCGAGTAAAATTCGGTTGTCACACTCGTGAAAAACTGAGTATTATGCACTCAATCACAACCGTATTCTGCTTCTCTATGAACTTGGTTCCAGTATTGTCTTCATAACTGTTAAAGTTATGAATTGAATGTGAATATTTTTCGGTACTACAAATATAAAAGAATTCTCTGATTCTCTTGTAAAGAGTTCCTAAAACATAATATGACATGTTGAAGTTGTTTAATGCAGTTGTTCAATCTTATATCATTAATAAATAGAAATACACGAATCAAGACATTTAATAAAATAAAAATATCCTTAACATTCTCAGGGAATACAGCATGTTTTCTATAGTAATATTAAAACGTTATTATATTGTTACTCCAAATGCCATTTAGAGGGGGCACACAATGCCACAGCAAAAAACAAACAAAACCAAAAAATGAAACTTCTGCGAAATGCAGAATCAGTCAAAAACATCTAAAGTTTGGCATAAAAAAATCAATTCAGACATTTCAGAGAGAAAAAAAACCTTATAGATGTGAATGAAATGCATCTAATTGCAATACAGAAATCTATTGCAAAATGTTTTTTAGAGCCGACTATTTACAGACATTCAAAATACAAAAAACATAAGTTACACAGACATCAATCCAAAATTGTAAGCTGTACAATGCTATACATCATCTAAAATGAGTGACAATCACATTACAGCTGTTCACACTGAACAAACCAGAATTCATTAACATATTATTCATTCCCAACATAACCAGTGCCTGTATAACAATGAAACAACATGCATGATCACATGCCTCATTGGGCCTATCCTTACGTGATTTAAACACTGGTATTACTGGGGCTTAAGTTAATCTACTTTATAAAAAAAGTTGTTTCAAGGCCTATTCACACCAAGAATAACTATGAAGATAACTACTGTAGAATCATAACTAGCCTACATTCGTGTCCACACCAATGTTCTGTTTTATCGACTTAAGCATTAAATGCTTGCGCTCTTTTAAGTAGGATGGATTCTGATTGGCTGTCAATGTTTTTTGTTGTTCCTCAACTAAAAAAAAATCATTCTGTAAGTGAATCCAACAATATTGTTTCTCTGTGCCTATTGTCGTTATAGTTGTAGTGCTATTCTTTTACATTTAGAAACATTTGAAAAACTATATCTTTATCGTTATTATTATTGTTGTGAACGGGCCTTTAAACTGATTTATTGTTGTTCAGTATACCATTTTAATAAAAAAGGTAAACATGCACATACACTCTCATTTTAAACCAATAGTTCACCCAAAATTGACTTAATTTACCCTTATGTCATTCTTTCTTTCAGGAAAGACAAAGGAGATATTTTGAAGAATGTTCACGCTGCTCTTTTCCGTGTAATGAAAGCACTACCAGTGACTGTCAAAGGACAAAAAAGTGGTCCTTATGACTTCTGCTCTATATTCCAAGTCCTGTGTGTTTGGCAGGTCATGAGGGTGAGTAAATTATGATTGAGTCATTTTGGATTATTGACGTTTCTCAAAGCACAACACTGGGCGAACACACAACACTCTTTACTGTTTTATGGGCTCAGAGATCCACCTGTCTAGTATAGTTTGAAATATCTCCAAACCGTCTTCTCTTTCCATATGAACATCTGTGGTGCAGCTGGGCTGATGTGCTTTGGTCGGTTCGTCCAAGAAGAATTCTCATGATCCATTCAGTGACAACAAACAATTTATTTGCTTGAAAACAAGCTTTTACTATACTTAAGATGAGCTCTAATCCACACAATTATTAGATAATTATCATATCAATGTGGTAGGCTGTTGATAAACTTTATAAGACCACTGTTGATATTAGTTCAGTTTGAGGTATTGAAGAGTTTTAGGTAGTAAAATAGAATTATATGTTCCATTTCTTGCCCAGAATATGCCAAATGAATCTGCCTGGACCAAGCGTGGATTGCTAGAACATATGTATCTATAATTGCAATCTTCTGCAGAGATATTAGAGATAATTTTGTTTGCTGTTTGTTAATTTCTTTTAGCTTAAAAGTTGATGTATATGCGTATGTGCTCCTAAAGTACCAAGAATATGGACTATGTACCAATAAATCAAAATTGAAATGGAAACTGACCTTTAGTCTAGCTTTAGGGCTAATGTTAGTGTTCTAAAAGTTAATACTGCTTTCATATTCCCATGAAATTCTGTTGCTTTTAGTCAATTTATTATATGCTAATGCTTGTGTACCTAGAGATCCAAATTAAAATGTTGTGGCTTTTAGTTCTGTTAGCTTTGAGACCAATGCTAGTGTACTCTTAAAATGTGACAAAATAAAACTTTAACACATATGTACATTTAAAATTTACAGTCTTTCTCTTTTGGCAAACAAACCAAAAATATTGATGACTCATCTTGCACTCAAGTTTTTGTCCAATCAAATGCTCTTTAGAATGGGAATGTCCCTTTTGTTTAGAACACCTGCCTTTGGCTAGCATTAGAAAAGAGCAAATAAAGTTTCATAACTAAACGGTAACTAAAGACTATTGGCAATAAAAAAGGATGAGCCGTCTGATATGTTCACCCCAACTTCCTGTTTCAAAAGAAAATACATCAACACAAGAACAAAAAAGTGCTTGTCAAGCCACCTTAAAGGACTTTGCATTACTTTCTGGTTTGTTCTGAAATGTGACACCCACATAAAATGACAACAGCACTACTGTATGACTTATGGCATCTTGCATTATGTAGCATGAAACACAGATTAGCGTGTGTGTGAGGATTTCTCAGAGTCTTCTGCTCTGACCGTTCCTCATGTATATAAGACTGCTCTACAGGAAGCTCCTGAGATGCTTTGAGCTTGAAGAAAAAAAAACAGTTGAGGTTCATATCTGAGGATTCTTCTCCAACATTCCTCCCTCTTTTATTTTCCACTAGAGTTCTCTCATGATGCATGTCTTTATACCTTTTCATCATCTCTACATCCCTATCCTTCCATTATGTTCGACCTCTATTCCTCAAGTAAGTGGTTTCGGCGGTTCCTGCTCTTCCTGTGGTCCAACAGGGGTTTGAGTTTGCCCAGATCGCCTCTCATGGGGCTCTGTAAGTTCTGCAGACTCTGCATCTGTTTGCGTTCCTTGCAGTATTGGTGCATGGCCAACGTCTCAGCCGGGCTGAAGGCCGACACCAGGGCTTTAGGGTGCAGTGTGGCTGCCCAGCCCCAGGGTGACTGCTGTTTGTTGCTAAGGGCGCTGACCAGAGCCTCACTCAGCACTTGGAGACGGATCTTAGTCAGAGTGCGCTTGAAGCCATTCTCTGTTGCCAGACAGTAGTACAGGCCCTGGTCTGAAGAATGCACCGAACGGATGAGCAATCCGTGATTGGTGGACACCACACGATCGCTCAGCTTAACCTGCACACAAAGAAATAATGACTGGTGAATGCATGATGTTTAAATGCTCAGCCAATACTAAAATACTTTAAAACAGAATTAAAAAAAATATACTTAGAATTCTCTAAATGTAGTGAGGTTTAAGCTTAAAACAAGTAAAATATATATTTGCTTATTACTATTTTGCTTATACATGCTTAACCCTCTGGTGTTCTTTGGGAATTTTTTAACTAAAAATGTTACTTTTTTTTTTACTTCATCGGAATGGTAAAACAAATAATAATAATAATTCATGGACATGATTCGAAAAGGTTAAATAGTCCTGGAAAAAAAATTGTCAAACTTTTATATCCTCATGGCCAAAAATGTATCTAGTGGAAAGGTTTGGTACTGCGCCCAACACAATCTTACTGAAAGCTCATTCTTTGAGATCTCAACAAATTTGGAACACAACTTTTAGATTTAGATTCTCACCGTTTTAGAGTAAAACATGTTTTGGAAAATATATATTTCATATAAAATAAAAAATAAAAATTCACTTCAGCCATATAAATTAATTGAATACTTTTTAATACAGTTTATAAACTTTTATATAAAAAAATATTTTATATAATTTGTTAATTCACAGTTAATATTATTTGTTCAAAATAATGTCTTATGAATTACGAATAATGCTAATTATAATAAAATGTAAAAAATAATATTATATTAAAATATAATGTTTTAATTATTTTTTTTATCAATTATATAATAATAATAATAATAATAATAATGTAGTATAATATAAATATATAATATGTTTATATATTATATAATGTTTATATAAAAAATTATATAAAATGTAAATATTACTTTATATAAATTTATATATACATATATATATAATATTAATTTGTTCATTTTTATATATATATATAATATAGTATATACATTTTTTTTAATAAATGTTAAATGTTATTTTAAGTTTGTTTGTGTGTCTCTATTCTTCATTCTTTATTGTAAGATGTTGCCAGGTGTATTTGTAAGAAAAATTTGTTTTATTCTTCAAGCACAGAGGAAGCATTAAAAGTTTAGGAGGGCTGTTTGATGATTACAAACACATGAGGATATATCAGTGAAAGCACTGGAGCAGTGAGTGTACTGTATGTCGCCTGTTGAGGATCAGTGTTTAATGTTGGACAGGGTTGTCTGACCTCTTTCCTGCGGTCGTTGTCTCTCTGAATGAGCCATTTAACAGAGGCCTGAGGAGATTTAGGCTGACACTCCAAGAAGGTGGTGTTGTTTTTGACTCCATACTGAGTCATCTCCACTGCATTCCTGTAGGCTGAAATAAGACGTCAAGTGTTAGCCAGACAGTTTTCACACACTTAGTGAATATACTAATTGCAATTGTACTGCTGTAATTCAGCTGACACGCTAACATCTGCAGATCATGATGGGGTACGAGTTCACTGAGTATGCAGTAAAATATGCTCTTAAGAGTAGTGGGCCAGATTAGTGTGTACAATTGGATAAGTGACCCTGTACACTGGCCAATGATATCATACATTCAACATCTGTTTTGACATTATGCTTCTTTTGTTTTGTGCATACAGCTGGGATAACGCGTTCACTCTTTGTTAAGACTGATATTTAATAATTCTGATGCATCCAAATGTTTAATGAGTCATCTGGATCGCTGACAGTATCAGTGCCAATTGTATTCAAATTAGCAGGTGTTCTGAATCTGGTCCCATGACAGATTCTTTCACAAGGAGAGAGAGAAAGAAGGATATGAGAGTGGTGGAAGAAGAGAGAGAGGAATTTACACTCAAAGTATGCATTTCATTAGGAAATTACATATAGTATGTTCATGAATATGTATTAAATCAGTTAGCATTGGAAACAATATTGGAACATGCTATTATTGGAAAACTACGACAGCACATCATAAAATGACTGTTGCATGAGCATGTTAGCATTAGCATTGGCTGCGTTCACATACGAATTAGCATAATTACAAGATGACAACATGGAGATTCTACTCTGAACAGTTTGAATTGATTAGTTTCTATAGCAACATTTATAACGCCAAAATGGATCCATTTGTGGCCGTGTTGTTGATGAGCAAAATACTTAGTCACTAGATTGATTCACCTCTAGATGCTCTTGCAAAATGTTTAATTATGTGTCCTAACCAGACGTGACTTAGTTTCTAGCAACAAGCAATTTGTCCTCATATTCAGAAAGCACAAATGCAGCTCAATGCAGCACAATCACAGCCGATCTGAACAACGGTGTTCTGCTAATTTTCTATAAAACGTTCTGCAAAATCCACGCACTCTGGAATTTTGCGCTACAGTGAAAATTTCCACAAGCAGATTCATTGCATTGATTAACCAAATCACTATTGACAATATACAATAAAAGATACCCTTTTTGCCAGCTAAATTTTGCTAAATGACCAGCACTCCAAATGTTGAAGCTGCTGCCAAATGATGTTGGGGTTTTCATAAAAGTTTCATGAGTTTTCAAGTAGTAATTACAAGTTAAACCAAAAGAAGTTGCAATTATGAAAAAAAGCAGTAACTGTCAGAAATAGTTACAATTTTGAAATTTAGAGATATAAAGAAATGAAATATAAAGAAATAAAGTTGCAATTACATGAAACAAACTCACAATAGCCATGTTTCTATCCATCTATTTTTATGCGCATTTCAGGATATATAGAGGAATTTTTTTTGCATAAAACCGTATGCGCTCAATTAAGGCAGCTGCTTAAATCTGCTAAGAAGACATGCACATAAACACATTTACCGGAAGAAAAAAAAGCCACGTGACTTTTCCTCAATACTGGATGTGATTGGATAACTGGAGTAACCAGCGGATCAGTTTTATTGTACAGACAGCATTTCAAATGTTCTAAAATGCCTTTGCTAAAGTCTGTCATCAATGATTTGGTATAATGACCTCCCAGAAGCGTCTCACATGATTGCGTTCACAAACACCAGTTATCCGAACTCAAGATAACATGACAATGTTCATTGCGTTTGGTCTGCAAGCTCTGAGACGCAAGTCATATATGATGGAGGATAAATGAGCCACAGTGGGTTCCCTGATTACAGTAACCCCTATTTTTTTTACAGATATTTTGCACCAATTTCCCAGGAAATTACGATTTTGTTATCTCAAACACTTTTCCCAAATGTTTTATGCGATATTCCGGTTTTGCTCATAAAATAAATTCACAACTTTGGACGGAAACATAGCTAATGACTCTCACTACTAACTAGTTGCTTATTAGCATGCATATTACTAGGCTATTGGCTGTTTATTAGAACTTATAAAGCACATATTAATGCCTAATTCTGCTTGACCACATTATACATACCTTAATCCTACCCCATACTTAAACTTAAAGGGTTACTTCAGCAATTAGCATTAAGCTTTGTATCAGTAGAAACCCGGGAGTATTTTCCCCCCTCATATG
The DNA here is from genome assembly GCA_023029165.1 of Gobiocypris rarus. Classification (NCBI taxonomy): domain Eukaryota; kingdom Metazoa; phylum Chordata; class Actinopteri; order Cypriniformes; family Gobionidae; genus Gobiocypris; species Gobiocypris rarus. The sequence continues at coordinate 15,107,825 of CM040923.1, forward strand.
ACCCTGAGACGAGAGTTTTATGTATTTTATTTCTGAAAAATCCACGCTAAAGACTACAGCCAGCAGTGGGTGCTATTTCCACATGTTTTCAACATCGCACTCACTGCACTCGGCTCTGGGAGCTGCGGGGATTCATGTAAACGGAGCGTGGAGAGCAAAGTGAGTGTAACAATTTTTCAAATGAATTCCTATTAAATGTCCCATGGCATGAAAATTTCATTTTATGAGGTTTTTTAACATTAATATGAGTTTCCCTAGCCTGTATATGGTCCCCAAGTGGCTAGACATTTTGATGGGTGTAAACAGAGTTCTGGCTGTCTTTCTTTGCCTTTGAGAAAATGACAGCCCAGACGAGCTGATCTGGAATTTTCCTGTTATGATGTCATACCAGGAAAGGTTACCTCCCCTTCCTCTGCTTTGCCCTCCCATAGCATTCGGAGAAAATGTATTCAGTTTATGTCTGCACAGGCTTTACAAACAGACTTTATGATATGGACTCGACAGCACCGCGACAAACGGTGAGTAACAGTGTTCATTAATGCCTGATCTGTGATCAGTGATTTCTGATGTGTTGCTAATCATTCAAGTTCACTCAGACTTTCTTTCTATATCGTTGATCGCTGTCTTGATGCCCTAAGTGTAATGCATCAGTGAATCAAACGATCGTTTCTGTTAGTAGCATGAAACAAATCCATTATTAAGTGATTCAACTACAGAGAGCGATCAGAACTCTCAGATACAAATAAGCTTGCGCTAACAGCACAGCGCTATTTTAACAACTCGGTAGAATAAAATGTCCTCCAGCTCTCCATGATTCATGAGTGCCCAGCAGTCAGCCTCTCTCTCTCATGCATGCAGTCAGTGCGTGCAGTGCCTCGCTAAACCACGCCCCCTCCACAACATAATAACACTCATTTCAAAATGCAAAAATGTCAGCCAATCACAACAGTGGGCGTTTTCACTGAAGTCTCACAGCAGACACGCCCCTTGAAACAGGGCATTCAGCCAGAGGGGTAATAACAGAAAAGAAAAAATGCGTTTTATTTCTAAATTATGACATTTTTTTAATGTAAAAATCATACTAACAATATAAGTACACCTCAGGAAACATTATAAAATAATAGAAAAATGCCATGCCATGGGACCTATAAAGTTAAGCTTCAAAAGACATGAACTGAAAATGCACCAGACTGAACACTAGCTGTGAATGTATGCGGCCGCTAATCCCGCGATTACCTCAGGTCATGTGATGAATGTAATCCGATACTGCTGCGTTTGTGCCGTGACACTCAATCAGCTCACTCGCATTATATCGAACAGACACGTTCAGTTTTTAATTGTAGTGTCTCTAACTGAACTGATTTTATGAAAATGAACGCGGTGGGCAAGTGATCCAGTAAACCAGTAGCCGTGTCTAGAGTAGGGCAGTGAAGCAGTGCATTCTGGGAATTGTTGTCTTTCATCCCCATGAGACAAAAAAACATTTTCTGTGTTTTCTCAGTCTAGAAGGCACCAAATTCAAAAATAATTTCACATTTCTACTACATTAATGAACCAGTTTAAATATAGATTCATCTTCCCAGCGCTGAAGTACCCCTTTAAAAACTAGGCTACCTTTCTTACTTCTAAATCTAATAATAAGTAATTAGGAGTTTATTGAGGCAAAAGTCTTAGTTAGTTAGTTAATAGTGAGAATTGGACCCTAAACTAAAGTGACCAAATAAATAAATGGAAACAGGTTTTTCAAACAGCCTGTCACAAAATTGAACTTTTTAAATTTTAAATTCTCATCTCAGCACATAACTTTGTGACATTATTTGCTTAGCCCATGTGTTGATATGCAGGTAGTTATTACCTTTCAGATTGAACCCTCTGCACTGAGTCAGTGGATTCCCGTGCATAATATCCTGCCTTCTGCTTCTCCTGGAATAACATTTACACAGGATTAATCCAACATATTTTCATATATGAATCTTTCCTTTCACTCTTACATTCTTTCACTTTTTATCAACATCCCTGTCTGAATGTTTGCACACTGTTCATTTTGTAAAACACACTGCTTGTCATGAAAGTCAAATTTTAGCTTAATTTCTCACAATTAACATGATTTAGCTGTCACAAGTGCAGTGAAGTGAAATGTCTGTCTTTTCCACTTCATTATTTTGGGAAGGATGTTTTGATGGCGGTTCCTTCCATCAATATTTTCCCAACTCAACACATCTGACTTCAAGAGAAACTGTTTGGCTAAAGTATCAGATTAGATTTGATCATGTCCCATTCTGAAACAATCCACAATGTAAATACTCATGAATATGCAATATGTGGGCTGTTCTGTTTGATTGACCGGGTGTATGTGTGCGGTCTGAATGTCAAGGATTGGATGGTTTGCCACACAGTTGGCAGTGTTCTGAGTGTTTTTACAGTGTTGCTAGGGTGGTACAAGGTGGTCATTTACTGGCCCAAGTCACAAAAAATGCCCATCTTCAAATCCTCTACTATCAATCTCTTGTTGATATGTCTCAGGATATGTCTTAAAACTGTCAGGGAAAAAATTATGCCAGAACACTTTAAAATATAATAATATCTAAATTAATTTTAATATGTAGGGTTAGGGTTTTGTTTCGTCTGTGCATTATACAACCAAAGCTGTCCTCATCATTTATTTCTGCCCTTCTGCTGCTTCAATTCATGCCACCCTGAGTGTTAATGTGTGTGTGTGAGAAAGAGAGTGTGTATGTGTATGTACCTCTTGCCAGTCGGGTAAAATCGAGAACAGCTGAGGCCATCCCATGCGCAATACGGGTCCCGCGCTAAACAGCAGTCCGCACAGGCAGAGCCGTATGCGTTGCAGCGGTGCAAAGACACCTGGGACACTCCATGCTCAGAGCTAACATACAGCTGTTGCTGTAACACAAACAAGCCACATATCACAAAAGCTGTTCATTTAACCCACAGGACTGGTGACAAGATAATTACCCAGAATTAAAGCAACTATTTCCCCCTCCACAATTTATTGCCTCCCCCACTTACTATATGTAGCGCTTAGTCAGAAAAATGCAGCTAGATAAAAGAGCTACTAAATGTAGTTACCTTTTTAGAAGAGATTCTTAGGTTGGTGATGGGAGACTGCTTCTGAAAATCAGAAAAGGAATAGTGTCATTTACGTCTTTGTCAGGATATTATTCTATTAAATAATAAACTTGTGTGTATGTGTGTGTCTTCATAAAAAATATTTTTGACAATGTAAAGTCAGTGTGGTGCAACCAACATGGAGGAGGCTACTTAGTTGTGTGATAAAGAGAAGGTGAAAAGGATGTCACATACCCCTGTAGACCTTAGTACGTCTCAAAAATACTAGATAATTTCACCATTTTGTGGCAATGTCAAATGGTATAACTCCAACTTCATGGTATTTATTATGGGGAAAAAAGTTTTACCTTGAAAAATACAAATTGACTTTTGAGAAAAACTATGCTTTTGAGCAAAAAATGTGCAAACACTTTTTACTTGATGGTTACACCTTTTGCCAATTGTTGAGTAATATAATAAAGATTAAAGATGGCATGAAATAGAAAATCACACTTTCTATTTTCTAAATGCATCACATTTTAATTTTTAAAATCATAATTTGATAGCCTGACAAGCCAGACCCACATCAAGATGTTGGGTCTGGGAACACACCATTGGCAGAGCTCAATCTGAGGGGCGGGATAAACGGTTGTCTTTCAAATTCACTCTGCACGCAATTGGATAGCGCTACAACCAATAAGAGCAACGTGAAGCGGAGCTAGTTGATACTTTTATCGTATCCGGTTGGCAAAACTCCGAACACATCTTCCTTTCTTAAGAATGACTTCAGTGCCGTTCTTTGTTCTTTTCTCAAAGAAAAGCTTAACTCGAGTCCAAGTCTTCCAGAGTCGCGGCCAAAGCCATTTCGAAAGACCCCCGTTCGCCAGCTTCCTTGTTTACAAGTAGCACGTGGAACCTCCGCAACTCTGCCGTCGTTATGTTAAGCCCGCCCACCAACTCTATACACGATGTGATTGGCCTGACCAGAGTTTGTTTTTTCCAGCTCGCAGGTCTACCGAGAGTTGCTCGACTACACTCGCGGCAAATTAGATTTGCTGCCGCTAGGGTGCGTCTAGATTTCTAGGCTAATAATTTGATCTTCTGGTGAAATTAATGTGAATTTTTCCGTCGATGTTTGCCAGACTCCTCCTAGTCTGCTTAAACTCCGCCCTTTTCTTGCAATCAACTGCAAGCTCGTATTCAGATCTGCCTCTACTCAACCTACAATGATCCCCGTCCTACTCTTCTTTTTGTGTCACAATACGGAAGAAAAGATCTGAGCCTAATTCCGCTGCATCACAACGTTAATGACATTTCTAAGAACTGGTCATTGCGTTTTTAAACTAGTCTTTTGAAAATTGTTTGCTTATCATTAAATTGGACATCCTTACAGCCTATTAGTCATAGATCCAGTTTTGAACATTACAGCGTTGAGTTTGTATGTGCAAGTGCAAATTTGTGAGCGTGTGTTGAGATGCCAAATTAAACAGTCCAATATTTAACAGCTACGTGTGTGGCCTTTCTTTGTCCATAAATTGATGATCATGATGCCTAAACCTATTTTGATGATTTCAAGCCACTCAAAGCAGATCATAAGAAACCTCACAATGTAACCTTTTCCTCACCTCAAGCCCAGCCTCTGTTCCCATTAAAAATCTGCCTTCCCTCAGAACAACATTGAGTTCTAATAAACGCTTTGTGGCACTGCCAGCTCTGCTCATGCAGTCTGCCCTCTAGATACTTTGATGTGTGATGTGTGGCAAGAACTCAGACCTTAAACACTTCCAGCTCCTCCAGGATTAGATCCTCATCCAGAGAGCCGTTTGACGGCAGAACCACAACCTTCTGTACCGTGCCTTTATCTGTGAACGGAATATCAGAACATCAGAAGAGTACTGGACAGTTGGGAAAGCAAAAACAACCTCAGTAATTTAGTCTGGGTTTGAACTGCGTATGAACTTTCCATTGTTCACAGATTTTCTCTTTTGAACGCTTGTGTGTGTCCGTGTTGGTGTTTTTGATGTTGTAGAGCATCTGTTCTGAGAAACAGATCTGCTGTCTAGACTTCAGAAGAAAATGTGAGTGGTTGCCAAGGTGTTCTGGGTGGTTGCTAGGTGATTTCTTTCTTGTTCAAGTCAAAAGAGCCCACTCTCTAGTCCCTAGATATGGCCCATGGCCCTGCTTCAATGTAAAGGATTTTTGCCATCTGTCTGGAGGAAATTATTTATTGGATATCTTCAGCTGTGGAAATGTCTTAAGTTTGCTGCTAACGACCATTAAAAGTCAAGCTCATTCATTCTGTGAGGTCATGATAGGTGTGCATATTTTGCTGCAGACTTTCGGGAGAGGGTCAATGGGGAATTAAGCTCAAACTCTGGAAATTCCCATTATAAATGGCCAACATTTCAAGACAAAACCCTGCCAAGGAGCAGCCAGGCCGCTCGACACAATGCTCCTGGCTTTCCAACAGGCTTTTTGATAGGCAAATACAAACAGCTGTTATTTTGAATTCTCTCCAAATGTCCCTATCCCCGTTCCCTAGTAACCGCAGAGCCTGTCTGCTGTCGTGTCTGTGATTCTGTTCTCAGTTAAACATACACTCACTCTTACATTCTTGCATTCCCATCTCAAAAATGTATATTATGTATAGGTCCTGTGACACAGCAGGACTCTTAATATCCTCCATTTAACTGATGTTGAATAGATAAACAATAATAATAAACAATATGTTAAAATGATTAGATTAAAAGGTTTGTGTAGATTCGTTGCCCCCTGGTGGTGGTCAGTGGCACACTACCTGAACAATGTGTGATCTTTGTGAGTTAAATGTATTGGTATAGTTCTGTGTGAAGTGGAATGGCATTGAATATTCATTTTTAACTCATTTTAATTGAATCTTCATTTTTATAAACAGAATCTGGAAGTAAATGGAAACAATAGTTAATAGAAAAACCAAACCCCCTAGGAAGTCTGCTGAGGCCCTCTAGTGGGACCTGGCTCCCTGGTTAAGAGCAACTGCTTTACATTTAAAGTATAGACATTTTTGGGAAGATATAAGGAGAATGAGATGATGACTATTGCAAGCAAGATTCAAACCTTCATCGCCCACATGAGCACCAAAGCATAACGTTTCTTGAGTATGTGTGCTACAGTAACTGCTGCATCAAGTAATTGGAAAAAATAGATAATATTATAAGATTAGATCTATTTAAATGTTAGTAGGTGTATCCTTTTAACACGTTAATTTGGTTTCATTAGTTATGGAAAAGATAATGCAGCCGGTCCAGACCTGTACAACATCTAACATTGCATACAGTTTAGATATGAACATGATGCAGGGCAAGGACTGACTGCTTGGTGAAGCTTATTAGAATGCAGTTAAAATGCCACCAATGTTCAAGATATGAAAATTATCTCATTTACAGACTGTGTAATGTAATGTAATGTAATCAAAATGTGTAATCACTTTTTACTTGATGGTTACACCTTTTGCCAATTGTTGAGTAATATAATAATGATTAAATTAAATGGCCTGAAATAGGAAATCACACTTTCTATTTTCTGAATGCATCTTATTTTAATTTTTAAAATTATAATTTGATCTTGAAACGAATGTGAATTTTAACGCACCCGGCCTAGACCTGTACAGCATCTAACATTGCATACAGTTTAATTACGAACATGAAGCTTATTAGAATGCAGTTAACATGCTATCAGAGTTCAAGATATGAGAAATGTCTTATTTACAGACATTTATGTCATATTAATATAATATAAAATAGCTTAGCAATATCATGCAAGCTTTTTTTACTGAATAACTCCATAAATGCAAATGTGATATTGATTAGTTCAATAAAAAAGAAGTTAACATTTTGTTACATTATAAACTCAATAGTCTGTTTTTGCTCAATTTTGCCATTGAAAATAGTTTCAAACAAAGTTACATTAGTACTGTTGTGCGTCTCCAAGCAACACACAGATGTGTTTTATTATTGAATGAATCTGCAGTTTCTAATGAATTGAGTGAGCCATTGATTCAATGACTCATTCATAAAGGCGCCACTTGCTTTGGTCATAAATGAATCAGCCTTTTGAATGAATCGATGGAATGAATGACTAAATTACTCATTCTTTCAGACACATACTAGAGATTTTAGGTTCCTATTGAAATTATACATTTTAATCACTTGACAGGAACATTGCTCTGGTATGGATTTGTATAATGTAAACTGTATGATAAGGAACAGTGTTCAGTATAACAAAATGGAATTTGTGCTTATTCAATAATAAATTAAAATACATTATAATTTTAAAAGTATAGTAGATGAAGTATAATTTTACTGACAAATCACTTCCAGTAAAACATTGTCAGTAAAAGATTTGACTACTTTTCTGCCTTTATCATTTTTAGATTGGAAAAGTGATTTAGTCTGTTGACAAGGTCAACAAGCAGTCAAGCAGAGTTAAGTGTGCCAGCTCCTTTCACAAACAGATGACATGAGGTAGCTGTAGAAATATATTGTGGAAAGTTTTAACTACTTTTCATCTAGCTAGTGGTTATAATTTTGAGTAGGTAAATGTTTTATTATGGTCATTTATTTTCCCTGTGATTTCTGGTGCTGTGGGGCTTTACCTGTTCCCAGGAATAGAACCTGGTAGTGTCCGTCTGCAGCGGTGACCTGGTCCACAGCTATAGAGGTGTATTTGTAATCGGCATGCGTCCGCACCACCAGAGGTTTCCTGCCGACCGGGTAAATGGGGTTAAACATGACCGGGTGATTCCTCACGAACGTCACCACATCATCTGGAAACTCTTTAGTACTCTGGATGTGAGGCGTAAATGCGCCACCAGGACACTGACAGGAAAAGGATAAAAATGAGAATTAGATTATCATGCTTCTTTATTCAGTAAAGCTTTGTTACTTCAATCAACTAGACTGTGAGTGAGTCATCATCTACAACACGTAATTTTATAAAATGACCCCCTAAATTAAAATTCCAAAGTACAATTAATTTAAGGTGTTACATGGAGAAAAAAAAACCTTTGTGTTCCTTTAACATTACACTGGACACATACATTACAAAAAGCTAAATAGTAACAAGCCAACAATAATAACAAAAAAATATTTATTGTATTATTAAAATAATATTATAAATTATAATTTCTTATTAAATTACTTTGAAATATATAAGCCTTTCTTACAAAGGATAGACTAGAAATCTAGCCTATACAAATTCCAAAATATTTATATATTGTATTATTAAAATAGTTTATAGGATCAAAACAATTCTCACTACTTACAAACTACCTTGAAATATAAGCCTATAAATGAAGTTTATACAAATTTCATGTATACACTCAACTGAAAATAACATGTTAATTATTATTATTTCTCACTCATAATGATTTGTCTTTTTAGCTAAATTGTGTAAACCACAGATATTTACTCTGTTTGTTGGTGTTGTAAACACTGTACCAAGGCAGGGCATTAATGTGTGTGACTCACAGTTCCCGGTCGTGGGTAAGGGATCCGGCCCTGGAAAGCCACCCACTGGAAGTTGGGCCCTTCCTTGTGCGCAAACGGTCCGTTGAAGACCGTCAGGATGTCGGCCATGTTGTAAACACAGACAGCAGAACCTCTGAACACAGAACTGGAAGGAATAACACAAAACACACACATGTTTAACATGGAAGGAAGTCAGACAGTAAAAGACGTTCTTGCACATCCTTCCTGACTGTTTGGATGGAAGGGATAATGTAACATGGTTACACTGGAGACTCTGCAGAGAGAGAAAAATGCCGCATAGAGAAAAGGGGACACCACTTTGGTTACACTCTGCGATGAAGTGTGGTTTGGCGGGACATCGTAGATTTTGATCAGACAACAAGACAAAGAGTTTCTTGGTTTGATCGCAAAACAAAGGAAAGAGGCGACATATAAGGATAAATAACAGAGCAGGGCATGGACAAAGAAGCATTGCTGTTTAGATTGGCCTCATTAAGAAAACCACACCGGCTGAACGTGGTTAGAGATGGTGCCACAATTCGGAAACCTTGACCGAAATCTCACTTTATTCAACCACAGCTCACATACACACATGCCACTGCTGACACAAGTAAACATCATAGAAACCCACTGTAACAAATTTAATAAAATGACCCATAGGAAATATCACAAATGAGATTTCATGTCTGAACTGAAATGAACTGTTTTCTCCTAAACAATGAGATAACGAATGGAGACTTTTGCTCCACTGGCCTCTCGGATCGTTCTCAGTGATCTCATTTTTTTTCTTCACTAGAGCTTCAGAAGAGATCGCAACAGTGTCTCAAACTGTGCGGTACTCCATATTTCTCATACAGTAATAAAAAATGAAATGATCTGTGTTATACTTAGATGGCTTTTTTTTATTGCCCCCAGAATTGATTTCCATGGGCACTTTTTACCTTTAATAAGGAGTCTTTTTTTTCTAATTTTGAATTGTGTATTCTAGAATATAGTATTTTTAATATATACAAACATTTACATGTAGTAGAATATAGTGGAAAAAATGCAATAGTGAAATATATTTGATAATATGTACTATATTAAAAATATGATATATTTATATTTACTCAGTTCAAATTAAAATTTTATGCACTTAAATGTAATACAAAGATTAAAATAGCCTATATAATATACAAATATATAATAGAATATATGCAAATTTGCACAAACATAGAATATAGAAAAAATCAAATATATGTAAAAGTACATATTTATAAACTCATACTATTATTTACTCTGTATATAAAGGAAGAATGTAATATAAAATAACATTTATAAAGTTAAAATATTGGTTCAAATTATTGATTCATTAACCTAATAGTTACATTTAGTAATACATAATAAAAGAGGAGAAATTTAATTCTGGACCATTTTTGCTCGAAATTTATCAATATATATATATATATATATATATATATATATATATATATATATATATATATATATATATATATATATATATATATATTGACAATATTATATTGTCTTTTTATTTGCATACATAAAAAAAAATTCTGAACTTCTAAGTATCCTGTATCTTTTCTGATTGGTTACACTCATTTACACAAAACACTAATAGAAACATTTAAAGTGGCTGAGTGGCATCACACTTGTCTCTCCCTCTCTCTGTGTGACAGTCCAATTTAAATAATTCAGCGAGACCTCCTCATCATAATGTTAAATTCATCACAGAAAAAAAGCTATTGGATGACCCCCTGAACTAACATCAGATTTATGTTTGTAAAGGAGTGACCTTTCCTTCCCCTCCCCACCCTTAGGTGTGATCACATGTTCCCAGAAACCCTGGCATCCCCTCAGCTCCAACCCCGCCTGACCTATATTTGGCAAATACACACATAAAAACATGCACACACATATATACACATATTAGTGGCAAGCTCAATATTGGTATTGGCTTTACCTTGTAGAGGTGAAGACTCCAAAGATGAGGAGGCCCTTTGGGTGGTCCGTCTCCAATAAAAACACGTTTTCTGGAAGGAAAGAGACAAGCACTCACTCAGTGGCTGAACATCTGTCCCACAACGTTGTTACACAGTTCTATTGCGGCCTAAGAAGAATAAAACAGGTGAAAGTGTAAATCCATCATGGGCTTTAAACATCCAGTGTATACTATTAGCGCTGAGTGTTTTATGATCGTAAAAGGGCTTTAATGAGGTGAAAAGCTTTACAAACGACCTAGGGCCATTGTTGAATGGTAATACTGGCAAACGACTGCTTTTATGCCTAATGACCAATAATTATAGGAAGCTGTTTAACTAGAAGGTCAAATTTGTTAGGCTTTTAAAGGAATGTTTTGTGTTAAATACAGTTAGGACAAGGCTACGATCCCCCGGTTTCACAGACAAGGCTTAAGCTAGTCCCAGACTAAAATGCAAGTTTGAGCTGTTTTAACTGAAAGCAACTTGCACTGACATATTTTGAATTAAGTCAGTGCCATTGTTTTGTCTCAAGAAGATGCACATCAGAAATGTTTTTTTGTACGGTATGTTTATACATTTTACTTAAATGTCTTAATTTAACTAAGGCCTAATCCTGGCTTAATGGATTCACTGCAAAAACCTCCTCTTTGAACCTTTTTGTAAAGGTTTTGTAACTCTTAACCCAAAACCAAGGAGACTATAGTGATATTTTGTAGCTAAGAGCAATAGTGATGTGGTAAAATGGTCAAAACATGCCAATTAATTTGATATTTTTTATAGTCTGTATTTTTAAAAACATTTTTAAGATTTTTTAGTGCACAACTGTAAATTATGGGTTTTTTTAACCATGCCTTAAAATCGTGTGTGTGTCTGTGTCCACAATGTAAATGGATTCATAAACAAACTAAATTATGTTTTTTGAAAATGTAAAAATGCAGCATGTCTCCTGTGATGGGTAGGTTTAGGGGCAGGACCAGTGTAGGGGGATAGAATGGACAGTTTGTACGGTATGAAATCCATTACGCCTATGGAATGTCCCCATAAAACATGGAGACACAATGTGTGTGTGTGTGTGTGTGTGTGTGTGTGTGTGTGTGTGTGTGTGTGTGTGTGTGTGTGGACTGGTAATCCCTACGGTATGGGGACAAAATGTCCCCACAAAGATGGCAATATCCAAATTTTTGTCCTTGTGGGGACATTTTTTGGTCCCCATGAGGAAAACATCTTATAAATCACACTAAGTGATGTTTTTGAAAAAGTAAAAATGCAGCATGTCTCCTGTGATGGGTAGGTTTAGGGGCAGGGGCAGTGTAGGGGATAGAAAATACGGTTTGTACAGTATAAAATGCATTACGCCTATGGAATGTCCCCATAAACATGGAAACACAACATGTGTGTGTGTGTGTGTGTGTGTGTTTCAGGTGTTTCCTATGTTGTGGGGACACAATTTCCCCTCAAAAATAGTAATACCAGAAACTTTTGATCTTGGGGGACATTTTTTGGTCGCCATAAGGAAAACAGCTTTTAAATCATACAAAGTGATGTTTTTTGAAAATGTAAAAATTCAGACAGTTTTCTGTGAGGGTTGAGTTTAGGGATAGGGTTAGTGTAGGGGACTAGTTTTTAAAGTATAAATCATTATGTCTTTGAAAAGTCCACCTAAAACATGGGAATCCAAGTGTGTGCATGCATATGTGTGTGTTTGTACTCTCACCAAGTTCATCAAAGTGGGTTTCAGTACCGTCTTCTTCTAGAACCGAACATACCATTCGAGCCTTCAGAAACGTGGTCCACTTGTTCACCAAACTCCGTTGACCACCAGTGTCATTCTAAATAGAATATACAATGACATAAAATTCATTATATTAAAACATGTATATATTATAGAGTTAATGATATATATATCAAACACACAGAGACTTACAGGACACACCCGAGCCACCATAGTGTGGATGTTCTTAGTGTTTCCACTACTGTCTGTCAGTCTCTCACGCAGGAAAAAGTAGAGTTTGGCATCGTTTGGGTCTGAGCCGTCAGGAATGAAGTGGGCATCAATGAACACTGGCTCTAGTCAAAATAGAAAAATAACTACAGCTTAAACACTCAATTTGTTTTACATAAACCACACAAGAGAAATTAGAAGTCTCATTTAGACTTCTAGTCTCATTTCCCTCCTAAAGAACCAAACAACTCTGAATGGTGCTAATGCCCGAGCTAATGCCCGAGAATATGTGAAATATAATATAGCTGTTGGCGAACTGAGATATCTCACACAGCCTGACCAAATATCCACTTCATAGTGTATATTTGGATTGCATCGCACAAAAGATAATGTGACCCCTTGAGAAAACCATTATGCATGTACAATATGTTTTCACTTTCCAGGTGGAATCACTGTAAAAAAGACTTTCTTTTGTCCTGTCTCCAGTCATTTCCTTTGATGTGGGCAAGATCATTTTACTGTGTGGTTTGTGTATTATTTTACTGAAATGGCATGGAACGTGAACATGTAATTTAATGCTACACATAAATAATTATTTGTGGTTTCAATCGAATTTTATGAACAGTTTCCTGACAGAACAGTCATAATAATAGATGAATGAAATAACGTGTAGGGTTTGTATACCGCTTAGCCATTTGGAGTTATGTTGGTCCGTCCTTACTGCGTTCCTTGTGGTCAGGCTCCTAAAAATGGCCGCGTCTGTCCCCATGAAGTCGATGTACATGCCAGAGAACAGCTCCTGATCTAACCCCAGACAGAAACACAAATCTGTCACACAGTTGCTTTATACCGTTTTTTCATGTTCAGCTAACTAAAATGCTAAAATTATTAAACATTTAATTGCATGCATTAACACATTAACTTTGACAGCCCTGTTTAAAACACATTTATTTTGTAAACCTACTGCATATACGGTGTGGTTTGTGCTACTGACCGAACAGATCTTTGTTGAATATTAGACATATGGATTTATTGTGGCTGTACATTTTTCTGCGGTGTGCTCTACTAATGACCTGCTCAAATCTCCATTCCCCAAAGCTCTCCTTCCTTTCATCAATCCACTACTCTATCACTTCATCACTCCATCTAGTTTTGGCCTCTGGTTGACATGTACGACTAGAGGGAAAGTGTATGATGGAAATTTGCAGACAGACGTCAGACAGAGAAAGCTGTAGGCTGTCATGTCAAGGACCGTCAGTCTTTGATGCCGTCTAGACGGTTAGGAACTGTTCAACTTAATGGAAAAACCACTTAAAACTTTCTCTCATATACAGATACTTAACGATGACCTATAGCATATTATATTTAGGCGTGCGTGTGTGTGATTTCTATAGGAGAGTATGTGTGGCACATGTAAACAGTTCTCATGAGGTGTAAACGGAGAGATGAGTGCATGTTTGTTTCAGGGTTATTATAGTTAATTATAACAATTAATTGTTGTAGTTAAATCCATAAAACCTGATGTTAGTTTAACTTGATATATTAATAAATCAATATATAAAAATGAAATAATACTATGTAGAAGTGTGACGATACACTTAGCTCATGAGAGGAGACAATACTTGTATTTTGTATTAACGATGTATTTACGATGTATTTATTTTAACACAATCAAATATACTTCAGTATATCTTTAGTTGGAACTCAAACACATATTTATTTTTCACTAGGGAATGCAGGGGCATTTTAAAATGTTTTAACAAATTGTCTTGTAATGAATGTCACTTCATTTCTGCTTTCTGAGTATGAATTATCATATGCAGTAAAAGACAGTACAATAAAATGCAAGCCCTGTAAAAGGTTTTGCCACAAACTCAACTCTGTCATGCTGATATTGTGAGACAGGTTTTCACTTATATTTTAATATTGCGAGCTGTTTTGGCACAAGATCAAGTCAAACCCCTAATGTAGACATAAAACGAAAACTGTCATAAAATGTAAAGATAAAAATATTAATACAAAATATGATAGTATTTCAATGATAGTAAAATAACACTGTGTTTATGTTGCCCTCTGGTGAGTGAAAGTTCGTGTGTGTGTGTGTGTAATGTAGCCCAATAGCTGTGTCAACAGCAACCCAACACCAACTAGCCAATTACAGATCAAAGGATTAAGGGGGCGGCACTGAGCGACCCAAAGTTGTCACATCGGAAAGGGAGCAGACACCCACAAATTGTGGGTGTTTGGTGACACTATGGGGTCACGAACAAAGAGATCATAGAGAACATGTGTTTTATTAAGTGTGCAAGACAAAATGGCACCTGTGGATAAAGACACAAAAGACGGCAGCACTCACTGAGCATGACCGAGACGGTGTTGACTTGTGGGTTGAAGGAGCACCTCCCTTTCCCTGATTCTGCTCGGGAAGAGATTTGAAACACTTGCTCCTGCCAATGACACCAAAAACACAAAAAAATCTTGCATTTCACAATCACAATGTTATTGTGGTATCAAAACTATTTCAGATAAACCTGCTAAAGGGACATGTATAAACATTAGGGCTGGGCATTGACACAAATATATCATATTATCAAATATCATATTTGATTTTGATTCACAAGCTTGTGATTCAATTAGATTTCGATTCTATATAGGTTAATTTGGGTCTATAAAGGATAGTACACATAAAAATGTCCTCAAGTCTCTCTTTACTAATGGTGTAATCTATAAAGAAAACCATTTTTGGAAGGGAGGCACGATGCAAAGTTCTGTTCATTCATCAATTGAAAACAGAATAAACTGAAAGATTGATTCTTGGGATTTAGGAATCGATAACGGTTCTTCAAAATGAGAATCGATTTAAATCAAGAATTTTTTTTACCCAGCCCTAATAAACCTAAAAAAAAGCAGTGGTTAGATCGTTATATGCCAGTTTTTCCCTGTCTGAGTGACCGATTCTTGCCCAGAATAAGCTGCAAAGTTGACCAGACTTTTGGCTGATAATCAAATCATAGTCTTCATAAATATAAATGACTCTGACATATGCTCTTGTTATCATTTTATCCCATTTCCCATCATCAAATCTATTCTCAACTTTCAATTTGATCTGAAATGTTTCACAGCCAATCTATATAAAAAGATTTCCGAGTAATTTCCTTGCACGCATTTGTGCAGTGGTTTTGGAGAGCTGCCTTTCTTCTGATTGGTTGGACAGACTTGACCAGATGCTTCCAGGTTTCCGACTGCCAGGCCAATCTATCCCCTCCTTTGGTGTCGTGATGTTGGTCAGTCACGTGAAGTGAGAGAAACCAGAGAAGTAGAGCGCTTCCGTCAGGACACACAGCCGCTGGTGGTAGAGCTTCTAATTTATCACGAGGACGTGTGTGTTCATTAACTAATGTATTGCCTCTTTACATCACACGCAACTAAGAAACAAGTCACATGGTGACTCCAGGGTGGCCCTGTCATTGTTAAAGCTACACTGCACACTTTTAAAGGTTAAAGGTCACCCTATTCTAGAGTTTTCTGCTCCTGTAATAGTCCAGCTGGTGTACAGCCAAGAGACATGGACAAGGGTGGAGGGTTGAGAGAGTAAAATGCTTTTCAAACAAAAAAGAATGATAGAAAACAAACTGCAGGACTCAGATGGCTAGCAGGACTGCCTCTAATCTCATCTGGTCTCGCCTTGTCTCTTTTCTTCATTTTTTTCACTTCTCTTCAACTGGTCTCTTCTCCTTACGCCTCCTCCTTACGACTTTTTTTTTCTCTTTCTCTAAGTAAGTATTCTTGTCTCGTCTCATCTGGTATCCTCTTTGCATTTTGTTTAATCTGGTCTCCTCTCATCTGGTCTCATTTTTTCTCCTTTAGTCTTTAACTTTGTATTCCCACCTTGTTTCATGGCCTGTCACCTCTCATCTCACCCCCTCTGGTTCTCAACTTACCTTGTCTCATATTATCTCTTGTCTTTTGTTTCACTTTGCTGTGTCTTGTCTCAACTCACTTGTTATTTCTTCTCTTTTATTTTTGCTTAATCTCATTTTGTCTTGTATCTTCTCAATTGATTTAGTCTTGTCACATCTCCTGTCTTATCATCTTATCTCATCTATCTTTTCTTATCTTATATTTTCTTCTCCTTTCATGTATTTCCATCTCATCTCATTCCCATCTCTTATTTTTCTTATCTCATATCATCTTTTTTCATCTTGCCACATCTGGTCTATTCAGTTCTTATTTCTTCTTTTCTATTTTTTGTTATCCCATTATTGTCTCATCTCATTTCATTTAATCTCGTCTTATCTCAGCTGGTCTCTTCACTTTTTTTTCTTCTATTTTCATTTTAATAAAACATTTTCTTATCTCTTATCTCGCCTTTTTCGTCTCGTATTGTCTCTTATTTTTTCTTGTATTGACTAATCTCATCTCACTTTGCCTTTTCTCATCTCTTGTCTTGTTTTGTCTTGTCTCGACTCATCATATCATCTCGTTTTATCTAGTCTCTTGTCTTGTTTTGTCTTTTCTTGTCTTCTCACCTCACCTCGTCTTATCTGGTCTCTTGTCTTGTTTCGTGTAGTCTCGTCTCATATCATCTCGTCTCGTCTTATCTTGTCTCTTGTCTTGTTTTGTCTAGTCTCGACTCATATCATATCATCTCGTCTTATCTGGTCTCTTGTCTTGTTTCGTGTAGTCTCGTCTCATATCATCTCGTCTCGTCTTATCTGGTCTCTTGTCTTGTTTTGTCTAGTCTCGACTCATATCATATCATCTCGTCTTATCTGGTCTCTTGTCTTGTTTCGTCTAGTCTCGTCTCGTATCATCTCGTCTCGTCTTATCTGGTCTCTTGTCTTGTTTCGTGTAGTCTCGTCTCATATCATCTCGTCTCGTCTTATCTGGTCTCTTGTCTTGTTTTGTCTAGTCTCGACTCATATCATATCATCTCGTCTTATCTGTTCTCTTGTCTTGTTTCGTCCTAGTCTCGCCTCATATCATCTCGTCTCGCCTTATCTGGTCTCTTGTCTTGTTTTGTCTAGTCTCGCCTCGTATCATCTCGCTGCCTTATCTGGTCTCTTGTCTTGTTTTGTCTAGTCTCGACTCATATCATATCATCTCGTCTTATCTGGTCTCTTGTCTTGTTTCGTCTAGTCTCGTCTCGTATCATCTCGCCTCGCCTTATCTGGTCTCTTGTCTTGTTTCGTGTAGTCTCGTCTCATATCATCTCGTCTCGTCTTATCTGGTCTCTTGTCTTGTTTTGTCTAGTCTCGACTCATATCATATCATCTCGTCTTATCTGGTCTCTTGTCTTGTTTCGTCTAGTCTCGTCTCATATCATCTCGTCTAGTCTTATCTGGTCTCTTGTCTTGTTTTGTCTAGTCTCGTCTCGTATCATCTCGTCTCGTCTTATCTGCTCTCTTGTCTTGTCTCGTCTTGTCTTATCTCACCTCGCCTTATCTTGTCTCTTGTCTTGTTTCGACTAGTCTCTGTCTAGTCTCAACTCAACTCGTCTCATCTTATATGGTCTCTTGTCTTGTTTCGTCTAGTCTCGTCTCATATCATCTCATCTCGTCTTATCTGGTCTCTTGTCTTTTTCGCCTAGTCTCGTCTCATATCATCTCATCTTGTCTTATCTGGTCTCTTGTTCTGTTTCGTCTAGTCTCGACTCGTATCATATCATCTCGTCTTATCTGGTCTCTTGTCTTCTTTTGTCTCGTCTTGTCTTATCTCACCTCGCCTTATCTTGTCTCTTGTCTTGTTTCGACTAGTCTCTGTCTAGTCTCAACTCAACTGGTCTCATCTTATCTTGTCTCTTGTCTTGTTTCGACTAGTCTCTGTCTAGTCTCAACTCAACTGGTCTCATCTTATCTGGTCTCTTGTCTTGTTTCGTCTTGTCTCGTTTCGTCTCATATCATCTCATCTCGTCTTATCTGGTCTCATGTCTTGTTTCGACTAGTCTCGACTCAACTGGTCTCATCTTATCTGGTCTCTTGTCTTGTTTCGTCTTGTCTCGTCTCATATCATATCATCTCGTCTCGTCTTATCTGGTCTCTTCTTTTGTTTCGTCTAGTCTTGTCTCATATCATCTCGTCTCGTCTTAACTGGTCCTTTGTCTTGTTTCATCTAGTCTCGTCTCATATCATCTTGTTTTGTCTCGTCTTGCCTTCTCACCTCGCCTTATCTCGTCTCTTGTCTTGTTTCGACTAGTCTCTGTCTAGTCTCGACTCATCTCACCTCGCCTTATCTGGTCTCTTGTTTCGTCTAGTCTCGTCTCATATCATATAATCTCGTCTCTTTTATCTGGTCTCTTGTTTTGTTTAGTCTAGTCTCGTCTACAGATGGATGATGTATGACTTTATAACTCAGTAGTAGATTACAGAAACAATTTTTACCAGGAAATTATGGCAGTATGGGCTTACTGTCCATTTCCCAATACAACATTTTTGAAATCTGAAGTAAATGTAGCTAGCCTAGAGATCTCGACGCACCCTAGCGGCAGCAAATCTAATTTGCAGCCTGGGTAGTCTAGCAATTCTTCTTTGGCTTGCGAGCTGGAAAACCAATAGCTGGTCAGGCCAATCACATCGTGTATAGAGTTGGTGGACGGGCTTAACATAAATGATGGCAGAGTTGCAGAGGTTCCACGTGATACTTGTAAACAAAGAAGCTGGCGAACAGTGGTCTTTAGAATCGGCTTTAGCCGCAACGCTGGAAGACTTGTTGTTAAGCTTTTCTTTGAGAAAAAAACAATTAACAAGTTTTGCCGACCGGATACGGTGTAAGTTTAATTGATCAACTAGCTCCGCTTCAACTTCTTCGTTGCTCTGGTTGGTTGTAGCGCTATCCTGTTGTGTGCAGAGGGAATTTGAAAGACAACCCTTTATCTCACCCCTCAGATTGAGCCCTGCCAATGGTGTGTTCCCAGACCCAACATCTTGATGTGGGTCTGGCTTGTCAGGCTAAAATGTTGCAAAATTAAAAAAACTGAACTAAATCAGACTGTCTGACTGCTTTTCATTAGCGAGCGTAAACTGACCTCAGGACGCCTGCCACGGTTAACATATGCACACACTGGGCTGTAGGCTCCACTGCCACAGATAAACAGATGCGTCCTGTTATAAGGCTGGATCACTCGTAAGAAGTTTCCACATCCATGCTGAGGAGAACAAAAGAAACAGAGAAATCATTACTTTTGATCCTAAAAGCAATACTAAAATCTCTTTTAACCTAATTTTAAAGTAATTTAATGCTGATGCTATAATACAGCTGAATTCTTTCATTTTGGAAACTGAAAATGGCAATTAAAATTAAGACAACTTGTATTGATCCAAACCTATAATTCAGGAAGTGAAAGTTAAAATATGTCAGGAATTCAAGGCCTATTCAAGAAATCCAGGAAACCCAAACTAAAGTGTCGCCAAACCAACTGCATATGATCCAGCCCAGAAAAAGAGAAAGAGAGGGATGAGTCGAAAAAAGAAAAGCGCCAGGGGAGCATTTAGGAACTTGGCGAAGTGTGTCAAAACAGCAGCTGCATGAGCTCTCGGTTAGCATGTGCACACACAGGCCCTTCATGAGCAACTCCAGAAAAATAACAGCACTTCCAACAGCACACACCCTTCCATCCACTCCTCCCTTTCACGTGTTTGTCATTAATATTTATTTTTCTGTGGCACATATCAACATTATCCTCTTCTGGCTGGCATTCACAGTGCGTAACCTTTTTCTTCCGCAAAGGTGAACAGACGTCTTGACAGCTTACGGTTCATGCAGAGATCAGGCAGAATTAACAAGAGTGAGCTCTATATGTCTTAATATAATTTACAGCTCTGTTAAAGATATGCCTCAGTGTTTCCCAAATGATGCAGATGGATTCGGATGATGTGAGGTCACTTCCGGCCCTGTGGCTGCTGCTGATCCTATCAGGATAGGGATGGGGTGTATCCCTGTAAGGGGAGGAAATCCAACAACTTGACAATTACAGATCCATAGATGCAAATAAAATGTCTGGGGAAATATGTGGCGCGAATCCTAGTTTAAACATGCATTCACATTGATAGAGGGAAAACAGACTCTAGGAAGGGCTCAAACACAAATATTTGTCATAGCGTGCAGGAAGGCTAGGCTGCATATTTCAAGGTGTAAAGCGTGGCTCTGTACCACCACTGTTAAAGTTATTAAACCACTGTATTCCTACAATCGAAGTCTAGGGCTGGATGAAAATCTTTTCTTTTCAGAAAAGGACATTTCTGTGGCATTTTTACCCTAAAATGCAAAGCAAAATAAATAAATCATTTAATTGAATTTTGAATAACAAAATATTTTTTATGACAAATGAAGCACATTTTCCTCATATTTTTTCTCACAATACTGTCATGTGAAGAAGAAAAAAATCATAAAACCTTACTGCAATTGCTAAAATATTATATTATTTATATTCATAGATCATTGGAGTTGGAATTCTTTTTAAATTATGTAGTATTTTATTTATAACAAAATATTGTGTCTCAGAATTGCGAGTTATAAAGGTCGATTTTACAAAAAGTCTTGCAATTCTGACTTTATTTCTTGCAACTGAGAGTTTGTAACCTGCAATTCTGAATAAAAACATGCTCTATTTTCTTTATTTTTTCCAGTTACATGCAATTCAAATGAACTTTATTTCATTTCATATCTGATTGCCAGTGCACATGTTCATTAGTACATGAAATACAGGTTTAAAATTATAATTTGCATATGGCATTTGTGTGTTAAGTACAGTATATTTCTTTGGCCAGCTGCACACATCAGTCCATTCCCACATTTTACTTTATCCTAACACACATAATCAATGACACATTGTGACCTCCCATTGCGCTACAGACAACATCTAGAGACAGCTTTTACTCATGGGCACTGGGGCAAGAACCATCTGTTTCTGATCCAGCCATGACTGATAGAAATTGGAATAATAAAACTTTATTTTGAATAAACTCATGCCTCTGGTCCTGATCCAGCCATAATGGTTAAAATTCGAGGTATAAACACTGATTTAGAATCAACTCATGGTTGGTACTCTTTTGATTGATTTGGGACAAATGTAATTAATTGCTGTAATTGTGGGGAGAATAATGCTTGTGGAAACAGCTTACTGGATGATCACTTCACCAAGCAACAGACAAATGGGATTTGAATCAAGAATGCTGCTGCTGTGTGTGAATCAGAGGCATAAAAACCTGGCCAATGTTCTTACTGTGGGGTCTTTGCCAGCCATCTGACACTCCTCGACCTTACTGGTGGATGCCGGCCAGAAGATCTGATAGAGAATAAAAGAGGAGAGCAATGAGAGATCTGTTATATTGATGAAAGAACTTTAGATATGACAGTGTAGTGTTTTTGACTGACATATTTACGTTACAATGCATCTCTGATGGTACTACTAGACAAGTGTGTAATTAGCCAATTTATTGTTCATATTCAATGAACAGTTGCCATTTTGTAATGACAATTGACGTGATGCACCATATTTGAATGTATGCAACCGCAAATGAGATTTGGTGCTGTGGTGGAGGGGTTTTTCAGATCTTCAGCTAAAGAAGTTTAAACGAAAGTTTTATTTTTTTATATAAATTAATGTTATTCAGCAAGGATGCATTCAATTGATCAAAAGTGACTAAAATTATATTTCAAATAAATGCAGTTCTTTTAAACTTTATATTCATTAAAGAATCTAAAAAATATATATTTTCCACAAAAATATAATGCAGCACAACCATTTTCAACATTAAAAATAAATGTTTCTTGAACAGCAAAGCATCATATTATAATGATTTCTAAAGGATCATGTAGCACTGAAGTCTGGAGTAATGATAATACATTAAACTTTGCTGCACAGGAATAAATTTCACTTTTTTATTACTTTTTCTACTATATTTTTCATCCAATAAATTAGGCTTTAGTGAGAAAAACATTCACATTCTTACTGACCCTAAACTTTTGCATGCCTTTAACATGCTTATATGGCACTTTTCAAATTTGTATTGTTATTATTTTTGGGAAGTCAACAAACAGCTCTTGTCACCTTTCATTATATTGGCAAAAGCAGCCTGGACATTCTGCAAAATTTCTCTTTTTCTGATTCATGGAAAAAGCGTGTTATTATAAATATCCCATTTAAAGCCTAGGAGTTATTAGCAATCACAAGCTCTAAAAGAAAACACAAATCATGCTGTATTGTACTCAGGCTTAGGGGTTTTTACTGGCGAACCCATGTGATTCGGTGTGAGCCCTACAGAATAGATGGGCCGCATAAACCAGCAGAATGCAATGAATCTGATGTTTTGCCAGCCTTAGTTGGAAGAGGAAAGATAAACTTCCATACTTTGTGCCAGTTGTGTTCAAGCGGTCTCCTCAAGAGCCAGCACTGTTTAAATAAAACTGCATCTCTCCCATTTGTCAAATGAGATTTGCAGGAAGAAATGTGGTCACCATTGGTTTCAACAGCTGCAGAACTGTTCTGCTGCATTTCATGTTGATATAGAGGGGTGTTGACTGCTCTCTCACCTTCAGCGTGGTCTGGCTGATGTTATTGATGTCCATTGAGAGTACATGGTCCTTGCAGCCCACGTACATACGGTCCTGATCCTCATCCATGAAAAGGATCCTGTAGTCCATGGCCTTCTCAGACAAAGTGTAGTGCTCAAAGGACTGGGTCTTCTGTAATTCTATAATGCAAACACAAACATGTTCTTTGCTTTATTTTGAGTGAGGTTTTGGTGTTTACTTGCACTGTTGACAATGACGAGGCTGCTGAACCCTGATCTTATTCCAGAACACACTCATGCTCACATATACAGAGATGCAGGGATCTTCACCGTTCCATCAAAGTCTCTCTAATAATGAAGAGTAACCTCATGAATATTCATTGTTGTTTCTCATTAGTCATTCACTAATGTATAGAGAAATGGAGGCCACATTGATACCCTCCTTCTCGTCTTTATTCTTTTTTAACACTCTTCTAAAGCCATCCCTCCTTAATTTTCTCTTCAATGTCCAGATAACTCCCTCCAGTTCCAATCAAAGTCACATTTCTCTTATCCACGGACACTTTCCTTTCACATTTCTTCTTTTTATCCTCAAATAAAGAGAAGCCTAAAACCAGCGCAATTCCCACCTTCCTTAGTGGATCTCATGGCAAATTTCTCCATCCCCTGCTTCCTATTCAAACCAGCACATCCAAAGCAGGATTTGATCAAAATTAGACATTTAAAACATTCTAAAATATATTGTAATATATATTTTAATATGAGTCTCAAATGATTAGACATTTGTCATAGTTCATCACTGTCAAAAGTATATATCTGTACTGTGAGACAAAATGCACCATATCCAAAATTATTCATATCTCACATCTTATCACAAAATTCTCAGGAAATGCAATCTTCTGCACCATTCTAAATGCTCCTGGTAGTATGTTCTAGATTAGAGCATTCTAATCTATAATAGAAGTGGTCTAACTATAAAGAACAGCTGATACAACTGTTTGTCACTTGCAAGTCATGGCCAAAAATTAAGGAGCTTAGTAAGGACCTCCGGTTGCGCATTGCGGATGGTCACAAGAAAGAGGAAATACTTGAAAGGTATTTACAAATGTTTTCAAGTACCAGTGGCCACTCCAGCGAACACTGCACAAAGGCTGACCACCATGGACACCGGCCTTCTTCAAGACGGGCACAGAAAAGCTCACCAGGGCAAAGAAGAAGCCTTTTGGTCATTGATTATGTGGTCTGACAAGACACAAATTTGGATTTGTTTGTTGTTTGGAGATCGGGATGTGGCTTTTGTTTGGAGAAAAAAAGGAGCCAATGGGCCAGGCAACCTTGTAAAAGTGAATGGCATCAAGAAAAAAAGAAGACTACATTGAGATTTTGGAGCTAAATATCAGACATCAGTCTGCCGAAAAACCTGGCCTGGGGACGCAGTGGACCTTCCAACAAGATAACGATTCAAAACACACAGCAAAAGTGGTCAAGAAATGGTTGGCAGAGAACAATATCAATGTTTTGGAGTGGCGAAGCCAGAGTCTAGACCTGAATTCAACTGAGAATTTGTGGAGAGAATTGGACCAGAATATTTGAATATTCCTTCTGTGGGTTGCCATTCAATTTTGGGATTTGAATATTCAGGGTTTTTGTTTTCGTAAACCTGGCATCCCCTCGAAACAGTTCTCATTTGCTCGTGAATATGTTTACACTATAAAATCTGGCGAAATACAGTACTCTTACTCCAGAGAATTTCCCCTCACTATCACATTACAGTTCTTGTGCACTGTGTGCAGCCGTGAACGAATGACAGTGCAGCCGTGCGCATTTTACTTGTGGTTTGCCAATTTGGGGGCGGACTGCTTGAATGGTGGGTTCATTAGCTTATTATCCTCAATGAGAAACACAACAACAAAACAGTACAATGACAAACTCCCTTAAATAGAGGCTTTTACATTTCGCGCTGTTGAAATCAAATCTTCCGTGATCCTCTCAGTCAGCTCCTCACTCTCGTGATGAATGAAAGCTGACTCCTGCTGCTAGTTTGTGCTGTGACTCTCGTTTGGCTCACGCTGCACGTTCAGTTTTTAATTGTAGTTAATCTGTTCTCTAACTGAACTAAATGATTTTTACTACTATAAAATATCAAAACGACGGTGGGGGCGGTGCCACCATGGGCAAGTGATGTAACCGGTGTTATGCCTGAACACCGTTTACTATCACAGCAAGCCTATAACCCGTTATTACCAATCTAAATGAATCTACTGCAAAATATAGGAGCTTGTTACTGGGATGTAACAGGCCTGTGTGTTTTGTATCACTAGTGCAGTGTCCATTTTCGGAGCATATAAGCCCTGCCCGCGTGAGGCACGCCACTTCTTGAGATTCCTGCCTTTATTAGAGAGAAGAATATGTTCAGCCCCCTCCCTCCGAAGCTTCAAATATTCGGTGTTGATCACTACTGAAGCTTCGAAGCTCAAAAAATGGTATTCGGACCATCCCTATAAGCCTTCCAACCTAATCCCAGTGGAAATCCCAGTGGAAAAAATAAACAAAAACTTGTCACAGCTGTGATGAAAAATAAAGGCTCTGCCATTGATTATTGAGACAGGGTATGAATAATTGTGGACATGGAATGTTTTGTCAAAATTAAAAAAAAAAAATAATAATAATAATAATATTCTTCGTTAATATCTCCAGCATAAGTTCTTACTTTTTGTCACCTTTTTGTGTCATTTCCAGCCATAAGATGTCTATTTGTCAAATAAAAATTCACCAAAATTAAACTTTTGGCCTGCGTATGAATAATTTTGGGCTTTACTGTATATACATTGGTATATATATATATATATATATATATATATATATATATATATATATATATATATATATATATATATATATATATATAATGTGTTTTATGTTCCATTTCTACTTAAAATTCTGATTACAATTTTGTTTACATTTAAATTAAGTGACCAGCACACAAGACGAAATGAAGATTGCATCACCCCAGGCTCTCTGAAGAGCATTGACAGTAGACAGCATGTCTCACCAGACTATTAGGGGATTATATTAGTGGAGAGGGCCTTGTCAAACCCGTCATTCTAACATGGGTTTAATAAAGAGAGGCGCGGAGGGCAACAGATTACATCAACCAGGCTTCAAAGCACTACGGATAGCATCTCAGTAAGATAAGAGTGGCATTATTACTGCTCAAAGAGCTCATCAGGGCAAGACTGCAACATGAGGGAGCATGAGAACTAGACAGAAACGAAGACGTGACGTTGCTGAAGAAACGTAGGAGGAAGCAGATGTGAGGGAATAAGAATTAAATAAAATGCCTCAAAAGAGGGAGCGAAATGGAGAAATCCCTCTTCTGGTTAGGTTTCAGGAGACTAATTAGAAACATGCAGCTTCTGTAAACTCAGACAGGAATCATAAAATCCCATTTCACCCCATTCAGCAGACTCATGCCATTAAAGACTTTCAGAAAGATTTTCTTTTCTGAAAATTGCGTTGTTGAGTGAGCCTTTAATTTCAGCATATTTCAGCTTCGGTTTTAGGTTTGTTATAACATAAAAGTGCTGTGTTGTGCATAACTTAAGGTTAAGTTTCTTTCTTAGCCTGTGTGCTGCACAAAATATTTCCCAGGTGTTAAATTCTAAAGGCACATTCACACCAAGGTCTAGTTATAATAACTATATTAGCATCCACACCAACATAAGTGCTGTCAGTGTATTTATCGTATCAGCTGGGGAAAAAAATCAATCTTCAATGGATGTTAGCATGCTTACACACACACACACACACACACACACACACACACACACACACACACACACACACACACACACACACACGCCGTTTAAAACTATGGGGTCAGCCTTAATGATTTAAGTGATTTAAGGATGCATTTATTTGATCAAAATACAGTAATTCTGAATTATTATTATTATTATTATTATTATTATTATTATTATTATTATTATTACAATATAAAATAAAGGTTTTAATATATTGTAAAATGTAATTTATTCCTGGATGGGTAAAGCTGAATTTTCAGCATCATTACTCCAGTCTTCGGTGTCACAAAAAGAAACCGTGAATCTTTTTTTTTTTAGATTCTTTGATGCATAGGAAGTTAAAAAGAACAGCATTTATTTGAAATCGAAACTTTTGACCAATTTAATGTGACTTTTCTAAAAGTGTTAATTTCTTTTGAAAACTTTTGAACCGTAGTGTAAATAGAGGTTTAGTTTAGGTTTAGGTTTGAATGCGTTAGGATAAACAATGATTAACCTCAGACTGTTTATTTTTGTGCCATTGTTGAATCTGACTTTCATATTTTCTGTCTTTCTAAAAGGCTTTCTATTGTGCTGAAGTAAAAGACAGCACAGTGGGAAACATTCACAAGACCTTCCCACACTGTGGATAAACGGACACACGTTCCCCCTCTTGGGGGGATTGTGTGGTGTTTTGTGTCCGCCTGTCTTGACCCCTGAGCTCTGAAAACATGAATCATTCTTAGAGCTATGGACACATGTCTAAGTCAACATTCCCAATTGACAGGTGCTACCACACCTGCTAATAATGCGATTAAGTAAAAATGCTGTAGTTTATTTCATATTTGGGTTTTCAGAAGAAAATACAACAGACCGATGATCTAATTTACTCTAAATGTAAAATAATATTTTACTTAAGGCCAAAGGTCACTTAGCACATTTTTCAGTTAGGGCAGACAGAGGGTACATCCCTATCCACATACGTATACTATGCACTAAAAGTATGCACTTCACTGAAGTTTATAGTTTTGAGTGTGTAGTGAGAATAATGTAGAAGAATTGCCTATTCCAGTGTTTTATTTAGTATGTAAATTGGGATGCAACAAGAGATTTGTGTCTGAAAAGCATTTTTGGAAAAACTAACCAATTGTCTGAACTACACATTGTATTAACTAACGAGCTGAATTATGCTTTTGCACAAGTATTTGAAACTCACATTTTATTATTTTTACATTATAACACATTTTTCTAGGCAGATTCACTCCAGGTAGCCTGAGTTAGTTGGATGGCACTTATGCAATGCAGTTTTCAAATTGTGCCAGTTGGATTAGGATCAAGGCTTTGACTGCGTCAATAGAGAACATTCATCGTATTGTTAATGTGCGACTGCAGTGTTAATTTGGCACTGTGTTTGGGATCATGGACTTTCTGCAAAGCTTGGAGGATGCAGATCACAGAGAAACACTGACTGATCATTGCATCATTCTGCAAGTCTCAAAATGAGACTTAATTAGGATCTGAATGCTTTTGAAAAGGCAATGTGTTATATGTGATATTGAAGTATGGCAAATAGGATTACAAAATGTATTTAGGTCAATCACAAAAAATATATATATATATATATATTCAAGATGATAAAATAGAAAAATCCAGTTTAAAATGATGGGCCATGTTCTTAGAAATGTCATCTTTGTATCAATGTTGCTTTCACATAAAGAAGCAGGGATTTTCAGTTAGTCTTTCTGCAGTTTACATCAATATGCCAGTAGGTGGCAACAAGTATCTGCAGTTATGAATGAGTCATTGGGCCCTATCTTGCACCCAGCGCAATTGACCCTGTTAAACAGACGCATGTGTCATTCCTATTTTGCACCCGCGCAAAGCGCGCTTTTCCCTCCACAGAAGCACGTCGCTAAACTAGTGAATGAACTTGCGCTCCCTGGGCGGTTCAGCGCAAAAAGGAGGCGTGTTCCGGCGCAAACAATCCCTGGTGCTATTTTGCTGTTCCATTAAACAATTGCGCCACTGACCAGAAAAAACCTAGTCTAAAGTCAGTGGCGCGTTGTTCATTATGCTACTTTAAGGGCGCATGCTTGACCATAATGTATAGCGTGCACAACGCGCATACACCTTGCTCATGTGATCTACACAGAGCCATTTATCCCGCCGGGAAAATAGCAACAGCGCCGAGACCCGCCCACAAAGTTACTTGCGCTTTGCGCTTTGACACTTGCGTTTCAGATCGTTAAAATAGGGCCCATTGAATCATTCAATCAAATAATTTGTTCAAAACACTGATTCATTCAGGTGTGGCCACGTTTACCGTTGTTTACTGAAATTTTGTGGGCAAAAGCCAGTCATCAATTGAAAAACTGAGCGATCGAGGGTTTTCCTGGAATATGAAAAAGTTCCCCATGCAAACTTCACTGTCAATGGACAGTAGATCTTGAAATATGGCAGAATGTTTTTATCTTTTCTCAGACGCATGTGTAAATTCAGCTAATAATTGGCAACATTCTATCTAAAAGGAAAATCTTTTTCTTTTTGAAGTATTGTATAAAAGCAATGTCACAATAGCTTTCTATACAGGAGGGAATAACATACAGACTATATTTTTTTAAAGTAGTTTGATGATAGTTCAATGCAAATCAAACTCACTATCCAAAAACTTGCTGTGATGAAGTTCGGAATAAGGGAAAAAGGAGGCGGGAACCGGCGAAATAAATAGACAAACTAAAAGTAAACCACGGGCAGCCCCTCACAGACGGCTGCCACGCAAACACGTAACATAACGTAAATAAAACAACATAAAGTCCAGGCCTGGTCCTCTCTCGTCCTTCACTGGTGTCGCTCATCCTTATATGCCTCCGGGCTCCCTCATGAGAGGACTCGTGTGCCTTGCAGGTGACGCTCACTCTCAAATCACGCACCGGTCTCGCTCGCTCCTCCCACGTCTCTCGCTCGTCCACCTTGCCACACTTGCAATCTAACTTAAACTGTCCTTTCACTTTTTTTGTTTAGCTTCGGAAAGTCTGATTCATCCTAGTAATCTGTCTGGATTATGTAAATGAAAGTCCCATTGGATATTTTTGACTATTTTATTCATATCGAAGTATATTTAAATGCTGCTGTTAATTTTTGATGGTTTTGAGAAGCTTCACTGTCGTTAAACTAGCAGCATTCAACACTGATGTAGCGTTTTATGTTTTGTGAATAATGGAATAGGTCCGGACTCCAGCATCACATCAAGTGATCCGTCTACAGACCGCTCAAGCAAATGTCTAGAGACACCATTCATCAGTGAATGAGAATTACAAACCACATACGCATTTCTGTAAAGGTAAAAACATAAGTTAGTCCAATCATGACTAGTGTCAAGAGAATATTGATAAGGAGCCTGATCTCAGTGTGGATAAAAGATGAAGAATGCATAGTTATGCTACATCATGGAAAATTGGCAGACATCAACCCAGCAAATCGCTGTGCGGTGACAACTTCTGAGAGAAACTCCTGAGTTTGAATGCTTCCAGCAATCGAACTCACTGTCAGCAGTC
This sequence comes from Gobiocypris rarus, assembly GCA_023029165.1. Taxonomy (NCBI): domain Eukaryota; kingdom Metazoa; phylum Chordata; class Actinopteri; order Cypriniformes; family Gobionidae; genus Gobiocypris; species Gobiocypris rarus. The sequence continues at coordinate 15,138,172 of CM040923.1, forward strand.
AAATCTTGAATATGAATCAACGTTAAGCAAATCAAAACCATATTCCATAATTTAAAGGCCAATATGTAACTTTAAACCCCAGGCTAAATCACGTCAGGAGGGCTTTTGATAATGAATACATTTTGTTTGCGAACATACAGTATTAGTCATGGGCTTGACCACATTCTTGCATGGTTGAGTCAGGAAGATCAACCCGGGGATGTTCATCACACATCCTGGTAGGATTGGTCCTGGAGGAGACATTCTGGGTGTTGCTCTGTTGATATGGTTGACCATGACACGGGTAGTGTTGTTCGCTCAGCGGGGTGCTCTTTACACTGCCGATGGTGTGGTTTTCTGGAAGGGTTGTATTGCGGAGAAGTGCTGGGAACGTTTTCCTCACAAGTGTTATGTCTAGGCCTCTTCCTGAACTCCTCAGTGGAGTGATATTTGATATATGTGGTTCAAAATCGCTTATGAGCTTTTGTAGTCAAAATGAGAAGGTTGATTCTCATTATACTACAGTTTGATTGTCTTTTAATCAGCTGTGAAGGGAACGGAGCTGATATATTGCTGAAAACTCAAGAAGTTGCTAGTTGACAGTTTGCCACAGTTGATGTGTGTGGCAGGGGTTTTCAAACTGAAAAAAAACTATTTTATTTTATTGTTGTTTTTACAAAATGCATATTTAGGGATGTCAAATCTAAATTGTATATATTAAAATTTATTATTTAATATGAATAATAGTTTATTCATTAATAATTTAATGTGGTAATTTAATTTAATAAAAAAAACATACCAAATTTGATACTGTTGTATTACAATTTCCGGATCATGTGATTTTAATCATGATTATTTTATGCTAATACCAGCCCTGTTAATTTTTTTTTTTTTTCCAAGTAGTGTATAGCTGATAAAGCTGATTTGGAACAGTATTTATTGCAAAAATTATGCAAATGAATTCAAATTGATTTTTTTTTTCTCTTCAGGTTTATATTGTTCCTCTTATAATAAGAATATTTTAATAATTTCATGCTTTGCTTTGGTTTCAGTACAACTACCGTTTGTTTTTATAATAACATTCTTTATAATCACTCACAATGGCTTTTATACATGAAAATACAATACCGTTCATAAGTTTGGGGTCCGAATTTTCAAGGTTGCGTTAAATTGATGAAAAATGTGAGGCAAAACCATTATAATGTTACAAAATTTTTTATTTTAAATAAATGCTGTTCTGTTAAAACATTATATTTATCAAAGAATCCTGAAAAATGAATGTCAGTTTCCATAATAATATTAATTAGCACAACAAAAATAAGAAATATTTCTTGAGCAGCAAATTATAAGAATGAACACTGAAGAATGGAGTAATGATGCTGAAAATTCAGCTTTGCATCACAGGAATAAATGCATTTTAAATTGTCTTCAAATATATTTTTGATCAAGGAGCTGCCTTTCTATTTTAGAAAAGGGGTCCCTCACGAAGAGATTTAAGGCTCTTTGGCATCAAAACATTGGACAGCCTCTTATCTATGGAGCTTAATTTATAATGAACCCAGAACAGTAACCCATAAAGAAGGTTATTCCATTAACAATGTGAACAAGATGATCTTTTTCAGATCTTTAACATGAGAAGGCTTTGAGCAACCATCCAAGTGATGAACTAAGAACTTCAACCATCCTAGCTATAGATGAGTTTCCTCTTCCTCATTCCACTCACAACCTTTTTGCTTTCATTTATACAGAGCAGTCGAGCAGAACTGGAACAAGGCCCTTTTGAGCTAAGAAAGTTCTTAAACATCCATTATTAAACAGCACAAGAGGGTTATGGGTCTCGATCTTCTCAGCAGAGACCACCAAGACATGCGAGACCGTATGTTTGATCATAAAAGAGAAACTTCCTGAGAAATCCATACTGTATGTATGTGGCACAAGTTTACGAGATTAGAGAAATGCTGGTAGGTTTAAGAGCTTAATGAGTACATGGATTCACCTTGACACGGATCAAATAATCCATATTTTTTGCTGAGCTTCTAGCCTGGTGTTGTCAATACTGGCTTCGCTCTGTTCATATTAGCTTTGTTAAGCTGCTCTACTACAATTATACAAATTGATAGATGCCTGAACTAAGGTCAAATTAAGTAAATTAAGTAATCTTGGGCTTTATATCAGAGTTAAAATCTGCGAATTCGATTGACCAACTCAAACCCATTGCAAATTCTGCATGAGGAAATATTTCACATGAAATTTCCAGACTGTGTGGAAATGACTGGATTTCAATGGCAATAGTACAACAGTAGTTTTTAGCCTGTTTTATCACCTGTAAGGTAGAACTTTTTGACGTTTGAGCTCTTAGAATAGTAGTACATCTCTTCTCAACTCAAGATTTTGCAAGTAAACCTTAAGCTAATGCACTCATCTGCTCAATTCATTAAATGTAAAGGTATTCTAACACTATTCTGACTATTGGCCTGATCAGAATACCATCAGGTTCTTAGAATTTGCTTGCAGAATACTATCAGTCTTCAAGAGCATGCTTATTCTTGGCAAAATATAAGCTGAGCTCTTTTACAAGAGAAGCTGGATTGGTTTAAGTCATGATGCCAAATGTCTGGTGTAGGTTGCCCACTAACGTCACTGAAGTGCTGCATTCTCGTCTGTCTCAGCTGCCAATGCTTTAACCAAAGGCTGAAATTAGCGACAGATACAAAATCAGCCTCCTGTCAGATTAGAATCACTACAACTGATTGCAGAACGGAGCTCAGCTTTGCCATGTGATTTGAAATCAAAGATGAATCAGACAAACTGGCAGCCCTAACCATATTGTATGATTAAAAATCTGTATGCAATCTGTATGCTTACAAATCCAATTGAACAATCTTCATTTATATATTCATTCATGTTACATAAAGATGCCATTAAACAAATACTTAAATAGATTTTAAATGCTGTCTTTAATGTTGTTCCTGCATCCATTTAGATATATTGAGTGTGAAACTATATTTTTGTCAAGGGTATGAGTTAAAGGAATTGAGAGATCAACTTTCCCTTGAACTTTGATGTATAAAAGGTCATGGTAATATAAGAATATCCTGTAAGTTCCGGAGCTGAAAACTTCTTTGTTAGTCAAAGAAAAGCTTTTAGCTGGCTCAGCAAACGAGAGATCTGCGAATGTTCTTACCTGTGACGTCAGAGTTTAGTGAAACGCCACCTCAAGAGGAATGCCTAATTCTGTAGCCCCTCCCACCGAGAAGTGCATGCCATGACATGTTAGATAAATAACATAGGCAGTTCGATCGAAACCGGATCGAACTTCCAAGCAGTAACGCTTATGGCATGTTTTAAACAAGCTTCCTTTGGATTCTAATATTATGAATGCATGGTTGAACTTTATTTTTTACTGAAGATCCAGCTCACGTGGGGAAGACATTGCATTTGTTCATTTCATTTCACTGTGGATTCGGTTGTAAACAGAGACTGGATTTGCAGACGGAATAAGATTAAAAAACTTTGCAAAATACAATCACGAAAGTTTTGAACATGCTGATTTGTCTGAGGTGAAATTTTGCTGATGCACATAGTACTTGGATTGTGGGTGTGTGTGCAAGTGTGTATGTGTGTGTTTGTTAATATGTATGATTTGTGGTTATATCCACCGATCGGGCCGGCCAAATAATAAAAAATAACATTCCAATTAATTGCGGGTGGATGAGAGATAAATCGTTGTGTTTGTTTGATAAAGACATTTTGCAAGCCCTGTGGGCAAATCATTCCGGTTGCCATTTCTCCACATTGGAAGTTTTTAAAACAATTCCTCACATGTAAGGGAGCCGAAACTCATAATAATATGCAAAATTTAGAGGGGGACTTGATTTTGTCTATAGGGAATTGACTGGATCATTGGATAGTTGAGGTTTGCTGTTGCTGTGATGTCATGTGAGTGACAGGTTGTCCCGCCCTCATGTCAGTAGTGATGTTGCTGAATGAGGGAGGGGCAGTTCATTTGATTAAAGATTACAAGGGCAAAATAATAGTGCACAGATAAATCATTTATTATAAATATCACAACATTCCATAAAAAAAAAAACAAGATTTCATGGAGACTTGTGGACATAGACCTAGGTAGTGCAGTTTAAGATAACTTAGGGCATACTCACACTAGGTGCGATTGCAGTGCACACAAGAGTAGGGGTGCGTCTCAATTAGCTCCCTAGTTCAGTAGCCAGGGCACTGATCAGGGAGTCAGGCCCATTGACTGATCCCTGATCAGTCCCTGGCTACTGAACTAGAGAGCTGATTGAGACGCACCCTAGTAGTTGTTTCTTGCTCCGGCACGGTTAGTGATCACTCAACTGAAATGTGCTCTGGCCTGCCTCTTTTAATCTGGCCAGGTTGCAGTTAGCGATCACATTAGTCGCCTAGAGTGAGTCCACCCTTAAACACGGATTGGATTGATTCGGATTCAAAGAAATCTGCATGTGTAAACATAGTCAGTCTCACAAAGAATGTCAAAAGATTATCAAGACTATAACACAACCAACACCATGTGGACAAACGATTGCATGGACCTGCTGAGAGTCACTAATTGCAGTTCAGCACTCGAGCCAAAGTTTTCCAGGCTCCATTAACTTTGCTTTACTGGCTTAAGCTCCAATTACAGCCTCAGCTTTTGTTAACTTCCTCCTCATTGCCTGAACACCAAAAGCTTGTGTGCATAAATTAACTGTATGCAAATATACCGGCCATATCCCATTCATTTAGAACGCAACTGGTGCCAATGTTGCTCGGGGAGACAAGTGGGTGGAGTACACAGAACTTCATGTTCTTCATGAAGATGGAGTGCCCCTGCCTTCAAGACATGACTTTAAATCCTTTTCAAAAGCCACCGCTGTTTAGACAATAACATGGTTCTTTGGTTTTGGTTCTGCATGGTTACACTCACATAATGTGATGTGTAAGCGATTTCACACATACTCGTAGACTCAAAGCCTCTGTCCAGGCAACCGTATACGTCATCCTCATTAAAGCGTACAATATCTTTGGGCTTGGTTCAGTGGCATGATCTATCATTCTGTAATATGGAAACATGGAGGCTGCCACGTTATTGGTGCTTGCTAGGGCGCCATTACCATTGATCACTATTAGGGTCAGGGTTTTTACAAACCCATAACCTTAAAGTCGGCATGAAAGGGAAACTGCGATAATAATTTATTATCTATTGTGTTGTATATAAGTCAAAGAGCTTCTTAAACGAGACAAAAATGTGGGTGGGATTTTATGCATCAATAATTGATTGGATGGTTGTGGTTTGCTATTGGTCGATCTCATGTGATTGACAGGTTGCCCCACCCTTGCACCAGTAAACACGTCATCAGAGAAGAGTTGTCACTGTTGAAACATGAATTTAAAAAAATATGTGCACTGCTAAATCATTTATAATATTTACCAAAGTATTCCATAAAAAATAAGTATTGTTAATTTTGATATTATGTAAGACATTAAGAAACCACTTTGATTTAGGGTGATCAGGTGAACACAGGAAGCAGGTTGGGATGAACTTAACAAGTTAGGACCACCCAGACTGTAGGGTAACATGCGACAGAGTCGTCAGACAGTCTGTCCTCTTGACATTACCCACATTCCTCTGGCCTCTAGAATGCACACATACATACTCACACATACACAAATACACAAGCACTCTCGTTCAATAAGCATTTATAAATACTGGCACAGGGGAAGAAGACCTGCATACATTGCATTTCACACTGACAGCACTGTTAGCAACTGACTGCATCAATTAGCAAATGAGCTGCCATTTTGCCCTCAAATCCTTCAACACATCTGTCCTCTGGGGTAACCAGCCAGAGAAGAACTGTTTCTGCCACACTATTTCCAGATACAATGGTTCTCTTGTACATTGTACATGAAAAACAAGACTATTTATATGGTTGCGTCCCAGTTTGCATACTCATGCAGTGCATAAAATAGTCATCTAATTGTTGATGAAAACAGCTCCCATTTTTGGGACTTTTTGTAAGTGTTGGCATCTAGCTAAATCCAGTGCCTTAAAATGTATTTAATAAATGAAATAATAAAACTTTATTTACTTTATAAAATAAACGCCTTTAAAGCAAGTTTCTTATAATATAAAAACAGAACTTGAAGTGTTTTAATGTGTTTGTTAAAGAAAAATATCCATATTTAAAACTTTATTAAGTAAAGTTTCGGCTGATCGCCTTCCGTATTCAGTTTATGGAAAAATTAGTTGACAGTGTCTCTGCAGTTCAAAGGCTTATGCTCCCAGAGACGTTTGTCAGACGTTGCGTACGTATCTTGAACTCCAAGAAGGCACTTTCAACACTTTTCCACGGAAGGCGATCGGCCGGAACTTTAATTCAAAAAGTTTTAAATATAGATATTTTTCCTACACAAACGCAACGATTTGCTTCAGAAGGCCTTTATTAACCTCCCGGAGCCGTGTGGAGCATTTTATTTGATGGACAGATGCATTTTTTATGGACTTCAAAAACAGAGCAACAGTCACTGCCATTATAAAGCTTGGAAGAGCAGGTACTTTTTTAATATAACTCAACTTTTATTTGTCTGAAAGAAGAACGTCATATACACCTAGGATTATTGAGGGTGAGTAAATCATGGGCTAATTTTCATTTTTTGGGTGAACTAACCCTTTAACAATCTAAGCATATGGTCTGAAGAGCATGGCGCTGGCGCTTGTCCAAATCCACTTTTGCTAGTTTAACGAGGGGAAAAATGGTTGGCGCACCAGGCGCATGCTCTTAATGAGGATCGGGTGTGGTTTGGGCATAACTTGCAATAAACCAATCAGAGTCTTATCTCCCATTCCCTTTAAAAGCCAGTGTCGCTTGCACCATGGTGGATTGCTATTCACACGGCGGAATTTGCGAGCGGAAAGACTGAACTCTTCTCCAGAGAGGAATTGTTTTTATTGTTAAATTTTTTTAAATTCCATGCTGCGGCACGTGTCTGTGTGTGTAAAAAGCAGAGTGTATGCGTGTTGTACACCCACCTATAGGCGCATATTACTAACACGCCCTTTAAATAACAAAAAAATTTATATTGCGCCATTGACCATTGAGCAGTTTATTTCAGTTACCTCAAAATAGCAACACGCCAACAGAGCGCCTGACCACACCTCGTTTTTAGGACCAGCACGCCCATGGGTGCACAAATGGGTGCAAAAGCATTTGCTATTTAAACAATGTGGCGCTGGATGTGAAAATAATAACTGGCTGAAACTAGCAAAAAACTAGATAGATAGATAGACTGATCTACACTTCATAATTACTTGGGTTCATTTTTTAAGCCTGCTGTGATTTGGGATGTTTTAATTCTTATCAGCATGCTATTCAGATGAATAATAAATAGGCAAAGTGAAATGAAAGGCTGTAATTGCCATCATGATGTTATTCATTAAAATGAAACTCTTGAGGTCAACAGGGGGATTCAAAGCAAGTCATTCAAAAAGTCTGCAAGGAAAAGAAGTGCTTCCTGTTTATATACGATTAGAAACGATTGGGCTTTAATTCACATTTATTGATAATACATTTTACATCATATTCCGCAAAAGATAGCATTATATAAGCACTGAGTTCAGATGGGGTTGCTCTCTTGGCAGCATTGAATTTTATCAGCAGTCTCAGATCCTTCGTATCTCTCTGCGTCAGGTCAGGCTCAGTTACAGTGCTGTATTTCTCTGGCACCACGTAGGGTTTCCCACAGGAGCTGTAACTTTATATGTTAACCTACCTGTTGATCTGAAAATTCAGCTTTGTCCCGTTATGATTAAATCACAGGACCGGATACCAGTTGCCTTGTCAAAAACTCTTTATTGCCATATGTATCAGGCATAGGAGAGAAACTTGTTGTCTTCTGCCAGCTGTATATGTTTCTCTGAGGCAGTGCATCAACGGTGAACATTTTATACACTGACTAAAGGATTTGTAATTCCTTACAAGGTAAAGAAACATGTTGGTTCGTTTAAAATAGAATGTATACTTCATGCTTACATCAGTTGATATATATCCCAAAACAAATACATCAGCGGAAAATATAAGCCTGTTTACATCAGTGATATACATGTATGCACATTCCTGCAACAAATATATAAGCCTGTTTACATCAGTGATATACATGTATGCACATTCCTGCATGGACACGCATTCTTTGTAGGACCAAAAGTATCTCCTGTCCTTCTCCCTGCCATATGACAGTAATATGTCATGCAACTTCAGCTCATGCAGTATATATAACTTTCTCATGCACTTAGACTTCACAAATACATTATAGATTCAATTATAAATATAAACAATATTAAAATAACACATTTCTGATCTACAACTCCCTCCATTGGAACTACCGGCCGTCAGTTCCACACCATCATCGTCACCTAATGGAGTGATAGTGAGGAGAGAAAAAGCAAACCAAGAAACAAAAGACATACAAAGAACAGAAAAGTAGAAACATGAGGAATCGGGAATAGAATAAAACAAAACAAAATGACCCCAACCCATGACATGTTCCGCATACTATGTGTGTAATTACGTCTATGTGTAAGTATTTAAAATGTACCCCAGTCATCTGAGAAAGGAAAATTTAATGAATGTTCACCAGTGCCTGGACTCGTTCGGTACCTGAACTCCTCCAGTTCCTGGTCAAAATAACAAACTAACATAAACGTTGAGGTTAAAGAGTCCTATTCCTTGGGGTTGTAAATCAGTAAGCGGGTGTTGATTGTTTGTGGGGTTGTGTTTTGTAAGTGGTGCAATGTGTATAGAATATCCTATCTTACTCTATATTTTCCATTTTCGGCTTTATCCATATAGTTAGAAATAACCAATTTGACAGGTTTAGTACCTTTCCTTCTAGTAACACATATGATGATGTGTACTACTACCATAAACACAAGAACTCCTACCATAGTTAGAACTATCCAGTCTGACCATGATAGATTTCCTAGAATTTGTGTCAATTTCCTTTCAGACATTAATTTGGCTACTCCATTTGCAACGATAACATGTCCCATTGCTTGAATTCCCTCCTCTTGGGCTGCTTTTTCGCTTTCTTTAACTCTTTTAACCATTTCAAAGAGTTCATAATTCCTTTCCTCTACTAAATCATTATTCCACCACTGTGGTTCTAATTGCAGCAATTGCACATGTGGAACATGGATCCCACCTAAATGAAGAGGATAGAGAATTTCAATGCAAAATGGATCAGGGGGAATTGGACACAACTTCCCTCCATATATCATATTCTCACTTATTCCATCATGTAATATACACCACTGTGCTTCTGACACCTGCCATGCACCTGTGGCTTGATCTAAAGGAACTACCTCCCAAACTGCAGATCCATTAAGGGATAGACTAAACATTGTAGAACATGAGCAAATTACCCACTCATGTTCCTCGACACAACAATCTGTAGTAGAAATCATCGGTGTTTCCCCTTCAGCCCAATATCCATTTCTTCCTAATCTAATTACTGAATTTCCTTGTCTAATACCCATTGATTGGAATTGTCTAACTGTCATTATATTGCGCTGTCCATATTGAGGCCATACCATTGTCGTTGTGTATTGAAAATAACTTGCAACCATCTCTAATCAATGTCAATGGAATTGATTCCTGTAATGGAAGCAGAGAAATCATTAACACCACTCCTTGTTACCCAGTTTCTAAAAGTAACTGAAACATTGATCATTTTCAGGCCATAAGCTATCGCTATCATTTTGTTCATTCACTAAACAAGGTTTAACTTGTGACCAATGATACCATCTATCTGTTCCTACACCCTTCCCTTTAAGGCAAACACTGTATCTGTAGTTAAGAGTATCTCATATGGTCCTTCCCACCTAGGCTCTAAACCTTTCCTAGCAATTCGTTTGACCATAACAAAACTGCCTAACTCGGGAATGTGTGGAATATCAGTAGTGGTGTGTTTTTCATCCCACTGCTGCTGAGCTTCTCGCACTTTCTGGTTGTTTCCTTTGGTAGCTCTGTCCAGCATAGTGAGATAACGTTTTAACTTTTCTTGGAACAATGTGGAATCTCCTCCTGTTCCCGCAGGGGGCGGAGCATCAGGAGGTAGAACCATTGCTCTTCCAGTCATTAGTTCAAAAGGGGTTAGTCCTGTTACTCTGTTTGGAGTTGCTCTTAAGTTCCACAAAATAGCAGGTAATAATCTGTGCCAACCTTGGCCAGTCTGCAGAATGGCTTTAGTAAGGGACGTCTTTAACGACCGGTTCATTCGTTCGACCATACCTGACGATTGAGGTCTATAGGGGATATGAAACTTTTGTTTAATCCCAATCAATTTCATTGCTTCCTTCATCAATTTTCCAGTGAAGTGAGTTCCATTGTCGGAATCAATTTCATATGGAAGGCCCCAGCGAGGAAAAAACTTCTTCCACCATTACTCGTGCTGCAGCTTCGGCAGTGCAAGTTTTTGTCGGAAATGCTTCAACCCATCTAGTAAATCGATCTATGATTACTAGAATGTATTGATATCCTCCACTGGATGACAATGGTCCTGTGAAATCAATTTGGAGATGTGTCCATGGCCCTGTTGGTCTGGGTGCATGTGACATTCTCACCTTTACAGGTTTTCCCACATTTGCTTTTATGCAGATCAAACATCTCCTACAATAATCATCGATGTCTCTCATCATTCGCGGCCACCACCAAGTCTCGCTGATTTGAGCTTTCATTGCTTTTGCTCCAGCATGCACTTTTCCATGATACAGCTGCATTAGTTCTTTCCTTGTTCCGATAGGCATTACCACCTGTCCTGTTGGAATTCTCCAGATACCTTGATCATCTTCTTTTGCGCCTTCTTTTTCCATTGTTCTTTCTCTTCTTCTGTCTCTGTGTGATATGACAGAAGATGCAGCTCAGAATTATCTTTTCTGTTTTCTTGAACCAAGGTAACAGGAGTAGGGAAAGTAAAGCCGCTTCTCTGGCTGCCACATCAGCTGCAGAATTTCCTTTGCTTTCCTTAGACTTGTCAGATTGATGTGCTTTTACTTTGACCACAGCTGCTTCTCGTGGTAATTGACATGCTGCAATCAACCGACAATTATGGAAGCATGTTGTATTACACTCCACTGCTGGTGATGAGTCCACGTCTTTTCCATAGGGCAAGGTAGTCATGGACCACTCCGAAAGCATAACGACTATCTGTATAGATGTTGACTCGACCTCCCTCCGATAGCTCAAGAGCTTCCGTAGCGCCATGAGCTCAGCTACTTGTGCAGAAAATTGCCCAGGAAGAGCTCCTTGCTTCACAACAGTTCCATCAGCCTTCACCACAGCCCATCCAGTATGTCGCTTTCTATCAATGTAGTAACTGGATCCGTCGACCCATAACTCATTATCTGGATTTTCAAGAGGATTGGATTAACTGGACCAAGGCTTTCTTCTTCTACCTGTTTTTCACACTCATGTGGAATTCCCTCATGTGGTTCCAGCATCATTGTTGCCGGGTTAAGTGTAGTGTCTCTGATGATTTCCACTCTCAAGTCCTTGTTCAGCAAAGTTGCTTCCCATTTTGCTCTCCTCGCATCAGTGATAGTCTTGATGTTTGTGTTGTTCAACAGCGTTACTATACTGTGTGGAGTGTGCAGTGTGATAGTTTGTGCACCAATCAGATTTTCCACAGCATTCACTGCCCACGTGGCACCATCAAGGGCTTGTATACATCGTGGTTGACCTATCATGGTGACAGGAATCTTTGTGGAAAAGTATCCAACTGGTTTATATCGATCACCTGGTTTCTGACACAGTACTGCTGAGTAGGTCTCATCTCCCACCCTGGTCCACAAATGAAATGGCAAACGACCATCAGGAAGTCCCAAGGCTGGGGCTGAAATCAGTTTCTTTTTCATAGAAGTAAACGCTTCCTCAGCTTCTGGTGTCCATTCCAGCTGTTCCACTCCAGGCTTTCCCCTTTATACAGATCAATTAGAGGACTAGTGATGCTGGCAAAATCAGGGATATATTGGACAATAGTTAAAGTCCCATCACCTTCCGCATCCCTGTAACTGTCAGAGGTTTTGGAAGTTGCTGCATAGCCTCTACACGCTCTGTTGTCATTCTTCTTCCCTCAGCAGATATTTCTTGGCCTAAATAAATAACTTTAGCTTTGGCCAGCTGTGCTTTGTCGGGGTTAACTTTAAATCCACCTTTCCTTAGAGCTTGCAGAGTAAAATACAGAGCAGATACATGGCTTTTTTCGTCTGGGCTTGCAATTAACAAGTCATCAACATATTGAGGCAAACACTTCCTGAACTCTCAATTTCAGCTTTTACTCAGTTAAGAATTGGTCCAGGGCTCTATGAAATACAACTGGTGAAAGATTAAGACCTTGCGGAAGTCTATTCCAAGCATACTGGTTTGCGCCGACAGTGAAGGCCAATTTCTCTTGAGATTTTTCATCAATAGGTATAGACCAGAAAGCTGACAGCACATCCAAGACTGTGAAGATTCTTGCATTCCCTGGAATATCATTCAAAATGGTAGCAGGATTAGCCACAATAGGGTGTGGTTTTGGCGTTACACTGTTAAGTCTTGTATAATCTATGGTTAATCTCCATGAGTTGTCTGACTTTTGACAGGCCAAACAGGGCTGTTGGTAGTAGAAGTAGTTCGTCGAACAATTCCTTCAGCTTCCAAGTCTGCCACAATCTCAAAAACAGCTTGTCTTGCCTCTGGTCGAATGGGGTATTGTTTATGCGGGGCATGTATCGGTCCCTCTATGATAACAGGGTCAATGTTGGCTTTACCACAATCCAATTTGTGTTTAGCCCAAACATCTGGATATAAGCTGCACAGAAGACCCCACACACCTTCTTTTCCCCAGTCTCTGGTAATTGGTTTTGCTATACCAACAGAACTTATATTACATGTGCGATCTTCATGTGGTATTATTCCAGCTGTTGTAGTAATTTGAGTGTCAGTAAATATGATCATGTTTAACAATGGTAAAATGTCCATACCTATAAGGCTTCCTTGTGAATTCGGCCCCACCCAGAAAGGTGTCCATAGGACTTCATCTTCATGTATTTGCAGAGGAACTGGTATACTTTTGTGAAATATCATGATATCTCCTCCAACTCCTTCAACTTCTATGGCTTCATGTGTTGTAGGTAGATTCAAATCAGTTATGGAGAGGGAAGCTCCTGTATCGATTAGACAGTCACATTGATGGCCCCCTATCAAAGCAGGGATGAAAAGTCGATTGTCTCTTTTGTTACTCTTACAGGGGCCGCTGATTCCTATTGCGGACGCATAATTCCCTCAATGAGCTGACGAACTTGTGCTTCAGTCCATGTCTTCCCTCGAGAGGTTTTATCATTGTTTTTGGCGTTTACCTGTTTAAATGACGGGCCTTTACCTTCTGCTCCACCTCCTTTAGCCCAACAGTCTTTATGATGTGGCCAGTCTTCCCACAATTTTGGCAGAACTTCACCATCCTATCTGCGTCGATGTTGGATTGAGCGAACGCCACTCCTCTTCGATTTGATTTGTTTCCTTCATCCTTGTTTGATCTAATAGCCATTTCTAGACGACCAGCCCATTGCATAATTTGGTCAAACGTTTCTCCTGGATTGACTCCAAGTAATAAGGCTTGTTGATATTTTGTGCTAAAACCATCCACAAGTGTGTCAGTAAACTGTACATCATCTCTGTCTGGTTCTTTTTGCACAGTGAGCCCATCTTTCATAAGCATTCCATTTACAAGGCATATTCATCTGGAGATTCATCATCTTTTTGCTTAATCAATGTTACTGATGTGAAAGGAATCTTACCACTGCCCAGGATCTCTTGGATTTCTTTTCGGAACACATCTAAGGCTTGCCAAAGACCCAGGGTCGTCCCTGGCCATCAACCCACAAGTCTATCCATTGGGCTGTTGTTATTGACGCTGGCAAGCGTTCCCATCGGTCTCTTGGGATTTTAGCTTTTACAATGGTGTGTATGTCTCTTAGTGACATTTGATGTGCTTCAACCAAGGAATCTAATTCTCGCCAAAACTCTGTGTTTGGATCTTGTCTCTTCAGAGGAGGCAAGGCCATGAGAATGGCTTGACGTTCTCCTGGTGTGAATGGTCTTTCTTCCATCATCATTTCAGATTGTACTTCTTCCCTTTTCATAGCAGGTGAAGAGAATTCAGGACCGACCTTATCAATTGTTATCATGTCGTCTTCTCTTGTCTCATCGCCCCAATCAGAGGCAGGTGCTGGGATACCTCGCAGCATGTCTCTGTTTGGCTGGGTTGATTTGGACCTGGTTATTACTGGAGCGGCATGTGCAGATGCAATAAATATTTTGTCCACTGGCCCTCCATTTGGCTTACAAGAACTTTTACATTGTTCAGGCAAAGTTGGATAAATTGGGTTGTATGGAGGAGGCATTACAGTTTTTGCTGAGTTTACTGGTGCTTGCAAAAATTTACTTTCAGCCTCGGCTATTATATTTGTCCAATCTGGATCAAATGAATCATCAATGATTGTTTTATCTTTTTCTGAACATGTAATAGACATGATTTTATTCAACTTGTTATATGCTTCAATCTGTGGCTTCATTGCTTCAACAAGTGGAACTGGACTCCCATCCGTACTGCAACAAATTCCACCTTGTTTCACAATCCAGTGGGCTGCCAGGATCGGAAAGGCTTTCAGTTTAACAGAGTCTTTTGGATCATGAACCATCTAAACTGTTCATCCAAAGAGGCATCAACATCCAGTCCTTTCTTCGAAAACTTGGCTTGTTTTTTGCTCTTCTTTTTTAAGTACCAAGCAGATATTGTTCTGCTATTATAGACACTCTCTGCCATTTTGCAGATAGTCTGTGTGTGTCTGTGCTTCTCAGCAGCAGGGCTATGTATAGCTCTGTGTGTGCGTGTATGAGTGTGTGTCTATGTGTGTGTGTTTGCTGAAGGGAAGGGTCCTGCCCTGCCCTCTCTCCCTCTCTCTCTCCCTAGCTGACAACTCGGGAAACAAATAAAGAAGAGAAAGAAAACAAAAGTTAAATCCTAAATATTCTTATACTTCTTAAAAATTTACAGTTGAACTCAGATCAGTCCCCACCCCAAATATTGAACAGCTTTACTGTCAAAATCAGAAGGCCAACGATTCTAGCCACTATTATTCATAAAGGCGCCTTATACTTTAGCGTGTTTAAACGTTTTAGGGCTTTTCTTTAAAACTGCACTACCTTTAGCGCAGACCGCCACTTTAAACCGCTTTATCTCACAGCTCGTTGCACTTCCCCGCACTTCTTCTAAGTGTGGCTCTTCAGTGTGTGGACATGTTTTAGAGTTTTTCCTGCCACCGATTACTGCAGACTCGCCACATTCCACCACCTCACAGTCACAACGAGCTGATTGCTAAATCGCATTACGGATTAATCTCCCGAAATTTGACAAAGTTGGTCTTTTGCACAAAAGATCCACTTCTACCCAGCTTCATTCAATATTTTGGAGGTTCACTGATCAGAACAACTTAAATAAGTTGCATCAAATTAAATGAAACTATGTCTGATACACATTCATTGGCAACACAACTGGTATTCCAAAATAACACAGTTCTTTTTAGCAGTTTCAGTCATTGTCTCAACAGTATATATATCATCAGGCAGACTTAGAATCTTTAAGAAAAGAAAATGTCTTACCTGATGAATTAATTGAGACAAATGTCTGAAATGCAGATCCTGTTCGTGACGCCAAGTTGTTGATCTGAAAATTCAGCTTTGTCCCGTTATGATTAAATCACAGGACCGGATACCAGTTGCCTTGTCAAAACTCTTTATTGCCATATGTATCAGGCATAGGAGAGAAACTTGTTGTCTTCGTGCCAGCTGTATATGTTTCTCTGAGGCAGTGCATCAACGGTGAACATTTTATACACTGACTAAAGGATTTGTAATTCCTTACAAGGTAAAGAAACATGTTGGTTCGTTTAAAATAGAATGTATACTTCATGCTTACATCAGTTGATATATATCCCAAAACAAATACATCAGCGGAAAATATAAGCCTGTTTACATCAGTGATATACATGTATGCACATTCCTGCAACAAATATATAAGCCTGTTTACATCAGTGATATACATGTATGCACATTCCTGCATGGACACGCATTCTTTGTAGGACCAAAAGTATCTCCCTGTCCTTCTCCCTGCCATATGACAGTAATATGTCATGCAACTTCAGCTCATGCAGTATATATAACTTTCTCATGCACTTAGACTTCACAAATACATTATAGATTCAATTATAAATATAAACAATATTAAAATAACACATTTCTGATCTACACTACCCATCATGCTAATGGCTGCTTTGCCCCAATTAGCACATGGCCACATCTTCACCTGTCACCGTTCCCCCTGGGCCCCGTGTGACCTTTCACCTTAACACGAGGCACCTCTTGCTTATACATAAACATGCATACACAATGTTGCATGCTGATTTACTTAAAACAGTGACAATGGAAATTCTGGGGTGAATCCCCAAAAAGTCACATTTCCTAATGTGTAGTTTTAAATTAATTGTATTTTGTTGTACAGTCATTTCTTAAGTACCAATGAAGAAACAAAACAGTTCAAAAAAGTAAATGTGCTGTAACTTTGGAGGTATACAGACAAACACAGACATTTTGACTAAAATAAGACTCATTTTGAAAGTGAAATTCACATTTGAGCACAGGAAAGACCTGTCAATTCCATTACGCCAATGTTTCCTTTTCTTTTTAACCAACCTCTTTCTTTTTACAATTTAGACTTTTGGCCACTCGGCTGGAAAACCTTTAAGAATCTTCAAACCAAAGGCCATATTTGGCTTTAAATGTTCTTTTCAAAGCCTTAGGCCTGCACAGTTGGAGCAAACAGATAGCATAAAAGGCTTAAAGGAAATCTTAGATGATGAAACATGGAACAACGCTTGAATACATTAGCATGAATCAATAGGGCAGAACATGCATGTTAACACCACCAGACGGGCTGTTTTCAGTATTGATGGACATGGATTGATCATGGTATCTGCAGGCAAACAGAGTAAACCAGACGTATTTACCAAGGTTAGAAAGGTGAGCGAGAGACCTTCAGGCAGAGATGGAGGTGAAATGGGGGCGAGAAAGAGGACAGAGATTGCCTGCCTGGAGCACTGCAGTCCAAGCTCTAACTCGATCAGTACAGTTAACCTAGACACAGCCTGCAGATAAACACATTTGTTGGCCTTAATATGCCACTGCTGACAGCTCTCGACAAGCCATGTTTTGTACAGAATGGAATTCCCCCGAACATTATGCACTGTGTTTGTGTGTGTTTGTCTTCATTGCTTAATATTTTACATGTGTTCAATGTTCATAACTATTTTCCTTTGCCAAAATCTGTGTTACGACCACAAAGAACTATTTGGACTATTCAGATCTAAACTTGAAAAAGACTAATGCTCCATATAGTTTATCGGACCTCATTTTAACTCTAACCTTTCCTAGCCACGACCTCCTAACCTCACACTCAACCTAGAGGCAAGTTGCAGCCAATGGTCTTCAGCCTAGCACTGATTTATAGTGCTGTTTCCTAAGGAAAGCATCAGTATTACTATTTCTCATACTTGGTGAAAAGTATTTTTCCAAACCCCACCAAGAACAATAACTATAACAAAAGCATTAGCTGCACGATATATCGTTTAGCATAGAAATCGCGGTGTGCGATGTCAAGTATAAGGATCGTAGTTGATCCTCGATGTCCGAACGAGGTGTGCTGTGATGTATTTCCAAGTAAAACGGAATATTGAATTGAGGGTTGGGTTTTACTTCAGCGCTCCTCCTCTCCATCTCGCGCTCGTAGCAGACTAACGGTTGGAAGGGAGCGGTTACGGATATTCAAACCAAAGCCGTCAAACTGACATCATCTGATAAGGAACGCCATTACAGACCGGAAGTAACTTTTCAGATTTTGATTAAAGATTACCACTGCAAACTATTTTTTTCTGTGTATTACCTTGCACAAATTAATTGTTCACCCTAAGACCTGTAATATGTGCTTACAAGGTAAATAGGGTCAATTTTGATTTCATGACGACTTTAACAAAGATTAAATGTATCAATTAATTAATTATATTAGTTATATTTCATTTATACAGTGAAGCCTGTTATTTTGCATGTATTATTCCATTTCTGTACCTGAATACTGATAGATTTACCTGAAAAAAATAAGACACTGCTTATTTCAATATTATCTTTCTTTCTATTGTATTTATCTATGCTTGTAATTTGTTTATTATTTTCTATGCAGATTCACTCCAATACAAAATCACCTTAATTATTCTAGAATGATTAATTCTTCACAAATAGAGCTATTCAAATCATCTTTTTATATCTCAATATATATATATCACAGAAAAACAAAATAAAGCAATGTACATTTTTTCCCAATATCGTGCAGTCCTAATCCACACCAGCGGACGATATCATTCCTTTTATTCTAAGCGATACCAACGATATCATTTCTCTGTGGGTGTTTTGTTGGTTGTTTTGTTTTGTTGTTTTTGCTTCTGAGTGTTTTATTTTTGCTATTTTGTGTTTTTGTGTAGTGCGTGTTTTGTTTTTGCATTTGTTTTTGTTTCTGCTTCTGAGGGTTTTATTTTTGCTATTTGTTGCATGTTTTGTTTTTGCATTTCGTTTTTTTGTTGCATGTGTTGTTTTGCTTTGCTTTGTTTTTTTGCACTTTGTTTTTGTTTCTGAGTGTTTTATTTTTGCTATTTTGTTGCGTGTATTGTTTTGCATTGTTTTGTGTTTGTTTTGTTTTTGTCGCACTTTGTTTTTGTTGTGTTTTGTATTATTCAACTTAAACAAATCTCTAGAGAAACCAATGCCCAAATAACCACCCTAGAAACCACATAGCATCATCCATCATCCGAAAATGTAAAACAACAAATGTTTTGTTTTTAATTAGGGCCGGGACTCGATTAAAAAAATTAATCTAATTAATTAGAGGCTTTGTAATTAATTAATCGAAATTAATCGCATTTTAATTGCATATAAATATTTGACCTGAGAACAGTGAGAAGTAATTTTTTTCACATGGACTTTTAGTATACCATTGAATAATGACTGAATACATAAGCTTAATCAACAAAATTTTGTTTATTTATTTATGTCCAGCGTTTTGCGTTGAGGTGATATTTGAGGCTCGTCGCAAATTCCTTTTTGCATAGCTTCCACACAACCATGCTCTTGTCGACGCTTCCATCCTTTCGCTTTTTAAAACAAAATTTGCCAAGCAAAGCAGTCTCGCCAGCTTCTTCGCTCATGTTCACTGTGGTTTGTTGTGTTCAGAAGTCAAGAACGCTATTGGTGTTCCAGTATAAACGGTCCGTCGAAACTCATTCATTAAAAAGCGTTCCGTGCAAAAATAAGTTAAAATTGTTATCAATTTTTGCGTAATTAATCTTAATTAACGCGTTAAAGTCACGCAATTAATTAATCTTAATTAACGCGTTAAAGTCCCGGCCCTATTTTTAATATCTTAGGATCTCTCAAAAACCATTACAGTCAAACTAAAGTAAAACTTTCAGTCTTTTGAATGGATTGTTCATCATCACACTTCTGGACTTCAGCCACAGCTCTGAAGTGATTTATGCCTAAGACGTTACCTTATAGACGATGAATGTGATGTTGGCTCAAAGTGATATCTGGGGTAGAAAATTCAGAGAATGTTTTACCTTGGCCATGACTGGGTTTGAGCAAATGTTAGTCTTGATTTTCTCCTTTAAACAGGCTGTAATTTAGATAAAAATCAGGCCTTCGTAGATGAGGCCTTTTTTAAAGTTCCTGAGTCTGTATTTTCATAAATGACTTAACGGTCTCAAATTATGGCATTGTTGCTGGTATATGGCACACATAGACTCTTAAATGCCGTGTTGTGGCCTGCTGGAGGATAAAAGAGTTTTTATACTGCATAATTGCAGTACGACTAAAACAATCAGAGGACAAAAATGTGGTGCATGTTTTTGTGGAAAGAGAATATTTGTGTATGCACGCAAACTGGCATAAATTTGTCATAGATGGCGGCTCGTCGCAACATGAAAACACCCAGCTATGTCGTCCAATACAGCTGCCTTCTCCATCTATATTTCATCAACAAGGCTTATGAGATGAAGTGCATTAGTTGCCTTAGTCAATACTCTGTTAAATATCAGTTTATAAATAACAGAACAGAACTGCCAGCTGATGTAAACAGAGTTTGACACAGCTAGTAAAACAATGTAAAGGTCGGATTAATCCTGTGTGTGTGTGTGTGTGTGTGTGTGTGTGTGTGTGTGTGTGTGTGTGTGTGTGTGTGTGTGTGTGTGTGTGTGTGTGTGTGTGTGTGTGTGTGTGTGTGTGTGTGTGTGTGTGTGTGTGTGTGTGTGTGGACTGGTAATCCCTACGGTATGGGGACAACATGTCCCCACAAAGATGGCAATATCCAAAATCCTTGTCCTTGTGGGGACATTTTTGTTCCCCATGAGGAAAACAGGTCATAAATCACACTAATTGATGTTTTTTGAAAATGTAAAAATGCAGCATGTCTCCTGTGATGGGTAGGTTTAGGGGCAGGGGCAGTGTAGGGGGATAGAAAATACGGTTTGTACAGTATAAAATGCATTACGCCTATGGAATGTCCCCACATTTCACAAAAACAAACATGTGTGTGTGTGTGTGTGTGTGTGTGTGTGTGTGTGTGTGTGTGTGTGTGTGTGTGGACTGGTAATCCCCTACGGTATGGGGACAAAATGTCCCCACAAAGATGGCAATATCCAAATTTTTGTCCTTGTGGGGACATTTTTTGTCCCCATGAAGAAAAACATCTTATAAATCACACTAAGTGATGTTTTTGAAAAAGTAAAAATGCAGAATGTCTCCTGTGATGGGTAGGTTTAGGGGCAGGGGCAGTGTAGGGGGATAGAAAATACGGTTTGTACAGTATAAAATGCATTACGCCTATGGAATGTCCCCACAAAACATGGAAACACAACGTGTGTGTGTGTGTGTGTGTGTGTGTGTGTGTGTGTGTGTGTGTGTGTGTGTGTGTGTGTGTGTGTGTGTGTGTGTGTGTGTGTGTGTGTGTGTGTGACATGAAAAAGCGCAATAAAGGGCAAACATTCATGTTCATGATTGGAAAGAATACTTTTTGAAGGATTCCTTAAATGCCTTGCATTTCTGAAGGTTAACTGAAAACCACAACAAACAACCCACCCGTGGACAAATCGACATGGGTATCAATTAAATCATACATGACCTTCTTTATTTGCAAAGGGTGTTGCCTTGTGTTACCTGGCTCAAGTTCACACATGTGGCTTAAAGCAAATTTTGGACAGGGTGGATTCAGGTCAGAACTGATAAACAGACATTATCCTTACAAAGGGGCAGAGCCAAGTTAACACCCAACTGTTTGCGCTTGTGTCCTAATTGAAGTAAATTCATTATTACCCAAAATGACTTCATGACATTGGCAAATGTGCAAATGTATGGCTGTCTCCTCCCAAACAGAAAAAAATAAATAAATAAATAATGAATCTCTTTCTGAGAACATGTATTGGTCATAAGCTAAATGTAATTTTGGTCATTGTGATATTATTTCCATTATTAAGCAATTTTAGCAATAATGTATATATAAAATAAACTGATCAGGAATAACTTTATGAACACCTTCCTAATATTGTGTTGGGCCCCCTTTAACTGCCAAAATAGTCATGACCTGTCGAGACATGGACTCCACTAGACCCCTGAAGGTATCTGGCACCAAGATGTTAGCAGCAGATCCTTTAAGTCCTTTAAGTTGCGAGGTGGGGCCTCCATGGTTTGGACTTGTTTGTTCAGCACATCCCACAGATGCTCAATTGGATTGAGATCTGGGAAATTTGGAGGCAGAGTCAACACCTCAAACCTCAAACTTATTGTTGTGCTCCTCAAACCATTCCTGAACCATTTTTGCTTTGTGGCAGGCACATTATCCTGATGAAAGAGGACACAGCCACCAGGGGATACCGTTTCCATGAAAGTGTGAACATGGTCTGCAACAATGCTTAGGCAGGTGGTACGTGTTAAAGTAACATCCACATGGATGGTAGGACCCAAAGTTGCCCAGGAGGACATTGCCTTAAGCATCACACTGCCTCTAACGGCTTTCCTTCTTCCCATAGTGCATCCTGGTGCCATGTGTTCCCCAGGTAAGGGACAAACATGCACTCGGCCATCCACGTGATGTAAAAGAAAATGTGATTCATCAGACCAGGCCACCTTCTTCCATTGTTCTGTGGTCCAGTTCTGATGCTCACATGCCTACTGTTGAAGCTTTCGGTGGTGGACAGGGGTCAGCATGGGCACCCTGACTGGTCTGCGGCTATGCAGCCCCATACGCAACAAACTGTGATGCACTGTGTATTCTGACACCTTTCTATCAGATCCAGCATTAACTTCTTGAGCAATTTGAGCTACAGTAGCTCGTCTGTTTGATCGGACCACACGGGCCAGCCTTCGCTTCCCACGTGCATCAATGAGCCTTGGCCGCCCATTACCCTGTAGCCGGTTCACCACTGTTCCTTCCTTGGACCACTTTTGATAGATACTGACCCATGCAGACCGGGAACTCCCTACAAGAGCTGCAGTTTTGGAGATGCTCTGACCCAGTCGTCTAGCCATCACAGTTTGGCCCTTGTCAAACTCACTCAAATCCTTACACTTGCCCATTTTTCCTGATTCAAACACATCAACTTTGAGGAAAACATTTTCACTTGCTGCCTAATATATCCCACCCATTAACAGGTGCCGTGATGAAGAGATAATCAGTATTAATCACTTCAACTGGTCATAATGTTATGCCTGATTGGTGTATATATATTTGAATGATAAATTAAAGAGTATATTTGATGGTAGTATTTTTATTTTATTTCAAAATAATAGAAACATCTTGATGTTTCTATTATTTTGATTTGTTCCAACAGATTTGTTCCATATAGAACAAATCTGTTGCGAATTTTCTGATTACTCAGGGGAGATTTATTATCATACATCATCCCTTACATATTGTTGTATAATACAGATGTTTATTATTATTCATCGTGACCACATGGTTCAGCTTCATCTTGGTTTATTATTGAGTTTCAATTGCCAGGCTATTGCATTGGATTAACAGATTATTAGTCAGAAGAATTTCTGCAAACACACAAGCGCCCGACATCTTGCCTTACGCCTATATACCTTCAGGATCCAGTTTCAAAAGAGCTCTTGTCTGGCTAACCAGCAAATAATCAAATACTCTGACCCTCGCTTTATCAGCCAGGTTTATTTTCTCACACGGTGTTAGTTTGGTTCGAAATCACATAGTAACTGACCCTTTGCAAAGTTCTACCACCCTTGGTTACTGTTGTTGGCAAAAACAAACTTTAAAGAACGCCCTGTTGGCGTTTACACACAGTTTTAAGTCAAATGTGACTTAAATTATGACATTTAAAAGCTTTTTTTTTTTTTTTGTATTTCTTGATTGTTCAATTAGCATCCAAATCTGCATTCTGCTGTTTATTGCTTCCTTCATTAAGGAATAAATCCTCATTTATATTCCAATTCTATTCCAATTCCATACAACCCCTAGCCCCTATAGCCACCCTCCCCCCATGTCTAGTCATGGAAGCTGAGAGACACCCAAAACTCCCAGCTCTCTCCATAAAGATGCTTTCAGACGTGACTTTACTGGAGCACCTCAAACACCCCAGAACATCTGGAGCGATCCTAGTGTAATCCAGCTGAGATATTCAGACCCTGTTCTGTGTTAATACTGACATTTTTAACCTATACATCTGTCTTCTTCCGAAACTCTCAGAAAGATGAAAATCATCCAAAAGGTCTAAGGGTCTAAAGGGATGTCTAAATCATGTAGATGACAATCCGGGACCTCATAAATTGTTTCTGTTGATAGATTCTCAGGCTATACATTACTTTGTTAATTTACTATGAAACACTCTCCAAAACACAAACACATCTGATTTTTCAATGATCAAGACATCTCTGGTATTTACACTAAAACACAGCTAAATGTTTTCTCAAAACAAAAATTATTTGCAGAGGTTTCTAGACTAGATGACTCCTCCAGAGGCCATTTCAACCTCAGAGACATTACTCAAATCCACACCTGCAAAAGACTAAGATCAAGATGGTTTGATTATTGCAAAACTAATCTTGTTTGAAAACCCATATTTGGACACTTCAATTTGCAGCACAAGGATGTTGGTCTGTTCAGGATGTCCCTATTAGTATCAAACAGAGCGTGTTACGTGGCATTCTTCAGAAAGACAAAACGGTTCCAGAATGTTTTGAGTCTGAGCGGAGTTTTTCCATGGCACAATTCACTCTGAGACTACTTATGTCGCCATTACCAAAGCTTCCCACTGTTTCTTTTCAGCACATAAGACATAGACGGATGACTACACTAGGGAATGTGCTGGATAGACAAGGAGAAAGAATGAAATAACAAATTAGGCCAAAAACATGAATTGAAAGGAATAAGAAAGCTGGAAAGCATATGAAAACAGTCTGAAATGTTAAGAACAAGAAACAAATGTCCACCACTGACAAAACCAGACAATGAAAAATACTGAGGAACAAAGCAAGAACTAGACTCTCATATTTGAGTCAGTGACATATTCTCAATATTTCATCCAGATCTATTCAGTAAAAAATGCAATTCACACCAAAAATTTGAATACACATTTTTATTGATGAAAACATTTTCAGTTTTGAATCAGAGTCCCCCTCTAGTCAATAATTTTACCCCTTAAAACTCATCTTTGATTGCCAAAATTACATATTTGGAAAAAAATTACAGACAAAATTACAGTAAAATTACAGTTGTAAGCACTCGTGTGTATTAATGAGGTATTTTACTACTTTTCACTTTTTACTAAAACAACATTTCCATATGTGATGTCTAGAATATGTCTAGATATTTATATAAATTCCAAATGTCTAGATATTTAAAGACTTCTTAAAGTTTCATGTGATAAAATCCAAGCTAATTGAAGTCATGACAAATTGTTTTTTAAGCCTGAATCAAACTGTCTACATTATCCACCTGTCCAGGTTACACCAACAAAAGTATCTGATCCGTTCAGATCATAAAATCACATTTTCTCCCACCTTTTATGTTTGCAGTTTTCCTGGCAAGCCGAGCAACTAGTATCCTACACCATGACCGTCTAGATGCCCTATGCGCTGACACACCACCCATTTCCTTACTCAACTGTATTAAATGTTTGCTACAGCAGATACGAGAGGAAAGATCGCCCTTGACATCTGATATGAGACCAGCTCAGCCACTTCCATTAGAACGATCAAAGTCATGAAAACATAACTCTTGATTTAGCACTCAGAGATAATGTTGCAAGCACATAATATAAGCTTTATGTAATACTGTGGATATACAACAAATGTCTCTGTGATATTTAACACGTCAACTCAACAAACAGTTTATCATTACAGCCCGTAAAACCCTCTGCAGTAAGGACCACGTCACTTTCTGAAAAATTAAACCGCAATCAAAACAGCTAAATCAGGACAAACAGGCATGGACTTTGTGTTTTGTAACTTTGCATATTGTTTTCATGCTCAAACAGCTATATTAGACACTTAAGGGAAGGTCAAATAATAATAAAAAACATTACAAGTCCCCTTTCAACCTGTGTCACTCGCATGCAAAACATATTTTCCACAGTTTAATCATAATTCATTCATCAATATTTTTAAATAACAGTTCAATGTGTACCCAAAAAGTATTCACTTCTTTCCTGACCAATCTTTAGTTTAATCATACGAAAGGGTTTAACAGTGTCCAAAATTATAAATAGCTTTACCACATAGGAACTAATACAAGTCTTGAGTCTTTTAGAAAATGCTCGCATTGTCCAACAAGGTTCAAAGGTGACGTGAATGAATGTGGAGCTTTTCTCTGCCAATCAATGAACAAAATATCAGGTGCCAAACGATCAATAAACACCATACCTTAATTTAATATAGTAAAAGATTTTTCATTTCAGCTAGTCCTTTGTCAAAAGTATCTTAGTAATGTTGAACACACAGTAGTGTGAAAGCAAAACATTCAGAAGGCTCATGACAGCGGCACAAGGATGTAATGAGGAACAAATGGAGACCCCAATCTGGTTAAAAGCACTCTGATGAGAATGCTTTTATCAAGGGAAGTGACCTCACTTAAAGAGGACATGATGTCATTACATAAGAATGTCATATGCCACCCTGCTATGCCTTCATAACATCAGGAAGCATTCTTGTAATTAAAGTAACCCCATCTAAAAGGAAATGCCTTGATTGGAGGATGACATTGACCATTCTTACCTTGAAATGACAGGAGGACTCGTGGCTGTGGTGGAGAAAGACCATGGATGCAGGTGACACAGAGGACGAGGGGAAGGAACAACTGCATGCTCGTCCCCAAAGACCAAACCCAGAGCGCTCCTGACCTCCCCATGGCTGCTGAGGAGACACCCAGATCGGCCCACCTGCAAAGAAGGTGAAGGAACTGTAAAGGACAAAAGAGTCTCGCAGATGGAGAACTAGTTTCTCTCTTGTTTAATTTCAAAGAATGCAAGTACAGTAGGCGCAAGAAATATATGCACTTTGAAAATAGAGGTAGATCACTTACAGGAATAGGGCATTCATATTCTTAATAAATTAAGATTCTTAATCATTTTTATATACTTTTTGTTTCTAAAGTAAGTTTTAATATGTAAACATTCTTGAAGCAAGATACATTTTAAGAAGCAACACTACATAAGTAAAATGAACCTAGATTACATTTTAAATGTTTTAAATGTACAATATTAAGACTTAACACATACTGTACATGTTGATACTAACTATATGTGTAAATCACAAGAATAACATTGGTACTATAGTTACTATAATTCACTTTGAAAAGTAGTCCCAGCTGTAGAAGGACCATTTGTATAACTTTATACATCAAATAATGCACATTTTTGTACAAAACAATTAACATGACCATTTCAACATAAATACAAGTTTCGCATTTCTGATTTTCGCAGTTTTGCCATATAGACGTCCATTAAAAAATGCATTGCTGCATGCATTTTTACAAAATAAGGGACGATTCTTAAAGGGTAACTCAACCCCAGTTCAGAGCCTAACTCCACCCACTGGCAAAAGTTGAAAAATGCTGGAAAAGTGGGCAGAGCCCAGCGGAGACAGATGGGACGAACCGAGGCCGGAGTGTCAATACTCGCAATTCCAACTCATGACAGTGGTTTTGACGGAAAAATATGTTTTTATACCAGGGGTATAAAAACCTGAGCCTATGCGAAGGGCGTGGTAGTGAACCGTTGGAAGAGCCAACATACGTCACGATGACGAACAACGTCCAATAGGAAAATTCAACTGCAGTAGCCACCGTCCAACCTTAAGAGGGCAGCAGTAAGACGTTTTTACTCCATATATTGTAGAATTAAAACACTTTATACCCAAATGACAAAAAATTTACTCGAATCAATGAACTTCACTAATAAAGCCCCAGTCTTGCAGATCATCATCTAAAAAAAAGTTGGTTTAGGGTTAAGTTACCCATTAATAATCTGTGGTAACTGACACATTTCTACAAATTTTGATCATGCTCAACTTGTATTTGAACCCATAACATTCCTTTAAAAGTTCATCATTTCTGTGTGAGGAAATGTCTTTGATATAGTGTTAAATCAACAGTGTTTCAAAAGCAGCCAGTTAAAATACACATTTTAACGGTTATATCATAACAGTTATGCTTGAAAGCTTTTTCCTTAAGGGCCTCCTGTATGTCTTCTAGTTAATTAGTCTTGAGAAAGTGCCATGACATTGATCCACTCAGTTATGATTTTAGCCAATGCCGTATAAACAATGGCTCCTGTCCAACCTGAGTCATTATTTTACCTTTGCACGAGGACGTCAAGGTAGTGGTACCTCAAAGAAATTGATGCTTTCTTTACTTCTAACAAAAGAATGAATTGACACTCCCTGTGTTTCTCTCCTCTCTATTCTATTATGGGACAACAGAAGTTCAATAATATATGGGGAGAAGTTGGATTTTCTGTACAAGAACTCTTTCTACATGCTCCAGGGAGAACAGACAGCCTTCTCTGACCAGGACACTCTTGGAGAATAAGAATACATGCAGTTCATAATTATATATTAATAATATGTTTGTTTTGTAGCTGAGAGAGTGCAGAAGGACAAAGAACAGAGTAAGAATAGCAAAGTCTCTCTGCTCATGTCTTATACATGAATCATGTGAAAGATTGATAGGAACTTTGTACAAGACATCTACAGTGCGTGTCTGACTCAGTGAGGTATGAGCACAATGCACAGGGTGTGTTCACAGTCAACAGAAGTGCATGTATACCAGAAAAACACTGTGTAGTGTGCTGGTTAAATTGTTTTGTATGGAGTCATCCGCTATATGGATGATCTTTGATGTATCTCATTGGTTTTTCAGCATCTCAAGCCATGAGCACCACATTTTTAGGAGGCAGTGTCAGGTTAAAGTTCAAGTGTTACAGTCAGTTTTCTCTTTCAGGTCAATCATTTTTAGACAATTTTGATGAATTTGGAATTTCCTTTTTAAAGGGGAAATTCACCTAAAAATTTACATTCTGTCATTTATTCACCCTTTTGACATATTAGAGGGCCCCTATTATGCTTGTTAGACTCCCTTATGTTTCAGATTTATCGTCAAAGATGATAGACAATTAGCATATAGTTTAGATTGGCGGTATGGTTCTGTTCTGGGCAAGAACTCCCTGCGCATCCATGCAGCCTAGCATAGATAAGAGCAGGGCGAGCAGTGATAACTAGGGTTGGGAATCGTGAGAAATTTTCCGGTTCCGGTTCTGGTTCCATTAAAATTATTAAACAAATAGTGGTAAAGGAAAAAGGCATAATACGCAACTCAAACAATCCTTTTTGTGTTTATTACATGATCTCTGATTCATTTACAGGTTGGCAATGTCAAAAAAGTCCTGTACTGTACATATGTTACAGTATTAAAAGCATTCTTGCAAAAAAATATTATATATATATATATATATATATATATATATATATATATATATATATATATATATGTTAGTTATATATATATTAGTTATATTTATTAGTTATTTGTATATTAATTTAATAGAAATTCAGTTATTCAGTGAACTTGTAAATAATAAATGGTAATTCAGCATTAATCTAGATTAAAATGGCTCATTTGAATTCTGCCGAAGTCATTCAGAATATGTGTGCTACCCAAATAATGACTGGTGCTTTCACACTTGGTTCGATTGCCTGGACCGAACCCAAGTTCGATTGCTCCCTGGACCGTGTTCATATTATATTATTTGGGTCCGAAACCGAGGTGCGTTTGCGTCATCAGAGCAGCAGCTGTTTACCCCGTTACTTGGTAACGACGTCGAGCGAGGAGGTGGCAGAATGAATAGCGTTGTTCACCTAACTTTTATATTTTTGTTTTTGAACCGTTAGTTTTGTTACCAAAGCTTCAGTACGTAATGGCACTTGCGTCTATCTGCCGTAGGCCTACTGCAAACACTCTAAAGAATGCTGACGACGAGCAGAAATTACAGCTCTCTGCTTGCAGTACGTCAGTCACGCTCATCAGGACTCGAGAACGGTTCGCGGGTGCGCGCCCGAGTTCGGAAGACAGCATTCACGCTTGATGTGGTAATTTCACAGCATACATGCAGGTTCGAAAACTCGTTCTCACTCCCTACAGTGCAATTCGGCTAGGTAGCTATACATCCGCGCTAAAATATCACTGTGAAAGTCATCATAGCTTGTGTAGTATAGACCCAGCTCCCAACCCAACTTTGAGAATAGATTAACGGCGATATGTTTTTCATCGCCCGATAAGAGTCTCACGTTAACGCAGCATGTTAACGCCGATAACGGCCCACCACTAGTTAATTGTTTGCACTTCAGGAAGCGGCAGGCAACGTAATTAATATTCATGATGAGGTTAGCTGTCGCCCACAATTAAAGGATACGCTCCCAGCGCTTTGCACCAGAACCGTTTTCGGAACCAAAACTCAAGAATTTTGCGCGATTCCGGTATTTTTCAAAAATAAGTATCGGTTCTGCATAAGAACCGGTTCTCGGTTCCCAACCCTAGTGATAACCCCCCTAGGGTAAACAGAACAGAAGCAACGATGTATTGCAGATAGCATTAATGACAGCATTAAAATGTACAACCTAATTTTGGAATTTAGTCTGATTCAGGGGGAATCAGAATGCTAAATCTTGATTGACAAGAGGAGGAGCTGGGGATGGAGGAGGGTAATTAGCTCCGGAGAAACACGATAGCAGCTGATAATACAGAAGGAGCTTATATATATGCATGCTGTGATAGACATCGTATTCCTATAGGTAGACGTGATCAGCTGACAGTCAGCTGATGCAAGCTTGACTAACGTAACCTGCCAGAACTATAGCTATACGATAGATTTCTCAACATCATGGGTAAAAACTATGTTCGGTGACATACTGGGCTGCTTTGAATTGTGCTCGTTCGAAAAATGGTGAGATGATTTTTCTGTCGGAGAGGTTCATTCCATTTGGCATGGACTTTGTGTTTTGTAACTTTGCATATTGTTTTCATGCTCAAAAGCTATATTAGACACTTAAGGGAAGGTAAAATAATAATAAAAAACATTAAAAGTCCCCTTTCAACCTGTGTGACTTTAGTTATTTGCTGGTAACTCTATCGCCCCCTTAAATGACAGCCACACTACTGAAAGAATATTACGTACACTCCTGGGCAAAAAAATTGGCCAAGCCCAAAATGGCTAATCACTAAGCTTTGGGATAATATGGGAAGATGTGTGTGGAGTGACGAATCACAATGAAACACAAGTTGCATGGTGATGCTCCAGAGTGTTGTCTTCCAAAAAAATCTGCAGAGAAATATAATAATAAATGTATCTCTACCACAGTGAAGCATGGAGGAAGA
This sequence comes from Gobiocypris rarus, assembly GCA_023029165.1. Taxonomy (NCBI): domain Eukaryota; kingdom Metazoa; phylum Chordata; class Actinopteri; order Cypriniformes; family Gobionidae; genus Gobiocypris; species Gobiocypris rarus. The sequence goes on from CM040923.1 coordinate 15,169,243, forward strand.
GGTGTCATTGTGTGGGTAGCCTTTTTAGCTGCTGGTATTAGTGAGCTATTTCATTGTAAAAAGTAATTTAATGCTTTGGAGTGCAGGAGAATATTGCAGAATGTCTTGCTTCCCACAATTGAAAAGTTGCTATCTAAAGAGGAATGATCAGATGGTATTTTTTATCAAGACAATGTTCCTGCCCCAATTGCAAAGACAAGAACAAGTCTGACTATCAGACTCATGGTTTGGCCTGGTCAATGTCCAGATTTGAACCCTATAGCTAATATTTGGTTTACATTAAACTCAAACGAACTGGGAGACATTTTTCAACTACTCGTGAACTTTCTGAATCCATTAACATTGAGTAGAACAACACTGACTCTTCTTCCTGTAAAAAGCTGTCTGCAAGTCGGGGAAGGCTATTCCATGCTAAGTAACTTTATCTACATTATTTGTGCAACTCTTTCTAATTTCCTGACCAGTCATTTGTGATTAAAATTGTTACGACCATTAAAAAAAAAAAACATTAAATATTTTAAAATTTTTGCCCATAAGTGGATACATAACAGGAGCATGAGTTGTGTAGAGCATGTTTATAAGTGAGAGTGTTTGCCTGAGTGTTTGTGATAGGGAGAAGAAAAAAAAGTATGTTGTTTTGTATGAGTTAGTGCATATTTACAAGGGTGCGTATGTGTATACGTGTGCGTATGTTTGTTTGAGCATATGATAAACTGCAGAAGGCTGAAATGTCTTTGGCAGTGAGTATTGGAGAGAAGCTCTTAAGCTGGGTGGAGGCTACCGCTCTCTGGACAGTAATGGCTTTCTACTGCTGGTCAGGGCCTGCCAGACATGCATACAGCTGCTAAAGTCATCACCAGTCCATCATAGATCCATCACTGGCCCGACACTGAGCATGAGCTGATGGTAAAGCCTCTAAGATCACCTTAAATGAGACATAATTCCTCATTATTTATGTGCCTAATGACCAGGTTCCGTCAAGGGCTTAATATAAACCAAGCTAAGTTTTATGCTGCTTTTTGGTAAAGTTAATCAATTTCATTTAATGCATCACTCCGTGGTCTCTCTCTCTATATATATTCATATCAACACAAGTTAGAATAGCTACTTGCCGCCATCTTACCACTTAAAACCATTAGCTACTAACTAGTAAAAATGGCCTTGGAACACTTCAGTATTACTTTAATGGTGACCATAAAACATTTGATAGATGTCTAGAACTTACAAAAGATACCAAGCCAAGGAAACTTGGTTTATGAAAAGTATAAAAAGGCATTAAAAACAAGTAAGACCTACACACCAACGCGTTGTGGCTAGAACTTAGTTAAAGTTAAAGCAAGAAGATGAAAACATCCCTTGGAAAAACAAATCTAAAAAACATTGTGTCTAAATATTTAATTGAGAACTAGGCCATTGAGAAATTTAAATGTTAATCACTTAATATATAAGTAGTACGATTTTGGACCAATGGGGATTCCTTTGTGGGCGGAGCTATCCAGCACAAGCAATTGACATAATGTCCTGATGATTGTCGCTTGTTACGTTGCAGCCGGTTAGGCCAAAAAAAAAAAAACTGATTTACAGAATTGTTGGCTTTACTTTAGTGTGTGAGTATCAAACTTTAAGATGGCACCCTCTCACTTCTGGAGAAAATGTGAAGTCTATGACATCTGGCAGACTATTTGCTGAATTGTTTAAAACTATTTCACTGACACTTCCAGATTCCTAATGAATTCTGTCACGAGGTGATTTCTGACTAGCTTTTAACACTAAAGCTCAATCGCAGTGTCATCTGAGAAACTCAAACGTCTGTCAAAGCTGTCATAATGCGCATTCATGCCGCTTCAGCTGAGAGCACAGCAGCCTGGAAACGTATCACGAGCGGTTTATCTTCAAGCTTATCGTCTTGTGTTTGTCATGGCTATCTATGTAATGAGTTTTCCATCTTTCTCCTTATGAAAGTGTCACTCAAAACCAATTATTGCTCACTAGAAATATAACAGCCAACTTTCAACTTAGAACTGGCTCATCTAAGATATGTTAAACAGATGGAAGGAAATTAAGTGTCTATGGAAACTCTATACAGTATGAATCAGACTTTTACTGGTACTGTGAATGTCATGATGCTAAGGTGTTGTTGGTGGTTGACAGGGCATTGCTATGTGGTTGCTTGGGGGGGTTCTTTAGTGTTTGTGATATGCGGTCTCTATACTGTATATATGGCTTGGGTCCTTTCCTTTAATGTATTTAAATGAGATTTTGTTCACCCATCAGGTGAAATTTGTCCACTCACTTAAGGTTCACATTTTCTCACAAATCCAGTTATTTCAAAGGAATCTACGCAATTATAATGGTTTTCCCAATGCAGATGATGCAATGAAATCAAGTTGGTCACGCGGATTGCCTGTTGACCAACAGAAAGCGGCTTGGTTTTAAAGTGACTTCTATGTGAGCTGTGTGTCATTCGTCACTGCGTTATTGACAATAGACAATAGACCCTTTTTGCCCAAAATGTGATTTCGCATTTTGCTAACATGACTACAACGTGAAATAGAAGCAAACGTTCACAACACACTACATGATGTCCATATCACAAACAGTACTTGGCAAGAAACGTGCCAAAGTTTAATACCTTAAGGTTAGAGGTTCAAATATTGAATGGAATAAAATACATCAATCCAAATATTATATTTTACACAAGTGTATCCCTATATTTGATGTAGAGAAAATGTATTCTGGAAGCCTATTGGTTAATATTTTTGTGGTTTTTCTGAGAGATGCCCGTCACCGTACCACACCCTGTCATTCACCAGCTCCCACACACAATTCCAACCCTGCACACGCTTCCACAATGTGACAACACTAAAAATCCCCATTCGATATTGCATTTTATAATGAAACATATCCCAGATACTATCTTTAGTACACACTTATAAAACAATAACATCACTGTCTTAGTCTCAAACTCCCTAGACTCATTCACACTCTCTGCTGTCCTGTCTGTGAGACGCACAGCACACATTCCGCAACGTCTCCACCAATAAAAAAATCGCCCAAGACGCACAAAACAATACATATCAGCTGAGTTCTTCACAATACTTAATAATCAAGATGCAACTAAATATGAAATTAGATTTTGTTCAAAAATGTGTGTATGGTATATAGTTGAATGAAAAAATGCATCTTTTGAAACAAGAAAAAAAACACTTAAATATACCAATTTTCTAAAATCAAGCTAAATAAATAAATTTTAAAAAATGACCAATGGGGGAAAAACATACCAGCAAAGTAAATTTCATTTAATATCATTTAAAATATTAATGAATCTTACAAATACACAGAAATTATGCTATTTTAACTTTTGAGGTGCATTTTTGGAACATCATCATGTAAAATAATTGCTCATAATGTGTCTTGAAATAAAAAAGTAGAAATTAAAAATAACAATAAAATGAGTGTCTATTTCTAAAATAAGTTAGTTTTTTTTTTTTAAATATAGAAGCTTCTCTCAGTGACTGAAGCATGTATGAGGTCTTGATTTCCTGTCTCTGGTGGGCGTCTGCACCTGTTAGCCTCAGCCTGGAGTCCCCCCTTCCCGAAATCTTCCCCAAACGGGACTCACCTTCTGAGGCTTCCCAGCTGTACTGTCCTCACTGAGCAGAGAGTGGGTGAATGCTATAGCCACAGACGTAGTGAAGAAATACAGCGTTGCGTGGACTTCCCCAGCAAGAGTGAAGAGAGGTGTTATTCCAACCGGCTGAATGTGGGACAGGGAAGAGAGAGGTTGAGAAGATTGAGAGAGGTAAAGAGAGTGAGAGAGAAGGGTGGACTGGTTTCCTATTACACTCTTCTCCTCTCCTCTTGAGTCCCCCTCCTCTTTTCTTTCCCCTCCTCTCTCTCTCTCTCTCTCTCTCTCTCTCTCTCTCTCTACACAAGTAACTGAACAGATATTCCAGACCTCTGACTCTGAGTCTCACTCTGCCTGCGCAGTGAGCAGCAGTCTAGGCAGATGGTGGCAGGGCTCCAGAGTCAGATTCTGCTTCTTGATGCCCCTTTAAAACTAATACTTAGATACCATCACAGCCGCAGAAGTTCCTTCATTTACATTTACATTGACATGTAGGGACACATTTAAAAAAAATCATAATTCACAGACTACTCTAAATCCAGCTGGCATCTTTAACTAATGAAAATATCAATCTTTTAGACTATTTACATAAAAGTACCATATGCAACTAAGTTAACGTTAATATATATTATATACACACGCACTACTGTACTTTCAAAAGTTTGGGGTCGGCTGTTTTTTTTAAAGAAGCCTTGCTACAAGCCTTTACTACCCTTTTATTTTATTATTACTACCCTTTTAGGCTACATTTATTTGATTGAAAATACAGTAAAACAGTAATATTGTGATATATTAAAATAAAAAAAGTAATTTTGATTTGTAAGATTGTTAAAATGTAAAAAATATTTATTTATAGGCCTATTTAAAACTTATATTTTAAAAATGTATTCTTATGATGGCAAATATACAGCTCTGAAAAAAGAATTACGAGACTAGCTAAATTAGCAGTTTCTCTGGATTTACTATTTATATGTGTTTGAGTAAAATGAACATTTTTGCATTATTCTATAAACTACTGATTTCAAATTTCAAGTATAAACATTGTCATTTAGAGCATTTATTTGCAGAAAATAATAACTATTAATATATATTTTTTAAATATTAAAAAAAGATGCCATCTTTTCATATCTCGAATAATGTGTAGAAATTAAGTTTATATTCATTTTTAAACAGCACAATACTATTGTTTAAATTAGGAAGAGTTCAGAAATCAATATTTGTTGGAATAACCCTGATTTCCATTCACAGCTTTCATGCGTCTTGGCATGCTCTCTACCAGTCTTTCGCATTGCTATTGGGTGAATTTATGCCTCCTCTGGCACAAAATATCAAGCAGCTCGGATTTGTTTGATGTCTTGTAACCTTGTGTACTTCGTATTGATCACATTTTAAAGGTTTCAGGCTTGGAGTTTGGGTCTTGATCTGGTGGGCCTCCATTCCCATCTTTATGTGCCCTGCTGTGTGGATTGGAGCATTGTTCTGCAGGGGGAAAACAATTCTTTGAGTTGGGGAACATTGTCAGAGCAGAAGGAAGCAAGCTATCTTTCAAGGTAACCAGGGTAACCTCAATCCCGATTCCAGCATTACTGAAGAACCCACAGAGCATCACCAATCCTCCATCAAATTTCACAGTGGATGCAAGACAGTGCGAGCCTCTCCAGGACTCTGTTTAACCATTAGAGGACCAGGTGTTGGGCAAAGCTGAAGAGAGGATCAGAATCAGTCAGTTCCGTCTTTGTGAAGGACACGTGACTTAAGGACAATGCTCCATGCCACATGCACAGCAAGGCCAATGAAGGTGTGGATTGAGGACCACCAGATGAAGACCCTGTCATGGCCAGCCCAAACTGAACCCCATTGAAAACCTCTGTGATCAAGAGGAAGATGGAAGGTCGCAAACCATCAAATAAAGCTGATCTGCTTGAATTTGTGGGCCAGGAGTGGCATAAACTCACTAAAGTACCAAAAATACCAAATACTTTCATAACCTTAAAGGCCCTTATTTTTTTCAAACAGGTTTCCTGGATGCTCCTTAGCGTGAGAAAGTGTTTTCTCCTCAATTTGTGAAGTTGATAAGTATCTAGATAATTTACAGTCATCATAAAATGAACCCCAACAGGGTGATCAGGAAGCCTATTATTTTGCTGTCCTAACTGGACACACAATTATAGGGTCATTAGCTTTTTATTATTTGCATTCAGAATTTAGCATCCCTGCTGTCTATGGCTATCAGAACAGACCCCGGGAGTTGGGGCCCACTAGTTAAGAACCACCGGATTAAACTATCATCCTGCCGTTAATAAAAAGCCCAATAAATCAACAGTGAAATGTCTCCATGCACACTTCCACAGCCCAGATTAAAAGTTGTTTCTATCCAAGATTCCAGTTGCAAAGGGAGTGCAAGGAGCTGGACGCTCTGGAGCCAATTTCCAAAACCACATTGTGCAGACTTCAGCAAGGAAAGTCAGAATTGCCCTCACCACCGCAATTCCACTGCCAAGTTATTAATTACAGATGGTGAAAGCTGGATCTGTATCATGTGAATGATAGCCAAATGTTCAATGGAATTACGAAGAGCCCAGATACAGTACTCTAAATGAAATGTACAGTATAGTGGCCCCAAAAAGCCACTTAAAAATGTGACTTATTGTTTTGCTTGTGTGCAAATGGACGATCGTTAGATAAGACAATTTGATCAGCAATAATGTGACACTATAAAGAAAAGTGCCATATATTGTAATCCTTTAACCAAAAAAAACCCCACAACAATCATTTGTCTATGGGGACCATAAAGAGCATCTGTTGACCAATTCAAAAGTTAAATTATTTGCCCTTTCTCCATAAAAAGTTGAAAAAAGTAATTGTAATCAATTATACAACTATTTGTGATTTATATTCTTTCTCTACTAAATAAATAATTAATTAATTAGGCTATTGTACAGATAATATGCAAAGAAAACAAAGGAACAAAATGTAGATAAATCACATTTTCCTCCTGAAACAATATATAAATATATATTTAAGGAATAATAGTTATATTTACTTGTATATGGGAAATATGTGATTTTATTTAGTAGGGAAAACTATTTAATATTTTTTATATATAAAAGGTTAATTGTAAAATTGTTCCCTATAAAATCTGAATAAAAAAATAGGTTGTTGTACAGATTTAATATGCAAAGAGAACAAAGAAAATGTTCTCTGAAAGTAAATATGAATTTTTAAATATACTAATTAAGAAAAAAATATTGAATTTCTTTACGTTTATCTCTGTTTTCCTTTGTTTTCTTTGCATATTAGATCTGTACAATAGCCTTATTTATTTATTTAGTAGGGGAACAGATTATAAATAAATTTTAAAAAGATTATAAATTGCAGTAGTAAAATATCTGCATTGTTTAGCAGTTGTGTGGTCACTGATGTGTGAAAGGGCTTCCTGCGGTTGTGAGTTGTAATTACAGGTTATTATATTCCTGTGTTGTAATTACAGTCTCAAGTTAGATACTCTCAATAGGTCTCAGGTTGCTGGTACTTTATAGCTTCAGTTTAAATAAGCAATCTGTCTGGCTTGCAGTGCCTCGACAATAAGACTTGCTGAAACCAATTGTGTGTATTTGAATGTGTGTGGGGACAGCGGGAAATAATTAGCTCTTCTCTGACTCTTGAAGTGATTTACAGCTTTCCAGTGAAATGGTCAGAGACGGGTTCATTTAGCTGTAAAGCACACACGCGCACGCACTAACACACACACACACACACACACACACACACACACACACACACACGCGTTGCATTACTTCAGTGTAGAAACAACAGCACAAATCAGAAACAGTAAATTACAAAGTGTCTCAGACAATATCTCAGGCATAAATCTGCAAATACACACTCACATGTGACTTGCTGAGATGCTTGATCATAAAGACTGGTGAGTTGTGATCATAAAACTGCTTTGGGAAAAATTACTTACAGATAACTGTGATGATAGAAACGTTTGCCTAAAATGGGTGGTCATTGGCTGCCAAAATACCTCTTTGGCTGAAGGAATGTTTCTGGAATATTAAGGTGATTATTTTAATGAAAGGAAAATAATACGTTGTATTATGAAATCTTATCAAATCTGAGTCACACATCAGAGAAGTGCTGCATTTGCTTTTGTCCACTTGTACTGATGTGTGTGTGCTTCCTTGCGTCCTTACAGATGTTTAGCATTTGTCACACTAATGTTAAGTGGCTCATACATAATCTGGGGTCAGAGGTGGCTTAAACTCTGCATTAGTAATGGACATCACAAACAGACACGCATGCTAATGTAAAGACACAGAGACATTCTGCACAGACCACCCCCTCCACTACTGCAAAACTTTATTTGTAAGGTCAAAACAAGTGGAGAAAAGTAGGACATTTTTTTGAGTTTGGGAATGAAAGACTTAAATTTACAGCCTGATGCGATCAGCGCTGCTCCAACAAGTTTGCATATGTATTTAAGCCGGTTGATAAACATTGATGATGTGAATGTGTTGTTAAATTATTGAAATATAAATTTGGCCCTGTAGTGGTTGAAAAATGAAACTTGGGATGAACAATGTTTTGGTTGTGCTTCAGCTTTGCATAACTGCATATGAATAGAGAGAGAGATTATCCTACTTCTAAAACATTCACTGCTAAGCTTAAATGTAAAATGATATAACCAGTGGAAAGGATCTCAAACTGACTAGATGAAGATGTTACTGTAGCTATACCCATTAATAGACACAGTACTAATCTTCAATTTCTTTAAATCTTCAAAATGTATATGTTCAATGAAATACCTTTCTCACCTGTTGAGTAATAAAAATGCCATCTCTCCGTTGCTTTTGCAACATTTCCTCAGTTCTTATATTCTCCAAAAAGCCAAGCCAATGTTGATTCTGGTTTTATTACAAGCTCTGTCGCAATCTCTTTTTGGCAGCAGACTCTACTCTGTTCAGCATTTGTTTAAAACTGGAAGTTTCCCGGAGGCTTGAGATTTAGCTTCTCCATGTCATCCTTTCTCGCTCATTGTGACAACTAACCTATGCCACCCCAACACACGTCAAAGTAGCCAGAGCAGCTTTTCTCTATTTATGAGACCTGCACGGACAAGTGACGCATGTAGACAATTTCCTATGAAAACCATCACCTCCGGTCTCAAATTTAAACACTTAGGCTTACCATAGTGAATCAGGGTGAGACAAAAACACATTTTGGAAGAAGGATTGATGATGTATTTTGAGAAAAAAAGTTACATAGTGCACCTTAAAAATCTCCAAAAGATTTATAAAAATAAATAAAATCTAAATGAAATCAAAATCATTCCTGATTCAATATTCTATTTGTTAACCTGAATGTCAGTGTGAAAATTAACCAACATCAGACAACCGTGTCGTGAACATGAATGTGTTGTTGAATTATTATAAATGTAGACAACTTTACAGCACAAATATGGATACATTGTGCATTGTATACATTGTGCAAGTGCATTAACTAATATACAAGATTGCCTCATTCACTCTAAATAATGCTGGGTTGTTTTAACCCAATGTTGGGTCAAATATGGACTAACCTGCAGCAGTTGGGTTGTTTTAACCCTGTGGTTTGGTTAAATGTTTGCTTAACATAACCCAATCTCTGGTTTAAAACAACCCAATCTCTGGGTTAAAACAACCCAATCTCTGGGTTAAAACAACCCAATTGCTGGGTTAGTCCATATTTGACCCAACATTGGGTTGTTTTTACCCAGCATTTTTTAGAGTGTAGACTTCCATGGTGCATTTGTTTAGCCAAAATTTGTATTTGTTATAATCAAAATCATGGAGCTTGAATCCAGAATTGGATAGGCCTTCAAATATCACTCTCTAATCTGCACTTTATTTTGTGCCTCTTTTCAACGCTTTAGCTGAAACACATGAAATAATGCCTTTTTCACCCAGCTTGCTCCAGGGAAATTCACCGGCTTCACCTCCAGTCACCCTGCACGCCCCTTTGTAGCTCTCTTCTGTAAAAGTTCCTCAGTTCTAATAAGGTTCTTTGATGAGCAAGTCACTTCTAAGCACAAGATCTGCTGATTGATAGCCTAGCGTGTTCGCCGATGACTCTGAATAGAAACACTTTGTTCCCTGAAAGGCCAGGGGACCTAGCTTTAGCATATCTAGTATAGCTGCGGCCGGGTCTGGAACCTGGGAAGCAAAGCTTGAATAAACAAAGCAGAAAAAGTGAATAATGAGAGTGCTAAGAAGTAGCAGTACAGAGTACAAAGTGCAGAGCCACTGAAAGATTTGGTCAATGAGCTTAAAATTTGGATCATTGTCAAAGAAATGACAAAACTGGACTAGACAACAGTGGTATTCACGGCTGTGAGGGATGGTAGTCATGCTTTAAGCACTGAGAGTTCCTCTCCTCTGAAAGTCATGCTAAATCAAGTTGCTATTACCCCAGAGAACACACAGACCTGTAGGTTTACCCGTCTCAGTTGCAAAGAGCTTGAGTGAGATTTCCACTGACACTTGTTTCTTGAAGAATGAAGCCGTTCAGACTTGATTATTGATTTCAGGCTCTTGTTTTTGATGGAAAATGACTGGGAGTTTAGGAGAGAGACTGAAAGTATGTCCATATCTGAGGGATATCGACAGCACAGGATTTTAGGAGTGATCCAAAGGAATGGGCAAAAGTGTATGAGCAAGCGATGAGGAGGAAAACAGACAAAGTCAGCTTTATACCAGAGCTGCGTGATCTTGATCTAACAAGATTAGCTCATCCTGACTCACTCAGCAACCATTTCTCCCTGAGTGCATGTCGTTGTGTCCGAATCATTCTGTTTCTTTCCCAAACGGTATCTCAAAATAAACTACACATGGACCCAATGACTACAGACCATCGCAGCGGTGCAAATGGTGCGTGAAGCAAATGGTACTGTGAAGAAAACATGGAGAAATACCAACTTTATCTGTTTATAGTACAGGTTACTATATTTCATTTAGATTACAAAATCAGTTTGTTGTGACTGGGTTAACAAATAATTAAAATGACACAGTACTTATACATTTGAGTTTTCAAAGGGTAGTAAAGTTACCCTTGTGAAGTACACTTCAGCATTGCTTTAAAAAGAGTACTTTTGAAAATAATATACATTAAAAGAATATACTTAAGTCAGAACTGAATGTAACATTTTCAGACACTGTGATTCATTGAATGACAATGAATTAGTTTAAATTTATATTAAATGCAATTAGCTGAACTTGATCATCTTTAAATGCAATTTCATAATTACTTTTATTGTCTTTGAAATACGGTTAAAGTGTCTATGGGCAAATGCATTGACTAGGAGTTATGGTTAATTAAAATATACTGCAATCTCATTTTAAAATTGTTATGTATTTCGATATATTTCATATTATAAATGTATGTATTAACTTATTTATAATTGCTTTAATGTTGAATTTGCAATTTATTATATTAAAAATATATTAACTTTAAAAGAAATATTGAATAAGACGCTAAATCTGTCAAATATGTACTTTTTCTGATCCGTTACATCTTGTTTTCCATGCAAGCAGTAATTCAGTCTGATTGTAGTAAAACTTAGCCATTGTAAAGTGCTGTGAATCCTCTTCATTTTAACAATAAAAGACAAATCCCATCTATTTCCGTGAAATACATTTAACCATACAATATGTTTAATAACTTCCATTCTCCTAGTGCTCAGTGGGAGTATGGATAAATGAATTTTGGCCCCTACAGCTAATTTTAATACTGATATATTTCATATAGCTGACGGCCAAAGGCTTGCTCTCATGATTAAATAATCACTGGATTTTAAATCAATTCAGACTTGCATTAAAGTTAATATCCCTTGCATTTCGGCTCTTTACCCTAATAAAGAATATGTTCATGGAAAGATCCCCTGGACAGATCATATTTCCTGCACTTTAAAGAGCACCGCTATTTTGATTCATGGCTTAATTCGGGCTGAAAGGCAGCATGGGTGTACGTCTCTGAAGTTATTGTGTATGTCTTTTGTCCTTTGACATGAATGAATTTATATAAACAATCTAAACATTTTATAAGGCTGTCACTTTGTGTTATTTTACTGCAACTACCGGTGTTTTTTTTGTAACAACAGTCTGAAAATGTCAGTATTCCTGATATCACTCAATTAGGTGTCCTGACTTGTATCACATTTGCCTCGGTTACAGCCCTAGGTTCTAGAACTGCTCAAAGCCAATGAGTAAGAGAGACAAAAGTGAGACAGATGCTGAAGACCTACATTACACAACATACTTGACAACATGTGGGCATTTTGGGGACAATAGCCTCCCCTCATTTTTTAATAGTCTTTGGCACTTTCCCTCTTCCTCTCGCTCTCCAGCAGTAAAGGAGCCTCATTCAGAGCAGCCACACATCTGCGGGACATCACAAGATAGATATAATTATCTACTAAAAGAGTTATGCAAATTAGGAACACAAAGATCCATTGGAGTGAGTGACAGAAAAGATAGAGCGTCTCTTTCTTCCTGTCAACAAATTATTGAGTTATAAATCTTTTTCGGACATGCATCATTACGCATTTCATTTAAAAAGAGATAATTCATGTGCACAGATAGATTAACATTTGCATTCTGACGTTGAAGGAATAGTTCACCCACAAATAGAAATTGTCATCATTTACTCAACCTCATGTCGTTCCAAACCCATATCATTTTCTTTCTGCAGTGGAATGTTGTTCGAGTGAATAAACAGCATCATAAAAGCGGTTCATACAACTTGCGCTCTATATTACAAGTCTGCGGATGTCATACGATAGTTTTTTGTGAGGAACATTCCGAAATTTTCAATTTTTAAGCTTCTCAGTCCCAAGTCACTATGTGACCACTTGCATTATATGGAAAAGAGCAGCATGAACATTCTTCAAAACATCTTTTTCGGGGGGTTTCAAAGAAAATTTAGAACAACATGTTAAATGGGAGTGTAAATGATGATAGAATGGTAAATTTGAACAATAACAATTAAACTCGCTGTCTGTAGGTGAACCGAAGCTTGCGGATGAGGATGATTTGAGTACACCATGTACTAATCAATGTGATATACTGCAGAACATGCTCTTTGCCTTGTGCCTCCAGAACGCCTGTAAACAATCACCTCCTTCATGGTCTGTCTGCTTTCTGAGTCTCTGTTGGACTGGATCCAACAACCTCACCTGAAAGGAAATCAGACGGGACAGAAAAAAGGGAATATCGGTCCATCGACATTTCACGGTATTGTTTGACTCGCAGGTGGAACCTACAGCAAGTGAAAACAGATGAACATACCAAGCAAACACCCTAGAAAGAATGCATACATTGCATTGGGAGAGAGAAAGTGAACATTTTTAGACAGTGAAAACAAAAACAACGCTATCCTTAAAACGTAGGTTTTCACCAACCTGCTTGACCTTTCTTGAAGGGGTCACAGCTTAGTTTCTATACATTCTGACGACTGTCACAGACCTCCCTGAATGTGGATAACTCTGAAACAAGTGGTAAATTAGACCTGTTAAGAACATGGAGCACCGGATTCAACATTCCCTTCAAGGATTCATCCATCAAAATTACTCCTTTTATTCCATTCGGTTAGACAGGCCTACTGTGATTTTGCCAAGTTGGACATGTTTTTGGATTCACATCATTTTGGGTCCTGGAACAACATTTCAATTGAACAATCAGATTTTAAGGTTGGGGCTTCAGCTACATTCCTGGGTCAATATGATAGTGTCCATGATAAAGATCTTCTAAAAAATCTACACATTTAAGAATTGTACTCTTTTTGTTCATTTTGGTTTCATAGAATTTTAAAATGTTGAATGTTATTGTTTCTAAATGTTGTTTATTAATTAATAGTCAAAAATCAGTGTCATGTCATTGGCCTTATGAACCTATGATCTTATGAACCTATGATTTCCTTCAGATTTTAGAGGTAAATCATGGTTGAGGTTAGAGCATTGGTTCTAAAAGATGTTGATCCAGGAATGTGTCCAACTTCGCAAGACCACGGTCGGCATTGAACAGACACTGGATAAGATTACCTGGAGTGGTTAGACATTATTTGAAGGACATTATTTCCATGTAATTATTACTACTTAAGTACTGAGTACTAATTATTATTAAGTACTGAGTTATAACAATTAACTAGATGTACTTACTATAGTGTTATGGTTAGGATTAAGGTGTAGTTTAGGGTTAGTTGCATGTAATATTGTAAAATTTATAGTAATTACTATAGTAACTACATGTAAAATGTGTAACACATAGACTGTAAAATAAAGTGTTACCGATTACTCTTAGTGACATTGTGGTGGCTTAACCTTTTCAGTGTCTTCATTTAATTGTCTTTACAGATCACTTCTATTATCTTAAAGAGCTCAAAAGGAGAAATTAAATAATTCTTATTGGGTGGAATTGTGGCCATCTCTTTGAATGATATATGGCTCGACACTCAATTCCTCCATCTAGGCAGATGGTGTCAATAGATCTTGTCCTGTGGTCATTCTCTTTTAGAAAATCACATTGCTGTTAGCTGCTGAATGGTCATGATTCCTCTATTGAGCCTTTGGAAAGGTGAGAGGTCAGCTGTCCATCTCAATTGGCAGTCTCAAGGGTGACCTTCTCAACCTCTAGGGAAATAAGGTAATGAAGAATGCTCATCTGGTCAACTGAGTAGCCTACTTTTGATCAAAGTAACAAATAGATTTCATTTGACAGTGTCAGAACAGATATGGTACTAAGCAAGCGAAACTTGAAATTCAGCCAAACGTGCCCCATTCCATTATTTTTAAACTTTAAACCTGGAACTACTTGTGTTAAATGAATATTTCACCCAAAAATGTAAAACTGTCTTTATTTACTCAAACTTTATGGCTTCCTTTTGTCTGTGGAACAAAATAATTGGTATTCTTGACTTCATACAATGACTAGCGACTAAAAAAGCCCCAAAAATGACCTAAGAAGGCTGAAAAACATTATATTTGAAGTCTTCTGAAGTCGTACCGTGGTTTTGTCTGTGACTTAAGAACTGCCATGAACAGATCACTAAGTCATTGAATTGAACATGATTCAATTCTAATAGTTTCCAATAGATCTTAATCCAACTTCAGAAACAAATGTAAAGTTTTCGTTTACTTGCTTCCAGCAAATATAGCTATATAGTACTACCAGGAAAAGGTTTCAAGATTATTTCGCATGCTTTTTGGGGAGTTGACTCGTATCTCTAGTGGACTCATATTTCGTCCAAGGCACCAAGATCACCACAAAAATCAGTATTTAACTCCTGCATAAGGCCGGATTCAATCTCTCACTGTCCAAATGAGCACCATTGCCACTAAGCTATGTATTTAACAACATTTTCAAATTGGCATTTTAAAGAGGACCTATTATGCTTTTTACATTTTCAGCTTTCTTTAGTGTTGATGTTTGAGCATTAAAAAGTCTGCTAGTTACAAAAGCAAAGTACACCTCAAAAGGAGTTATTCATATTAATAAGCACTGTTTCTGAACTCCTTCAAACACCTCAATTGTAGTCTTGAGTTTTCTTCCAGGAATGTACATGTCATAATATCTCTCACTTAAATTATTCCCATATAAGGTAAACGCAAAGAAATAAAAGGGGCGAGGCCTGGTTGAGTTGCGTTAGTAGTTTGCTGAAACTGGTAAGGGTGTGACATTTCCCAAACACGTTGGAAGCTGTTGACCAGTCACAACGTACAGATCCAGCTGACCAATCAGAGCACATTGTGCTTTTCAGAAGGCGGGGTTTCATAGAGCCTGAAACTAAACAGAGTGTTCTGGACAGACTGGGAAGAGAGGTGCTGCAACAATGTAAAATATGTGAGAAATAAAGTTTTTTGAAATTTCAAGAATTGAAAACCTATACTAGTAGTAGACACCAAAAACATAATCAAGACTTTGTAAAAAGGCATAATATGGCCTTTAAAGTACAAAAGTTGGAAACGAACAATGCAAGAATCATCAGATGTTGAAAGAAAACTAAATACGACAAGGTAACTATCACATGGTTACTAAAGCTGACTGAAAGTCTCAAAACACAGTTAAGACTGTTTTACCCAGAATTCACAACATGTGAAAGACTCTTTGGCAGCTATAGTAAATTCAGATATGTAGGCTGACTGAGGGTCAAGCCGTCTTCAGTCAGTTTCCATTAGCATCCATTCATCATGGGCGGGAGCACCGACCCTGTTTGCCCTGGTGACTACCTGCCTTCTGACAGATGTTCCAGAAGCCAAGTCCTGCGTGACGAATGTCGGCCTTTCTGTCGGGGTCAAAGGACAAAGCATATCACTTACCTCTCAAGCCATTGAATGCAGATGCATGATGTGACATTATTCAGTCCGTGGGACCCTCGTGCGGAGGGAGAACCGTCCCTCGTGGAATAGTTGATATACCTCAGAAACCACATTCTGAATTCATGCGGCCACCCTTTTGACCTTAATGAAACTTCCTACACCCAAACTATCCCCTGGATAGCTACTAAAACCCCAACGTCCCCATGACACCTACAAGTTCACTCACCTGTGGTTTAGAAACCAGGGCAGGATGTCTGCTGCTGCTTGTTCTCCTGAGGGACGACCGGGTCAAGGCTGCTTTGTAAGGTGGCCTAAAGTTCACCCAACCCAACTGTGGATTAATTTCACTGGGAAACACACAGACAGATGGATAGATGAAAATCAGATATTGTTCGATGTTCTATGGACTGCTTGATTCTGATTGGTCAATTGTGACATTCTATGGTCAAATATTTTTGTATTATGACACTAAACTGTATAACTCACCATTCTCTCATTACACGCCTATCATATTTTGGAGCAAAAAAAGTGGCTGACAGTACATTATCGTACATTGTGCATACAAGTATTCTCAGATTTGGCAAAATCATTTTCTACTGTATAATCAGTATGTTTTTGATGTACAACATTATTGGATAATCACGGGTCTATGATGCTTCTTTTACCAGTAGCTGCTGAGCAGAGCAAATTCAGCCTCTGGACAATGTTGCCAGATGCTCTGCTTACAAATATTTTAGAGTCATTATGGTTTCAGTTTCCTATATCATTATTCAGTAAACACTCCCTAAAGAAATCTGACTTCAAGTCAGCTCTTCAGGAAGTGACTCCCACTGAAAGTGCTCTAACGTTTAACTAATATTGTGATGGCCTCATCTGAAAATTGAATTGTATTAGAGCTATAAATTTCCTTTGCCCTGGAAAAAGACCCTGCACAATCAATAACAATGCACTCAACTTGTGACTTTGTTTTTGTAATTAAGAATAGGGCGGCATGCGTTATTCCCTTGCATACTGGGTAAATGAACGTGAGACAACGCCACATTTCTCTGATTAGTCTGGTTGGGCGGAATGAAAGAGTATTGGCTAAACATTCGGGGAGCTGTTATGAATCCGCTCTGTCCAAACATCCTGCTGTTTTATATGCTTCCTGGGGCCAGAGGTCATTGCAGACAGGCATGACCAATCATCATGTAAATCTAGATCTGAGCGAGGCCTGTCATCCACACAGTGCAATTCAATTACGTTTAATTTACTGAAGAAGAATGAATGTTGACTTCAGTTGATGGATTGAATTTTTTATGGACGGAGTTAAAAACATACATTCCAGATTAAAAACCTGCTAGATGTGCATTTAAATCAAATAAGTTGTAACATTCCTACACCAGTGTAAGTTTGTCTTTGTTTAAATAAATGATTATATATTATAAATGAATCCTGATTTTATATGTACACAATGACAGAATGTAGCATACACTGTGTCCTAACAATGAAAGATAAATATGCTTTATTAGCAGCACAATTAGTAATTTGAACGAACTCCTGACCCCAAGTATTCAACTTTAGAGTGTAGCTCACACACAAATCATCCTGTAAAGTTTGATATACACATGTATGCCTCACATCAGTTTTTGAAGAAAGATGCGCTGTAACATTTCTCCTGAATAACATTAACATTTATACATACTTAGCAAACATGCCAAGTCTGAGTTCATATTTATGAAATAAATGGGGAAAACAATTTACAGCTTGCATTTTGAATTTCACAGTAATTTCATGCTTAACGTGAACCATTCCACAGCGTATCACTGCTTCAACAATCACAACAGAGCCTGAATGAGTTCTGAAAAAGGGTTTGATTTTTGCCCTTCCATATTTTATGCATTCTAAATAACTTATATAAGTGGAATAGACAATAATTTCCCATTCCTGCTGAAAGTGTTCTGTAATCACTCTGTATTTTCCATTCTACTCACATACTCTGGAACGTCGGGAACAGTGCTATTACACTAAATGTCCGCACTCATAGACCACCACTTTAATCAATTTTGGGAAGGAAACTGTTGTTTTAGATTCTCAGAAACTCACTGATACGGACTGGTTGCATTTTGAACATTTTGTGCTTTGAATATCGAGTAAATATAAATTATAGCAAAAGTTTGGAGTTCAGGTATTCACATAAACACCAAGTTTTAAGAGTTCCAGGTACAAACCTGGTAAAGATAAGGCTGCAGCCAGCAGATGGACCGGATCATGTATCCATTTACATGAGGCTTTGGTTCTTTACTGGAATACCTCATTGTGCCATTACCTCATTTGCTGATGAAAGGTTCAAACAGTGTTCGAGGCCACTTTGAGAATCCCGAGAAATGGGTTCATTACAGCAAAACAGGCTGGCTAATCAACCACACACGATTACAAACATATGTGACCAGTGCAAACCAAAGCTGAAAAAGTGGTATAATCTATGGGCATGGACATGGGATTTCCATAATCTCATACTAAGTCAATAGTATGTCTTGTTTTTTAGATGTAGTTTTTTTGTGTGTGTCAAATTTAAAGCACAGCCTTTTCGCATATTCTAATGCATGCTCTTCTGTGATTGGTTGTTATAAAAGAGACCCAATGATGCTTGCCACTCAATGCACTTATGTCTTAATCCACTCTTTTGTAATAAAATATCATGGCGGTAAAATCATGGTGAATGAATAATGACAGAATTTTCATTTTTGGTTCAACTATGCCTTGTTAAATCTCTATAGATAATAATCTCAAAGATAATTTGAAGCTCATTTGTTAGAGGCACATAATTACGTCTCCCAGACATTTACCAGTTTTAATTACTTAAAAGGTTCTGAGCTATATAACTGTCACTGTTATTGAGCTGCTCATGAAAAGAGGAAATGACATCATCGGGGTCAACAGTGAGGAAATCTTTGAATCTCTTTCAGTCTTTTTTTTCTCTCCTTCTCTGCAAACTGTTGTATGTTATTCATTATCAAAGTACAGAGCTAAATACTTGTACATTCTATTTTAACTTAATACATTTTAATGTGGGAATGACAGCGAAATATTTAGTTGACATTTACTGTTTTTGGTTATTTAATGTATCATTTCATTTTTTCCCTCCATAGTACAATAGCAGATGCCCAGTAGAAGTCCCCTGATTTATAACATTTTAGATATTGTATTACATTAAGTGTTTTATAGCTAACATACAGTGGGTACGGAAAGTATTCAGACCCCCTTACATTTTTCACTCTTTGTTATATTGCAGCCATTTGTTAAAATCATTTAAGTTCTTTTTTTTCTCATTAATGTACACACAGCACCCCATATTGACAGAAAAACTTTATTATTTTTGAAGAGTTATTCAAAAAGAAAAACTGAAATATCACATGGTCCTAATTATTCAGACCCTTTGCTCAGTATTTAAGCACCTGTTTGAACTAATACAGCCATGAGTCTTTTTAGGAAAGATGCCACAAGTTTTTCACACCTGGATTTGGGGATCCTCTGCCATTCCTCCTTACAGATCCTCTCCAGTTCTGTCAGGTTGGATGGTAAACATTGGTGGACAGCCATTTTCAAGTCTCTCCAGAGATGCTCAATTGGGTTTAAGTCAGGGCTCTGGCTGGGCAATTCAAGAACAGTCACGGAGTGCTTAGGGTCATTTTCTTGTTTCAAGGTTAACCGTCACCCCTGTCTGAGGTCTTTAGCACTCTGGAGAAGGTTTTCCCTGTACTTGGCCACAGTCATCTTTCCCTCGATTGGAACCAGTCGGTCCTGTCCCTGCTGCTGAAAAAGTTCTATCTTGGTCTCATCAGACTAGAGAATCTTATTTCTCACCATCTTGGAGTATCTTCTCCCCTGATAGCTCAGTTTGGCCGGACGGCCAGCTCTAGGAAGGGTTTTGGTCGTCCCAAACGTCTTCCATTTAAGGATTATGGAGGCCACTGTGCTCTTAGGATCCTTAAGTGCAGCAGAATTTTTTTGTAACCATGGGCAGCTCTGTGCCTTGCCACAATTCTGTCTCTGAGCTCTTTGGGCAGTTCCTTTGACCTGATGATTCTCATTTGCTCTGACATGCACTGTAAGCTGTAAGGTCTTATATAGACAGGTGTGTGGCTTTCCTAATCAAGTCCAATCAGTATAATCAAACACAGCTGGACTCAAATGAAGGTGTAGAACCACATCAAGGAGGATCAGAAGAAAAGGACAGCACCTGAGTTAAATATCAAAGGGTCTGAATACTTAGGACCATGCATGTGATATTTCTGCAAAAATGTCAACAATTCTGTGTTTTTCTGTCAATATGGGTTGCGGTGTGTATATTAATGAGAAAAAAAGAACTTAAAGGATTTTAGCATGGCTGCAATATAACAAAGAGTGACAAATTTAAGGGTGTCTGAATACTTTCCGTACCCACTGTGTGTATATATATATATATAAAAAAAATTGAGAGAGCTAGTTATCCTGCTTTTAAAAAGTGGTTCAGTTTATTAGTTTAAAGTTTTCAACTTAATCAGATCAACCTACTACATATTTTCCTGGAATTAGAACTCTTTATACAGTTTTTTCATTGTTGATGTATTATTAATATACTACAATATGTTTTTAATTAAAATCATTTTCATTATCGTTGATGAAATCACAAAATCCCTCATCAGCTAATATTTTCGTCAGTAATTTTGTTGACAAGATTAAAACTGCATGGCTCATTAACCAACAGACCATGTTAACATAATGCTGTTTTAGCGTCTGGTGCATTTGTCAGAAGCAGTCTACAGTATCATCTCTCTCATCTAACCGTGACTGTGTTCATTAAGGCTAGGATTTGCTGCTCTGCTTGACTGAACCACACACACACACAAATAAAGTGACAAATATTTCATACAAAAATGCAACTGCTTGTGTACTGCGAAGGCAGATTGACCTGTCAACATGTGTACCGCAGATCAAATAATTAGTCTTTTACAGGCTCAGCATTTTGGTGCATTGGATGACTTACGACTCTTAATGTGCATGTCAGCTTGTTAGTAGATATCGACTCCACAGATGCACTTCCATATGATTTATTCAGCTATCAGTAAAGAAAATACTTGTTTGTATACATATTCTGCCATAGTGCACTTGTATGATGCATTAAGGCATTTTATGAGCTTGGAAATATCCTTTGAATCCACGACATTTCAAGTTGCATTCGAGAGATGTAAAATTCTACCTCATTATTGTTCTGGTTTGTGTACATTTTAATATCAGCATCACAGTGGAAGAGAGAAGATTGGCAATGGAACGTCAATTAGAGATGAGATCAATGACTGCATTGAAATGTGTGGACACACTTGACATGGGTGTTTAGTGGCATGCAGGGTAGGCATGGTTGTGCGCTGCAGCTTATAGAGCCAGTAGGGCTCCCTGGGGCCCAATCCAACCTTTCACAGCCAGTTTAGCACTAAATGTATAATGGCACAGCCTGTGGTGACCTACTGCTCTTGGGCTGTTTGTGTGGTATGTGTGGCTTTCTTGCAGTGAATAGAAACTATTTGCCTAGCATTATGCTAAAATATCTTCTTTTGGCCAAAATAATTCTCATAATTGTGACTTTATAACTCAAAATGTGACTTAATATCTTGCAGTTGCAACTTTTTTTTCTTTATGTCTCACAATTTCCATCCATTTTCTAAACATTTGTCCTATGTAGGGTCGCTGGGCTGCTAAAGCTTATCACCCTAGATGAAACACCCTAGATTTTAAACTTTGTCTTTTTTTTCTCTTTCTTTTTTGTACTTTGAGGCTGAAATATGCTTCCATACATATAGTTGATGCGGCAGAGCATTCCAAAATTATTTTAAATATTTTTATTCGCTTTAAGGTTTCATGCCAGTTAGGATGCTAGGCTCCCTATAATTGTTTTTCACACCCGTGAAGAGAAATCCTGTCTCTTATTCCTTGTTTTTCACTTTACATTCACACATTCTTGGACAGTAAATCTTACACTTTTGCTAAAACAAACTCTCTTCTCTAACACCATTGAGAGTTCCCCATTAATGTTCTCATTCCGCTATGTGTTTATATGGGCACACAATGCACATTTAACATAAGCTGTGGTGGTCAGGCAAACAAGAAAAGAAGCAGGGCCTGTTGACCACTAGCCAGTGAGTAATTTAATGATTAATTATTATGTAAACAAAACAAAGATTATAATGGAAATCAGCCAAACTTTCAACACAGGGGGCATTCATTCATAACCGAGTGGCCACGTGCCACCCTCTGTGCATGAATCAGTGATTACTGTGTCGACTCCATACCCTTTTGACTCCAGAGAACTGCTGACGTATTAATCAAAGTCATATTTACCAAGTCCTTTGCCAATTTGGATTCACAGTGTAGGTGTTCCTCTATACAGCCTTAAAGGATGGTTCAGAGATATTTAGTAAAGTCCCTAACCAGGGGCTGTCAAATTTGTTCGAAAAACACAATGCTGTCCATTCAACATCTGCGCTATAGACCAAGTCTTTTGAAGCAATATGAAAGATTTGTGTGAGGAAAAGACCTACATTTAAGTCATTATTCACAAAATTGTGCCCTCCATGGAGGCTCCCAAATCTCATTGGTGTTTTTGCATATTCAAACTTGGTGCACCATACATGAGATACATGAGAACCAATAATACTTTATTTCACTTACGTCAAACCTACAAATAAATGTGTGCAAATTTAGGCCTACAGTGGAGAGTCATTTTCAGTGAAAAATGACATAAAATTATTGATTGGCTTTTTCCCCGCCAGCAGACGCTTTTATACAAAGCAACTTACAGTGCTCTTATTACAGGGACAATCCCCCTGGAGCAACATGGATTAAAGTGCCTTGCTCAAGGACACACTGGTGGTGACCACTGGGATCGAACCAGCAACCTTCTGTATATCAGTTCCATGGTTTAACCCACTGGACACCCCTCCAAATCACTGAATTCAGGTGTTCCAATCACTTTCATGGCCACAGGTGTATAAAATCAAGCACTAGGCATGCAGACGCTTCTACAAACATTTGTGAAAGAATGGGTCGCTCTCAGGAGCTCAGTGAATTCAAGCGTGGTACCGTGATAGGTTGCCACCTGAGCAATAAGTCTATTCATGAAATTTCCTCACTGCTAAACATTCCTCTGCCAACTGTTAGTGGTATTATAACAAGGTGGAAGCAATTGGGAACAACGGCAACTCAGCCATGAAGTGGTAGGCCAAACAAAATCACAGAGAGGGGTCAGCGCATGCTGAGGCGCACAGTGCGCAGAAGTCGCCGACTTTCTGCAGAGTCAATAGCTACAGACCTCCAAACTTCATGTGGCCTTCAGATTAGCTCAAGAACAGTGTGTAGAGAGCTTCATGGAATGAGTTTCTATGGCCGAGCAGCTGCATCCAAGCCTTACATCACCAAGTGCAATGCAAAGCGTCGGATGCAGTGGTGTAAAGCACTCTGTCACTGGACTCTATGCAGAGTCTTGGTTTCAACTATTTGTTTTGTTCTTACAATTTCAATTATTTAACATTTCTATGCAACATACTATATTTCAGACATGTGTTGCAAGCAAAGAGGCAGCAGTGGTCATCTTTGCTGCTCGGGTTATTGGTTGTGATTTCTGTTCAACCCTAGACCTTGGTGATTGCGGGTCTGAAGACCTTTTTGTCTGCTGCTTAACTTATTTAATCAGCAGGCCAAGGGTTTACAACAACAACTATTTCACTGAGTCAACCAAGACTCACCCAAGACCTCACTTTACTCGCCCCAGGCACAGCACACTCTGCGAACACACACACACACACACACACACACACACGGTGCTTAGTAGTCATCTGGAAAGCATTGCAGTTACTTCGTTCTTGACATATTTTTTTCTTGTGCTCCCTTGCCCCATGCTCCTGTGGTCATTGTATAAGTGATACACCACGCACTGAGCTCAAGATGGAGAAAACAATCATCACGCCGCAACATTAGCAGTGATAACAGTAGCGTCAGCACTCAGCAGTGGACTTATTACTGAGAGAGCAGCATGCTGCATCGCTGCACGTCTGGACCACTGCCATAGCCAGACGTCTTCCCCTATGTGTCAGCAGAGTTAACGCTTCAGTCTTTAAACTAATAACCAGATGAACTTCACTATTCCAGAGCCAGACATTTGACTGTCTGCAAGGTCTGTTTCACTTTACAGCTTATTCCAGCCCTTTTAGATGAGCAATGACAAATAAGTGTCCACAATCAAGACAATTCTTTTAAAAATGTTGTTTAAAACACATGCAAAGTTCATATTTTCCATTTGTATTTATGTTGGTGTCATATTGTGCGGTAAAACATGATAATATTTTCATTGCACCTTGTGACAGATACATGTGAGTGTCCCTATCTTATATTTATTTTTTATATTTTTATTATGATATCAGGACAGTTGTAGCACATTGACGCTGTTGATTTAATGCGTACAATAACACTAAATTGTTTTTCATCATTTTATTCATTGGCTAATACAGCTACAATTGTATGTCTAATACAGTTTATTATCGTTATTATTATTATTATTATTATTATTATTATTATACATTTTATGCCAATATGTTACTTTCATTTTAGACCAAGGCAAAAGCTCTTCTCTCACAATCCAAATAATATACAGTGGATCTAAATTGGTCAAATCATCTGGGTAAAAGGTGGCATAATAAAAAAACATCATGCCTAAAATAAGTTCAGTGAAGACCGTAATATTGAGGTAAGGGAAACTCTCACAGGGAGCAGCCAGACACTTTTAGTGATATACATGTGCAGTGGTCCACAGAGACCCATAAGACAGATAGAGAGGCATGGGAGAGGAGAAATACACCACTTATCTACAAGTAATGTGTTACACACCACTTATCTGCAGGGATGTGTGGTGCAGATTAGGTTTTCCAGCTGTTTAGATGCACCAGAAGAGGAAATTAGGTTAAATATGTTTTATGTTTTATCAAGTGTTAAAATTAGCACAATCCAATGCATCTTTTTTACGTAAGACAAAAAAACGGTAAGGATATATGAGTGTTAAGGAGTCTATCAAGTTAACAAAAACCCTTCGAGGTGGAGCTATGGGATCCGGCCTGTCAGCACATCTATAAATAGACTGTTCCTGTGATGTAATGGAAGAGTGTTTAACTTGGCTTCAAAGTGTGGATGTATTAACATGATAAATTATTTACTTTAATGTATGTGATTAGTGTATTTGCTGCTGTTGCTCATACTTATAATTGAAAAGAAAAAAAAAAAAGATTTACATTGAATGAGGGACCTGAGCCATATTTAGTGGTGACTTAGTGGGGGGATCATTTCTCTCGGGCCACCTAGCAACACCTTAGCAACCACACAGGTAATTTAAAACAGTTTTGCATCATAGCAAAACCCTAACATCTAAGCGGCATGGTTTTCTATTTCAGAAAATGTAGAAAATTCATACATATCTGTTCATGTGCTTGCACTGAACGTTCAGCCTATGGTTGGTGTTTTGATGAGATTTTGTTAGAAGTTCTGGCCTAAAACTCAGTAAATGGGTGGTGATTTTGTGGATTTCATTCTTGGCTTGTTTAATGTTGATACAGTAAGACTTTGAGAACTTGCGCTGCCGCTGACCTTTCTGCACGTTAGCGTTGTCAGCGTTAAAAAAAAATTGTATTTGCACCCTCTCATTCTTCTCACATTTTGACAGTTCACACAACACTTTCACATTTCTTGTCATGTCTAAATTCACCCACATATTATTAAAAAATTGTCAGATTTCCTTGTTTTTGGGTTATTTAGGACATTCTTTAGACATTAATGATAAATCATGCACTATAAAATGAATGCAAACTCTGCATATTCATGGACTGCATGATTGAACACATATTTTTTACATTTCATTGTATTCATTGAAATATAACACGGATAACATTAAATACATATTTTTGGTTAAACTGATTATTAGTCACTCAGACCTTGATCTAAACCTCTCACCGTCTGTCACGCTTATCTGTCACCATGTTTTGTAGTTTTTAACACTTTTACGCTTGTTTGTAGTTCTGAACCGAATCCTCCTCCAGTGCACAATGGGTTGTGGACAGTAGCATTTACAGTGTGCACGGATCCACACTTGGAAAGGACTTTTGACATACTCTTTTCAACATGCTTTGGGACACACTTATCACACTTATCTTTGGGACACACTTATCACACTTAACTAATCTTGCATACTATTTAGGATGGATAATTGGGCATTGGGACGCAGGGAAAGATACAAGACCAGAAGACACAGTGATTTCTAGCCACATCTAGTGGTCACTGAGAAAGATTGCATGAGAGTGGCATAAATATCGATCCGCTGCAGTAAAGACTGTATCCAGGCGTTCGCTTATCTCCTCAGTGTCTCTGTGCTGAGTGGTGATTGTGATGTTAACCTCAGATTCAAGGTCATCCTGATGATCAGTGCAGTCCATACGAGGTCTCCTGCTTTAAGGCTCTGCGTTATCTCATCCATCCTCATCTTCTGCATCTTTAAATGCTATTTTACTTGCTCCCCCCGATATGTGCATCACTGTGTTATCTGATAGATGCAGACCTCCTCGCTGTTGGGAGATCTCACAACTTTTTAAAACGTTTTAATTGATCATTATATCAGATACACTGGTGATATAAAAAAAATCACCACAGTAAAAAAAAATCTTCACTGTGGTCATTAACATCAATCAATAATGTATGGGATAAACTAAAGCTTTAGCTCAGGGACTCTTAAGCGAGATTGTAGTAATCTCGTTTCAAATTAGAAATAATTGCCAAAATCACTGTGTAAAAAAAAACAGATGAGTTGATCAGCATTATAACTGAATTCCAACTTTTAGTCATGACCTAACAACCTAAAAACATCAACAGTACTCAAATGTAAAACAGTTAAATACACTATTTCTAGTACTACAGCTACAATTACTACTACTGTATGGAGGATGAAACCTGCAAAAAAAATAAATAAATAAATAAATGCGTGATTAAATAAATAAATATATCCACAAATTGAATAAATGTAATATAAATAATTAAATGTGCGAGGAGATAATTACGTAAATAATTTGAGGGATGTTGGGGGAAATAAAATAAAAAATGTAAAAAAGGAAAATTCCATTTTCAGTTTAGTATTTCCTTTAACGTTTTCCTTTTTTATTTCCCCCAACATTCGTTTATTTATTTCATTATTTATCTGCTCACACATTCAATTATTTATATAGTAAAGCATGCATATATGGATTTATGTATTTATTTGCGTATTTATTGATATTTATTGTTTTGCAGGTTTCATCCTCCATACAACTATTAGGATTTTAAAAATAGACTTTAACACTTAAGAAGATACAATAAAAGCAATTTAACCATACATGTAAAAATCATGTTATTTTAATGTCCGTAATGGTTTGGTAGACGATTAAATCAAGCATATCAGTAAATAACATGGTCACATCCATCCATCCAACGCTAGATGGCGCACAGGTCAAAGTCAAATGTTCGCCTTCACCATGTCCTGTAAATACTTACTTTGTCTTAAATTCAATTGTAAAGTCAAATTAGATCACTCCATCCCAAATTATTCTCGAAACCATTAAAACTGATGAGCTACTTCATGAAGACATCGTAATACTGGTTATTTCCCTATGTGAAATATTTCCC
The DNA here is from genome assembly GCA_023029165.1 of Gobiocypris rarus. Classification (NCBI taxonomy): domain Eukaryota; kingdom Metazoa; phylum Chordata; class Actinopteri; order Cypriniformes; family Gobionidae; genus Gobiocypris; species Gobiocypris rarus. The sequence goes on from CM040923.1 coordinate 15,196,929, forward strand.
TATATTTGATATTTATATTTAATGTTTATATTAATATATTATATAATAACATTCATTTATTTTTTCCACATTATATTAAATGTAATTCTAATTATGTGCTTGTGTGTTGATGTATCAACATTGATGTGTATTTTTTTAAATGTTTGTACAGCCATGGCAATAATAAAACTGAAGAAAAAGAAAGAAAGAAATTGCCAGTTCAGTGTGATTTGTGCGTAGCCCCTCCCCCCAGCTACTCTCTGCGCATGTCACAGAACGCCGCTGATCACGTAGTCCACGTGCAGCACGCCACGCTGATGCTTCTGCATTTATATACAGATGTTTGACCATCTTCTGTGCACTTGTTCCAGTTACCCTTTACCTGTACAGTCTGTGCAGGTACAGTCTACCCTTAGTCACTATTTAATTATAAATAAAGCGTGCATTATACTTTGGAGTATAACTTGGAAAACCTTGTGATTTTGTAGTAGTTATCAAACCTGGTTTACAATTCATATTAAACACTTGCTTTACTTTTAGTGTCTCGCCTCAGGCAGTGCCCGACATGATCATCATATTAGTAAGCCACATGGCTCATCTGTGTGTGTTATGAAACTAGACCTTTAAATCTGCCTGAGCTTGATATGCTTTGCTGAACTCGGAGAAAATATGAGCACTTAATAGCTCACTTTATAGCTCAGATTTAACGCCACAATAATACATTTTGGCGTTAAATCACCTGCCTGGTGTTTTCGGCTCAGGTAAATGAAAATTGAGACCCTAAATATCATTCTAACAGCATTGCCGTGTATGAATTGAATTTTATTGTGAAAAGTAGTACGCCTTCAATCTTTCTTCATTCATTGAAACCTTAAGTGTTCATGTTCGAGTCCATGTAGGCAGTGGAAGTCACTGATGTAGACGGATTTTCCTTCGGCAGTTTCCGCTTTTGTTAACCACGCCCCTGTTTCCCTTCGGCAGATTCCGCTGACGTAAATCCCGCCCCTACAGTGCTCAGCGTTGTTTAGGGACATTTGGAAGATGGCGGCTGCCCCGCTATACTGTGTCTGCCGGCGGCCCTACGATGTTAACCGGTTTATGATCGAATGCGACATTTGTAAGGACTGGTTCCACGGCAGGTATGGAAATTATGTTCTATTTAACATATAGTTGACGGTTGGTATGTACAGGCTGTCTTGCCACGGGGGTATTTTTGGTGTAAATCAAGGGTGTCATGTGAAAGTGCTGGTGACGCGCGTCGGGGGTATTTAAATATGACGGTGCGCGATCACGCTCGACTCGCATGTGTTTTGAGCGTTATTGATCGATTTCTGTCAGGTTACTTCATGATAAATGTGTAAGAGGAACTTTTAATACGACATGCCTCCCACAACCCTTCCCTTAGGATTAGATTATCCTGCTTTCCTTTAGAAATGAGCTGCCAAAAGCCACATGGCTCATCTCTGTGTGTGTTATGAAACTGGACATTTAAATCTTCTGTCTGCCTGAGCTTGACATGCTTTGCTGAACTTGGAGAAAACGTTTTTTTATCTTACTATAGCTCATATTTGACGCAAAAAATAATACATTTTGGCGTCAAAACTATTGGCTAATAGCCACACAATGTATTATTTTGGTGTCAAATTTTATTTAAATATTACATTTATTATTACACAGATTGTGTAGCCTAAATAATTCAACATAATATTTCACGTACAGTTCCGAAGGTTTAGGCTTAGTCTGTAATAAACCTGATTGTCTTAATTTAAGATTAATAAACATCAATGGGATGTCTTGACAAGTGTGCATACAAAATTGTGTGTATATATAATCGTGTCTGGTCATGTTTATCCTGTTCCTGTGTCAAATTGTTTTATGTGGCAAGACAAGTTGTGCAATATGACCACTTCTAGTGCTTGGCAGAACAGATACGTTTTTGAAAAGTAGATACACACACACAAAAAAAACGAGTATCTATCTTGGCACCATTTTTTGGCGTGTTGTCAAAGGTTGCTGCCTTTAAGCTTCAAGACAGAATCTTCTCTGTAAATGAGCCAGGTTTCAGCTTTCCTTCCTGTCTTGAAGTAACCGCCGGTCTACAGCGAGCGGTTGTGCGGGTGTTGAGAATTAAGTCTTGTGTAACTTTGTGGAGCTGCCAGGTTCCCGAAAGTGCGAGACAAAGACTGGCAAGAAGAAGAAGTGAGGAAAATGACTGTGATTCTGCAGTGTCATTGACGCACAAAGTCGTTACAGCATGCTCTGCATCACTTCACCCTGCCCATCTAGACTGACGTGAAACATTTTTCCAGAATCAGATATGTGAAACTTCTCTTGTTGAATTTGCATGCCAAAAAGTGCATGTGTCATAATGTTGATGTCTTGCCTCAATGCATTTGAGGTGCACGTGTGTCTGAACTTGTGAATCAGTGAGTCACTAAAGACCCAGGTTAATCCAACCCTGAGGGAGTGTGATGTTATGCTTGGTTCTCTTCATAGCAGGTTGTGATTTGTATAATGAGACTTCAGATTTTTGAGGCTCACAGGTGAGTTGGCCATAGATCTGCTGATTTATGAAGCTGCAAGTTCAATGCACATTCAGGAAAAAATCTCTGGTTGAGACCATCTTTTGTCCCTTTCAGACTGACAGTAAACTAATTCTGTGGCCCTGAGTGCTGTCAAAGAAGCCAAAATACATACAACTATTTTCCATTAGCTGTGAAACCTTAGTGTCAATTGGAAATTTCAGGAATGCATTGGTTTACTTTATTTTAGCTTGACTTTTCAAACTTGGTCTGATCTTGAAACTGATCATATTGCGAACAATTCATCCATGCATGTTACTTAAAAAATAAAAAAATAGTTATGGTCATTTTGAATCAAAATGTCATAACATGGATCTTCCAGTTCTCTCTGACGATGCTTACTGGACTTTTTCAATCATTTAGTCCTCTTAACCCTGTCCTTTTCTTCACAATCACCTTCAGATCTCCTGTTATTGACTCAACACTCGATGGGTGGAACAGAGTCCCACTCTATATTTTCATTCTTTTTCGTTATTCACTCATTTGTACATCACAGTACATGAGAAGACTCAATGCTACTTCTGTTTCATTGTGACTGTTTGCATGTGTTAATGTTTTACTTTTTCCATGAAAATGCCAAAATAATTGGCACCATAAAGATGGTGGTACCATAAGAATTAGTTAATTAAATTAAAAGCTTAGGGACATATGGGGTCAGCAGATTTGTGTATCCCATCTAGCCATACCTTCCCAAATGTAAACTTGTTTGGCTCTAGGTTACTTTTTGGGAATTCTTCTGCATTATACAATGGATGGATTGACACTGGCCTAAACTTCACTCTTTCTTTGGATCTTGAATGTCTGCACTCGTGACAGGAACATGAAGATGCATAGCTGCCATGTTAAAATCCTTTCCCTCTTCTGGTCACTTGTTTTGCCAGGATGTTTTGCCGTTTAACTCATTATGCCTCATTAAATCCTAAACAGGCTCCTGAGTCTCAACAGAAGACTGTTCTGTTGAGACTCAACAGTCTCAACAGAAGTGTGAGCCGCTTCCAGAACTGAGACGCCCTGAAGATTTGTCTTCAGTGATCAGGGCCTGGTTTGGTGACCCCTGTCTGCTCTGTAGTGCGTTAATCTAATGAAACTGTTCTTTTTATTTGTTAGGAAAGTATACAGACAATAAATGGTGATAAACACTTAAATCGTCATTAAGTTGGTAGTGTTTATTTGACTTTCACCATTGACACAATCAAATGTAGTAATGCAGATCCAGTGGTCTGGACTGGAGTCTATTGTTCTGCTCAAGCCCAAAGTCATTTTTTATGCTGCATGTGACATAAATGTCATCATCAATGTTGTGTGTACTGTAGACCTGTGGTCCGGTCCATGTATTTCAAACATTCAGCTCATGCATACACCTTGAATTGTTATGTCCTTATCAGTTGATCCACAAGGTAGCAACTCTGGCCCTGGACATTGTTAGTTTAAAAGAGTACAGACATTTTTATCATAAGCTAAGTTTTCGGGTCAAAAAATGTTCAACCGTTAAATTCTCTTTCATGTATTTTTACAAATATTTAGCATAGGAACAGACTAAAGGGTTAGTCACACTACACTTTTAGTTCCACTGACTTCCATTCATGTGAATGCGTCAGACTGCAAACGCAAGCTAATGCGAAAAGTTTTGTATTTCGATCCAATGTTCAAGTTTGGTGAATTCTGAGCTGTGAATTTGCATCAATTGAAGACCAGTCGAAGATCAATACGCCACGACATGACCTCTTGGCTGAATTAAAAGAATGCATATTTTGCAGTATTGCAAGTCAAATGGATTGTATATTTTTACATTTTGAATGTATTACTCTGTTTTACGTTGAATTTGTGGTTATAAAAAAGAAGCTGCATATCATGACTGTTAGAGTTTCTGAAGAAATTTAGTGTGCTCAAAGTCTAATGACACCACGGGTTAAGCTGCCACTAAAAAAACCTGGCGAAGAAATATGCAACTTTAATGTCGTCGAACCTGGAACTATTTGGGATAACTCATTCATCTATTTAAACAAATATGTTTGTGTAGTAACTGTTTTAAAAGCAGTAAGGCAATTATTTTTGTGATTTGCCTAACATAGCATGGCCTCCCGTTCCTCATTGCTTGCTGAATATGTTGTGTAATAAGTGATGTATAGTAAATGTATACAGTGGGTTACACAAAATAAAGAGCTCTGACAAGCTGGCCACTGGAAACCTGCTCAGTAGGTTTATTTCTGCACACTTTTTTGCTTTCTCTCCCTTTGGTTCCCTAGTGGGTAGTTAATCAGTTACTCAGGTGACAGGAAGGCTGACTCAACTCCAGGCATGTGGCACACTGACCTGGTTCACATGGCGTTATGAAACTAAGACAGGGATGTAAATGGAGCATTTCATATATAATAAGCCTTTGTGGGAGAGATGGTTAAACTCCATATAATAAAATGAATGCATTGAGATAAAGCCTTTTAAACTACATTGTACAGTAAATATTCACTATGAAAATGTGAGTTTGGCCTATAACAATACGTTTCCATTTCCAACTTTATTTTTTTGGGATTGATACAAAGCAAACGTGTAAATTCAGTGTTCAAAGAGCTTTCGTCTGGTAATTATAACATAGTGGTGCTGTTCATGTGGGCTCATCTCATAAATGTGATTATTCCAACATGACTTTGAGGCATTATGGGATTGTGTTTGGATTATATGTGCGTAGTGAATTGTGGGAGCCTGTTTGGTTATATGGTAAAAGTGCTGCTTTATATTTCACTTAAGCAGAGTGTATTGTGTGGGTCTTTATGTCCAACACTGCTGAGAACTTCAGTACATTCATCAACTGGGGGACGGGATCTGAGCTCTCTATTCTTTCCCTCATTGTCTGTTTCACGGAGGAGGGAAGCGGAGGAGGAGAGTGGGTGTAGAGTCATTCATCCATAAACCCTTCCTCCCCCATCTGCTCGTGTGTCATAGCATGTCTGGCTCTGATACCCAGGTGATGCAGCATGAGCTGGAGTCAAGGCAATGGTTTAAGCTATCCCGTTTGGGGACTGGGATTGTATCACAGGGGTAAAAGACAAACATCCGATGAATGCTACAGACATTCAGTGATTTTGCTATCATAATAAATAGTGATGCTACAATAATAAAACTTGGGCTGATGCCAATAACATGTTAATTAGGTTGTGTTATGGTCATTAACTAAGAAATATTAAATAAAATATTTATATCTGTAAAATTAAATAAATATTTATAAACATAAATTCTATTGTTTTGTCTTCATAAACTAAACAAATCCAATGTTGCATGTGAATTTAGATATCTCATTATAATGCATAAAATATGGACATTCATTTTGAGATTTTCTAAATGTAAATTTAACAGTATTATTAAATTATTAACATTTAAAAGATTAATTTTAAATTAGCATCTGGGTAAACGTACCTATTAAACTCACCAAAATCTACATTGAGACATTTTAGTGCACAGGGTATTGGTTCGAGTACAAGAAGTTATGTTAAAATAAAATATTAATCTCGCACACAATAATATTTTATTTTAAATACATATTTAACATATGTATTTGATATACATCATTAAATGTAAAAAGTCTGGCTTTTCTTAATAGGTACATGTTTTGTCCCTTTACACCATGTTTTTTGGGGGGGAATTCTTGTTTATTTTAAACAACATTTTTAAAGAATAATTTTATAAAGATTAACTTGGTGACCACCATCAGTTAATATTTAATGTCTGTTTATGAAGTATTTACATAGACGTTCAGTGTGGATGAGCTTAAAGGGAGCACACTGAGCTTAACTTAAAACAGCAAACCTAGTAAATTTAATATTTATTCATTTAAAAAAATCTAGGTCATGTATTAAGTTCATACATATTTTAATATGAACAGCTATTATAGAAAAAATCTATTAAATTATACTTTTTCTTACTGATGTCAAACTGAAGCTGTGTGATTTCCATAGTAGTGCACCCTTTAATCTCACCTTACAATAATATGAAATCTTAAATAAAATATGGAAGTGTAAAACAACAGAACATTTAATTAGAACTGTAAATTTATCATAATTGATTTAAAAGTGCAAGCCAGTAATGCCTGTGAAGTAATATATTTGTGTAGCACACAATCTTATACAGCTAGTAAGCTAACAATGTTCTGTGGCATCTGCGCTATGTAGCTAAAACTTGCTAAAATCTTTTTGATCTAACTGTAATTATTTCCCCCATCCAGGTTATAATATGAAAAATTCTAATTATGAATTTCTTAATTTTGTAGTAAGAAGTTATACTTATGGAAAATAAAGGCTTAAACATCTAAAAAATGCACATTTAAGGGGCTCCTCTTTTGGTGAAAGTTTTCAGAGAGCTTTCAAAATGGCCGTCAGCCAGTGTGACTGAAAACACATGAATACCCATATCTCAGTGTGAAATCGTCTAATTAGCTTGAAATTACATGAGGTATATAGTTATAAGCACAGCATTTGGTTAAGACATCAAGACATTTTTTTCTTTTTATAATCTGAGCTCAAAGGTAGTAGTTTACTTAATGGGTAATTGAGTTTAATTGGTACGTTTACCCTAGATGATGGTAGAGCTGCACGATTAATCATTAAAAGATCATGATCTTGACCCATGCTATCTTTATCCTTAATGACAAAGACTGAGCTTCTAAATAAACCATTGATAAGTACGATCATAGGGAGAATTCAAATCTGTGAGAGAGCAGTTATCATGTATGGGTATAAAACCAACTTCGCAAACATTCTTTTTTAAACGCTCAGTATCATTAATACTGTATTTTTAAAATTCATATTCATATCACAGTACTGGGATGAAAGTTTCTATTTTGAATATTACATATGTCTACGTAGCAATCAAAATAGAGTAAATCCCCTTTTGAAAGTTGATGCATCAATTAAGGATTTTATGGATGTGCCAGTAGGTGGTGAAGAGTGGCTGTTAAAAAAAAATCTGTTTGTCTTTCATTCATTCATTCATTGAAGAGATTTGTTTAAAAACACTGATTCATCCAGTAATGAAACAAGTGACATATTTATGAGTGAGTCATTGAATCATTCATTTAAACCGATTAAAAATTCTAATTAATTAAATACATTTTTATAAACAGACTGCAGTGTTGATGGTATTGACCAGCATGGGTGGTGTTGGGATGTTCGCTAACAGTATACAGCTGCATAGGTATTTCAAACTTATTTTTACCCACTAGCGAAAAACAAAAACGAGCTATTAGTATATTGGGGCTTTAACCTCTTCTGGGATGACAACCGCTTTAGCTACCTTGTTCTACTTGGTCTTTCTTACAGTTTCCTGCAATAATGAGGAGATCAAAGCTTGTCAGAAGCACACTCAATCCTTTGCATGTGTTCAAAGGCTGTCTTTTCGTTGAGGAGAATCACCTTTCTTCTGAAGTCCCCTGCTGATCTTAACAGCCCCATATAGCACAGCATCCATTGATGTTAACTCTATTCTGATGGAAGAGCAAGCGAAAGCATTTACAGCAGCAACATTCAAACTCAAAAAGGAGTTAAAACCACTCTTGAAATACATGATTGCAGCAAAATCCAGCAATCTACAGATCATAAGGTGTCTATGTACAGCTTCTTCATTACTAGTATATAACACCCTGAGCCTTTCTGGTCCCCTGCAGAGGCGCTGTCCCAAATAAGGTACTTGATGTACAAACTTGCAATGACCACTTGAAGTCTGATCCATAAAGTCGTAGGGTGTCCCATTTGTCATTTTAGAAGGGCGCTATGCCAGTACTACTCTCCGACTACTGGGCTAAAGTACACTGCTAAAAAAAAATTAAAGGAGCACTTGTCACTTTTTAATCAGAGAATAGCATTAAGTCAGTTAAACTCCCAGGATATTGATCTGGTCAATTAAGTAGCAGAGGGGGTTGTTAATCAATTTCACCTGCTTTGGTGTTAATGAAACTAACAACAGGTGCACTAGGACAACAATGAGATGACCCCCAAAACAGGAATGGTTTTACAGGTGGAGGCCACTTACATTTTTTCTCTGAACTCATCTTTTCTGACATCTTTTCATTCAGCTAGGGTCAGTGTCACTACTGGTAGCATGAGGTGATACCTGGACCCTACAGAGATTGCACAGGCAGTCAAACTCCTCCAGGATGGCACATCTATACGTGCCATTGTTAGAAGGTGCCAGGAGAAAGACAGTTACTCTAGGAGAGCTGGACAGGCCTCTAGAAGGTCTTTAGCCCATCAGCAGGACTGGTATCTGCTCCTTTGTGCAAGGATAAACAGGATGAGTACTGCCAGAGCCCTACAAAATGACCTCCAGCAGGCCACTGGTGTGACTGTCTCTGACCAAACAATCAGAAACAGACTTCATGAGGGTGGCCGTGCAGCCTGACTTCCTCTAGTGGAATATGTGCTCACTGCACGGCACCGTGGAGCTTGATTGGCATTTGCCATTGAACACCAGAATTGGTAGGTCCGCCACTGGTGCCCTGTGCTTTTCACAGATAAGAGCAGGTTCACCCTGAGCACACGTGACAGTCGTGAAAGGGTCTGGAGAAGCTGTGGAGTTATGCTGCCTGTAACATCGTTCAGCAAGACTGGTTTGGTGGTGGGTTAGTGATGGTCTGGGGAGGCTTTCCATGGAGGGATGCACAGACCTCTACAGGCTAGACAGTTGCACCCTGACAGCCATTAGGTATCGGAATGTAATCCTTGGACCCATTGTCAGACCCTACGCTGGTGCAGTGGGTCCTGGGTTCCTCCTGGTGCATAACAATGCCCGGCCTCATGTGGCGATGCAAGCAGTTCCTGGAGTATGAAGGAATTGATAACATTGAATGGCCACCACGCTCACCTGACCTAAATCCAAAAGAACACCTCTGGGACATTGTGTTCCTGTCCATCCGACGGCGCTTGGTTTCACCTCAGACTGTCCAGGAGCTCAGTAATGCCCTGGTCCGGATCTGGGAGGAAATACCCCAGGACACCATCCGTTGTCTCATTAGGAGCGTGCCCCGACGTTGTCAGGCATGCATGCAAGCAAGCATGCGGGGGCCATACAAACTACTGAGTACCATTTTGAGTTGCTGCAATGAAATTTCAGCAAAATTGAATTTTTTTCACTTTGATTTTCAGGGTAAATTCGAATTCAGTCCTCTGTAGATTGATCATTTTCATTTCCATCAAACGATGTGACATCCTTTCGTTCGTAACACATGACCTAGTCCAAATTCTAATCCTAAATCCTTTAAGTTTTTTGAGCAGTGTATTAGGTCTCCAAATTGTGGATTTGAGGCCAGAACATGGCCAGAATATAGGTGACGCAATGCATCATACACTTGTGGGGCAATAGTCACTGTGAAGTCTGCACATGTGGGTGCAGCAAAAGTTTGTATCAAGGGAGCATAGTTGCTATGTGCACTCTTCTGAATCATAAATCGATAAATGTGACAGCCTATCGTTTTGTAGATTAAAAGACAAATGCGAGCAAAGGCCACAAGACTGCAAGTGCAGAATTTGGAAGAGGGCCTAAGTTGTAAATATTTTGGTTGTATAAAAGTATGTTTAATTGAAAAGAAATCACTTTTGGGCATTATGTTTTCGCGCAGAAGCTGGGCCAATTTGAAAGATATCTGGGTTGTTGTGGTCCACCGAAGAGACTTCATTATTTAATTTCATTTAACATTTTTAACTGATTTAATTGGTGATTCACCATGCAACCGTTCCTTGGATTTTGTCATTTTCCCACATTTAGTTTAGACGGTTGTAGTGTTCTTGCATGACTAAAACTTAGCTAATATACAGTGGGTACGGAAAGAATTCAGACCCCCTTAAATGTTTCACTCTGTTATATTGCAGCCATTTGCTAAAATCATTTAAGTTTTTTTTTTCTCATTAATGTACACACAGCACCATTGCCAGAAAAACACAGAATTTTTGACATTTTTGCAGATTTATATAAAAAAGAAAAAGAAAAACTGAAATATCACATGGTCCTAAGTATTCAGACCCTTTGCTGTGACACTCATATATTTAACTCTGTGCTGTCCTTTTCTTCTGATCATCCTTGAAATGGTTCTACACCTTCATTAGAGTCCAGCTGTGTTTGATTATACTGATTAGACTTGATTAGGAAAGTCACACACCTGTCTATATAAGACCTTACAGCTTACAGTGCATGTCAGAGCAAATGAGAATCACAGAGCTGGCCATGGTTACAAAAAAATTATGCTGTACTTAAGGTTCCTAAGAGCACAGTGGCCTCCATAATCCTTAAATGAAAGACGTTTGGGATGACTAGAACCCTTCCTAGAGCTGGCCGTCTGGCCAAACTGAGCTATCGGGGGAGAAGAGCCTTGGTGAGAGAGGTAAAGAAGAACCCAAAGATCACTGTGGCTGAGCTCCAGAGATGCAGTCCGGAGATGGGAGAAAGTTGTAGAAAGTCAACCATCACTGCAGCCCTCCATCAGTCGGGACTTTATGGCAGATTGGCCCGACAGAAGCCTCTCCTCAGTGCAAGACACGTGAAAGCCTGCATGGAGTTTCCTTAAAAACACCTGAAGGACTCCAAGATGGTGAGAAATAAGATTATCTGGTCTGATGAGACCAAGATAGAACATTTTGGCCTTAATTCTAAGCGGTACGTGTGGAGAAAACCAGGCACTGCTCATCACCTGTCCAATACAGTCCCAACAGTGAAGCATGGTGGTGGCAGCATCATGCTGTGGGGGTGTTTTTCAGCTGCAGGGACAGGACCACTGGTTGCAATCGAGGGAAAGATGAATGCGGCCAAATACAGGGATATCCTGGATGAAAACCTTCTCCAGAGTGCTCAAGACCTCAGACTGGGCCGAAGGTTCACCTTCCAACAAGACAATGACCCTAAGCACACAGCTAAAATAATGAAGGAGTGGCTTACCAACAACTCTATGACTGTTCTTGAATGGCCCAGCCAGAGCCCTGACTTAAACGCAATTGAGCATCTCTGGAGAGACTTGAAAATGGCTGTCCACCAATGTTTACCATCCAACCTGACAGAACTGGAGAGCATCTGCAAGGAGGAATGGCAGAGGATCCCCAAATCCAGGTGTGAAAAAGTTGTTCCATCTTTCCCAAAAAGACTCATGGATGTATTAGATCAAAAGGGTGCTTCTACTAAATACTGAGCAAAAGGTCTTAATACTTAGGACCGTGTGATATTTCAGTTTTTCTTTTTTAATAAATCTGCAAAAATGTCAACAATTCTGTGTTTTTCTGCCAATATGGGGTGCATTAATGAGAGAGAAAAAAAGAACTTAAATGATTTTAGCAAATGGCTGCAATATAACAAAGAGTGAAAAATGTAAGGGGGTCTGAATACTTTCTGTATATAAGCTACAGGAAAAGTAGAGCAAATATCAGACTAGGTGTCAGTAAACACGTCTGTGTGAGTGTTAGCACTTTACTGCGTTCTCTCGTGTGGCCCAAGTTGTTTGAGTCATCTCTGCATCAGTAAAATTCTTGCTGCTAGACTGTCAAAACTCGTCTTATTTCAAGTGGTTGGCAGTATGATTATGGAGTGAATCTTTGGAATGTGTGCTTGTGTGGGTGGCTGAGCATTATGGTTGTGGTTTGGCTTTTTTGGTGATATGACATGGGGTGCGGTTTGAGTGACATGGCTGGTGGAGGAAATCCCACAATTGTGACGCAACACACTGTTGATTGTACTACTGCCTGCCCATACAATGTTTGATGTATACAGTGGTAAATTATGTAAAACTTTGTAACATTATCTGAAAAGTTCAATTGATGACGCCATTGTACCATGCAACATAGAGCATTACCAGCATTGACTAAGTTTAGAAAAAAGGCACATTGGACATGTAGGGCCATATACACCATTATGTTCTGCTAACAGCCATTCCATGGGTAACATTGGTGTGTCCAATTTTAAATTCTATAATATTGAGTAATGTGGTTGTTTTTTGGTTTAATTTGTAATTGTAAATAAATTTGATTATACCATGTCCATGTGGTAGTTTTGGACATTCTTTGTGGTTCTTGCTTTTGGTAGATGGATAGGCCTATAGCAGATTTTTTATTTGACCATTTTGAAATTATTGTCATCAGCAAATTTAGCCTTTTCGAGAGACCTTAAATATTATAGACACCTAGTGAGGTCCTTTTGACTTTCATACATACAAACACTACATATGTGTATATATACTGTACATTTTAATGTTGTGATGCATAAATTCAATTGTATCTTTTAAGATGGTTGATTTTAGTCTTAAGTATTTTATTTTTTAATGTAATATCAGCCATTTGTGGTTTTCTTAATTATCACCAGCACCACACACACCATTGTTTATGTGGTTTAAATTGTACATTTTCTATTGTATATCTCTATGTAAATTTTTTGTGTAATTGTTGTGTTAGTCTAGTGTGTGGATGGGTAATTGAGTTCTCTTCCAAATTGTGTTGTAATATTCAAATAGTTTATAAATGCAAGTTTAACTGTTTAAGATTTAGACTTGTTAGTGTTATTTGCTAGTGGCTACTGGGTGCTTGAGGCAGAATTCTATCTGTTGGGTACTTATCTTGCTTTCCTTTATTCAGTTGTGTTCAGGTAGTGGAGCACCATGCTGCTGATATCGATGTTTATCACTGTCCCAACTGTGAGCCCATCCACGGAGCCTCCATGAGTAAGTGTGTGCATGTACACGTGTTTCTTAATCACTTTTGTTGTGTCCAAGGAGCAGTCTTATGTATTTTTCTTTCTTTTTCTCAGTGAAAAAGCATAACAACTGGCACAGGCATGACTACACAGAGCCAAATGATGGTACACACCCCGTCCAGGCAGGAACTGCTGTGTTTGTACAAGAACTCCAGGCCAGGAGCTTTGCCAGGTACAAGCACATCTGGATAAAAACTTAATTAAATGTTGAACTTTATTAACTTGACGTCAAATGTGTTTTAAGGACATAATCAATCATTGATACATGTGTTACGGCTTTGAAATTTTCACCTAACTGATCAGACTTGCAATTGATTTGTGTTTCTTGCCTTTTCCAAAGTGGTGAGGAGGTTCTGGTGCCAATGCATGGGAGTCAGGTGACCCAACGCTTCCTGGAGAGGGAGGGCTTCCATTACCCTATAGTGGTGCATGACCTGGATGGACTGGGCCTTAAACTGCCCTCTCCTTCTTTCTCTGTCAGCGACGTAGAGCATTACGTTGGTAAGACCTCCGTTTTTGTGTATTGCATTTATGGTCTATCAGATAACAGCTCAAGAGAGTGTCTGGCAAGTGGAGCACTAGAGACTCGTTTAGATTACATTTGGACCAGACACACACATTTGTGCATATGCTGTTCAGAGGTTTGGGGTCAGTAAGAATTATTTTTATTTTTTTAAAGGTAGGTTAGATGTGGCTAGCAATAGCATACTAACTTTGAAAGCACAAGATCCCACCCTCCCTTCAGAGCGTCTCCAAAGCCCCACACCTCCTCCAAAACACATGAACACACACAGCCAGAGCAGAGTCTGCCAAAGCGTCACGAGAGACAGCGTTAAATTACCTCATGTCTCAGAGGACCGAATGCAATGATTAGACGACAAAAAAAAATTTCCTAGGAGTTCCACAGAAGATAGATGTACTTGTTTTAATATTTAGACCACTTCTATTGATCGCTTTTAGGATGTGAAGAGATTTTCAAACAGTTTAACAAAAAGTGTTCATAAAACCTACCTTTAAAGGTGCACTGTGTAAATTTTAACGGCATCTAGCGATGAGGTTGTAAATTGCAACTGCTCACCCCTCCCTTTCGAAGCACATAGAGAAGCTACGGTGGACAAAGGTCACAGGACAAAGATGTCGTTGTCTGAGACAGCAGAGAGTAGCTATCGCTCTGTAGAGAAGTTTGTCCGTTTAGGGCTACTGGAGAAACATGACGGTGCAAAATGTTGACTTCACTGTAAGGGGACCTGTGGTGTATGGAGATAGAAATGGTTCATTCTAAGGTAATAAAAACATAACAGCACATTATGTACGGTCTTTATACACCACTGAAAACATGGGTATGTATATTATATTGCATATACATAATAGATCCTCGTAATTACTATACACTGCACCGTTAATACTTATTTCAGGAATGATGCATTGATCAAACGTGACAAAGATATCTATAACGTTAAGAAAAAAAGTTATATATCAAATAATTGCTGTACTTTTTAACTTTGTTCATCAAAGAATTCTAAAGAAAAAATAATAATCTTACTGACTGCAAAGTAGGTAAACGAAGGCAAGTTTAGTGCCTGAGGTTGTAAAATCCCATTTACTCTAACCTCTGTTGGGTTTTAATACCATTTCATTAAATCTAACAAGTAGTTTTTTGAACAACTTTAAACACATTGGAGCGTTAGGTTACCAAGTGCCATTGTGATTGTGGTTATCCGTCCGTGCTAGTAGTGAATGGGTTTGGATCGGACTCCTGTACAACTGTGGAGGTTATCTCCTCTCTCCTCTACATTAGACCTAAAACATTTAATCTCCAGTTACAAAGCTGTTGTACAGCACAGCCAGTCTGAGCTCAGGTTCCCAATAGGTCTGTTTTATCTCAATGCTTATGTTACATGGCTCCCTCTTTCGCACGCCGCTGATCTTTAAGCTGGAACTGTTTTAATAGTAACAGGTGTCGAGGGGAAGAGGTGTGTGTGGACTGGTAATCCCTACGGTATGGGGACAAAATGTCCCCACAAAGATGGCAATATCCAAAATCCTTGTCCTTGTGGGGACATTTTTTGGTCCCCATAAGGAAAACAGGTCATAAATCACACTAAGTGATGTTTTTTGAAAATGTAAAAATGCAGCATGTCTCCTGTGATGGGTAGGTTTAGGGGCAGGGGCAGTGTAGGGGGATAGAATATATAGTTTATACAGTATAAAAACCATTACGTCTATGGAATGTCCCCATAAAACATGGAAACACAACGTGTGTGTGTGTGTGTGTGTGTGTGTGTGTGTGTCTGTGTGTAAAGGAAGGGAGGGAGGGAGGGTTTGGGTGCACTCAACAGATCATGTTACCTAGCCAGTTGGGCACAGACAAAAGACCTCTAACCTTCTCTGTCTGTCGTTTCTTCCATTTTCTCCATCCACCTGCTTTTCTTTTCTTAGAAAAGATATACTCTCGTTGAGATACACCTTCTTCCATGTATGGGCAAATTTACTTGTCAGACTTTTGATTAAATTGTATGCAACATTATTTATCAGATCAACAATTTTAAAGTTAAAGGGATAGGTCACCCAATATAATGTACATAATTTTCCCTCATATAATTTCAAACCTTTATGACTTTCTTCTGTAAAACATAAAACATAAGATAACATAACATAAAAAGGTGATGTTTGGTGAAATGTTCAACTGCTCTTTTTCATTATAATGAAAATGAATAGCGACTTTGGACTGTCAAGCTACATTCTATAGCTTCAGAAATGTCAGCTTCAGAAGACTTTGAATATAGTGCACAAGTTGTATGGACTACTTGTGTTAGGTTTTTGGTGCAACTGACTAAAATAAGTTGAAGTTGAACTAAAACTGAAATAAAAATAAAGCTATATAGAAATATTAGAAAAGCAAAAAGCACATAACAAAATTACAAAAACTTAAACTAAAATCAAAATCAGAACTGAATATATCAAAATAAAAGCTAATTCAAAATATTAATAAATACTATAATAGTATTTGAATATTACTAAAATAACAATGGCCCATATACACTCACCTTAATGATTATTAGGAACACCTGTTCAATTTCTCATTAATGCAATTATCTAATCAATCAATCACATGGCAGTTGCTTCAATGCATTTAGGGGTGTGGTCCTGGTCAAGACAATCTTCTGAACTGAATGTCAGAATGGGAAAGAAAGGTGATTTAAGCAATTTTGAGCGTGGCATGGTTGTTGGTGCCAGACGGGCCGGTCTGAGTATTTCACAATCTGCTCAGTTACTGAGATTTTCACGCACAGCCATTTCTAGGGTTTACAAAGAATGGTGTGAAAAGGGAAAAACATCCAGTATGCAGTCCTGTGGCGAAAATGCCTTGTTGATGCTAGAGGTCAGAGGAGAATGGGCCGACTGATTCAAGCTGATAGAAGAGCAACTTTGACTGAAATAACCACTCGTTACAACCGAGGTATGCAGCAAAGCATTTCTGAAGCCACAACACGCACAACCTTGAGGCGGATGGGCTACAACAGCAGAAGACCCCACCGGGTACCACTCATCTCCACTACAAATAGGAAAAAGAGGCTACAATCTGCACAAGCTCACCAAAATTGGACAGTTGAAGACTGGAAAAATGTTGCCTGGTCTCATGAGTCTCGATTTCTGTTGAGCCATTCAGATGGTAGAGTCAGAATTCTGCGTAAACAGAATGAGAACATGGATCCATCATGCCTTGTTACCACTGTGCAGGCTGGTGGTGGTGGTGTAGTGGTGTGGGGGATGTTTTCTTGGCACACTTTAGGCCCCTTAGTGCCAATTGGGCATTGTTTAAATGTCACGGCCTACCTGAGCATTGTTTCTGACCATGTCCATCCCTTTATGACCACCATGTACCCATCCTCTGATGGCTACTTACAGCAGGATAATGCACCATGTCACAAAGCTCGAATCATTTCAAATTGGTTTCTTGAACATGACAATGAGTTCACTGTACTAAAATGGCCCCCACAGTCACCAGATCTCAACCCAATAGAGCATCTTTAGGATGTGGTGGAACGGGAGCTTCGTGCCCTGGATGTGCATCCCACAAATCTACATCAACTGCAAGATGCTATCCTATCAATATGGGCCAACATTTCTAAAGAATGCTTTCAGTGCTTTTCACCAATCAATGCCACGTAGAATTAAAGCAGTTCTGAAGGCGAAAGGGGGTCAAACACAGTATTAGTATGGTGTTCCTAATAATCCTTTGGATGAGTGTATATATATAATTTGGGGGAACTTTTAATGTCGTCTAAAGACATTTTAAAATTAATATTGCTGGAAATGTATGGGTGATGAAAATAAAATATCAGCATTGGTTCAAAAAGTTTTTCAGTTATGTCCTGTTCCCAACTTTGGCTTTAAGCCTTTCACATTTATGTGTTTGTGGGACTGTTCTTCCAGCTGTTCCCTGTCATCAGACGCTGGCCAGCTGTGTGTGTGTGTGTGTGTGTGTGTGTGTGTGTGTGTGTGTGTGTGTGTGTTCACTTTACCACCAGCTGTCCAGCTTCGTTTCCGGTCCTCAGCTGTCATTTGTGATTTGCAGCCATGCAGCTGTGTCTCTCAAAAGCTTTATTACAGACTTTACAGAATATATAGAGAATTATGCATAAGAAAATCTGCCCTGTAAACACACAACCAATCTGAAAACATTTTGCTTTCTTTTTCCAGGTGCAAATAAAGTCATCGATGTGATTGATGTTGCAAGACAGGCAGACAGCAAGCTGAAGCTGGGAGAGTTTGTGAAATATTACTATCAACCTGAACGACCCAAAGTGTTGAATGTTATCAGCCTGGAGTTCTCTGATACAAAGTACGTATGTGTGCGAAACTGTCAGTTCCTTTTCTATGCAGCATAACTTAACTGCAAATTAACTTTATTCTACTGGTTAAAATAACACAATTTTACTTTAACACTTAGGTCACATTGTTGTTGCATTAAATGACAAAATATCAATCTAAATACCCTTTATTTTTGACTGATATACAATTATGTAGCTACTTTATTATGTACTCTTATAAGTGCTTGTTTGAAATCAGATTTTTGTTTTCTGCTCTATTTTAGGATGTCTGATTTGGTGGAGGTTCCTGAAATAGCGCAGAAGATGTCTTGGGTGGAGAACTACTGGCCTGACGAATCGTTCTTCCCCAAACCATTTGTGCAGAAGTATTGTCTCATGGGAATGAAAAACAGTTACACAGACTTCCACATCGACTTTGGAGGAACTTCAGTGTGGTATCACGTACTTTGGGTAAGAACTGAGGCTTGTTTGATGAAGTGAATCTGTTTTAAGAAGTGCATCTTTGCATACACCATCTAAACGGCTTTATGAGTAATTTGTGGCGCTTCAGTCATGTGATTCCACAGTTCTATAAGTGCTGATAAGCAGTTCCAATTAAATTCTGGTAATTTTTTTGTGTTTTGTGTGCACAGGGAGAGAAAATTTTCTACTTGATCAAGCCGACTAAGGCTAACCTTGCACTATATGAGTCCTGGAGCTCATCACCCAATCAGAGCGAAGTATTCTTTGGGGAAAAAGTCGACAAGTGTTACAAATGTGTGGTGAAGCAGGGAACTACCATCTTCCTCCCCACCGGTGAGAACAGACTTAGCCAAACTTCTGAATCACTTTTTGTGTCCTTTAAAAGATTATGCCCACCCACCTATTTACATTATTATAATCAGAATCAGAATGATCTTTATTCGCCTAGTGTGCGCAAACACACAAGGAATTTATTGTGGTTTTCTGAAGCTCTGGGTACTTTCATGCATACATACAAACATATATTACACAATAGGATAGAAAGAACATTTAAATAAGTAAGATTAAGGTGTACAGATGTGTGCACTGTATATTATGTACTGTATATACTGTGTTAATAAAAATATGTATTAACGTAGTAAGGGTCTATTTATTGCCAAACTCTCAGGTGGCATAAACACCATACGAATACTGATTTATAAATTAAATCAAAGAAGCAGTAATTGGTGTACTAGCTATTTAAGGTGGAGATAGCCTGGGGAAAGAAACTGTTTTTGTCTAGATGTTCTAGTGCACAGAGATCTGTAACGTCAGAAGTGCAAACAGGCTGTGGCCGGGGTGAGAGGGGTCTGTGGTGATGTTACCAGCACATTATCCACTCTGTTGTCCATTATATCATTTCCTTATGCAACAGAACAAACGGGTCAATAATGTTAATTTCTTATTGATCTATTATACATTAAAAATGCATAAATATATTAAATGATAAATATATATATTTTTAATTATATTTAATGGATATTTTTTCATGTTAAATACGTCAGGTTGGTACAATTGTTGTGATATCAAAATTAAGAAACAAGCATCATTGTAATTATTCGATTATTAAAGAAAGCCTTGAGTTGTGTGCCATAAACTTTTATTATTATCATCATCATAATCATCATCATGCAGAAACGAGAACTGGTTTCATAGAGAAGACCCCAGCCACTCGTGACTAACTGTCAAGGTCAATGTGTCCCTTAAAATATCAGATAAAATATCAAAAAATTGTGACAAGGAAAGGTTAGTTCAGGTTGTGTGGTGTGATGCCCCATTTATAAATGTAGTAATTCATTAATTTGTTGTAAAAAAAAACAACTAATAATGTTAGAAAATGATACCTAAGATGTGTACACTCACATGTTCATGGTGTAATGGAAAAGTAGTATTATTTTTTAATTGATGGTTATGTCAAATGACAAATATGTATAAATGAAATTATTAGTGTCTTAAAATTCTTAAAAATGGCATAAATATTTTTAAAAACCATATAGGACTAAAAAGTGTACATTGCTAAGAGCCTAACTAACTCGATTTTTAAGCGACTTTTTCTTTATTTTGGACACATTTGTCATTGACTGATATAACACCATGTATCCTTGATTGAACCCGCAACACAAAATAGGATGTGCGCTTTGGTATAAAAACACATACATGTATACGGCAAGGCAAAAGTAATATCAGGCGGTTTCCCAGGACTCCTGCCAGGAAAATGTGGATCAGCGTCCAACACCGATGACCCTTGTTACAGTGGGATTGTTGGGCAAAAGTCTTCGCTGAGCAACGTGGTAAACAAAATGAAAACACTCTGATGGGCTGTGATATAATTCACGTGCATCTCACCGAATGGAAAGAATGAAAAGTGTCTGAATGCTATTTTAATCACCTATGAGAGGAGCTTTAATTCAGCATACATCTAGAGCTCTATAAATGGTCTTTAACCAGTGCGGAGGTAGTAGACGTAACTCTTGTAGGGGGGAGGGATTCACTTTCACAGCATGTGTGTTTGTGGTGGGTAAAAGCGAGCATGTGGGTTTCCCTCGTGCAGAACGTCACGTATGACGAAGCAGAAATCCCCCTTGTTTAGCAGCATGTCTGCACACGATGGCCAATACACATGCAGCCAGACGGGGAGATAAAACTGATATTTCTGTCAGTGGCAGAGAGGTGTGGGTGTGAGAACTCTATATTTAGCTTTTGCTGATGTGTGTTTGTTTGTGTGTATTACACACTGGTTACTGATGTGAATTGTGTACATGGTATTTTGCTGTCTATATGCTAGATAATGCAATAGGGGTAAAGCTTCTACATTTCTTGTACTCTTCTACTAAAATGGCTCAAATGTTAAAGTGGTTTAAGCTAATGTTTAATGTAAAATAAAATGCATATGACTAAAATTATTAAAATAAACATAAATTGGTGTAGGTCAGCATAAAACAGTCTTTGTTGAGCTCTGAATGTTGATCTCTGTTGCCCTCTGCAGGTTGGATCCATGCAGTGCTCACTTCTCAGGACTCCATGGCGTTTGGTGGGAACTTCTTGCATAACTTAAACATAGGCATGCAGCTCAGGTAAAACCCTTAATGAATTCCTCAATATTTATCCTTTTGATTAAGCTTCTCTATACGGTCTGTACTGTTCCTGTCACTATAGTTAATTTAAGGTTTCTAAACCTATATACCTACCGAGCTGATAAATCTCTCCAACTTCATTTCAGGTGTTATGAGATGGAACGCAGACTAAAGACTCCAGATCTCTTTAAATTCCCATACTTTGAGGCCATCTGCTGGTATGTGGCCAAAAACCTTCTGGAGACCCTTAAAGGTGAGTGGGACAGGACATCTCCTGCAGTGCTTTCGTCTAGGGTAAAAGCACTTACTAAAAACAGATTCAATGTATTTTATTTGTTTACACCTGTCATGTGACCCTTAAACAACATCAAAGAACCGTGAATATGCGAATTTGATGTTAAAATATAGTGTCGCTTATTCCTTGCATAAACATTCCACTTAATAGTTGCAGATGTAGCCTCTTGATGGAGTGAAGATTGAATCATGTTTGTGTGTTTTTTTTTTTTTTTTTCAGAGCTGCGGGAGGATAAATGTCAACCTCAGGATTATCTAGTGGACGGGGTGAAAGCTTTAATCTCATCACTGAAGACATGGCTGAGGAGGGAGGCAAGAGAACGTCCACTTTTACTGTGGCATTATTTTTCTAGTGAAACTCCTGTGGTTGTTCTACATGGTCATTTTTTCTGTGTGCTTCCTCTACAGTTGACTCAACCTAACAGTGAGGTTCCAGACCATATCAGGCCAAGCCATCTCATTAAAGCTCTGACCAAGGAGATCCGCCACCTGGAGGTAAGACACGAGCCTGAAGAAGTCAAGTGGTTTTGAATGGGTGATTTAGACGGTAGTTCACCGATGTTTAGACCGGCATTGTGACGATAAGAGATAGTCGGTGCTATTTGTTTTGCAACTTTATGGGAACAGGTCATTTGTCTTGCCAATATTCTACTTAAAATACATTGAATTCAATTCAATCAATTAATTATTTAAAAACTAAATTACATCACTAAACTAAATCAAATTAAACTAATTAGAAATTATTAATATTAAATCTTGCACACGTCGGAATAAATTACATTAATATTAAACTATAATGTAAATTTAATTAAACAAAATGTAAAAGTTTAACTTATTACACAGTATGAACTAAATGAATTAAAATAAACTTAATTAAATTAAACCTAATCTTGGAGTAAATGAAATTTATATTCAACTGAAGCAAATTTACGCTTAATATTAATTTAAATTTTGTAAATTTACCAGCCTGGACTTTTCATTTAAATTAAATTAAATTGTAATTCTCACACAGCTTGGAGTACATTAAATATGTTCAACTGAAGAATGTACATTTAATATTAATTTAAATTGAATTAAATTGAAAAGATTAAATACATTCTTAATTCTTACCTTGCCTGTACTTATATTAAATAAAAGTAAAATTAATCCTTAAAATGTTTTATTTTTTCCTTTTCCTTTTTTACTAATGTATGCTAATTTAACTTACTATGTATGCTAATTATTATAATGGGTGTTTATACATAACCTTTAACAGCTCCGTGTTATTTTCTTGAACAGGATGAATCGAATAAAGCTGGAAAAACTCAGGGAAGTGCTGAGTGCCCTTCAACACGCTCAGCACTGGAGAAAGGATATCAGGCACGTCGTGCAGCTCGGCGTTTACGAGAGCATCATCATCGACACCACCACCATCATCATCTTCACAGCCGAAAACTGCCCTCTAACTTGGACATCCTAGAGCTTCACACGCTGGAGGTATTAAAGAGACTAGAGGTCGGACCGCTTGAGGAGGTAAGTCTGTTTGAGTCCGATTTTTTCCCCATAATGCAATGCAGCATTAAGCTTAAATTTCTTATCCGTTCTCTATGGCAGCATTAGCCTTCATTATTCCTTATCATATGACTGTAATACAATGCTATCAAATGGTTTTAGAGGGCATTTTCACCTTGATATTAGATAGGTTCACTGCTTTAGCAGCATGCAATTATTCTTCTATTTCCAGTAAAAACATCTCTTGTTTCTTGTAACAGGACCCAGCCTTCAGCTCCAAAGTGAATGGCAAGTTTAAGAAAGTGTCTTCAGTGTCTGCTGTAGCTGTTGATGGTGGTCATGACAACGCCCTGCGCCTGGTGCTATGTGATGGCAAAATTATGAGGTGAGGGTCTCGGTAGCTTCACTTTTTGTGACATTAGATTGTCTGTTTGGCACTAGTTTTTATTGTTAATTGAAGATAAATGTTAATACTAATCAAAATGTTAGTAAAGTTACTATAGTAATTGAAAGAGAACATTTATTGGACATTATAACAAAAGAAAAAAATCCACTTATTTATTATTATCATAAAGCGAAAATATGTTTGAAGCGAAATACATATATAAAGGGATAGTTCACCCAAAAATGATCCCATGATTTACTCACCCTCAAGTCATCCTCAGTGTATTATGACATAATACGAATATCTGAGTTATATATAAAAAAAAGTCCTGGCTCATCCAAGCTTTATAATGGCAGTGAATAGTTGTTTCTGTTTTAAAGTCCATAAGAGTGCATCTATCCTTCATATACCTGCTCCACACGGCTCCGGGGGGTTAATAAAGGGCTTCTGAAGCGAAGCCGTGCATTTGTGTAGGAAAAATTGAATTTAAAACTTTACAAACAGAGAAACAAACTTTACGAAAGACAGGGTCCTTTTTGTTTAGCAAAAAAAATCATATTGGATATATAGATTATAGATTTCTGAAAGGATCGTGACAATGACATTTAAGTAGCTTTTATAAACGTGCATTAAAAAATACATTACTGGTGAGCATCTTGAGACAAAACAATGGCACTGATATATTTTAAGATATGCCTGTTCAAGTTGGTTTCTATTAAAACAGCTCAAACATCCATTTCAGTCTAGGACTATCTTAAGCCTTGTCTGTGAAACCAGGGGAATATTCATTTAATAACTCACGTTTTCTGTTTTGGTCCTCCTTCCTTACAGGGAGAGGTTATCTATCAGTAATGTGACAGCCAAAGTCAATGGAGTGGAAATGTTGCAGTACCATCAACACAGGATAAAATTGGAAAGGATGCCAATGTGCCCACAAGAAAAGGTGAAAAAAGAAAATGGAGAGGATGAATTTGGAGTACACTGCACTATCAAGAAACCACTCAATCATGGTGAGTCGTTTGGAACTGGAGATGTTGCTGCAACCCAGCTTTTGCTACCCAGACTGACTATCCACATTAAATGCAACGTGGAAGTAAGCTATTTTATGTGAATGTGTGAGAAAGTTCTGATTGATTAGCTGCTATAGGGAAAAAGTGCAGTAAAGTGTGTTTGTAATTACTTCAGTATATTAAAATAATATAGTAAGAAACACCGGTTTGAAATATCAAGTAGCTGTTTTGCAACTGAAGTGGATGACACCTGAAGCCAAACACATTCAAGTGACAAATGGTTTCATACAGGCCCTAACCTGCTTTTACGTTAAAAATAAGGTGGATACAAGCTCGAAGCCAGTCTGTGTAAAAACTAGAGCATAATTTTCTTCTGTTGTTATTGATTGATTAGTATGTATTGTTTAGTATGTACATTTGTTTGACCAACATCTTATTTTGTCAGGTCTAACTGTGCAGACAGAACTCAGGACGGAGCCGCCACATGTAGCATCTTCAGACAGTGACTCTGAGTCCGAGGCAGAGGATTGTGCTGAGGTACTGTTGGTTTTGGTTAAAGTCAGGGGTCATGAATTGAGAAATCGAATTTTCCTTGCTCTTTTGACATGAGAGGTCATTGTACTATAAAAATAAACTGTAAGAAACTCAAAACTTCCTCGTTAGACCAAAAACATCTTTTATTGACATCAAGCTCCCAAAACGACTCGTTTCGGATTGTAGAGTGTGACGAAAGACGGCCTCTGCAGAAGATCAACGCCTACTTCTACAGCATTGCCTCTTTAGCCCCGCCCACCGTTTCACTCATGTCATGTAGTAGCAAATACAAGAGAGACGAACACAGGATTATTCCAGCAACAAAACCATAGAGATGCCTCTGAGGATTACGAGACGTTTTTTCAGTGCCGCAACATCGCCTTCCTTGTGATTTATAACATTAAGAAAGCGTGGATGAACTTAATTTTTAACAAAGTTCCAGTTTGTTCAGTTCATTTTACTGCGGATTTATTTTTAAACAAGACACCGTTCGACTCAGGCTTTTCAGAGAGACTGCAAATAAAAGATGATGCAGTGCTGACTATTGGATCTGACAGTAATGTCGCAACACACAAGTGTGAGTAACCGTGTTTTTACCACGTGTCACTGTTACTTTGTCTGTTACGGATCATTTGATGTACTCACTTTATTGAGAACAATGAATATAAGTGACATAAGTGCAACATAATTTGTTTACACGAAACACCACAAGTTATCCTGTCAACTATAACTGTGTTAAATCCAAGACTTATAAAGCATATGTAATACGCATACATGTTTCACAGTTGGCAAGTGTTTCAACTATATAACGAGATAAACACCTTTTCTGTGGCGTCTACGTTTAAACACTAATATAATGTGATAAAATACAATACTACCTCACAAATACAGAAGTAATAAATAATAAAAAGATGATTAACTTTTAGTCTGTCCAGGCTGGAGTGTCCTTGTTATTTGAGATGTAGGTAGGTTTGTCCGACTCTGGCTCAAACATATATGACAAACATTGGAAGTTTTCAATACAATTCCACACGTGTAGCAGGGACATTGACAATTATTTTAATATTCTAAACTGTTACCCAGTCATAGCAGTGGACCTTCACTTCCAAGCCATGAATGAGGCACACCTATCAAAACTTTATAGGTCAAAACTCTCTTTTAAAACTTTGTGTTTCAAAAAGAGGGTCAAAAACTGGATATAAATTAGCCTATTACTTCTAAATTAGGATGTTTTTTTTATGTAAAAATATTGCAAATGTTTATAAGTGGACCTCATATAACAAAGTTTTTTTTATTTTTTAAATGCAGTTCATTACTCCTTTCAAATCATTCTTTTCTGCCATCTCATTCCTGTCTGTCACCCTTTCTTTAAACAGAAACGCTCATCAGAGTCGGGGAGTTCTGAGGAAGAGGATGGCGCGAGCAAGAGAGACTCAGGGAGTTTTGTGGAGCATCTGAGCAGCCGGCCGCATGGCCACCTTAAGCAAGCGTTAAAGCGGTATGACTGCCCTTCATTTCACACACCTAAGAAAACCCACACTGTTTAAAAACTCTTTTTGTGCTAAAATTGAGAACTACTTGTCCACAGAGAACGTCCTACCTCACCGAGCACAGACATCGCCATTCAGGGCATGCTGTCCATGGCGGGGCTGCTGTGTCAGCAGGCATCAGAAGGGGGTGATATTTTACAGCAGCACTGGTGGTCCAGTCAGGGTAACAGTAACAGCAACAGCAGCAGTGACACGTGGGACACCAGCGAACCCTGTTCGGCGCCCCGCAGCCCGGAGGGAGAAGATGGGAGTCTTGGGGAGGAATATTCCTATAGAGAGAGCTCACTATCTCCTCCACTCCACCCCTCCAAAAGACTTGCCCCCACCCCCACGCCCATCAGCAACCAGGCCACTAAAGGTGAGCAGACTGGACTGTTATTATGGTTTCGTACACAAAAAGAATAGTAGTTGTAATATTTGTATTATTTCTTAGAGAAAGTAAAAAAATGTTATAGCCAAATCAGGTCATGTGGTGCAACCAAAATGCAGAAAAACAATTGGTTGGGTTTGTCCATATTTGACCCAAATTTGGGTTAACACAACCTAGCATTTTTTGTGACCTCATGACTTTTTGTCAATAAGTAGTCACTAATTTGACGTTATAATGTATAAGGTTGGGTAAGATTGTAAAATGTCACGTGGTGCAACTCCTAAAATGTAATCATATTTATGAATTAATATAGCTGATGTTGATATTTGTACATAAAAATACATGAATACATTTAGCAAATCATGTTGGAACTACATTTTTCAAAATAAAAAAATGTGAATGAACATTTAGAAAAAATTTAAGAAAATTGAGAATTTTTTTCTAAGATTTTTATTTTATTATGATGTTAACTTTTTTTGGCCTTAAAAATATGTAAAATAAGTTTTGTCTACACATTTATTCAGATTACACCATTTTTAGAGTGATTACATTTGTCAAAACCTTTCTTGAACATTATATAAAGCATATTAAACTACATTTCAAAAAACACTCAAAAAATATTTTTTATATTTTGTGGGGGACAATTATGTTTGCAACAGTTATACTTTAAAGAACATGCTAAACGTTGTATATTGACTTGTCATGTTTTTGTGGTTGTATTGCAGGAAAGCGTCCTAAGAAAGGACAGGTGACGGCTAAACAGAGGCTTGGGAAGATATTAAAAATGAGTTGTCATAAAGGCTTGTTCCTGTAGCATGACAGAGGAAAGAATGAGACTATGTGTAATAAATCAACACAGCTGCTTTTCTTTATACGCTGGGATTATCATCATCATCTCACACACACACACACACACACACACACACTCTCACACACACACTCACACTCACACACACACTCACACTCACTCACTCTCTGTGCATGTTTAGGTGACAGGGTATGTTTAATGGATCACCTTTTTCACCAGTCGCATTAAACACACAACACATTATCCATCCGCGCAGAGACACTGCTTTAACTTGGACAACATTAAATTGTTAACAGCCAAAAGTTTCAAGAGAAAGCACAGAAATGCATGGTCGGAGGTCCAGAGAGCAGCGTGTTCCTACAGGCGGGAAAACGAGCCGCAAAAATGTGTATCACGGGCTGAGGCCTCTCCTCTCCCCCACCCTACCTCTTCTCACATCTGTAGCATGAGTGTCCAGACGCTCACAGACACTGGGACTGTTCCATTGATCCTCGGATTCCCCTCATTATCAATCGGCCTATTTCTCTCTCCTTTTGCTTGTCTCAGGCTGATGTATGAGCTTTTGAAATGGTGCTGATCATTTATAAATCCTTTTCCAACCCCCTCTGCCCCTTTAAGCAATAATTGTACAGCAGTGAGTGATGTATTGATGATTTAGTGGGCCGCACTTTTAGGATGCGCAGAAAGTCCTCTCATGATGGAGCCATCAAAAGAAATCAAGGAGTGGCAAAAAAAAATAACTACACAAATTTCCCTTGATTTGACAGTGTTTATCCTCTTTTTTTGGTCTTGAGTGATTTAAAGGGATAGTTCACCGAAAATGTTCAAATCTGTAATCATTTACTCACCCTCAAGTTGTTCCAAACCTGTATGAATGTAATTATTCTGCTGAAAACAAAGGAAGGTATTTGGAAGAATGTTTGTAACCATGCAGATCTCGGCTGCCATTGACTACCATAGTATTTTTCCCCACTATGATAGTCAACAGCTGCCGAGATCTGCTTGGTTACAAACATTCTTCCAAATACCTTCCTTTGTTTTCAGCAGAAGAATTACATTCATACAGGTTTGGAACAACTTGAGGGTGAGTAAATGACAGAAATTTTATTTTTCGGTGAACTATCTCTTTAAATTAGTATTCTGAGGTATTTTTTGTTGCACCTTAGTTTGTAAAAAGAAAACATTTAAAAAAATATGCTGACAAATGCACTTACAGCACAAGTCTGTTTGCAGTCCTTGTATTGCAAGTGCATCAGATTGTCAACCTTTTTGTTTGCTTGTTTTAAATATCCCGAAAGGTAGTGGAAACCCGGAATAGTCCTTTTACACTGGCAAAATTGAGGAGACTCGTACATTTATTGTCGCACATTTATTCGCCTCTGTCACAACCCAGTGGCCACAAAGAGGTACTGCATCCTAGAGCGCTGCCCCTGAAATACTGTATGTGATGTAGTTTGCAAGGACTAAATATGCTTGTCACGTGATTGACAATGATCTTTAGCTCATTCTGCATAATTTGTGTTCGATTTGCTTTGTTTTAAAATATTTTTTGACTGGATAACTTATTTATTAATTTCAAAGATATAAGGATTTATATTGCATTCTGAGTTTCCTGTTTTTCATTGGCATTGAGTTCTGTAAATACGAGTATGATTTTGAATGTTAAATGAGCTTTTGTTTAGGTTCAGCTTTATTAATTTTGTAGTTAACACATTTAATGCTACTTAATGACTTTACCTGTTAAATTTACCTAGTTGAATATTGTTGCTTTATGTTGTCTTTACCACCTGTAAACGGGACAAGAATTTCAGTGGGGACAAAAAAAAATTGGTGCTTGTGTGTGAATTTCTTAGAGAGGCTATGAAACGTTTTCTCAGGGAACATCAAACAGGTGACATCTTTGAATTCATCACCAGCACCGCCACACAATCGCGTTTTGTACTCGTTTCCACAAACTTGCCAACAAATGTACATATTCCCATTTATTTTTTCGTCTGGGGAATGTAAATCCCAGATACAGAACAAAGTTGTGTCCCGCTGTAAAGTATATAAAAATAATCTCGAGTTTTTGAAAACAGAACAGCACCAACAGATTTTGATTAGCTATTCTTGGCTGTTGTGTTAGAAGTCTGTTGGTTCAGAAAGCAAATGCACTATTTTGGATCTACATGACTTGAGTTGGATAACTGCTAAAACTCAGGCTGTTACGGTTTTGAGTTTTGCTCATTCGCATGCCTTCTATGGTAAAATGTTCCTCTGTTCCCACTTCCTAACCTTCACACCCTTTGAAACTGTCAGCATTCAAACGGCTCATGTCCTTCATTATCTGATCGATCTGGTCTTCAGACAGGTTTCCTATGCTGTGACACATTAATTGTACAGTATTTATTAAGCTCTAGCATACATTTCCATATTCAAACTGTGGTATAGACTTAATGTCACTGTGTCTTCAAATGCTGTGTTCTGTTCCTTCTCTTCAATAGTTCTCTTTGAAAAGTTTTGGATGTGATGGATTTTCTCCAATGCAATGTATATATAAGATGAGGGAAATGTTTTGTAGATTACACTGTTTTCCCCTTCCCTTTACCAAGTGTTAAGTGATAAAACACTGTTCTATTGACAAATCCAAGAGTTGATGGCTTTTATTTATTTATTTAATAATGCAACTTTTACAATTGGACTTGATAATAAGTCCATACACATAACAGGAACTGTCAGTTTCCTCTACAGAAAATGTGCGGGTTTGCGATCACATCTGGTGCACATCTGCAAAGCAGAGAAGAGAAATGTCAGTCATGCATGCTGTGGCAACACACCAGGTAACCACACTGAATAAATAAGCAATTTCGTCCATGTAAAATGACTTAAAAAGTGTACATTGGGGTGTTGAG
This sequence comes from Gobiocypris rarus, assembly GCA_023029165.1. Classification (NCBI taxonomy): domain Eukaryota; kingdom Metazoa; phylum Chordata; class Actinopteri; order Cypriniformes; family Gobionidae; genus Gobiocypris; species Gobiocypris rarus. Next base: position 15,227,442 of record CM040923.1, read on the forward strand.
GGTGAGTCTACTCTTCATCATCAGGTGGGATTCCCAGCTCCTCATCAGTCCATGCCGAAGTGTCCGGCCACGGGAAATGACCCTACAGAGACATTTAGTTAAGTGGCTGGTGGTCTGTTTATTATGCCTAAAAACAAAGGCATTTCATCTTTGCTCTTCAGTTCTGATGCAGTTTCCGCTCACCAGGACGGCGTCATAGTCGTGCCAGGTGTGCCACAGGATCCAGAACCACATGGCACCGCTGAGCAGCTCTGCTTGGAACTTCTGGTTCTTGGTGATTTGAGGAGGTTGTCTGTACTGAGGTTCAATATGAGGACCGCCTCCTGCCCTAAAAAAACCACAGACAGAACCATTAGCAGTAAGTATGACACAATTGAATGGCTAGAGGTACTAATGCCAACCTACAGTATTACAAACAAAGATGTATGTGGTGATAAACCTGTAAGCTGAACCAATTTTATATGTACAAAAAAAGTCAGTTTGGATTTAAATAGACAAATGCTTAAGAGTATATGATTGGATCATTATTGGAGTGATTATGTTTTACTCTTGTTGTTATAATGGCAGGTACTCCAGCACATCCCAAAAACTTTAAATTAATTTTAGCCTGGACTCCAGTTCATGTGTGAAAATGATTCTTCATGCTCTTCTCCGACCATTTTTTCACAATATGAGCCTGATGAATCTTGACATTGTCATCCTGGAATATGGCTATGATTTGTCTAAGAAATGAAAGGCTACACACTGCGTTAGCGTTATAAGAACTGTAGCCAAACATTTAACATACTAGAAACATAATCAATGCAATAATGAACTCCGATGCATTTGACTATTTAAACCCACTGTACTAACAATATAATGACATTCGTTTACTTTATAGAAATGATTCAAGAATTCACAGCAAAAAGACCAAGGTGATAACGTTACCATAGTCGAGTACCGACTTTTAACAAAGGCTATACTATAGTTATATCTATATATTTATAGCCATCTCTAAAACCTGACTTGTTTCGTATATTTAAACTGAAACACTGCAATTATTCTGTTTCATTTAGACGTTATAAGACACAAAATACAGACTTTGCTGGATTCCAGCAGCATGTTTTAGCCTGTTAGCCTTCTGATCATTAACACTCACTTTCTGAGGGTCATCTGCTGAGGTCCCCGTCTGAAGAGCTGCAGGCCGGTTCGGAGGACACCCGCCGTCCTCCCGAGAGAAGACATGCTTATATCGGTGCCAGCACTGTTTTTAAACAACGAGTATAAATCGAAATGACAACGGTGACCAAATAGAGAAATGTCACCTTTACAGGGGGATGTTTCTTTGGCCTGCTAATAACGAGCCCTGTGATTGGTTGCTTAAAATAAGGCGTTTTAATGCTGCTCAGTGTAACTGTTACTGTCTATTCGTTAGAGGGCGCCAAATACCCACTGAGAAAATATCGTATCACTAAAGCTCATTATTTTTATGCGTCGTTGGTAAAACATTAATATGTGTATAAAACGAGTGTCATAATGTAATGTCATTACAGAAATAAACGAAAACTCAGTTTTTCGATCAGTAATCTAAATATATTTAATCTACTTCGTTGGGTCATTTATGGGGCTATATTTATTACACTTTAAACTACATTTTATTAGTTATTGTATGTATCCTTTCTGTTTTTCGGTAGATTATTTTATTGGCAAAGGTTGTAATCAAGAGAGAAGAGATTCTTCTTCTCGTGTAGCCTTCTTTTATCATGTATTGTATGGCAAATACAGGAAGAACTCCAGATTTTATTCATTAAAAGAAGAAACGATTAGGAAATTGTCTTTACACAAGTGTGTTCATTCAGACTCTGATAATAATACAAAGAAGACAAGTGATAATTATGTGTGAAATAGTACTTTATTGGCACAAACGACAATAAAACTAAACAAAATGATTAACTTAATATAGCATCATCTGGCCATCTCTTGTCCAGGGCTGTTTCCCAAAAACATCAAAAGTATATTCCAGAACCATTGCCACAAACATGATTTTTCTATATAATAATAATAATGCAGCCTATGGATAATTATGAAAATAAGTTGTTCATAAATAAATGTTCATCTTGAAATATTACTAACAATAAAAGCGCTCTGTTTACCGTCAATCTAAATAATGCTGGGTTGTTTCAACCCAAATTTGGGTCAAGTATGGACAAATCCAGCAGTTGGGTTAAATAGTTTTAATTACATTTAACCCAGCGGTTGGATTTGTTCATAGTTGACCCAAATTTGGGTTGAAACAACCCAGCATTTTTATTTTAAGTGTTATAAAATCATTTCACAGCAAAGAGACACGTGAACCACCACAACCTTAAGGTGAACATTTATACTAAAAGGCCTTTTACTTGCTAAAAATATTTGTTTGGAGCATGTTGATCATTTAGATGTAGTTTTGAAGTTATATTGCAATAAACTAAATAAAATTAACCCTATAAAGGCATTCTGTATCATATTTGAAAAACGCACAATGATACAGAATGGCCTTATAGGGATAATTAAGTTAAAACTATTTAAGTCCCTTGGAAGATTGCTGTGGCCCCTAGTGAGACCTAGACCCCTGATTGAAAACCATTGCTCTTTACCAACCATCAAAGCTTTGAGATGATTTGGCAAGTTGGCCGTTATGCACCGGTCCTGGAACAAGAAGTTTGACCGTTTCTAAGACATAATGCATAGAGTGTATTGTGTTGGTAGTATACACTGTGCCTTTAGGACACCTTGTGCCACTTTTATCGCTCTTGTGTCCAGCTCATGTATTGGACAAAAATAATAGTAACGAAATTGCTACGAAAATTAATAATATAACAGGCAATTTGAGCTTAACTTTCTTGAGAGAGCTATTATACAAAAACAAGTAGTCACGAAGCAGTATAGAAAATATACACCGTATAGAAAATGCTCCAATACGCCATTTACTAATCATCATCATCATCCCCGGAGCAGCGCGGAGGAGGCGTGGGATCATCGACAACATGGCGGCTATGGAAACGCAATCAATGAAAAAAAGCGAGCAGCTCAAAGCCACACGACGTTACCAAACAGCACTCTTAACGAACGCAATAAACATAGTTCTCATGCAGATATTATGGCATCGCATACCAACGACATGAAACTTCGGCTGGGATGTTTTCTGCATTCGTTTCCTGCGTCAAAACAGGAAGTGCGCGCGCTCCCTCGGCTGAATTCTTTTGTTGCAGCGGCTCATATGCGGCTGTTATTGTGACGTAACAGACGAAGCTCTTTGTAGTCATATAAGAGCAGCAGCAGCAGCACGTTCGCTTGCCCGTTTAGAGCCAAAAACACATTATGCTAGGATACGAGTATTTAAAACATGCACTGCCAGCCAACAATGGTGTCCGAATAGCGAACGAATGGCTGAAATTGCCATCCCAATACAGGGCATTACAACACATCAACATTTTTAGAAAATTATTACTTTTAATAGGTCAATAGCTATGCATGTCATTAAGTTTTAATCACAAAAAGGACCATGTAATTACGTCATGACGCAAAAAAGAGAAAATATTCACTGAATCGTTTATAATCGGTTCTTTAAAACGAACCACCGAACGCCCAAATCAACTACTTTCCAATGTTCCGGTGTCAAAAGCCCATTCAAGTTTTTTTTTATTATTCATCAACGTGTATTTTAAAATACACGGCTGATGACGTACTCTTAAGGAGCTCAGTCCAGTTTTCGGCAATGATATTTTCTGGAAAGACCGTGACCCCGCCCAATGTGAGCTTTGTGCAGTGCTGCGAGCGAGCGAGGACGCCATCTTCGATTTTTGTGACGCGAAACGAACGAATAATGTGCATTGCAACCTCCGTGGAAGGGCTCTTCTAAAACGCCGTGTTTCTGAGATCCGTTGAGCTTTAAGTAAATCAAATGGTTAATGAGATTTGGAGTTAATGGCACCCTACTGTCGTCCACAAACACGGTCGGATCTCCGGGTGCGCCGCTCTCCCCTCGCAGCTCAGTGCCCGCCCACTTATGGAATTCAGATGATGTCATCGGTAGCCAATCAACGCCGAGAAAACAGAACAATGAGCGTATTATTGGTCAAGGGCAATGTCATTCATTCTATTCAGGAAGGCCAGGAGGGGGAAGAGCGGAGAAATTCGCCATTTTGAAAGCGTAACAAAATGAACGATATCGACACTGAAATAATACCCTAGCTCCAGAACTGGTTGAATGTTGCCCGTCTTAATATCCATATATAATCTCACTGTCCCAAAAGCTAAAACCTGACGATGATTTGACTGGCGTAGGCAATCCTGTGCAATATGACAGCTCGATTTAACTATCTCTTTAGCTTCGTTTTCCTTTCAACTGTGTAAATTCGATGATCGGCGCGTCACATCGCTGTTTTCTGCTTTGTCTTGCTGTTTCTCCACTCTGCGTTGCATAGCTCTTCAACTGCAAGTGGTTGGTTTTATAGCACATACTGCGCATGCGCAGGAGGATGCGGTTTAGATCCAGTTCAGCATGGGGGAGGGTGTTTGTTTGTAGGGTGAGTTTCTCGGATGAAGCCGTCTGCTTGAAAAGCAATTTGGAAACTCCTGCAACAATATGACATTCGTTTACTATAAAATTATACAGGACAACAATTGTAATAAATGTGTAAATATGTGTATTATATCTCAACGTGAACTTGAGAGACTGTGGGCTTGAAAGGATTTAACTAAATGGGGAAAAAAAGGAGTGGGTCTGTCCGTAGCCAACGGAAATATTGCCGTTTCATTACTCTGCAGATGTTTGTGTTTATACTTGTGGTCATCTCACTCCAGTTACCTTGAGCAGAGTAAAAAAACAACACTGCACTTGTATAAAGGGTTACATAACAGATTTGCAGCCATTTACTGTTTTGGGCCTCACAAGTAGGTGTTCGTATTCAACCATAGTAGGCAATGACTTGCGTAGGCTGCCTTCTGCTTTGTTTTCACCCAATTCTTAAAGCTCTTTTTATTATTTCATAAATGTTTTGACATTTGAATACCTATAACGGGGGTAGGGTTCCATAAAAGGAAATGCGAGTAGGAAAGGGCTGACAATTAGACTTACACATCAGGAACCTATAAAAAAAAACTACCACCTACACATGTGGATACAGATTGTTTTATCATATCAAAACATGCAGATATGTAAGGAAAATACAAGGTCTTGGCAAAATTGAAACCTTTTTACCAAATGTATTTGTAATGGTAGGCACTAGCTTGAACACAATAAACACCTGTATTATTCATTGTTCTTGGGTTTAGAGATTTAGAAAAACTTTGGGATGCACTATTTGTGGTAGTACCTGAAGGACACCTCAAATCATGTGGCTTACTGTACTATTACTTTTATTTTACCAATTGTATTTTTGCCTGAAGTCAAAGAAAGGCCCAAAGCCATATCAAAACCAAAATATCAACCATTCAGAACACCTTAGCAACTGCACACTAAAACATCACAAATGAAGTGCCATACACTATGCACTGTACTGTAAAATGATGCAGGGCTTCAGACTAACATGTGAGAGCAGTATCACCAGTGGCACCAAGTTGTACAAATGGTGGCATCAGCAGCTGTGGTGGCACTTGATTGGGATTTGTATTCGTACAAGTAATTTACTCATATTATTACTGTTTTGCATTAATAAGTGCAGTTACTAATAATACTATGTCTTTATTTCTTGGAAATGCGTATCTGATTAAATGTACGATTGTTCGTCTATAGTATCTGAATGACAGCTTCAGCTTTACTTGCTTTCTGTTTCAATCACAATTTGAAGAAAAGTTTTTGTTTTGTATGTGACTTTTCCTTCTTCAGCACCAAAAAGTGCCAAACTTTGAGAAAAGTTTATTTCATGATGATTTTATAATGTTTAAATATAATTTCAATAGCATGATGTGTATATATATATATATATATATATATATATATATATATATATATATATATATATATATATATATATATATATATATATATATATATATATATATATTAGGGGTGAGCATACATAATTTTTTTAATCTAGATTAATCTCACTGTGATTTTGAAATTAATCTAGATTAAAATGGCTCGTTGAATTCTGCCAAGGCATTCAGAATATGTGTGCTACCCAAATGACTGGTGCTTTCACACTTGGTTCGATTGCCGGGACCGAACCCGAGTTCGATTGCTCCCTGGACCGTGTTAATATTATATTTTTGGGTCCGAAACCGGGGTTCGTTTGCGTCATCAAAGCAGCAGCTGTTTACCCCGTTACTTGGTAACGACGTCGAGCGAGGAGGTGGCAGAATGAATAGCGTTGTTCACCTAACTTTTATATTTTTGTTTTTGAACCGTTAGTTTTGTTACCAAAGCTTCAGTACGTAATGGCACTTGCGTCTATCTGCCACGGATGTACTGCAAATGCTCTAAAGAACGCTGACGACGAGCAGAAATTAGATTTACAGTTCTCTGCTTGCAGTATGTCAGTCACGCTCGTCAGGAATCGAGTGCGGTTCGCGGGTGCGCACCCGAGTTCGAAAGACAGCGTTCATGGTTGATGTGGTAATTTCACAGTAGGCATACACGCAGGTTCGAAGACTCGTTCTCGCTCCCTACAGTGCAAATCGGCTAGGTAGCTATACATCCGCGCTAAAAAGTAACTGTGAAAGTCAGCATAGCTTGCGACCCAGCCCCCAACCCAACTTTGAGAATAGATTAACGGCAATATTATTTTTATCGCCTGATAAGAGTCTCACGTTAACGCAGCACGTTAACGCCGATAACGCCCACCACTAATATATATATATATATATATATATATATATATATATATATATATATATATATATATATATATATATATATATATATATATATATATATATATATATATATATATATATATATATATATATATATATATAGGGGGGCAGAAATGTCTAATAAGCCAAAACAATTTTCCAGGGCCATATAGCTAGGGTTGTTACTATGGGTCCCCCTTGGTTGAAATCCCTTCTAGTGACGGTCCTGAGTGCTCCTTTGCTGCCATCCACTGGTTATAGTGATAATTCAAGTCTATTTTGTTTGCCAAGTGTTTTCCCACATCTTCAAACTTTTTTTTACAAATGTTAAACATATACTTTTAGTTAACAAATAATGTTTTTGGTCATCACATTGAAAATAACAATTAAATTGGATAATATAATAATAGCACTTTGAAGTGCTGAGAAAAAGTTGTGTGAAAAACTTGAAAGATCTTAAATAGTGCTTGCATTTCACTGTCAAAAGGTTGTATAAATCCTTAAATGAATAATGTAAAAGTATTTTACTATTCACAATACCATAGTTACAGTTAGGCCACGTTTACACGTTTATAGCCGGGTATTAAGAGAACCGAATATTTCCCCGCCTCCGTTTTAAAAAATAACATTGTGCACACAACATCGTTTTCAAAAAAGTTGTCGTTTACATCAACCCGCATAAATACGCCGCCGAGCGCCATCATAACTATGCCAAACCTATGGGTGGCAGTGTAGGGAGAAGGATAAAGCCATGCAAGCCAATCAGAATCCTCAAAATCGACAACAACGAATAGCACAAGTGACTTCCTGTTCCTTTCAAAACAACAGACATGGCGCGGGATTCGTTCGTGTGGACAGACAGCAAAGTGGAGTTACTCCTAAATGTTGCGTTAGTACAGCAGTTGTGTTTGCAAATGCAAACAGGCCAAAAGCGTTTGCACAATAGTAAAAATGAGTACCACCTTAACAGCATCCATGATCAAACAAACTGTAAACATAGGGCGCTCACATGACGTAAGCATTTTCTGGCGCATAATGTGACGTTTGAGAACCTAAAAACCTGTTTCTTCCCGTTGACATGACAACACATAACCAGCACTGAGTCCACACTTTCGTGACAAAATGCCACTTTCACTGTAAGGGTCAAATGACAACTGGGACTCCAAACTGACACGTGTATGCAGCAGGCATTGTAAGTTCACAAGACTGCAAGTGCACAAGAAGTGTGCCATGTGGGACAGGGTCTAAACCTGTTCCGAGCTTGTGTTGCCTTTTATTGGTCCAAGTTATCAGTTAGGTGGCATCAGTGCGATCTCTGAACAAAATTTAGTCGCACCAGCAGGAACACAGATCACAAACTGCAATCATTGGTCGCAGTATGGAGCCCTGCTGCTAGCCCTTCCTCCTATGTACATAAAAAGGTGCAAGAAGTATCCAATATTCCACACTTCGGCTGTACATTCACTATTTCCTCGTTTGGGGGACATGGCCCACAAAGGCTCACCCTTGGCATTGGCCATTATGGATGCCATCTTCTGGAAGGGAATTAATTTGGTGCACTGCTCACAGTACTTGGGTATTCTGTAGTGGCTAGTTGTTGATTATACATATCAGTTGTTGGTTATGCACTCATTCTTGAGGTCCATTGTGGGATTGATTGTTGTCTTCTCAAATTGTACATTATATAGGGGCTTACGCACTGGGTAGTTCTAGAAACTTATTTCTAGGGACTAGAAACCAGGGGGGTTCCCCAAGAACTAAATGTTCCCCTAGATTTCCTTTGTTGCATTCACACCACCAGTAGCCACGCTTGTGGTTTTCCTCCCTTGTTTCAAGAAATATCCACGTACACACGAGAGCACTGAAACCGACTCAAAATGATGTAGTATACATGCCAGACAAGTGTGTGGCGCTGTAATTCTGCCACATAAATATACTAAAAATGGGTAAGAGGAGTTGTGGCTAGAAGGGGTATAGCAATGTTAGGAGGTGAGGCAAAAATCGCACAGTAAAATAACAATAAATAAATTTGCAACTTACCAGATGTGTTTTATTAACGCCTACCCTAAAACTACCCTTACAATAATGCAAGTACAGTAATTAAATTACGCAATATTGATGTGCGCATGTCCACTGCCCGTAGTTGTATCCCGATCTAGTCTTTTGCGTTTGGGACGTGGTGTGATGACATCAGCGTTTCACAAAATATAGGGATTGGCTGTACACACGAAAACGCAAGGGTGTCGTTTTCAGATTTATCCACTCTGGGACTCAGTTTTAAAAAATATTGTTTTCATGCTCCCAAAACGCCGGATCCGTGTGGACGAAAAGCTGATACGGTACAAAATGTATGCGTATACAGCTAAACGCGTCTCCGTGTGGACGGGGCCTAAGTGTATTAAAGTCACCATGAAATCCAAACTGACAGTTCCAATTTCAATGGAATATTGCCATATTTTTTGTATTGATTTATCTATGTACATCGTTATTTAAAAAAATAAAGTCCCGCCTTACTGTTTTTGTTTCTTGTTCGAGAAGCAGTTTCACTCGGATATACGTCACAACAGGGAAGAAAAGACTAACTTACGTTTCATGCTGACTTACCAAAGGGTGATTGAGTGCACACCACTCACACTATTTATACTGCAAAATGGCACAGAAGCACGTGAATTTGGACGCACCTTAATTCTGCTATGGCAGTTAATTTTTCTTAAGAAAATGCCAAAGATAAACATCTAATCCATTTTGAAAGTCCTCTTGAGGTCAGGGTTTCTTAATATTAGTGAGCCACTGTGATCTTTAAACGCAGTATTTTATTTTTTTTCCTTCTTTAGGCATTCATCTCGCTAGGCCAAGCCTTTACAAAGGCTGACTTCTCTCCACAGCGGGCTGCAGTCAGACTCCTATGTTTGGACTGTATGATGAGAAGAATGCGCGCTCCCATTTGCCGTGGATGAACTCTCTTCTGCACGCGCCCCTGAGGTTCTGCTCCGGGAAACCCCGCGGAATGTATGGGCGGAGCGCGCAGTGACAGAGAGCCGGGCGGGGGTGCGCGGGGGGAGGCGGAGTCACGGCACTTCTGCCAGGGCCGCCATTTTTGCACAGGGAAAAGAGACAGGATAGAAGGGATCCAGTTTCTAACTGTCGGCACAGATATGGACAAAATTAACAGGTTTTATTAGACTTAAACTGTACGTTTGGATTAGAGCACCACGAGGCGAAATACAAGTGCTAAATAGCGCGATTTGTAAAGCTTTGTTACACATCCGCAGTGGAGAGCGAAGTATTGTTTTGGTTGTGGTAGATCAGGCGGCGGGGTCTCACCCGAGTCCCCCGTGTCTTTATTCACAGTTATTACAGTGGACATCAACGGTAAGTACCTGCTAAAATCCTACAGCTGTCTGTTTGTTTATTAGAGAGGGTTGTTTAGTGCCAGTGACTAACAGACTTGCTGAAGAGGGTCCATCCATTTGTAGATGCTGAAACTGAGGCTTTCATGAGCTGGTATTATCAGTTTACCTTCAAATTAGTTGTAATTGCGACGCTGCTGTGTATTTGTCAGCCCTCCTTTTGAGGTATAAATCCCACCTGGCTTGCTGTAAAGAGGGCAATCCGAGCAGTGTGTGTGTGCGTGTATGACTTAATTTAGCAGCTAAAGTGGCTAGCTAGCTCACACCCACATTTAAAGCTTCACACAAGGAAAGATCTAGGATTATAATGCTGTTTTTATAAAGTTAACAACCAGGGAAGCTGCACACAACAGTGGCGGAAACTCGTCGTTTCTCTTGCGTTGTCGTAAAGCTGCGAGCTACACCAGCAGCCACTGGAGAAATGCTAGCAAGTTAGCCAACCAAGAAAGAAACCGATCAAGACTCTCAGTAATCTCTTTACATGCTGGGATGTGCAACAAAAACTGCTTTGAGTAATTTAATTGTGGGGAAGTCGTGGTCACGTCCCACGATATATTACTCCCGCCACTTTTCTTCAAACTTGATGCTCATATACACGTTTACGACTGTTTACACGTGTTTTAGATGTGTGTTTTAGAGAATGAGAGGTGTGAAATGTTTAAAATGGCACGTTGTGCTCTGACAGAGCCTGCAACAACAGGGCTTTTGTTTACACCTTTCAACTCCAGTTACCAATTCACTAGGTCCACTCTTACCCCCATACCCAGCCCACGAATATACACTTTAAAGCATAGTGACTGACATTATGTATCAAGTATTATGACCCTCTAAAATACGTTGAAGTGATTTTTTAAGCTGCTGTTTTTGGATTTCCGCTAGTCGTTGCTCGGAATATGACTTGGTACTGCTAAGCACAAATATAATGTGTAGATTTAGCAAAGAGGGCATAAGATGAGCAACTTGTTTAGTTGCTGTCTGATGTGTTCTGTGTGTTGATAATGAGTGCTGCAGGCGTGGGGGAGGGGGTTCGGGCTCGGTTCATGTAGTCAGATCTGCTTTAGCTTCTCCTCAAAGTGGACCAGAGCCGCGCTGCTTTACAAGCGAACTGCGCAGTTGTGCCATTTATAGTGAATAATCAGTGACTCGACGCGCTTTTAGGCTGAGAAAGATTTGGGTTGATATTTATTGTTGGAAATTTGATTTATACGTCTGTGTAAGGAAATTAAGACGCTCTAGTGTTTCATATAGATGCGCATTAGCATAGCAAGCTAAGCAGTTAGCTTCACCGACTAGCTTTTCGCGTGGACGTTTAATTAGTCGACCCGACGCGATTAGTTCGGCTTTATAGACTTTCTAACAGATTATTTGGACGTTTAAACGCCAAACGAAATTGTTAAAACCCACTTTCCCGCTCAGACAATCGAGTGTATTGTGAGGTGATTTCAGGCTGGCTAGTTGTCGTCAGTCAGAATCGCTAGCTACGCAGAAACGACGCAAACACTTCGTTCCAGCACAAAAACAGCGCATTTGACAAATAGATACTTAAGCATGTGTGAAAAGATGGGTTTCTTGTTATCTTGGCCGTTTTCTGTCAAATATCAGCGAGTCTTCGAGCGCAGTATTTCCTCTCAGGTGCTTAGTGAAAATGGCGGATGAGTTGATGTTGTGGTAATGAAAGCCTCCACACCCCTAGATCAACTCTCACACACTGCAGCGCCAACACACTCACCCACAGGCAAGTGCACAACACACACCAGAAGAATACAGTGCCGTGTTTCACCAAATATGATTACAGCCTGCGTTTAGCACACAAACTGAACTATATGAGTGTGCTAGATATGCAACGTTGTTGCTAAACCTTGATAACCATCATCTTAATCAAAGTTGAGCTCATTCATGAAGCACAGTATAATAAACAAGTTCCATAAAAAAGGTCTCCCCCTCAAATGGTGGTTTTCATGTGGATAAGGAGATAATTTGTGTCTTAAAGATAGTGTGCTAAACATGAGAGAGATATTGGTAAGATGTCACACCATAGTTAAAATAATAAACAACATGCAGCTCTTTGTGGAAGGAACAAAAGGGGATTTATTACCCTAACTCATCTTTGTGTTTTATAGTAGCTCAAATTCAGTCAGCAAACAACTAATCTTGTTCCTATCGTTTTACATCTTAATAGGTTTTAGAGCTTGGTGGTATATATATTGTTGATTCAATATAAAGCATCAATCAATAGAGATGTTGCTATTTCATGTATATTGTTGGATGTAAATATAGTTACATAGCGTTGGACTGCTTAAAGTTTTTGGTCGCTTACAGTGATGAATTAAAAGCCTCTCTTAGCATGTGATCCAAAATTAAGTTCTGTTTCAAGGCTTGTTGCGCTAGAACATTTGAAAACACTTGGGGTGTGCACGAATAGTTGAATATGAATATTCGGATATTCAATCTATAATAATTAACTGAAAAATAAAAATACTATCCTAATTTTGCTACATGTTGCTTTGCTGTCCGTAAATGCAGTGAATCCATTATAAATCTGAAGCATGCAAACTAAAATCTAAATGCATTGGGTGCTGCTGGGGAGTGTGTAAAAAAGATGACGACAATGTTGTCATCTGTGTCAAGGTGCAGGAAAGTTTGGAATTACTTTGATCAAAATTATCTTACAAAAGGGTATAACTGTTGTTCAAATGAATCATGTCAGGTGAAACTGAGTTATAATCTTATCACCCCATTGAGTAATCACATGAAATAAAAAATAAAAAAACAAGCCATAATTATAAACCAGTCGAATGAGGAAAGACAGCTGTCAATCACTGCATTCCTGACTACAGGTAGTGGCGAGCAAGCAGTGAAGATAACTTACAGCTAAATGCTCTTGAGACATATGCTTCCTTTAATTTTCATCGAGGGAGATGGATTTAGCAACAGAAAACACAGTGCTTGTGTATAATCATAAGCATGTTCACATATGATGACAAAAATGTAGATTAAAAAATGTCTTTCTCATTCAACTAAATAGGCCTATTCAAATAATTTATGAGCTGAAATATTAAAATACAATATATTTAAAAAAAGCCCAACGTTAGAATACACACACAATTGTCAAAATGTTTGCTCTGGCAGGTATTCACATTTACAGAGTCAGTTATGTCTTGAATATGCTAAGAATTTTTTAATAAGAATTAGTGTAAATGTATTTAATAGAGTGATGACTGTGTATATACCTATATTGTAACTTGGAGAAGAAAAAACGGTTTTACATTTTTTTGTCTTTTATATTTGTCCTATTGTTTGTTCTTTGCGTTTTTTTACTCCCACACATAAGAAGTCAAAAGTAACTATTGTGATTATATTGTTATCTTGACACAATTTCTCATATTGTGAAATAAGATTTTGGTCATACCACCCACCTCAAATACATTCTTCAGTCACTAGTTTACTTTACTGGAAAATACAGTTCTATGAAAGGTTTTGTTCCAGAAACCTATATGGGTTCATTGCCTCACCTAAAGACTGAACAGGAAACGAGATGTTGCTCAAGCTCACGCACAACCATCTATATCTGAAAACTACACGGCAATAACAGTGTTGGTTCAGCAATCGCACTGAGGAGTATGACTTTATTTGAGGATGCCGTTAAGTTTACTGCAGCATAGAAAAGCACAACCCACACGGCTGTGTCATATTTCTCTCATGATTACCGCTGCTCCCTCCCTCTGGTCAGCGGGGAGTTTACAGGTCCAGAAGAATGTGGTTATTCATCAGAGTGGTTTGATGGGGTAAACATGGGCCCTAATGCTTAATGAATAGACGATGATGCTGCAAAATGTAATCTTGATCTTGGATAGGAAGCAGGCGAGGGACTGTTCATGCGTGAACCGATTGCACATCATCTGGGGGGCTTCAGTTATCCAGTGGCTCAAGCCATCACGCCATATTGGATGCTGATGTTTGTTTTATCACTTTTAATGTGCCTGGTTTCTTTCCTTCGGCCTGATGCATATGTTGTTGTAGCTTTTGGGGGCAGGTGGAGTGGCTTACAGGGTCAAGCTGTAAGATAACAGCTGTGACTCGATTGTTTCTCCTTTGACATTGACAAAGACCTCCCCTCCCGAGCTCTCCTTTCACCTCACCTCCACTGGTCATGGCAGATGCATGACTTTGTGTAAAGTTTGTCTGGGTCCGTCCACTCATATAACTGTGTGGGTACCGCTCAAGGCCTCATCCTGTGTAGCATATGTTACATTAACATTGTAAAAGTGTTTTCGTCAATAGAAATCACTCACTTGCTGTCTTTAACCACAGATCTGTTGGCACTACGGTAGTGTTTGAAAAGGCTTTCTGTTATAAAAACCAAGGCGTCGCTCCAACAGCTTTTTAAAAATGCCAATATGTAGCATCTAATGATTGTGCGTGTATTTTTCTTTTCTTAGCCGCAGTGTGAGGCCGACCGGCCTCTGTGGTGCAAACTTTGGCAGCCACGGAGATGGTGATCTGAGACATTTGCCAAACACATGCTTCAGACCCTTTTTCCCCATGACACCATATTAGGCTGAGCTTCAAGATGGTTTCAAAGACATTAATCGGTTTTTGATTGCATAAATACTGATTTGCTTTAAGAACTTTATTTTTTTCCCCATCTGTGGCTCCTTTTTTGCATGGAAAAGCTTGCGTCTGGCCTTGCATTCAGATAACGAGAGGAGCAGACCATGTACAGTACAGGCTGTGGCTTTCTGACAGGCGTTTCCTGTAGGTGGAGGTCCAATCGTTGGCATGTAGTGGTGTGACATCACAATGAGGCTGTGCAGCTGTACGAAGAGGATGGAACATCAGCCTACGCACATCAACACACAGCTCACAACTCCGACAGCGATGCTAGAGAAAAGTGATCCATGCAGAGTGCGGCGCAGAAGCACGCTTAGCTGCACTAAACTGGTTTGTTTTTAAAATGATGATAAATGTAATGCAAATCAACCAAGCTGTTGTCTTATTTGACGGAAATAGTGGATGAACTTGAGGAGTTCAGAGTGAACACTTGACTTGATCTCCTGTTTTACATAACCTGTCATTTAAAAGGTCAATGCACCCTAGGGATGCATGGAAAAGTGAAGGTTGTTTGATGACTGATAACAAGTGAAATCTTGTACTTTAACATAATAAAGCCATTAGCCTATTGCTTTCACTTAAATACCTAAAATATTGCAATTCCTCTTAGCATAAACAACTCTACAACAGCTGCATTCACCATCCTGTCTCATTCTTTGTCATGTTGTCATGACACACTTGCATCCTAGCCTCACTGCGCATGGGTGACTCGGAGCTGTGTGTGTGGCCCTGGGCAGTGTCTGTTTGTTCTCTGTGTTGACAGAGGGATGGAGAAGTGAAGTACCCCCCTCAGGAGAGATGAAGGTTAGAAAGTGAGAGAGAGAGGCAGGTGGCTTAGAATCGTAGTCTCAGGTGACGCGTCTATGATCGCATTGCGCACACTGGTACCAAAACATTCTCCTTACAGAGTACATGCAGGTTGCTTGACTTATAAGATCATAAACCTTAAAGATACCATGTTTTTATATTTATTGCCCATGGTTTATCGACCTAAGGTGTGATGAAGGCAGTATGATGGTAGCTAGTTCCACCGGGAGGCCTGTTAGTTCCGTAAGGTCACGTGAGGGACGTGCAGGGAGGAGCTGTGGGCTCAGGTAACATGTTTTTGTTTGCTGGCTGTAACCGAGCTCTCTCAACGGGCCCTACCTGCATGACAGGTGTCCCATAGAGCAGGCAGACTAGGGAGCAGCACTTCATCCTACTCATTTATAAATGTGTGAATGTCATTGTGGGGTGTTTGTGATGTAATGGTGCGAGCCAGGCATGAAATCGATCATCTAGCTGTGACATCACAAATTCGGAATGGCCCAGACTGTTCTTTTCGCCCATGGCACTATTGCATTTGATTGATTCGGCCCCTGTACATCCAGACATGCTCTAATGCTCCAAAACGGACAGTAAACTAAGAGGAAATAAATTGGTCTTGGTTTGTTTTTGGGTTTTGTGTTATGGATGTGAATGATACCTTACTTTGTACATCTTTTGGAGAAGAGCTGTGCTATTATTTTTCTAAAGGGTCACCCTCACAATCTCTTCGACTTGTAAGAGGGACACAAGAATATCAGAGTCTTGGAGTTGGGCTTTTTACACTCAGGCCGGTGTGAGTTTCACCAGCATTACTCACATTTAGTTTTCTTCCTAAATAAACTCTTTGCTATTTGGGGATGTGCATCATTGATTTTGTTTGTCATATGTCATCCTTATCTAATTTAAGAATGTCAAGTGCCTCCTCTCTGACCATGGTGGAGGTGCACTGTGGTCAGCCACTTGGCAGACCGTAGCATAGGAGACATTAACCTCATTAACGTTTGTTAGAGAAGCAGAGATAAAACACAGGCCGGAGACACATCCTTGTTTAGTGGCCC
Organism: Gobiocypris rarus; assembly: GCA_023029165.1. Lineage (NCBI taxonomy): Eukaryota > Metazoa > Chordata > Actinopteri > Cypriniformes > Gobionidae > Gobiocypris > Gobiocypris rarus. The sequence goes on from CM040923.1 coordinate 15,244,144, forward strand.
AAGTCAAAAGAGCCCACCCTCAAGTGTCTATGGTGTTGTGACCTCTAGACAATGTGGCTCAAGTCTATGGGTTTTTTCGACTCTTTTATGGTCTGCCAAGTCATTATTTGACTCTGCAGCATAGATGTTTAACAGCTATTAGGGATTGGTACTTAAGTAAGAAAAAGTGGTAAACGCCACTAATAACAGATTATATTCAAATATGAATTTCTCTCATCTTGCTTCAAAGCAATAGCTGGCCGTTGGCCATGATTGTGCTCCGATTGTGGCGTATTCGTCTCACTGGAAGAGATGCGAACAAGGTGATACAACCTCGTACCTCATGCATCTTTATCAATGACAGTGAGGAAAAGCTCTCGGCGTGCGTTCATACATTTTTGAGGCACGTGGTTGTGTAAAGCCTCAGTGTAGTGTAGGCTGTGATGACTCAGCCAGCGAGAATGGTGTGAAGTCACATCACCGGGGCTAGCATTTGGAAGCCTGCTCTATTTCCATCTCTCCCCGCTGAAAATCAGACAACGCAGACAAGGAAAATTACTGTGGGAGAGAGAGAGGGAGAAACGGGGAGAGAAAGGGAAAAAAAAAACGTGTTGATACTCCTGCTTGAGTCTGTGGGTTTCCCTGTCCGCTGTAGCGAGCTGCCGGAAGGAGGAGCTTCTCGTACGACATTGTGTCCATACAGAGAGAGTAGGAAAAACAGTTGGATTCAGGAGGCTGTTTTTGTGCCAGAATTGGTCCTCGTATTCCGCAGCAATCTCCCCCTTTTCTCTCCCTATTCACCCCTCCCATCTCTTTTGAGTGTGAAGGGTTTATTTAGGAAGTGCAGAGGGGAGGGAATGAAATCCGGGTAGGGCAGGGAAACATTCTCTCTCTCTCTCTCTCTCTCTCTCTCTCTCTCTCTCTCTCTCTCTCTCTCTCTCTCTCTCTCTCTCTCTCTCTCTCTCTCTCTCTCTCTCTCTCTCTCTCTCTCTCTCTCTCTCTCTCTCTCTCTCTCTCTCTCTCTCTCTCTCTCTCTCTCTCTCTCTCTCTCTCTCTCTCTCTCTCTCTCTCTCTCTCTCTCTCTCTCTCTCTCTCTCTCTCTCTCTCTCTCTCTCTCTCTGGCTCGTTCCTCTTGAGTGGCAGACAGTTTTTCTAAAGGAAATGGGCGTGTCGGAGGCAGTCTGAATGCTCTGATTTAGGCAGGAATGCTCTACTGTACTAGATTTTTTTCCACACCTCCATTTTGCATTTTTAAGGAGGGGGTCATCTGCTGGATGTGTGTGCGAGTGTTTCAGAGTTAAGAAAGGGTACATCTGGGCATCCGGAGAAGATATGTTATGGTTATCTGTGTGTGTGCGCAAAGAGGCAGTGCGCACGCGTGCATTCCTAGGCAGTGACGGCAGGATTGCCCTGCTGAGGCCAAGAAGAACAGACTCTGTGTGAGAAAGCTGGAAAGAGACCACCGTATGCTTTCTTAGGGAAATGGGTTTATTACACTATACAATGTTGTCTCTCTTTCGCCCTCTTCCTGTGTTTGTCACGCCTTCGTGAAGAGGACATGGTGACTTAAGCTCTGTTCCAAAATGTAGCAAGTTAAAGATGCCTACCTAGGGAGCATTTTAAGGCATCTGTGGCCACCGTCCGATCCCACTAGGGTCTCCAATCCCACTTTCCAAACCCTAAAATTCAGCTTGGACTTGTTATAATAATAATAATAATGAATAAATAAATAAAAAAGCAAAAAGAACTAAAGTTAATATATCATTTATTACAACCAAAATACTCTTTAGTGCATATGTATTACATTTACAACACAATTCAAATCAACAGCTAATCCATAACTCTTTTTGTTTCGCAAATCTTTCAACCATGGATATTGGTATTGTAATTTTACTGTTTATTTCTTAATTTACAGCACAGTAGTATTAATATTGTAATGTTTATTTATTGTTTTTTATTTAATACATTATTGTAATAATGAAAATTACCTGAGAGAGATTTTATTCCGTTAAATTGTTTAAAAAAATAGTGTTGGTTGAGTTTTCCCTTTTATTATCAGCTGTTTACCCCGTTGCTTGGTAACGACGGTGAGCCAGAAGGTGGCAAAATGAATAGCGTTGCTCAGCTCACTTTTATATTTTTGTTTTTGAACCGTTGGTTTTGTTACCAAAGCTTAATCAGTTTGTAATGGCACTTACGTCTATCTGCCGCGAATGTACTGCAAATGCTCTGAAGAACGCTGAAGACGAGCAGAAATGAGATCTAAAACTCTCTGCTTGCAGTGTGTCAGTCACGCTCGTCAGGAAAATGAGTGAAACACACACAAAACACACATTTTTAGCAAATCATATGTCATTAATAACGGTTCACTTCCGCGATTTAGTACGATTGCGTTCACATCTGCAGCGAACCGTACCGGAGTTCACATGAACCGAACCCCAGGCCACCTTTTTTAAGCGGACTCGGTTACAGTTCGTGGGAGCGCATCCGAATTCGGAAGACAGCGTTCACATCATCCAAATGAACCGAACTCTGACGTCAATCGAACCCAGGTGTGCTCCAAAAGTGCTAGTGTGAAAGCACCCTTAATGTCTATTGGTGAGAGCTATTTGTATGCCATAATGCTGCCTATGTAGAGCATTCCAAATCAGTCACTTATTAGGTCCCAATTCAGTCAGGATAATGGCTTAAAAGATAGCTGCTTATGTAAAGCGGTTCACTAGGTTTGGACCGGAGCTATTATTTACTTTTTCAAGAGCCGTGAAAATCCATTCATTTTTCACAGCAGTCGAAACATCCGCAATATATCAGACCCACTGCGCTTGTGAAAGCAACCTGACATGGCCAAAAATGGGAGAATTGTAGTAGCCTACAGAGTAAATCACACACTAACCGACACACATCGTCAGATTCCTATTAATTAACCCAAAGCTGACAGCTGTCATCTCTGAGTCTTTTGCCTGCTTTATAGCCTTTCTCTAGTCTTTATGCTCTACATAAGGGCACACGCGTGTCTCACACACATCACACACAGTCTGAAAGTCTGTTCTCCAACATGCCACGCATGCAGATGACAGTCTCATTCTAATATATTTCCAGAACAGTGAACAGATGTGCCACCCTCATAGAGGAAGTGTGTGTGTGTGTGTATCTAAAGGGGGCATGTTAAGGCTGGTCAAGGTGTGTGTTGTATGCGGGCCGGGCATGCAAGTTCATGTTTTGCTAATTTGCAGTGATCTGGATCACAGTCCTAGTATGCAAAGTCCTAAATTAACACTTATCTAACAAGTGCCAAATATGGGTAAAAATGGGTTTTATTAGTTATTTTAGATGTTCAGATATAAAAATCGTATGTGTTTTTTTTTAATGATACATGTTGATATAAATGATCTAGTTAAAAGAACATTTCAATTAACAGGTCTAAGTGATTATTTTTATTTATTTGTATTACCCTGCAGTGTTTGCCTCAGTAAGTAAAACATGTCAGAATTCACTTATCACGTGAAGATGGTAAGGAGAGATGACTGATAAGAGTTGGTGTGCTTTGAGTGCTGAGAAAAGCACTATATGAATGTAACATGATTATTATCTGGTAAAATGTGCGATAATTACCGCCGCTCCCTATACACGGAGTACGCGTGATCATGAATTCGAAACACGCATGCATTTAAAGGTGATTTTAATACCTGCATTTTGAAAGTGGCTCTCAGATGCCCACAAATGACTATATCGCTTTCGTCACCCCCCACCCAGTGTGTTACTGGTGTTGACACATTTATTTAAAATAAATGATTTGATCATGTTTTAAATTAGCAAAGTTAAAAAATGCATGCATTAAGGTTTACTAGCTAGTTTACTGCTGCTGCATCATCTTATCCTAATTGACGTGAATCGGATCTATTTAACATTCAGCAGGCCAACAGAAAAAAAGATACATATGAAATAAACAGTGCTTTTCAGGATGGTTTTCACTGAGAACCTCTTCATTAGTTTACGATACGTTTAACAGCCCTATCGAATACGTTATTAGAAAGAGCTGTTAAACAAAGTAAATGGTATACAAAAACAGTATTATAGTTTTTGCCGTGTGGTTGATGCTCAACGTCGCTAGCTGAGTAGAAATACGTAATCATGTTTCTCTTGGTCCCTAGCGTAAAGTTTGAGAAGTGCCTGGACTTCTGCCTCTGTCCATCTATCACTGTTTTCCATGTTCGTGGAGTAAATACATAGGCTACAAACTGTTTACACAGCTTTTTAAAAATGGCGGGTGCCGGTGTTTTGCATGCATTCGGCCAATCAAACCGTCACTGATATTTCCTATTGTGCTGGGTTAGACCCTACTCTAAAGCAAGAGCTAATTTAGTCCCCCCCCAAAAGGCATTCCTATAACTAAAATCATTCACATTCCCTGCTGTGTGAACACGCCAAAAGCGGATGCTTCCACCAATAGACTGTTATAGAAACTATAAAAAAAGTTCCTCCAGTGCGAAAAAGCCACTAATGTCTTAAGTTATTGGAACGGTGGCCTTTAATTGTCTCCTGCTTGCAAACTGTTAGTGTCTTAAGGACTAGTCCCACAGGTGCATGTGCAATAATTGTTTATGGTCCATTGAAAAAAAGCATGAAAAACATTGTTTGAACTAGGGCTGCACAATCATCGAATTTGTAATCGTGATTATAATTACGGATGCCACAATTATGTAATCGTTCAAAGGCGCAATAACATTTCATTAATCTGTGTGCTTAAGATATGTTTTCTCTTTCTACAGGTTATTAATATGTTAAGCCTCCCCCTCCACCCCATTATAACTCCATGCATTTATTACTTTTTAGTTAAAGAAACTAAACCAATGTATATTTGATGTTTTAATCGCAATTACAATTTCAAGGGCATAATCAACAGTTATGATTTTTGTCATAATCGTGCAGCCCTAGTTGAACATTTAAAACCCTTTCCAATAAAGTCCTATCTGTAAAACTTATTTTGATTTTTACACCATTATTATCTTTAAAATACAGTATCCTTACAAAGGGGCATTTTTCTTTTTTTTTTGCTGAATAAATATTGAAATATATTACGTAGACGTATACATCAATAAATAAAATCTGAATTATTGGCAGTTATTTATTTCTGAAATTGGTTGGCAGTTAGATTTAGCCCCTGTTGGCACAATACTAGTTTGCTAGTCTTCCTCCATCCTCTTTTGTTAGTAGCCAAACAGTCTCGCCAAAATCCAGGTTTCATCTGTAGACTGCATGTCCCAGCATCTGGCCCCTCTTCTAATCCCACTTATCATCACAACACACACACACTTTAATTCCTTTGTCGCCACCCTGTTTGTTGTTCCAGGAGAAGTATGTCAGTGTGACATATTTAGCCCCTCTGACCAGGATTAAAACGTTACTTGCAAGGGAAGCCCCTGATTGGCTGTTGCAGCTGTCTTTTGCGGTCCATCAATGCCACCTCCCTCCTCTCTTCGTCTCCCTCTGCCCGACTCATACAACGCTTAATCATTAATCTTTCCATCCGTTTTTTTTTTTGTTGGCTCCACCTTGTAGTACACATTAAATCCTCTCACGAGCAGTGCCACAACGACACGTCTTTGTACACGCTCAGGATGTGAGCATCGAATGGACGTTTATGGATGAGCGGAAAATATAAAAGCTGCCTCCATGTTGTATTCTCTCTCTCTCTCTCTCTCTCTCTCTCTCTCTCTCTCTCTCTCTCATGGTGGATGTGACCAAGCATGCAACTGCGCCCCCTTGTGCCCATGTGTAGTCACTGCACCGTTTGTTGTTTGCCAAAGGTCGAACTCTGTTATTGGACACGCTTTTGCCACACAATCTTCAGTTCTCCTCCCTTGTTATACAAAAGACGTGTTCAAACACTGATTTTTTTTTTCTTCCTTTACCCAAACCAAGTTGAAGCAAAAACCATCAAGTAAAAGCCCTGCCTTTTGGTGTTTTTCCATTAGAAATGAACATATTTTAACCAGTAACATTGATGCCTGTAAGAATAATACTACGCCTCAGGGCCATGATGGCCTCATGTTTGTGCTATGAATCATAGCTACTCCTTAAAGTATCACATCCTGTTTATAATACCACCTGAAATGACCCAGGTTTCATAATATGTTCTCTGTCTGTGTGTAGTGTCCATAAATGTGCCCCGTCACGTGTTTATTGCCCTGGAGTCTGGTGGAATGATGATTGTTAAACTCTAACTGTGTTTTCTCTCCGTTTCTGTGCAGGCCTTGTGGATGCACTTAGATGTGTGCAATGAGTGCTGTGGCTGACATGCCTCAGTGTTTTGGATTGCTGTGCTCTGGACTCAGTAGGACAAGAGACTCCCAGCACAGAACGTCATGAGCATAGTCATCCCAGTAGGGGTGGACACGGCCAACACCTCATACCTGGACATGGCTGCAGGCTCAGAGTGAGTCTCTCTCTCTCTCTCTCTCTCTCTCTCTCTCTCTCTCTCTCTCTCTCTCTCTCTCCTTTCATATTGACTCATCACTACCTTTTGTTTCATTTTTGTTCATTTTCTGGTTGCATCAGCAAAGGGAAGCGCATCTGTAGTTTGATTTTGTTCCACTACCCGCTTCCGTTCTCTCATCTGTCTGAAGCTTTCTCATCAGAAACATGATCTACTGCTGTTGCCTCCACATAGAAAAAGGTTAAAAATAAATGCTTTGTTTTTCAGTCGAACAGTAGTTATTTAGCAGTTTTCCAAATAATGGAAGTAGATTGAGGCTTGGAGCTGTTAAGGTCCAAGAATGAGAAACCCATAAACACCACAAAAGTGATCTGTATGACTTCTGGATGCATAGCTTTGTGTGAGGAATAGAACATTTAAAGAGTAATTAAATGCTTAAAGTCAGCATGAAATTAAATTAAATGAAAAATTCATCCAAGCTCTCGTTCATCTGCCTCCACTTTTGAGTGTACACCCACATCTCAACATATAATCAACAACCAATGAATTAAACCAAGTCTCTTAATTACACTTTTCTTTTGCGATAGTACAAAAAATACTTAAGAGAAACTTTTCACTATGACAAAAGGATGAGGCAATGCCACCATTTTCATTAGAACATGTTGAATTGCATTCAGAATGAGATTTGGTTTGTATTTGTAGCATCATTAAGCATGTTCTTTATTATTTTATTTCTATATTACTATTGAACAGGTTTGTCCTACATTCTGCTAGTTTCAGTGCATGAAACACTGCTGTCTAATAGATTGTGCCGTGATCACGTGCCGTACAGCAGACCCCTCCCCTCTGCAGCATGCGCTTGAATGAACGCAGTGTTTCTCCTTAAATGCAGAGCTCCGTCCCGTTGCCTCGTCACTTAGTGTTGCCATAGCGCGCTCTCCTGCACTGCGCAGGGCCTGTTGTCATGGCGACCGGCTGAGTGACAGCTGGGCCCTGGAGCTTTAGCCTGCTTAAGAGGCCGTGCTGCCGCGTAGCTTTACGTCCGTCTGGGTTTTAGTGTCTTTCGGGCATCAATACGCCTGTCTGCATACGCAGATTTATTCCACAAGGCTCTAACAAGCTTTAAGAAGGATCTCCACCTGCCACCAAACAAGAAACGCCACATAATGAAGAAAATTTTACATCGTTTACCTCAGGGTGGTCTTACATTGTGGTCTACGCATCACCAGATCTCATCCGAGTGTCGCACATCTCCTACATGGCTTTTTTTCTTGTTCCTGACATTACTCCTCAGTCAGGGTCAGCCCACCCCGGGCCTGCGGCAGAGGTTGTCATGGTTACCAGGCACTGTGCATCACTGTGATGTCAACAGATAGTCCGTTAAAATGCCATTGGACCTGAAACAGCTGCTGTAATCCCTCTAAACCTCGTCCGGCTCTAGATGGATGCTGTCTGGTATGATTTACTTTAACATGATACACACGTAACTTGTGTGTTTGCATGTCTAGGGTTCCTACGCAGTTTGGAAAAGTATGAAATTTGATTTGAGTAATTTCCAGGTCTGGATAAGTGTGTTATAAATTGTCTTAGACATAAATTTGTCTTAGTGATTGTCAAACATGACAATGAATTGAGAAAAAACAGCAAAACTCTTTTAAACCTCACTAAACTCAAAACAGCAATAGATAAAGCAGCAGTCGGTCATCTAAATCAGACTGAGCTTTGCTGTGTGGGGATCATGCAACATCTAACTGATGTGTCAGGTGGATATATGCAGGTTATAAAGCGTTTTTGGTTCTCGTAATATAAGCGCATGTTATCAAATTGTGAAAACCAATGAGACAACTGTTGTTCCGAATATAAGACAAACCTTATTTTATGAGGATCCCCTTTTTCAAGATGTACCTTTTGGGAAAAGGCTTTTTGATAAAGACAATGCTTTTATTTGAAAATAATTTTCATACTGCATATTTTTCATATTCACATTTTTTTGTATTGAAAGTATGGTAAAAACTGGTAAAATGTACCAATGATAACATTTCATTTTTTTAAAATAAAACACTTCTCGTCTCATAGCAAAACCTTAGCCTACCAAAATTTCATTAACAGTCAAATTTAATTTATTTGGTACCATCTTACATTTTAAAATCCTGTAAGGTAGAAGTGTGGTCCCATCAGTGAGGCATGCAAGCATGAGCTTTTCTTTGACTGATTGTGTAGGGCTGGTCCGAATACTACTTTTTTTTAGCTTCGGAGGGAGGGGGCTGAACATATTCTTCTCTCTAATAAAGGCAGGAATCTCAAGAAGTGGCGTGCCTCACGCGGGCAGGGCTTATATGCTCCGAAAATGGACACTGCACAAGTGATACAAAACACACAGGCCTATTACATCCCAGTAACAAGCTCCTATATTTTGCAGTAGATTCATTTAGATTGGTAATAACGGGTTATAGGCTTGCTGTGATAGTCTGTTACCGGTGTTCAGGCATAACACCAGTTACATCACTTGCCCATGGTGGCACCGCCCCACCGTCGTTTTGATATTTTATAGTAGTAAAAATCATTTAGTTCAGTTAGAGAACAGATTAACTACAATTAAAAACTGAACGTGCAGCTTGAGCCAAACGAGAGTCGCAGCACAAACTAGCAGCAGGAGTCAGCTTTCATTCATCACGAGAGTGAGGAGCTGACTGAGAGGATCACGGAAGATTTGATTTCAACAGCGCGAAATGTAAAAGCCTCTATTTAAGGGAGTTTGTCATTGTACTGTTTTGTTGTTGTGTTTCTCATTGAGGATAATAAGCTAATGAACCCACCATTCAAGCAGTCCGCCCCCAAATTGGCAAACCACAAGTAAAATGCGCACGGCTGCACTGTCATTCGTTCACGCCCGCACACAGTGCACAAGCACATCCGTCACATCCCTAACAGGTAAATAGGCTAATACATTTTGATTCTATTATATTTTCCACAATGTAAAATGAACGCAGCTTAACCCAAAATGCAAGCTCAGACATGTGCTTCTTCCATATAAGCTCATGCAGTTGTCCGCTCTGGACAGAGAATATACTCGAGTTGCAGGAAACACTTAAGCTGCATTCACACGGGGCGTCTGCGTTAACGCTTCCCATTTACTTTGAATGGGTGACGTCATGCGTTGCCGAATTGAATTGTGGTTTTTGTCGCGTCGTGTCGCTTCACTCACGTTGCAAGCGGCAGAAGTTGAACATTTCTCAACTTTTCAAGCGCCAATGCAGGCGTCATCCAATCAGATTGCCCTTTGCAAATACCCTTGAGCAGACGTATGATTTTTGTCTTTGTGTTCGCAATCTTTTAACATTACTCTCTGACACACATTGTATTTCTTGGCACGTTCGTTTTACGCGTATTTGGCGCCACCTATTGTTGCGGGTGTATTATTGACATGATACTGAGTATTAGACAAACTGTTTTTTTTGTGCGTTTCCAAGAAAAAATATATCCCAAATATATAGTCTTATACCAAATATAATGCTGAATGAACCATTTATGTTAAATATGGTCTGAAAAGTCTACAGAATTTGAGGAATTTGGGAATTTTAATCTGGAAAATAATTAAATTTAGAAATGAAAAATGTGCAACCCTGCTATCTGTTGCCCCAATCTCTCTCAACAGGTGTGTATGTGTGTGGATTGTGTCAATTCCATATTAAGCTGTCTCTGGAGCTGCGGCTATGATTAGCACATGCATACCAGATACATTTAATTGAAGCTTCAATTACACGCCACACTCTTTCCTGTATGTGTTTTTCAGCTCTTTTTCTCTCTCTGTGTCAAAGTACAATAATATAGTGTGCTGTGCTGCGATGATATTTCCAGATTAAGACTATTGTTAGATGGGTTTTTTTGTTGTTGGCATTCAACCCTGTGCCATTTGACTCCAAACCATTTTGACAGGTCATTAGCAATGGTAAATACATTTACATTTATGAACTGGGCAGACACTTTTATCCAAAGTGACTTGAATTGCGTTCAAGGTACGCTACTCTAAAATGGATTCGTTGTCAAGCAAGAACATTGAATCCATTTTAGAGTTTTTATCTAAAAAGCTAATATTAAAAACATTATGTAGGATATAATATTTTATAGTATTTCAATTTGTTACCCACCATCAAAATAGTCCAGGAAGATGGCATGGTGTTCCATTATTGCTTTGCGTCTAGTTAGGGCACAGTGTTAAAGTCAGTGAAAATACTGACTTTTCAAATACATTGTTAGCTGTCATTGGATATTGAAGTTTTAAAGGATAAAATAATTTAACGTCTAAAACATTGCACCCAGGTGTCAAAATTATTTTTATGGGCTCAAAATAATGTTGTGCTTTAATGCTGTACTTAGAGCTCTGTGAGATTGCACTTACTCAAACACCTTCACTTGGTCTCCTTTTGACTCGCCGCCTGTTTAAAGTCCTCCTCCTAACCCTGCTGAGAGAGGTGGCTGTTTTTTAGTAAAGAAGACACTAGAGTTTATTGTCACTGATGCGCAGGAAATCCCCCGGCCTGTCACCTGCCCCGCGTTGATAATCTTATCGCTAAAACCACACCGTAATGTAAAGGCATCAATAAAAACCTGCTAATCATTTATCGCCTGCCTGGAAGGGCCGGTTTTTTTTTTCTTTTCGTAAGAGCTCTTGTTCTCATTTGACTCACACACACACACACACACTCTTTTTCCAATAGGTCCGCCCCTCAGCAGTTCACACACTTTCACTTTGACAGTTAGCTGCAAGCGGCAACTGAATCAGGAAGTGCGAGCGTGAGGTAGGGACAAACAGCACGAGGTGAATGTGACGGGAAGGCCAGCAGGTATAGTTTCTCTCTGCTTGCAGTGATACATGATTGGGAAGAAAGTGAGAATACAACAAAAACAGGAAAGAGAAGCAAACACGGACCGATTTCTGCATGCTGTCATGCTTTTGCTTTTTACTCCACAGAAGCCTTGATTTGTGGTAAGTTTTGGCAGCGTTTTGTTGAAGATCTGCCTGTTTTTTTAAGGACTATGGTACCTTTTGAGGTATATATGTGCTTGTTTTTGTGTCGTCTCACATTGAAAGCAGCACATGCTTGCTTCATATTCAGAAGAGTAGTGATATGCAAATTCCCCCATAACCGTTGTTTATGTGACTGCACTGGTGTCAGGTTAAGCGTATAATCTGTTTCTATACTGGCATTAAAGTGGCTAAGTGACCTTGACGGTTTTTGTGTGAGAAAATCACCCGTTATGTTTATATACATGATTTATAAATCTCTCTGTAAGGGTCCATCTTTCTGTATGTGTCCTTTTTTGCACTTTCTGCCAATAAAACTTGGCATTAAAGGCGCCTTTGCAGCCAATTTCATACGCCAAACACTCCTGCCATTTCTGGTTTACTCTAAATCTTCTTCCATTCATTTCATTCGCTTTTAAAAACATGTGGAAGCAAGGGCCCTTTCATTGGGAATGTTTGTGTGGAACAGAAAGGGTTTGGGTTTGTGACAGACTTTATTGTGAGATTACAGAGACGTGTGATCCTGTTATTTCACTTTCTACAAGCCGCGTCCCGCCAGTTGAGGGCATGACAGGACACACACACACACACGTGTGTACAGATAGCAGATCATTGCCGAGGTCTATCACGTTCTGTGTCATGCTAAAATATGCCTTGACTGGTGCAAAAACAAAAAAACTGATTTGTAGGTGAATGAACTTCTCCTTGCTAACCAGCAAGCTTTGTTAATCTTTGTTCTTCCATTCCCTTTGTTCCGCTGCTGTCAAACCTGTTTTTTTTTGTGTATACTTTAAAAACACGCCTAGTTTCCTCATTCTGGCCTCTCTTTTTCTCCCTGTGTTTATGTGTACATGGAGTAGACCAGAATCTGTGGAGGCGAGCTCTGTGGTAGTTGAGAAGTCCAGCTACCCTCACCAGATTTACAGCAGCGGGTCCCACCACTCCCACGGCTACATCGGTCTGCCTTACGCCGTAAGTATCATCCCCCAGCAAACATGCCACACACCTTGCTGCACCCTTAGAGCGTTGACCTGCTTATCTACATTCTGTGTAATTAGATCATGCTTTTGCTCAATGACTTTCAAATGGTTCCTCCTCCCGCGCTCTTCGACAGGACCATAATTATGGGGCGCGACCCCCACCCACCCCGCCGGCATCCCCTCCTCCCTCGGTGCTGATCCGACCAGGTGAGGGTTTGTTTGTGTCCGGGGGCCGGCCAGGCGAGAACTTGTTCGTGCCCGGCGGGCAGGACGAGGCGTCGCGTGGCACCACGCTCAGCACCTCGGAAGACGGCAGCTACGGTGCTGACATCACACGCTGCATCTGCGGCTTCACCCATGACGACGGCTACATGATCTGCTGCGACAAGTGCAGGTGGGACCGCACACGCTGATGCCAATTTGACATGTTCAAACTGTTTACATGTGTAATTATAACATTCATGGCTGTTACAAAACCTGAGATGCATATGTAGCTTGAAGTGTCTAAAAATGAGACCAGGTCTGTTATAAAGAGTTGTGTACAGTACAACTGTTGGGTCCTAAACAGTTGAGAGGGACAAATGTCCCAAATATTTTAAATGTAGGATAGATGTCATTTCAGTATGTAGATGTAGGATTTTTATATAAAATTTGATATTTAAAAAAAAATGTCTTGGTTGTAGAGAGCTTTGTATGTCAGAAATAGGATAGAAAGAGGACCAAATGGCTCATATGTATGGTGAAAATGTCCATGTTGTATTTAAATTTATTTTAAATTTGTTTTCCTGTTATGTATTTAATTCATATGTACAATTAAAAGCAGAGCAGGGCTCCAGACTAACATGTGAGTAGCACCAGTGCCACTAAGTTCTACAGATGGTGGCATCGGCACCTGATTTGGTAATTGATTTTTAATCATAAAGTTCATTCAATCATAAAATTACTATTGTTTTGCATTAATAAGTGCAGTTACTAATAATATTACATGTTTGTTTATTGGAAAATTGACAGTAAAGCACTAAGCTTGAATTGAGATGCATTAACTACAGTAATGTAGAAAAGCCTCATTTTTAAATGTAAATATTCTACTCTTTATAAATGTGCCATTGTTCTTCTATAGTATCGTACTGAACTGAAAGACAGATTCAATGATTATAAAAGGAACACTTTTTACTTGCTTTCTGTGTAATTCAGTCACAATTAAAAGAAATGTTTTTCATGAGACTTTTCCGTATATTAGGGAGTGGAAATTGCTTATAAGTTGGTGTTGGTGGTTTGTGGCTTGAAAAGCCTTCTATAACTTGTTCTTGGCACAATGTTTCTCCTGGTTTCCACGTCAGCGCTGTTTGATCTGATGTCTATGGTTTGACATAATTCTGCAGCGAATTTGGATGCTTCTCACTAGATCTTGCAGCGATGTTATTAATACTGCAGCACATTCAAGCACTTTCTCACTGGATCTCCCAGCGCCGTGTAGTAACGGTGTTGGGAGAGCGGCCCGCAAGTAAACCTGTTCTGAACTCAAGCTGTGCTGTCTATTATTAGTCAGTGGTGATAAATGGTCCGAACGGTGCAGCTCAAACGAGTAGCACTTTTTTTTCTCCTTTTTTTTGACTTTCGTTGCCGTTTCTTATATGCAACAGAAATGGCGGTTCTTATCAGTCGGGTAACATGGTGGAGGCACCAGTATGGCCTCTAACAAAATTTAGTCACGCCGGTGGGGAAAAAAGGTCACAAAATGCTATCATTTGGCCGTGGTCTGGAGCCCTACTTGCGATACACCCCGTCATAGAAATAAATCATGCAGTAAAATCAGTAGGTCCTATGCAAAGTTTAGTAAGGTAGAAATTAAGATAAAAGATAAAATTGTAGGGTAGATGCAAATTATATTATTGTAATATATATTTCCTGGGTAATACCCCAGACGTAGGGTGAAAATGTATTTCTAGTTGATAGAAAGCTATATAATCTAACACAGTGACCAGTCCCTATTTTAAAAGCATTTCAGCGTGTTATTTTCTTGTTTCCTAGCTTGATGTAATATCCATAATATAATACTCCTAATAATAATGTCCTTTACAAGGAAAACCACTCAGCGGCCATATTTGCAACACCTCAGGACAGCTATTTTGGGCATCTATCTGCTTGAACGGGAATCCTGAAATCTCAAAAATTGTTTGCTGAACTCATATTTCACATATTGTTTGCTGCACACGTATTTCAAATTACCAACAAAATCTGATATGAACTCTTCCATAAATGTTGTTTCTTATGCTCCGATGATTTTTTTCAGGCTAAACCAGCCAATATATATGTACAGTCCTAGCGTGCGTTCACTGTTTCTATAACAACTGGAGCTTCTAACGGCAGCTGCAGTGACGCAATGACTTTCTCCCATTCATAAGTAATATGAGTGCAGTCTTTCTATATAGAAAATGTTTGTTTCGTCCAGTGTTTAATGTAATTGGTGTAATTCACATAGCAGTGTGTTTTATAAAGTTTGAAAAAAAGACCATGCTAAAGGTTGAAAATGCTCATGAAAATCTATTTTGGTTTTGTAGCTTTATTCTTTAAGCAGCATAACTCCGCTCTCTGAACAGTGACATTTAATGTTTGCTGAGATCAGCTCACATTCTTTGTTTGAGATCAGTGCTGTCAACAAGACACGTGACTGGGAATTCTGAGTGTAGATGAAAACTATTGTTGATACAAGTTCAGGCAGTTGTTTGAACGTTTGAATTGTAAGATCTGTCAGTCACTTTATTCACAGTCAGAGAAACTTCTCACCCGTATCTGTCTTTGGCTTTGTGTGTTAGTGTGTGGCAGCACATAGACTGCATGGGGATCGACCGGCAGCACATTCCCGAGACCTACCTGTGTGAGCGCTGTCAGCCACGCACCCTGGACCGAGAGCACGCCATCCTACTGCAAACCAGGAAGAGAGAGAACATGTCTGGTGAGTTTATTTTTCTTTCTCCATGCATGCACAAAAACAAACACGCCTATAAACACGTTCAACCTCTCCCACAGAAACAATGCCACTACTGCTTTTTCCCACAGTTCAGCTGCAGATAAGCATCTTTAGAGTCACTGTATATACTATATGTATCAAATGAGCTTTTGTGTAGCATGAAATATAAACCTGACCCTAAAATCTTTACAGGCAATTCTATAAGAAGCTCTCCTGTAGTGGTGTCAGTAAATACAAGAGATTTCTTCGGATTGAAAATATCTAAGCTTTCCAACTGTAATGCCACCTGCTGGAGATGGTTGGGCATTACAACTGCAGTTTGACTCAATGTCAAACTGCTTTTCGAGGACAATAAGTGTCTGGTCAAACTAGTGCTGGCCTGTAAACCGGGTCATCCGGTATACCAGTGTCAATTTTGTGAACGTGATGTACTGTGAAACCGCCAGAATCTTAAAAAATAAAGTGATACAGTTTTTTTGGCCATACCGCCCAGCACTAGGTCAAAGTTTGAGGATTAGGCTAAATGTCAAGGGTACTATGATGGTTTAGGGATTGGATTTGGTATACAAGCTCATGTACTTTGTGTCATTGTTGCAGACGGGGACACCAGTGCTACAGAAAGTGGGGATGAGGTTCCACTAGAGCTGTACACAGCGTTTCAGCACACCCCCACCAGCATAACGCTCACAACAGCACGTCTTGGTAACAAACAAGCTGAAAAGAAACGAAAGAAGAGTGGAGAAAAGGAGCCCCCGGCCACAGCCAGGGCCAAGAAGGTCTGAATCACATAACCAACACTTTTAGCATAAACATAAAAAACTTTTATTTGTTAATGTTCTTTAAAATGTAAATGTTAATGATCTTATTCTGTATATATATCTGTAGTGAGAAGTGTACTAACTATATATGTGCTGACTCTGTGGTATACACTACCGTTCATAAGTTTGGGGTCGGAGAGAATTATTTTGAAAGAAGTTTCACCATCAGCATTTATTTGATAGTAAAAACTATTGTGAAATATTATTACAAAACTGTTTTCTATTTTTCCATATTTTGAAATGCAATTTATTCCTGTGATGGCAAAGCTGAATTTTCATATATTTGTATATATTCTGATATCGGTTTGATATTTTTGTCTTTCAGTCATTCCGTGAAGGCTCTAGAAAATCATCTAGAGTGAAGGTGGGTACTCAAGAGCTGTCAAAATACAACTCCCAAATAACTATTCAAATGTGTGATGCAGATGCTTAGGCTGCATGTTTACCATCTTGTGAATATGTGCGTCCTTAGGGCTCAGCTCCAGAGTGTGAGCCGACAGATACTCCCTCACTATGGGAGAATAAGATGAAGTCGTGGATGGAGCGCTATGAGGAAGCCAGCAGTAACCAGTACAGTGAAGAAGTGCAGATACTGCTAAGAGTCAAAGAAGCCCGAGATGGCAAAACGCTAGCCTACAATACACACACAGCAGCCTTCAAACCACCTGTAGAGGTATTATATTCTCACATATACAAATTACACCACATATTGGTCCCTTTTTTAGTTTTTTTTAGTTTGTGTGGCTTTGTATAACAAACTCGCTGACTATTTCCTCCCAGAGCCACGTACAGAAGAACAAGCGCATTCTGAAGGCTGTGCGGGACTTGGCTGTCGATTCGCTCATAATCGAGTACAGGGGGAAGGTCATGTTACGGCAGCAGTTTGAGGCCAATGGCTATTTCTTCAAGAGGTATTGAAAGGACAATTTGTGCCTCTAAACATTTATTTTATATTTTTCTTTCTGTGTATTTTTGTTTATAATGTTGATTTGTTTGCAGGCCGTACCCTTTTGTATTGTTCTACTCTAAGTTTGACGGTTTGGAAATGTGCGTGGACGCACGGAGCTTCGGAAATGAGGCCCGATTCATCCGTCGCTCCTGCACCCCCAATGCTGAGGTGCGGCACGTGATCGAGGACGGCATGCTGCATTTATACATTTACTCTCTGAGGTCCATCTCCAAGGGGAGCGAGATCACCATTGGCTTTGATTATGACTATGGCAGCTGGTAAGCACACGCACTAGGGCTGAGTATCACCCATATTACCTCATGTAATGACACTTCTACCTGGAATACTGGAATTTTCCACCGTCGGGCCAAACTGCTCTCGTTGCTTAACCGTTCCATTTTGTGCCTTACCGTTTTTAGAACCTGACGGTGGAAAAGCGGTTCTTGATTCTGATTGGTCCACTGCTGCAAACATTATTTAAAATGTACTGTCTTCACAACTTTTCCTCCCCTTCTTTTTTCCATGTGTTGTTCGGTAGTAAATATAAGGTGGACTGTGCGTGTGTGAAAGGCAATCCAGAATGCCCTGTGCTCAAGCATAACTTAGAACCCACAGAGAATATGGGCTCAAGCACACGACGGCGTTGCCGCAAGGACAAAGAACCGCCACGGGACGAGAGCGGACAGAATCAGAACCTCACGATGGACTGTGATGGGTCCAAGGGGAAAACGCTCAATGATGGCAAACAGAGAAAACTCTCTCCTCTCCGGCTCTCCATATCTAACAATCAGGTACGGTAGACCTGCACAATGCTGTCAGTGAAATCAATCTCATACATATCCTCAAAAGTTGAAAAGAAAAGTCGTCATCTATGAAAGGTACAGCAGGTGGTCCTAGGAGAAGAATTTGACATTTTCAACATACTTTTAAACTAATAATCAATTACCTAATAATTATTACTTAATAATAGCATTAAATAATATTAATATTTTTATGAACGTAATGAAGTGTAGAGAAGTAAAATCTAGCTTTTTTAAATATATTTCGGCGTCCCTGGGTTGGCTGAGAGTCTGGGTGGGGGGGCCCAATCATCTAAAAAGGTCTAAAAAAGCTTTATGTTTGCATGTAAATATTATCCGTGTGTATTAATCTGTGCATGATTCTTTCTTTGGATATTCTCAGACATTCTAATGGTCTGTTTACTCATCCACATCTCCTTTCTGGCCTTAACTACAGTGTTTGATCACCAGAAAACACATTTCCTCATTGTTTTGCTCTTATGTACCTGTATTTCAATGGTGGCGGATGGCAGAATATTAAATCTTGCTTGTTTGCCACGCTGTGAAAGCGTGAAAGAATCCACACTCGTAACTCCCTGCCATCCTGTTGCTCGTAAGAACGTAAATATCAGGACATCCTGGAAGAGTTGTCGGCAATGCTGGCACAGTTAGAACAGGAAATCCGCTCTGATCTGTTTAGTAGATGCACAGATTCCCTAAAGTACAATCTGGACTGCCTGACCCAAGATCTCGGCCACACTTTGGGCCTGAATCAACCCTGCCCACACTTTCTCTCCCTCTTTAATGCTCCTCTCCTGGTCTGTAGCCAGGCGATGATAAAGGCCCCTCTCCCCCTCTTGCAGGATCCTGAGTTAATAGAGGATCTAGAAGAGAAAACCTCCATTAGCAATGAAGTAGAGATGGAGTCAGAGGAGCAGATTGCAGAAAGGAGGAGGAAGATGGTAAGTGCGTCCAGGGGAAAACGACCGCTATGGCAAACACGGTCGCCATGGAAACGCTACTGCCCCCCCCACCCCCCTGTCTTTTCCTCCTCGTTCTGCCTCCTGGTGTGTGTGGTGATTTGGGCAGCTCCCAGAATGCTCCACCATTCCTTTCTTCCCCCCTCCACCCCCTCTAAACCTCCTGCTAATATTGCTGCTGCCGCCACCGCTTCTCTGTTCCTGTCGCTGTGTAGTTTAACCTCCTGGAGGGTAACACGAGGGCACTCATCCTTGTTGCTTTGTCTTTCTTTTTCATACTTCATCTTTTACGGAGCCTCTTTGGTTTCCACGATGGAACGTTACGAACTAGACCGTGTATTTCTTCAGCAATCATTTCTCTTCTCTGACTAAATGTCACGACCATGTTGGCAATGAGAGATCACGCTTAAATGGAAAATTGGAGAGTATGAACTTCTGAAATTACATTAGCACAGGGCATGTCATTAGGAGTTTAGGAATTAGGAATTTACATGTTAACGTAGAACAAAATTTTGTGGTATTCCCCTATATAAATTTTGTGGTATTCCCCTATATACCAAAACGCTCTTTCCATTCTCAAGCACATTTACTACTATTTATGTGCAATCAAGCATTTATTCAAACCCCTTCCCTCCAAAATTCAACAATCCTGAACGAAAAAACTATACATTCAAAATATGTAAGGGTGTAAATTACAAAGTCACACTTTTGACTAATTGAAAAGGGAACTGTAAAGTTACAAAAGTCTTAACAGGGAATCGTTTTACTTAATGAAACTTAATTTAAATTTTATCCCTAGTAATGTACGGACCAATGTGCATGGAGCTGTCTGGTTGTGTAATAGCTTTGGCTGTTGGTTACATAGTAGCTTGTGATCAACCTTAGAGAGTGTAGTAACTCGCTCATTTAACATGTACATGTTTTATGTGAATGTTTTGGTGTGGACATTACTGTGTGTGGTGCTTTGTTGTTTGCTTGCCGTGAATGGTTAGAGGGAGATGGGAAAATGTGTGAAAAACAGGCTCTGAACATTGAGAAGTTGGCAGCAACTGCTGGAATGTTTAGGAAAATAAAACTGACAGCCAATCCTGAAATTCCATTAACATAAACATGCAGTAAATAGCTAACGGCTATAAACAACATTTTGCTGTCTGGATAAATTAATAGTGAGGTATCAGACTGGTGCATTATTTGTGAAAATTACCAAAGCTTTCTTCTCATTTTCTTTTCTGCGACAGGACAAACGGGCGATTCAAGGGCAATTCTGATTTCCTATAAATCTTATTTAAATTATCTAATACCTCTATTCAACCATAATTGTACTGGTGTTTGGTCTGGGGTTTTGAGAACCTCTACAATAACTGGCCCTCATTTCACTAGTCAAACAATGAAATAAATACTCATTAGTTGCTTACAAACAAGCTTTTTTGTGCAATTTTGCATTCTTTAAATCAAAATTAATTCAGTGCATTTATGTAACTCTTTGATAGTGCAATTGTGATTTTTTTTAAATGAAAAATCCTTATATAATTATCACAATTAATTGAAAAATTCTGTAAATATAATTATTTTCTTTCATAAATGGCTTGAGTAGCTCAACCAAATGTATATTGCAGCAGACACTTCCAACAAACCACATTAAATATCTAGTTTATTGGTGAGGAAATGATCTTGCTCGCTGTTTCCGACGTTAGTGATTTTTTTAAAGACAGTAGTGTTGTCAATTCTTCCAGGCCGAAACCGGCAACCTTTCGGTGGTATGCCCATACTTGAAGCTCTAAACCCCAACCACACTACCCAAGAATTAGGCTGATACGTATGAGTGTGTGCATGGGGGTGTGAGCAAGCTGGAGGCCTGTGTGTGTCTAAACCCTGATGGCTGTCTCTTTCGGCACCATTCAGGGCAGCCCGGCAGAGGAGTCCCATCGTCACAGCGCAGGGGCTTCCTGCTGCAGAGCTCTGAGAAACAAGGAGGTAAACCTGCCCCTTCATATCCTGAACAACCCCCAACCCAACCCACTCCCCTGCCTGTTACTGTACAGGAGAACCCACACACTAACCCCACTGTCCTGTGCTCACTGACCCCATGCTGAGACTGAAGTCCAGGCATGCAACCCTCAGTCACTCAACATGGCCCATCTCAAGACACCCTTGTGTGGTTTTTGTTGCATTTCTTTTTGGTAGGACATGAGAGGGTACAGAAACTGTCTCACACACATACATGCCACTTCTCACACCTTGGGGGTGTCTTATGTTTCCTCTTGACTAGAAGAGAAGTGTCCCATTTCTCTCTTTTCCCGCCTTTGCTGCTGGCTATGGCCTGCTGATTGCACTAAGTGGCTAGCTGGGTTCCCAACTGTCAGCCAGAAAATAGACTCAGCCTTTCTCTCTTGTCGTCTTTCCTTCTTTCTTTCTGTCAATCATGTAGACACGTGAAGAGAGGAAGATGGAGGCTATTCTGCAGGCGTTTGCTCGTATGGAGAAGCGAGAAAAACGGAGGGAGCAAGCGTTAGAGAGGATCGGCACGAAAGGGGAAGTTGGTGGGCGCAGCGATATTAAGGAAGAGCCCCCAGCTACACCTGAGGCTGAATCTCCTGCAATGTTACAGGTACATAACCTTCAATGATGCAAACACAAGCATTGCTAAATCAGTTCATATCTGGTCGTATCTGACCTGAAATAAATGTTGAACTATTAATGTTATATCCATTTATTTAAAATAACTGTTCTGTTTTAAAATGTTATTAATTTGTGTGATTGCAAATTATTTTTCTTGTTATTATCAGTATTGAAAACTGTTGCATCTTAGTTTCCACCAAAAATAGCATTTGTTTTATTTATAAATCTTTTTTAACATTATAAATGTATTTTACTGTCACTTTTGATAAGTTTAATTCATCCTTGCTGAATAAAGTATTTATTTCTTAAAAAATAAAAAAAATGTCCCCGAAACGGTTCTTTATATATATAGAGAAATTATCTTTTTTGTAATAAAGTTTATTCCTCCTAATTCTAAGTATTCTAATAATCGTTCATTGTTTTGACCTTTAGCCCATGCTAGAGGTCGTAAAGGAGGAGCCTGGTCTGAAGCCAGCAAAGGTGAGCCGTAACAAACAGAGGAAAAGCTTCTCGCGGAACCGCACACATATTGGACAGCAGAGGCGGCGAGCACGCACAGTCAGCACCTGCTCCGACTTGCCACCTAATTCCCCTGGTGAAGCTTTAGAGCCTTTAACAGTAGAGACTCATGAAGGAGAGATGCCCTCGGCCCCTGAGGCTGAAGCTCCCCCGTCACACGCCCCTGACGCCAGCCCACCACACAGCGGCTCACCTGCCCCAGCATGCCGCAGTGGACAGAAGTACCCCAAAACTAAAAAGGTAGAAATCCTTGCCAGTAGCTTCCATGAAATTAATTTCACGGCTGTTTTTTTGTGAGTTTAACAACTGCATATTCTCTTTCCCAACAGCACTTAATGAGCGAGTGGATGGGTGTTGACAAACAGGAGCGGGGAGCTTCACGGACCCCGGAACCTCCACCTGAGAGGCCTTTGCGGATCAGTAGTGATCCTGAGGTCTTGGCCACACAGTTGAACTCTTTACCAGGCATGGCCTGCAGCTCACACGTGTACAGCACGCCCAAACACTACGTCCGCTTCTCCTCTCCTTTTCTGGCCAACCGCAGCCCCAGCACTCCCGGAGTGCCTACGGGACGGCGACGCTCGAGAGAATTGCCCGAAACACCACCTACCACTGGCTCCTGCAAGAAGGTAAAATTGTTGCATTATTTAGAGATATCAGCAAGTATCATATTGATATTGCTCATCATTGATTCTTACCTCTCAAAAGATAAAATAGTCACCTGGTGGATGATAATAGAGGAAAAATATCAGCTCAGACACACTTTAATATTTACATTGAAGTGTTTATATTCAGGTCAGCAAGTTTCTGGTCTAACTCCATGTGTTTTGTGCAGCGTTGGCTGAAGCAAGCTTTAGAAGAGGAAGGTTCCACCAGTCCAGGTGAAGGGCGCCCTTCTCTGCTGATGCCTAGCGAGAGCCCTCTCAGCCCCTCTATAAACGGCGAGTCCTACAGCCCTCTACCCCTCAACGGCAGTTGCTCACTACCAGGTGGGTCAACAGTCCTTGTCCAACTGCTAATTAATTTTCTTAAAGCTTGTCTAAAGCCGATTCAATCTTACTCTGTCCATGTGCTTGCAGAGTTGCCTACCCCGTTGAAGAAAAGGCGCTTATGTTCACTCGATCCCTGTATGTCGGAGACTTCCACCCCATACGGGTCTCCTTGTGCCACCCCAACTCGAACAGAGTCAACAGAAGCACCAGGGACACCCCTGCTGCTAGCCACGCCTCCTCGACTACGACCTGAGGAACCCAGTACTGAGCCCTCAACACCCTTGCAGATTCCCAGCCACCCTCTGCCACAAGAGGTAAGACCACATCTGCAAAGTTGTTGACTTTCAGTGGCCAGTGTTGTACATATGCCTGAAATTTCAATAACAATACAATCTTGATTTATAGAAATGTATAGAATGAATAATTAAAGTTGAACTTAAAATGTTTAATTATTAGAAATTGCTGTTTGTGAGTGTAATCTCTGCAAAATGATTAAGCAATTAAAACCTAATTTAGTCTGAGCCATAGCCTTGTGGACAGTGCTCTGGCATATAGCACAGTAGCGCTTTGAGCAACCCAAGTTCAAGTCCCAGCTCGGTCCTCTTCTGATCCTGTTCCCCTCTCTCCTCCCATTGCTTCCTGTCTCTTCTACACTGCTCTATCCCCAAAAAAAGAAGAAGCAAAAAGCCAAAAATATAACTTAATATAAATGTAATCTAGTAATCGTGAGTGAGAAGTAGCGGAAATGTTTTGCCCAATATTTAATAAAAAATGACCACCAAAATATTGAAAACAGAAACCTTTATGGATTATGCAATGACACAGTTGTTAATAGTTTATTGACTGACACAAGAGGGCGCTAACACTTTTGCTACTGGCCAAGTGGGCACAATTATTACCAGTGCCGATGGTCATAAAATGATTGGTCACTTCTGGCCAATTGATTTGAGGCATTATTTTGGTGAAAGGCAACAAAATGATCAAGAAATCTCTAAATCTTCAGAGCGAGTCGTCTATGGACAGCTCTCCAGATGGAAGCCGGAGGCCCAGTACACAAGATGTAAGTTCACTTCTTAAATATCCTATACCTGCTACAGAGGTGTTTTGTTGAATTTTTCATCACAGTATCTAACACATCTTGTCTGTTGTCAGGTCGAGCGACCTCCTTCGCTGTTGGCATCTCCCAGCGTGAGAAATGCGGGCTCTGATACGGCTCCACAGGAGTCTACAAAATCTATGGGGTCACTGAGTCCTCAGCCCTCCCATGCTGAGCCACAGGATGCTGTAGTAGATGAAGGCATGGAGGTTGATGGTGGTGGTTCAGAAGCTGCCTCGGCACCTGAGACACCAGTCTCCTCTTACCCTCCATGGATGAAGAGTCCAGACCGAGGTGGCCTCTCGTTTTCTCCAGTGAACTCTAATCTGAGAGACCTCACCCCTTCTCACACCTTGGAGATGGGGGCATACAGGCCAGATTCAACCTCCGCTGGCCCCTTCAGTGAAGCGGCACCCTTCTATCCCTGCAACGAGGAAGCAAGTGGCGTGACCTTTACCCGCTCATTGAGTGGGGATGGCACAGGGGAGGGAGGTGCTGCAAAGAACCCACAGAAGAAAAAGGTCTGTGTTTAAAGTGTTTTTTTTTCTTCTTCCCATTATCTGGTAATCTCATCTGAAGAAGCAACTGTAAAATTTAAATGTATTTGTCAAATATTATGTATGCCATTTATTCAAGTTATTAATTTACTGTACCCATCTTCATGTGCTGTTAGGTCTCTCTCCTGGAGTACAGGAAACGTCAGCGTGAGGCACGGCGAAGTGGCTCCAAGGGAGAGTGTGGATCCCCTGTTTCCACAGCACCACCAGTAGACGTTTTCCCTGTCGCTGTGGAAATGGCCTTTGAGCCACCTGCTCCCGCAGCAACACCAACCCCCAAGACCCCTCAGCCTAGCGAGGAGCCAGATGCCCAGCCTCAGGGGGAGAGAGACGGAGAAGGCCAGTGGTACGTCCCTAAAGAATTTCCGTTCCTTGAAAATAAGCTCTGTATATAAACTCCATTTCACTACAGATTTGTTTGGAATAAAACTTTATCAAGAAATGGTTTTGGGTTTTTTTTGTTGCTTTTGCATATCTATGGAGGAATCCAGCAAAAGTTGCAGTTCAGATTTATTGATTTAAAAATTGACATTTAATTTACAGGACATCTTCCACATCAGTTGAGCAGGCCAGAGAGCGAGGCTACCATAGGGCCTTGTCGTTGAGTGACCATCGCAAGGATGTAGGTAAGAACAACCCTGGAAATATGTTGGATTGGGATTTCCAGGTTTGGATAACTCATGGTAATTAATCTTCTGGTGTAAACACGGACAAACAAGCTGGAGTTAGAGCGATCTCCATTTAAGATATGCTGCTTAATTGAAAGTGTCGTTCAGCCAGTTTCTTCACAAGCCGCTTGGGCCGTTGCTGCGATTAAACCCTCCTCAGTGATAAATCCAAACATGGATCTCCACTATATTGTTTGCAATTGTGATTGCTGAGTAAATGTACTTACGCAACCTTTGTGTGGCAATAGTCTTTTTTGTTCTTGTTTTAATAATAAAACTTGCTTCCAAATGTAATTTGGAATTATTGAAATTACTACAGTAATTCTGTTTTAATTTAAGAGAAGTTTCTTGTTTTACCAGTTTTCATAATGTTGACGGTGTTAATTTAAATGATAAATAGTCTATATCAGTATGTTAGATGAGATAAAATAAACCATGAGAATGGGTCAACATTTTGTTGATTTATGCTTATGTGAAAGTGCAATAATTCTGATGAAATGTAAAAATTTATTTCCCATTGTAATTTTGAGCAAAATAATCATGATGTGAAAATTGTGACTAAACAAAAGCAGAACAAGGTTGATTTAAAATTTGATAAAAACGAAAAAGTACATTTGACACAGGACTGAGACTAAATAAAAAAAAAACTGATGAAACTAACACTACTGCAGACTTCACTTCCAACCCTTCTCTAACACACCTGCCTTTAATTTTCAAGTGACTGAACACTGGTTGTTTCTCAATTCCAAGAATGCAAAGAACGGACTTTCTTTCTCGTGGAGACCGGTCTTGCCAGGCGACCTTGAAAGAGCGAACTTGGAAGGACGCGAGGACACAGAACGCATCCTTGTGAGAATTGAGATGGGCTGCGATCTTGTTGCTCAACTGACCGTCCTAGAATGTTATAAGTAGCAGCCAATGCACAATAAATACAACATAACATCACAAACAAATGTCACAACCTATTAAAATATTTTTTTCGTATTATTATAGACATTATTTTCATATAATTGTATATCTTTTTATTTTACCGTATGTATTTATGAAAATGAGTATCCTATGTGTTATGCTTTGTCAATGTTAAGATTCTTTTAAATATGCTAATAAATCACATATTTCGTCACATATTTGCAAACTTGCAGAGGCAATCTCCTTTAAGAGAGAACGAGAAGTTTAAAGTTTATGGCTTCCGTACGTTGACCATCTGCAGCGTCTTCTGGGATTTCTAACGGTTTGATTCTCTCGAGTCTGCATGCGATGCATCTTCAATATCAAGAACACATCTGGGTAATTTCATGCGTCCCCTGTTCTTGCATTCTTGAAGTATTGGAGTTGAACTGCGACGGTTGATGACACAGTACGAGAACACAAGGGTGCGAGATTGCTTAAGAACGCACATTGAGAAACGGCTGCTGAGTTTAGCTGGTTCAGTTGTGTTTGATTGGGATTTGGTTCTGCAGGATGGTAGCTTTCCAGGAAAAGTTTTGAAGACTCTTGGTGTATCCAAAAATTATTCCAGGAGTATCTAATCCTGTTTCTGGAAGACCACCTTCCTGCAGAGTTGAACACCAACTCTAATTAAACACTGAAACAATGTCTACAGAATTACTATAAACTTCCAGGCAGGTGTGCTGGAGCAGGTTGGAGCTAAACTCTGTCAGAACATGTCCCTCCAGGAGCAAAAGTTGACTTAGTTCTCCCAAACGATTGGAGAAATCATGAAAAAGCGTTGATCAAAAGGTGTGGGAACTCTGGTAAGATCTTCTGTATTCTTTCTTTGAATTAAAATGCCTACTTTATGTTTTCAGACAGTGGGGAGTCAGAGGGTGGCGACTCCCAGGTGAAGGAATGTCCTTCTCCTAAGAGCTGCAAGAGCCCATCAACACATGCAGTAAGAGTTTGCTTCTCTCAATGCAATATTCGATCTTGGCAACATGAAATTTCCCAACCAGAAATTTAGTTAACATAAACTTTTTTTTTTTTTTTTACAGCCTTGTTCTCCAGCCCCTCAGACTGTGTCTCGCCCATCTAAGGAGGAAGATGGTGAAGCACAGCCTCGTGGTCCTGCTCAGCCTCAGGCACTGTCCGTCCAGCAGTCCAACACCAAGACGCCGAGCTCCAAACCAGCTGCTCTGACGCCCAGCAAGCTCCACTGCGGGCCCTCCAGCACCTCACAGAGTCACTACGCTGGACCTTCGCTCATGCACTCTCCCAAAGCGCAACCCCAAGGTTCACCTTATCGTGGTCAACGAACGTTCCTGACAGCTCAGCCTCAGAACCAGCCTCAACCACAGGCTGCGTCTGTTCCGGGCAGTTTCCCTCAGTATAACCCCCAAAATGCCCCACCTCCACCACCTCCTCCTCCCCCAGCTCCACCCACCTCTGCTCCCTACTTCCCAGCTCAGCCTACCGCTGCTGCTGCACCGTTTCCTACGTTCAATCCTACTGTTGCCTCACCTTTTCCTCCCGGTTCCCAACCTCTCCTGCAGCCCCATCATGCATTGCATTACCAAAGCAGTGCTGCCCTCCCCACCACCCCCTCCTCCCCCTCCCCACCCGCAGCCTGGCCCCACCTTGCTGCATGTCAATCTGCAACCTCCTTCGATGCAGCAGCATCAACTTCTCCTGACCTCTGCCCCACCTCCACCTCCTCCTCCACCTCCTCAGGGACAGAGTTCCCAGCAGCCTCCACCTAATAGTGGCACGCTTCTGTCAATCAAACAAGGACCACACCCGCCCCTTCCACCCCCTCCCCAGCTCCATCCAGTAACGCACCACACCCTTTCCAGAACATTGGTGGCTTTCAGACCACTCTGCTTCACCAGTCTGCACCAGCCAACCCCTCAGTAACCCCTTCCACCTATCAACAAACTGTATTACCCCCTCCGCCTCCACCACCTCCTCAACAAACTCCTCCCACTCAGACCCCGCCCAATTCAAGTGTCTCGCAGATCGCGGGCGGAAACAGAGGACCTACCCCTTCATCCGCCACCTTCCACAGCACCGGCTACTTGGGCACAGGATGGCACTGACCACACCCACTTAACCCCGCCCCTAGACAAACTCGCTCTGAAAGGGCCGGAGCTACATCGTGTAACATAGGCAACACAGCACCACTGTAAATATTTTCTATGTACCTTTTCACAAAGGATAATGAAAACCGTTGGGGGAGGGGGAAAGGGTACATTTTAAAAAGAAAAACAAGAAATGCAGAACTGTAAAAGTAGACTTTGTGTAAAAGATGATGGTTAATGAACCCTGGTGCTCATCACTCACCCAGAATCCCCCACACCTCTCTCCTTCCCATAACCTTGTACTGCCATCCTGTCTTTTCCAGACGTCTTTTTTTACTTTGAATGTTTTTATTGATTTTAATCGCCTTTTCTGGTCTCTTCCTGTTGGATCCTTCCTCGATCCTCCCAGTGCAATGCAATGCAATGGGACATTCCAGTTTCCTCCTTAGCTTTCCCTACTCTTCCTGTCTCTCACTCATCAGTTATTTGTTTTATCTAGTGGCTCATTATATAGCAAAAAGGTTTTGTATAGAGAAAAAATACAGAATTATTATTTTTTTTATTCCTCCATGTAACAAAAATATCTGTGCACCGCTGCAGAAATTCAGAGGAGACCTTTCCGATAGGCCGCTTCACTGCCCAGGAGACTGCACTTGTGTGAATGAGCGAGTCTGTGTGCATGAGTGTCTGTTTTTAACGGAAGGGAGCGTGTATGCTTGCATGCCGCCCGCATCCGTGTGCATATTTGAACTGCACGCGAGAGGCGGAAGGCAAATAAGACACAGACTGATGCGTGCTGTTCTCTGTGGCAGCTTTAGAAAGAGAGGTCCTTCCTGTAGGGGTAAGCGGTTTATTTTTGAATATCAATGGTTATTTGTAGAAAGTGTAATTTAATGTATAGGTGGTTACTCCAGCTTTCTCCAGAAACAGTTGTAAATATTGGCTTCTTTTCTTTTCTATGCTTGTATAATTCGCTCCCATCCCCATTTTGGAATATGGTTGTAAATACAAGCGCTCTTGACAAAAACGCTGAATGTTTCTGTGACTGTAGCACTATTTTTATTTCTTCCTCTCTGGTTTATTTTTTTTTACTGTTTGTGTGTGAGTGTATGTGTGTGTGAAGGACAGGCTCACAGACACAGCACTGGTTGGCTATTTTCATGGTTCATTATAATAAATCACTGTAATGACAGTTTTATACCAACTAAATCGTGTTGTGTTTTACTGGGGTGGGAAAGTGGGTGTTTCTGATGTTTATATGTCCCTAATGGGAGTTTTTTTTTTCACCACCAAGGTCTTGGGATGAAGATGCTGCAATGAAGTTTTGAAGATCAGTCTGCTGTTGCTGAGAATTTTCTAAAGGTTTCTATTTATTGACCACTATTGATGTTTGTCATTGTAAATCTAAATAGCTTTTTTTGTCATTATCATCTGATAGATGCTTCAAATAAACTGTTTTTGCTTAGATCAAGCAGAACAAAGGCAAAGAGGTAAGATGAGTCAAGCAGAGTTAAGGAGCCCAATCGGAATGAAGAAAGATTACATGACCAATCGGAACAAAGGCAGAGAGGTTAGATGACCAATCAACATCAAGCCAGAGGTTTATAACATTATGCACATCAGTGTCTGTTGTCCTTCTAAGGTTTGCTGTGGTGTGAAGATTGAGCTGCTGTCAGGTCAGTATTACCTAGAGGGGGTTCTACAGGGATGTGCTAGAGATTGTGATGAACGAAGATGAGTGACACTTTTTTTTTAGTGATTATAAAAGGAACGCCATCTTGTCACACTTTATATTTCAATAAATCATATCAATCATCCAGTTGTTTTTAAAGGTAGTAAATATTACATTGTTTAATCATGCTAAAATTATTTATTTCATTTTATAATATTTTCTGGAGGGAAATGTGTATATTTTTTATTCTTGTTCAACAAGATCAAGTTTTTAATATAGTATGGAGTTGCGTATATTATGATCAAATAAATATATTGTATATTTTGTATAAACTGTATATTTCAAGACTAATAAGGATGTACAAATAAAGGCCCCAATATAATCACTGCTAAGTTCCTTTTCATTCTTCGTTTAGGTAAAAAGTTTGCAGTGGTATACAGTAGGCAAACATCCCGTTGCCACCCATGTTGCTGCGAGAACCATTTAGATGAATATGTAAATATGTGCTGCACTTTTTCTTCTCATTATCTAAATAAATGCACAGCAAAAATGAAAAATAAAGCGATGTGGATGTTTACACAGGCTCTGCAATTCAACACTCTGGTAAAGTCACATCAGGTTTATTTATAAAACTCAAACCTACCTATTACGTCATCTCCATGAACCAATGGTAGCTAGATGGTGTCCACCAGCCAAAGCTAACTTGTCTGTAAAGTTCCCTTTGGCAAACAGTTTCGAACACACACACACACACACAAAAGGGCTTGATTTTGTTTGAAATGACGTCACACCAGTTCGTTCTTGGATTTTGCTTTAAGTGTACTGCGGCTTTAAGAAATAAGAAGCAGCTAGTGCAGGCCAGGGGTCAGGCATGTGCACAGAAAGAACCAAAGTGGTGCTCAAGCACCTGCCTTTTTAGTCTCTGACTAGATAAGTGCTCTTTTTGCATGACATTTTGTATTAAAATTTGGCACATGGCGTCAATTTTTAAACATGTGCCCGAAAACTGCATTTAAAGGTAGGGTAGGCAATTTCAGAGAGGCTAGCAGTGCGCACAACTGGTGCAATGTCACAGAATGTCTCTGAACAGATTCACGTCCACTTTTAGGGAAAAGTGCCGGTATTGACTTCAATACAACATAGCGGCACAAAACAACTTCCGTACACATCCGGCAGGCTTGAATAACTTTAGAAATCACTAAGATTAAACATGTCAAGTAATTATATGTCCACCCTGCCGGCCATAGACTGTGAAAGATACATCCCCACACTTAATTTGGTCAATAAAAAAAAAAAACATGTCCCTTCATTCTCCCACCGTCAAATCGATGTAACAACCCACCCAGTGACAGAGGACATATCGTACCTCATCGAGTTACCAGGTAAGCCAGTGAATAATTTAACTTCGTTTTTGAATCATGAAGTACGGATGATGCTATCGGAAGCTAAGTCAGGCTAGTTGTATGGCCGGAAAGAAAAGTGCACTCGGTACTCCAAATATAAATACATAATATATGCAAAAACGAAGTAAAATCATTCACTTGTTACACCATTTTGACGGTGGGAGAATAAAGGGACATGTTTTTAAATTGACCAAATGAAGTGTGTGGATGTATCTTTAACATCTGGCAGGCAGGCTGGACATACTTGACATGTTTAATCTTAGTGATTTCTTAAGTTATTAAGAAATCGGACGTTGTTTTGTGCCGCTATTTTATATTGTGAGTCTATGGGAAGTCTAGTTCATTGTACCCTAAAAAAGGGTGTTGACGAAATTGACAGTTAAGTTCCCGGATGTGCCTGTAGTCTGTATAGCAAGCTAGCTTTGAAAGCACAAGATCCCACCCTCCATTCAGAGCAATCCCAAAGCCACACCTCTTCCAAAACACATGAATGCGCACAGCCAGAGCAGAGTCTGCAAAGCGACGAGATGAGAGACGGCTCAAAGCATGAGGTAATTATCATTCGAGCTGAATGCAATGATTGGATGGACATTTTTTGGTTCTGAGACATCCACAGAAAAATTACTTCTGTCATTAATTGATATCAGGATGTAAAGAAAGTTTCAACCAGTATTAAAAAAAATGTTTATTAAAAACATAGCCTACCCTATGTTTAAGTTATAATTGTGTGAGACTTCATGAGCCCCTATTTTTACCCATCTTTCTCCCCCTCTTCTACGTTACTCGTCACAAGCCACCATGCAAATCGAGCAAACCACAATTTAAATATCCACACCGAGCCAGCCTAACTTAGGCAATAGCCCTCCATTAAGCTTAACAAGCAAGCGAGTCTGGCATTTGCGTAAAATAGCGTTATGCAGAATCAGAAATGCCACCAAAATGAATAAAAATGCCACAAAATTCGGATACGGATTGTTACTGTACAAGATTCTTTTATATCATATGATATAGTTAAGCAATATCATACAAGCAAAAGTGCAGTTTTCCCAAATGTCAGTGCGATTGCAAATGTAATATTCATTTTAATACAAGTTCAATAAACAAGCATTTGATATTCATTTCAATATTTAAACACAGTAATGTCAGTTTTGACTTCTTTGCTCCATTTGACCAATGATAATAGTTCCAAACAAAGCAGAACAGTTCCTTCACCCTGTTTCGTTCCTGAATGAATCCGTTGGTTTGAATGAATCGTGAATCATTGATTCTTTGACTCGCTTAAGACTTGTCGCCACTTACTGGTGGTTTTAGTTTTATAGAAATGTATCATGTATAGAAAAATATTTGAAAGTTTCCAACATTTCATACAAGCCTTCAAAATTTGGCATTCAAAACACTAATCGCATATCATTACTCATGCAAGTGTATTTGCAATACTAAAGAATAATAGTAATAATAAATAGTCATTTCTGTCTGTAATGCACTGCACTGTAACTGATTTTTCTCATTTACCAATTCCAGCATAATGCCAACAAAGGACATAGTTTGTAATTTGCTTAAATATGTAAGTGATTTAAAGATGTTCTACAGTGTGAACCTAACTCATTTTTATAGTAATTATGAAAGGGGTGCCCTTTTCCCCTGTATGGCACTGCCAGGGTGTCCAACCCTGCTCCTAAAGGAGACTTGCCTGGAAGTTTCTAGCAATCCTGAAGACCTTGATTGTCTGGTTCAGGTGTGTTCAATTACAATTGAAGCTAAACTCTACAGGACAGTGGCGCTCAGGAGCAGGATTGGACACCCCTGATCTAGTGCGACAAAAGTAAGAAAAATTATGACTGCTTGTTCTTTACAACAATGCTCAGAATGAAATAGCTTTAGCAACACTGTCTTGACTTTAGTGTGTAGAGGTAAAATCTTTATTCATTGATGTGGGTGAATTGTCTTTAATGAGCTTGTATAACTAATACATTTTAATGGTGTATTTACATCATTTTCTACATACAACATCCGACAAGACAGACACCCAATAAATAAAGCGAAACATTTTTTTTCTTTCACTTTTCTTACCCTTCAGAACTGCATCCAGTATCATCCAAACTCTTCAGCTGTCCAAGAAGGGAGGGAGTGGTTCCTGCGGGTGTTTGCTTTTTGAAACCACATCCTCCAGGTTTTCTCATGACATTTTCTTATTGATTGGCGTTCGTTTATCTTGGTGGGACAGAATGACTATACCAAGAGTACAAAACGGTACCAGCTGAGAACATCATAATTATGGCACACATAACTATACAGCACCAACACTGCCGAGAAGTAAATATCGAATTAGAGACATACAGAAATTCAACATATACACTCAATACATAATACTTAAAACACTCTCCTACTTCTGTATATACTTGGCTTGTGCACAATTACTAATGGCAGAGATGTCTGCCCCTAATTTTGACACTTATTTTTATATATATATATATATATTAACAGTGAACTCTCACCTTCTGTTTACATACCCCTTTAAACAATGTTGGATAGCGCTGTGGTGAAATAATTTTACATTTGAAACCCGATAAATGATCACTTGCAGGTAAATTGGCTCTTGAGTAAAGTGGTCATGATTCAGTGTCCCTTTTTTTCCTGTCCAGGGGTGATGGTGACAGAAATACTAACAGGCTAGGAATGTCTGTGTTGCAGCTTTGTGCTGGAGTGTATCCCACAATTCAAGCCTGTGAACGTTTTCTTCTATATTAGTATACTTAGAGAATTCAGTCAAATAGAACAGTGTTTTACAGTAATTCTTAAATCCCAAAATATTAACATTATTGTAATGCAGGCCCGAAGAAGAGGACAACGTAAAATAAATAACTTTTTTAAATTATTATTATTAATCCAAGTCAACGGTGCTTCTAAACAGTGCATTAGCTGCCCTATCATGTTAGTAGCACAGAACATGGTAAATCAAACTAGGGTAGGGATTTGTTGAGAAGCAATTCCAGGGAGTGAAGTGAAAAGAAGGGATATGGACAGAAAAGCAGTGAGTTCCCAACTCCATTCACCCTGTGTGCATCCTTCGCTTTAACGTTTTTTTTTCAAACCGTTGCAGTCAGGCTTCCTGCCCTCAGGATGATGGGTAAAGCTGGATTGTGATTTCACATAATGATTTTTCTTAAACGAGACAGAAACACCTGAAAACAGATAAAAGGGATGTTTTAAATTCACAGCAATATATTTGAGACATGTAAAAAAGAAAAATCTGTCATCATGTACTCAGTGACGTCGTTCCAAACATGTATGATATTTGTTCCTTTTGTGGAACCATTTTTATCTATACAGTGAGATTAAATGAGGTCCAAAACAACACGTGTACCCCACTGACTTTCATTCAACAAAGTTGAATATTGCATCAAACTGTTTCATGGCGTCTTTAAAGGGATAGTTCACCCCCCAAAATTAAATTGTCATCTTTTACTCACCCTCAAGTTGTTCCAAACCTGTATGAATTTCTTTCTTCTGCTGAACACAAAATTTTAAAGAATATGGACATTTTTTAAGATTATTGACCAAAATGACTTCCAAAAAACATACTATGGAAGTCACAGGGGCCCATCAACTCTTTGGTTACTGGCATTCTTCAAAAGTGTTCAGCAAAAGAAAGATTCATATAGGGTTGGAACAACTTGAGGGTGAGTAAATTATCCCCTTAAAGACCCCATGAAATGTTTTGAGGCAATATTTGTTCCTTAGTTGAAACAAGACAAATTTTAATGTGTAGTTTTTGAAAACTAAGAAATCTTCATTTTTTTGTGGTGAAGTTTCCCTTTAAATTAATAAAGACTCACCTGAGTGTATCTGGCATCTATGCATTTCCACTCTCTGTTGAGTAAAAAAAAAGAGAAGTCCATCAAAATTATAGCAAAAAACACAGCTTAAATCCATAGAGGAATTTCCAAATTCAGCAGAAAAAAATCTATTACAATTGATAAATACATTAAATAGACCTTTTCTTTCTTATTTTCTTACATAGCCAGTTGGGGGAAAATGTAACCAGTAATGTCCACTAGATGGCACCAACACCATCATGTGCCATTACAGATTCAGTTTCTGCAGAATTAAGGAGAATCAAATTGCTCATTCATCATTATCCCTTAATCACCAATTGCAGTGTAGCACAACTCGTTGGTTTCATAAGACCTTAACACATCTATAAGTTTCCCTTTATTACCATTTATATATATATATATATATATATATATATATATATATATATATATATATATATATATATATATATATATATATAAATGTATGTTTCATTGACAAATAAAGTTTTCAAAACTGATGTAATCCATATTTTTAAGTCATGAACGTGTTTAAAAAGTTTCAGATGTTAAATAATATTTTAAAGAGTTTAAATTCATTTTTTGACTCTATGTCAGGCGGTATAACCAAATAGTTGTATGTATAGTTGTACCACCTGACATGGAAAGGGGACCAGCCCACCCATACTTGAAATGAGCAGTTTTTACCAGCATTTGAGAGAGATCTACAAACCTTTTCACTCGGCCACAAGGATCAGTTGGGGTCCTCTGGATATGATGCATTATCATGTTTACTGTTGTTACCTTTTCAATTCATAATAAAAGAGCCATGTTTGCAGTTGTGCCACCCTGACATTTGAAATATACAAATTCCAATTATATCAACAGCTTTAAAACTACTGATATTAATAACATTTTATAGTTTATATGTAATAATTCCAAAATGTAATATTTAATAATTCCATAGTATTTAGTTTAAAGTTTTTTATTATCAAGACACCATTTTATTTGGTTTTCTTAGTCTGTTCATTTGTTTGAAAAATGTTGCTCCACCTGACATTTTTTAAACACAAATATGTATGTAATGTCTTCGACCCATATATAAAATAATTGTGATATGGACCAGGTTTCCAGGGCTTCCTAGAAAAGGAGTCCCTTCTTTCATTTAACTTCATTATATGAAGCTTTTTATAGTCTATATCCACAAACAGCGTTTCGTTCCAGGTGTGCTGTTCAGCATAGCATGAGTTCCAGCTGATGCTGTGCCTGTGATTAATACGGACGGGCTGACAGCAAGCTGTGTAAACAGTCATTAGTAATTCATGGCTGGGTCCAGAGCCCCAGGCTTCAATTAACCCTAGTCTATGCTGAATTCTACCTTTCTATCTTTCTTCACTTGCTCTTTTCCTCTTCTTATACGTTTCTTCTCATCTCATTCGCTTGCTCAGCCCTATCATCTGATTCTCTCCTTAATGACCATCACTCTGTCTTATTTTCTCAGGTTTGCCTGCCCTCGATTGATCTGGCTGCCTCTGGCTGACTGGCTCCACATCGTAATGAATGAATTGGACCGACTGGCTCAACAGCTGCACGTCATCAGTTATGGGGAGAAATGGAGAACCTAGTTTGTAATTCTCAATTTAAGTAAATTATGCATTTTGTGATTATAATTAAATCATATAATGCCCATGTATCTAAAATACACAAAAAATTAGCCAAGCCATCCCGGCATTCTTTTACACAGAAAAGTTTGATTTATTAACTTCTGGTTCATTTTTCCCTTTTATATATATATATATTTCAAAATTGTATTGAAGTTCATCTCATGTTAACATATTTGGTAATATTCACAATGTTAACACTTAATTAAACCTTAAATTTTGACCCGATGTCTCTTAGCTTTGAGGCTAATCTATAAGCTTGTGTACTCTTAAAGGTTTACAAAATAAGCAGATCAACTTTTCCTGTGAAACACCACAGATATTGATAACATAATTTTGTTTGCAGGTATATGTATACACATTTTTGTCCAGTACATCTGACACTGATGCCACCGGTAACCGACTAACAATAGCAAGTAGAAGAGGTACAACTTTCAAGTGTTTATTTCCCCTAGAATTTTAATGCAAATCCAAAATGTCCTACGTTAGTTTTGAATGGGAGAAGTGAATTGTGTATATTGTCCAACACTCTTTCAATTATGTTGGAGGTTACACGCAAATTGTGACTCAATTTGACAGGGATACCTCTGAAATGCAAATAAACCCCATCTCTCCCATGGGGTGACAACACAAAGACAAAATAATGTTAATCTTACTGTCTCCCAGCAGCTCCTCGGACATGAGTCCATCCTGCCTGTTGCCCAAAACGAAGGCCAGGAAAGAGAGAATTAGGGCGTCCAGGATCCCCATAATGGCCAG
Source organism: Gobiocypris rarus (assembly GCA_023029165.1). Taxonomy (NCBI): domain Eukaryota; kingdom Metazoa; phylum Chordata; class Actinopteri; order Cypriniformes; family Gobionidae; genus Gobiocypris; species Gobiocypris rarus. The sequence goes on from CM040923.1 coordinate 15,281,837, forward strand.
GATGTACGCCCAGCGCACTGAGCATGCTCCGATGGTGTATTTGTCCGTCCCTTCTCCGCACATCCTCTTCACCTCATCAGCATCCCAGCCGTCAGGATATATCATGCAGCCCAACACCAGACACGTACCTGAGAGAGAGAGAGAGAGAGAGAGCATGCATTGAGTCGTCCAGGTAAAGAAAAGTTCTATGGATTTAATCAACAGCAGAATTCATTTCTGTACTCGAGCGATAAGATGGCGGTTCTAGAATGTAAGCTGGGGAACTAAATTAGCTCAGATGAAAAAAGTCATGGAAGTTTTGTTTCTTTCGACTATGACATGGCTGACAGCTGAGATGAATGAGGAGAGAGGTAGCGGTAATACTGGGCGAGCCCCCAATTTATATTTACATACATATACACAAAGCTCACTGTTTACAGCTGCTATCAGTAATGCACATTTGTATGCACACCATACATACTTAATAGTTTGTTTTCTAAAGAAAATGTGAGTGATTTCTTGTCAGTGTAAAACTGTTGTGGGCAGTGACTATTCCTTGGTTGTTTGGGTGTTCTGGTGGTTGCTTACTGGCCCAAGTAAAAATAGTTCAACTTCATGGTCTCCATGATATTCTGGTGCCTAGATTTGGCTCAAGTACAATCTTAAATGCAAATCCAGGGGATTTTACAGTTTGCCCACCAAAAATAATTCTGATTCCTTGTCCACCATTGTCCACCAAATTCTGCTTCAAAGTATGAAAATTCCATCATTTACTCACCCTCAAGTTGTTCCAAACCTGTATGAATTTCTTTCTTTTGCTAAACACAAAAGATGTTTTGAAGAATGTTGGTAACCGAACATTTTATGGGCAACCATTGACTTTCATAATAGGCTAAAAAAGACCATTGGAAGTCAATGGGGCCCATCAACTCATTGGTTACCCACATTCTTCAAAATAAAGAGATTCATACAGGTTTGGAACCACTTAAGGGTGGGTAAATGATGACACAATTTATTTTTTGGGGGGTGAACTATCCCTTTAAAGCAGGGCTATTCAAATCTTACCCTGGAGGGCCAATGCACTGCAGAGTTTAGCTCCAACCCTAATCAAACTCACCTACCTGTCATTTTCTAATGATCCTGAAGACATTTATTAGCATGTTCAGGTGTTTGATCAGGGTTGGAGCTAAAATCTGCAGTGCATTTGCCCTCCAGGGTAAGATTTGATTAGCCCTGCTTTAAAGTAATAAAGACTCACTAAAATAAGTCTGATTCCTTATCCACCATTGTCCACCGAGTCTTGCTTCAAAGGGTTGAATCAGGTGTGTTTGATTAGGAAGAGTTTGAACTGTTGTAATGTGTTTTGTTGATGTGCGGCCAGTAACAGGGTTGGGAAACACTTGTCTAGCTAGTTTGACAGCTCACGAGGTGCATTACCCTTTCATTACTACATATTTCACCGGACAAGCAATATGTCTGATCTCAGATCAGCAGCAGCTGTGGGCGCCTTCATCATCCCTGATGAATTGAGATAGACAACTGTATCTTTCAGGAGTATCAGACAGGGCCTAGTCATGGTAAATTATGGAAGACATTGTGCTGAGAAAGGTGAATACTGCATGTGCCAGATTTGATGCATTGGTAGTGTTCTGCAGGTACAATCCGTTACACAAGAGGAATCATTTATAATGTCATCAGGGCTTCTCTTCAGTTACATGACAAAAGACTTTAGGTGCATTTATGCCATAGACTGTAAAACAAGATGGACGACTCCCCTTTTCATTTTAGAAAAGTATAAAGCCGCCAATGTCCGAATATGGCGCTAACCTTTGGTTCTCAGGACCTGAGTCTGCGCAGTAGAGAGCAAGAAGTAGAGCCACCCACACTCCTGCAGTATCTGTTAGTGCAGTTAACTGCACAACAACTCATTATGTTGGTGTGAAATAAACAGTTTTGGAAATGTAGATATTAAAGCTAAAGCTCCTATCTCCCCGAAAATCCAGAAAAAAGTCAGTTGGTGCCACAGTGACAACTTCGCTCAGGAAAGCTGTCAATCATGATGTCACACCCCCATTTTTATAGCATGAAATAACTAACTAAAACCAAACTAATTAAAAAAAAAACACTTGAATTTACATCAGCGTGATTAAAAAAAACATCTTTGAATTTTTTTTTATTGAAGTGTAATTTGATTGTTTACTTTGTCTCGCTTTCCATTAGAATGCATGGAGGGGGCGGGGTTTATGAGCTATACTGGGACCAACCACCTGGAGGCGATCAAGATGCTTTGGCTTCACTTTTCTGGATATGTGTGGCACACTTGGTTCATGCCACGCCTGTATGAGTGAGTACGTGTGTGAATGTGTTAGAGTGTTAGCACTACAATGGACTATGCCAGAGACCGTATGCAAAGACACACCCAAGATTGTCCTGGGGTCTCAGACTCATTTAGCTAGTTTATGGGGCGACCTCAATTCTACAAACAATACCCCATAATGACAACATGAAAGAAGTTTGTTTGAAATCTTTGCAAGTTTATAAAAATAAAAATAAATCACATGTACATAAGTATTCACAGCCTTTGCTCAATACTTTGTTGAAGCACATTTGGCACCAATTACATCCTAAAGTCTTTTTGAGTATGATGCTTCAAGCTTGGCACACCTATTTTTGGGCAGTTTCTCCTATTCTTCGTTGCAGGACCTCTTAATCTCCATCAGATTGGATGGGGAGCGTTGGTGCACAGCCATTTTCAGATCTCTCCAAAGATGTCCAATCGGGTTCAAGTCTGAGCTCTGGTCCTGTGAAGGACATTCACAGAGTTGTCCCGTAGCCACTCCTTTGTTATCTTGGCTGTGTGCTTAGGGTCGTTGAACCTTCGCCCCAGTCTTAAGTCCAGAGCAGGTTTTCATCAAGGATGTCTCTGTACATTGCAGTATTCATCTTTCCCTCGATCCTGACTAGTCTCTCAGTTAATGCTGCTGAAAAACATCCCCACAGCATGATGCTGCCACCACCATGCTTCACTGTAGGGATGTTGTTTGCCAGGTCATGAGCGGTGCCTGGTTTCCTCCAGACATGATGCTTGCCATTCAGGCCAAAGAGTTCAATCTTTGTTTCATCAGGCCAGAGAATTTTGTTTCTCATGGTCTGAGAGTCCTTCAGGTGCCTTTTGGCAAACTCCAGGCGGGCTGTCATGTGCCGTCTGGTCACTCTACCATACAGGCCTGATTGGTGGAGTGCTGCAGAGATAGTTGTTCTTATGGAAGGTTCTCCTCTCTCCACAAAGAAACGTTGGAGCTCTGTCAGAGTGACCATTGGGTTCTCGGTCACCTCCCTGACTAAGTCCTTTCTCCCCGGAATCGCTCAGTGGGGCCTGGCGGCCAGCTCTAGGAAGAGTCCTGGTGGTTTATAACTTATTCCATTTACGGATGATGGAGGCCACTGCGCTTATTTAATGCTGCAGACATTTTCTTACCCTTCCCCAGATCTGTGCCCATCTTAGAGGTCTACAGACAATTCCTTGGACTTCATGGCTTGGTTTGTGCTCTGACATGCACTGTTAACTGTGGGACCCTATATAGACAAGTGTGTGCCTTTCCAAATCATGTCCAATCAACTGAATTTACAACAGGTGGACTCCAATCAAGTTGTAGAAACATCTCAATGATTATCAGTGGAAACAGGATGCACCCAAGCTCAATTTTGAGTGTCATGGCAAAGGCTGTGAATACTTATGTACATGTGGTTTATTTATTTATTTATATTTAATACATTTGCAAAGATTTCATGATCTCATGATGTCATTATGGGATATTGTTTGTGGAATTGAGAAAAATAAAGAATTGAATCCATTTTGGAAAAAGGCTGTAACATAGCAAAATGTGGAAAAAGTGAAGCGCTGTGAATACTTTATGGATGCACTGTAAGTACAACATTGAAACACACTTGAAAGCAGCATAACTGGGTGAAAGGAAAACAGTTTTACATTTACAATTTATCACTTTGCAGATGCTTTTATCCTAAGCGACTTACAAATGAGGAGGACAGTAGAAGTGTTTTAGCACAGTCAGTAAAAAAAGAAAAGAAAAAGAAAATTAAACGGGTGCGAGTAGGAAGTGGTATTACCAGAGTTAGAAAAGCTGCCAAAAACGAATCAGGCATGATTAACACATCTCCTATTTTTCTGTGTCACACAGTTTGCTATTTCACAAAATAGCTAGAGACATGAACAGTCGCTAAAAGCCTTTTCCTGCATCCTATATCTCTGTCCCTCTATCTCTAGCTTTAATCTCTTGGCTTGTGTGTCTAAAAAGCGAAACTTCAAAAGACATTCATCATCATTATACTAATAGCCATCAGCAAACCTAATAGTAATCACATTAAAGCTGAGAGCCAATCCTCCACATCCCTGCATCCACAGCTTATTTTCACTGCAGTCACCCTACAGGGTTCACAAGTTTCTCCTTGGAGCGGTTTATGGCAGTGTCATCTGGCCTTACTGCATTTGTGATTGTCTTAGTTCTTATGGTTGTTACACCGTATCCTATCCAGGTGCGGCATGGCAAGTTTTCAAGTACTTAGCACACTGAAATTGAAATCACAACCAATCAGAACATTCTTCATTTAAATGGAGCAGGATTTTAGACCAATGAGATTTTAGTTTGAGCTATGCTGCAGAAATAGAATAAGTAACTAAATGGTTTCTTTCCATGCCTTTCAACAACTTCTGTCAAATTCTGACTCAATTAATGGTGCAAGTTTGGGAGAGAACCACAGTTTTTTGACCACCGATGAAATGTTTAGGAAACTTGCGTTGAAAAACAGTTGTTTTTGCAATTTCGTACACTTGTCATGTCATGTGGGACATCACTGGAGGGAAGGTTGCTGAGTGCATTGCTTTAAAACTGACCATATTCATGGACGTAGGCACACATTATGAGGGAAATGCTTATAAATAATTGAAAACATCAGCATTTTCTCTCATTACACAGAGCCTGCAGCACTGCACCACACACATATACTAATGAAAAGGAGCTCTTCAGCGAAACCTTTCAATGTTATCGAAGAGACGCATACAGCTGAGCTCTGATAATGAGCTGTCCTTATCTCAACCATCTTGTGAAAGACAAGTTGTCTTTTTCATCCCATTTTCTCGTATTTTAATGTAATCGATGCTGCAGAATAGATTATGGGAAAGGCAACCTTGTGGTTCGGTACTATCGCTAGCTCTTTTCTAATAGATTAGACTGCGGTTGCATTGTGAGGGCTTTGATTTTGCTGGCAGCGAGCACTCATGCTGCATCTGGGTCAGTGAGAGTGCTTTGAATGCAGATGCTGAGAGTGTCACATCCGAGATGTGTTCGTAGATAGAGGCTATAAATAAACACAGTTAAAGAGGAGGATTCTGCGTGTGAGAGAACATGCTTCCATAAGGAAAGATACATTTGTGATACCCTTTTCCGTGCCTTTGGTCTTTCCTCTTCTCTGCATATCTATTTTTCATGCCATCCTGTAATCTCAGCCAACGATTTATTGATGAAGGCCCTTGCAAGAGGTGTCCAGAACACAGGGTGTTAAAATATACAGGCTTGTCCCTTTCAGAAGTGGCTCACCCAGACATTTACATTTTATCATCATTTATGCAGCTTCATGTCTTTCCAAACTCCTTTGACTTTCATTTTTTGGGGGTGGGGGTCGGGAATCACTAAAGGAGATGTTTTGAAGAATGTTGATGCTGCTCTTTTCCATGCAATTGGCAAAAACCAACCATACCATAAAAGTAGTCTATATCAGTGGTTCCCAACCTTTTTTTTCTCCTATTTTTACATTCATAATCCTTCAAAATTGTACCCGATCCATGTTCGTTAAAGAATCTCTTCAGAAAAGAATTTGGTCCTTATTGTAATGATATGAGCGCACGGTCTGAAGCGCAGATGCACTTAGGGCATCTAAATCCACTTTTACTAGTTTAAAGCTACACTGTGTAACTTTTTTAGTTTATTCTTAGCTAAAAACACTTAGTTCTTTCAAAAATATATGTGCTCATTAATGTATATTTACTTATTTCAAGTAATAAAGTATTCTTGTAAGTTTATAATATGCCATTGAAAATACATATGGGTGAGGGGTTCGAATGCCGGTCGCCATGTTGCCCCTCCATCTTGAAAGTACATTAGCCAAAGAGGGACATACCCGTAAATTCAAGCTCGCCTTTCGCGGTTTAACACTCGATGGCACCGTGTCGAATGTGAAGACGGGGATTGCTTGAGACTGTGATGTCGTACAATATACAGAATAACGATAGCACTGATAAAAGTTACTTTACTAATATTAGCTTGCATTCGTCTGGGAACCTGATCGCTGATGTTAGCAATGAAATGGTAGAAAAATTACGAAAACGTAAAACCATTATTCATTTTACATAGATGTCATAATCTACATGTTAACTGACAAATTAAATAACTGCAAATTATAATAGTTTTCTAAAGTAACCTCATCACCTGAAGGAACACTCATGGACGAGGTCGAACTGGAAGCAATGTTAATCTTGGACTAAATCGGCCACCGTAGGAGTTAAAACAAAATCAGAATTGAGAGGAACAGAAACTAATATTCATTGGATGGTCATATACCTTTTCACCGCTAAATGGGGGAAAATATCACACAGTGTAGCTTTAACAACGGAAAAAACGGTCTGCCCGTCAGGCACATGGTCTAAAAGGATTGTACCTAATTGTCTCTAAATGAGTCATGGGAGTGTTTTGGGCATAATGTGCATTAAACCAATCAGTCTCATCTCCCATTCCCTTTAAAAGCCAGTTGTTACCATGGCAGATTCCTATTTACCTGGTGGAATTGGAGTGATCTCAAGAGAGGAATCTTTTATTTTTAATATTTATAAATGTTTGTGTGCTGCTGTGTGTCCCTGTGTGTGTAATAAGCAGGGTGTACGCACGTTGTGTACCCGCCTATAGGCGCATTTTACTAACGAACCCTTTAAATTACAAAACATACTGCACTATTGACTTTACACCAGGTTTTTGTTGGTCAATGGCACAGTCGATTTCAGTTGCCTCAAAATAGCAAAGCGTCAACAATGCGCCCCACATATCTTGTTTTCAGACCAGAACGGCGATGGGCGTGAGTGCGTTTGCCATTTAAGCAAGACCTTCCGCGAATCACAAAGAACCGGGAAACCCCTCTCCAGCCAGGACCGAAAGGGAATCCCCGTTCAATGACGACACGTGCGACAAACGCAAGTAACCTCCAGATTCTAAACTGAACTGGTGCATTGATATCAAATTGAACAACCCCACCAAAGCAACACGTGTGAATGTGTGTGTTTGTTTTTGTTAGATACTAGTTTTACGTGTTAGAGTAATCAATCAAGCTTTAAAATTAAAGATAAGTGTTCTTGTGTTATGTGCTTACGAATTTTAATGTCTTGAACTGCTGATCTAAGTTACCTGGCTATTAAATAGTGTTTCACTATTCTGTGGATATTAATATCCGCTGCAGAGTTGTTCGTTACAGCCCGTTCAAATGAACGCTTGACGAGTCATTTGCTCGGTCGTAAAAATGACTCTTGCAAAACCCCTATGAATGAATTAATTCATTAATACAGAGTCCCCTATTGGCATATTATTATATATGTACTTACAACTGCATCAATGATTTCCTTGCATTTCAGTTTGTTTGCACCCACGCTCTGTATGCAAAATGATTGAAAATATCAGCCAGGAGTAATGTTCTAAAAATAAATTATTTCGTCAAGCATTTTCTGGTTGTTCAGTCTCAGGAACTCCTTTACTTTTTATTTCAGTTCAATAAAACAAGCTAACACTTGGCCACTTAATAGCCAGCACAATTTATGATGCGCCTTATTTTCACACAGCTCCGCAAAGATTTGTTTGTTCACGGACAGGCTTTAATAAAGCTGACGATTTTTACAACTGTCTTGAGTCTTTCATTCAGCTCATTACAGAGATGTTTGTTGGCCAGGGTTTAACGGTGGTAAAACATATATAAATACTTTTATATTGTTTTCTGTAATTTTTGGAGATGGATAGCCCAAGTCTCAAAATATCAGCTTTTTTGTTGCATGGGTTAAAAAACAACAGCAATTGTTTGGAATGACATGAAGGTGTGTACTGACTATGATTACACAATTGCCATTGTTGGGTGAACTATTTCTGTAAGTACCCAACCTTGCATTTGCAAAATGTCTTTACCTCCCACAAATGGGAGGACAAGAAAGAAGCACCAAGGATGATATGGGAAGGAGACAAGATGGATGGGGAGAGGAGAAGATAATGCAAGGCTGAAAGACTTCATGTCTCTCCTCGCTCTTTCTCGCTAAGCTGCCGTTGTTTACTGCTTAATGTATTGTCAAGGCAGGAATAGAGTAGAGCCTCAGGGTTTGTGTTTCATCCTGAGAATGGCGGCTTGTTGTTTTTCTTTGCAGTGAGGGATGAATTGTGGGAAAGAATAGAAGTAGAAGAGAAAAAGAGAGATACAGAGAGAGGGAAAAACACCCCAGTGCATCCATGTAATGTAAAACTCTCAGTGAGACATTAGTTTTTCTCCAAAACCTAGGGAGCTGCCTACCTAGACGACATTTTAGGACACCTAGCAGTGCTCCTCACGCTGTGCCAAAAGGTAGAAAGCTTTGTTTTGGCCAAATACTAGGGCAAAATCACATTTTATGCGTATTAGAGTAATGATGTGTTTATGTTATCAGAGTAATGATGTGTGAATACGTGTCAGATAAGAGAGACATTGAAAATGTGCAGAGCGGGGATGTTAGAGCATTGCATTGTCGCATGTAGCAACATCCTAACATCAAACTATACTGGAATTAATTGTAAGTTGCTGTCTTTGCGCAACCAAGTTTTTTTTAACTCGATTGCGCAAACCATACCCAAATCCATTTTAATTCAATTAATCCATTAGTCTAGGTTACGGTTCATGTGAACTTCGGTAGGCTACAGTTCACTCTAGATATGAACGCAATAGTACTAAATTACAGAAGTAAACAACTGTTGATGACATATGATTTTGGTAAAACTGCTTGTTGTGTGTTTTCACTCAATTTGGACTGACACCTCCAAGCAGAGAGAATGTATAGGCCTTTCTTTTTTCTGCTTGTCTTCAGTAAGTTCTTTAGAACATTTGCAGCACATAGGCGGCATATATCAGATGCCGTGTTGATGCTTTGGAAACAAAACCAAAGTATAAAAGTGAGGTGAGCAACAATATGTATTTTGCTGTATTCTGCATCGTCGTTACATAGCAACAAGGGTAAACAGCTGTCACTTTGATAATAAAACATACCACGGTTCAGAATAAAAAGATACAGAGTGAACACAATCCACAATCCAACCTTGGGTTTGGAACAAGCAGTCAGATCACCCTTATATTCACACAAACACAATGATGATAAAACTTTGCATACCGCAAACGACCTTAGCATATGTACAACATTTACACATATCCAAGAACTCTGAATTGATTAATTTCAATCCATTTTTACAGCTTGGCACTGAACGTGTCCCATCACATTGATGGGAATGCGTCAGTGGGAGTGCTGCAGAATCAATGCCTCTCTGTTACGGACATTGTGGGAGATTTGTAGACGCTCCCTTGGGCGACAAGGTAAGTAGTAAAAATGATTGAAGATTAAATTTACAGGCCTGTGTCTCCCTGGGATGGTTGGTTTTTAGCAGCAGGAGCTTGTATCAAAGCTTATGTAGGCATCTATGAGAAATGAAATCACCAACATGTGCTAAATATATAGTGATTATTACCTTCACTCCTTTTTTTGGGTAGTTTTTGTGTTAGCCAGATCCTGGGTCAGACGTAACAACCCATTGTTTGAGTAGTTTTTGTGTTACCCAGATCCTGAGTCAGACGTAACAACCCAGTGTTTGAGTAGTTTTTGTGTTACCCAGATCCTGGGTCAGACGTAACAACCCAGTGTTTGGGTAGTTTTTGTGTTAGCCAGATCCTGGGTCAGACGTAACAACCCAGTGTTTGGGTAGTTTTTGTGTTACCCAGATCCTGGGTCAGACGTAATAACCCAGTGTTTGGGTAGTTTTTGTGTTAGCCAGATCCTGGGCCAGACGTAACAACCCATTGTTTGAGTAGTTTTGTGTTACCCAGATCCTGAGTCAGACGTAACAACCCAGTGTTTGAGTAGTTTTGTGTTACCCAGATCCTGGGTCAGACGTAACAACCCAGTGTTTGGGTAGTTTTTGTGTTAGCCAGATCCTGGGTCAGACGTAACAACCCAGTGTTTGAGTAGTTTTGTGTTACCCAGATCCTGAGTCAGACGTAACAACCCAGTGTTTGAGTAGTTTTGTGTTACCCAGATCCTGGGTCAGACGTAACAACCCAGTGTTTGGGTAGTTTTTGTGTTACCCAGATCCTGGGTCAGACGTAAAAACCCAGTGTTTGGGTAGTTTTTGTGTTAGCCAGATCCTGGGCCAGACGTAACAACCCAGTGTTTGAGTAGTTTTTGTGTTACCCAGATCCTGGGTCAGACGTAACAACCCAGTGTTTGGGTAGTTTTGTGTTACCCAGATCCTGAGTCAGACATAACAACCCAGTGTTTGGGTAGTTTTTGTGTTACCCAGATCCTGAGTCAGACATAATAACCCAGTGTTTGGGTAGTTTTTGTGTTAGCCAGATCCTGGGCCAGACGTAACAACCCAGTGTTTGAGTAGTTTTTGTGTTACCCAGATCCTGAGTCAGACGTAACAACCCAGTGTTTGAGTAGTTTTTGTGTTACCCAGATCCTGGGTCAGACGTAACAACCCATTGTTTGAGTAGTTTTGTGTTAGCCAGATCCTGGGTCAGACATAACAACCCAGTGTTTGGGTAGTTTTTGTGTTAGCCAGATCCTGGGCCAGACGTAACAACCCAGTGTTTGAGTAGTTTTTGTGTTACCCAGATCCTGGGTCAGACGTAACAACCCAGTGTTTGGGTAGTTTTTGTGTTACCCAGATCCTGAGTCAGACATAACAACCCAGTGTTTGGGTAGTTTTTGTGTTACCCAGCTCCTGGGTCAGACGTAACAACCCAGTGTTTGAGTAGTTTTTGTGTTACCCAGATCCCGAGTCAGACATAACAACCCAGTGTTTGGGTAGTTTTTGTGTTAGCCAGATCCTGGGCCAGACGTAACAACCCAGTGTTTGGGTAGTTTTTGTGTTACCCAGATCCTGGGCCAGACGTAACAACCCAGTGTGTGGGTAGTTTTGTGTTAGCCAGATCCTGGGTCAGACATAACAACCCAGTGTTTGGGTAGTTTTGTGTTAGCCAGATCCTGGGCCAGACGTAACAACCCAGTGTTTGGGTAGTTTTTGTGTTAGCCAGATCCTGGGCCAGACGTAACAACCCAGTGTTTGAGTAGTTTTTGTGTTACCCAGATCCTGGGCCAGACGTAACAACCCAGTGTTTGAGTAGTTTTTGTGTTACCCAGCTCCTGGGTCAGACGAACAACCCAGTGTTTGAGTAGTTTTGTGTTAGCCAGATCCTGGGTCAGACGTAACAACCCAGTGTTTGAGTAGTTTTGTGTTACCCAGCTCCTGGGTCAGACGTAACAACCCAGTGTTTGAGTAGTTTTGTGTTACCCAGATCCTGAGTCAGACATAACAACCCAGTGTTTGGGTAGTTTTGTGTTACCCAGCTCCTGGGTCAGACGTAACAACCCAGTGTTTGAGTAGTTTTTGTGTTACCCAGATCCCGAGTCAGACATAACAACCCAGTGTTTGGGTAGTTTTTGTGTTAGCCAGATCCTGGGCCAGACGTAACAACCCAGTGTTTGGGTAGTTTTTGTGTTACCCAGATCCTGGGCCAGACGTAACAACCCAGTGTGTGGGTAGTTTTTGTGTTAGCCAGATCCTGGGTCAGACATAACAACCCAGTGTTTGGGTAGTTTTTGTGTTAGCCAGATCCTGGGCCAGACGTAACAACCCAGTGTTTGGGTAGTTTTTGTGTTACCCAGCTCCTGGGTCAGACGTAACAACCCAGTGTTTGAGTAGTTTTTGTGTTAGCCAGATCCTGGGTCAGACATAACCCAGTGTTTGAGTAGTTTTTGTGTTAGCCAGATCCTGGGTCAGACATAACAACCCAGTGTTTGAGTAGTTTTGTGTTACCCAGCTTCTGGGTCAGACGTAATAACCCAGTGTTTGAGTAGTTTTTGTGTTAGCCAGATCCTGGGTCAGACATAACCCAGTGTTTGAGTAGTTTTTGTGTTAGCCAGATCCTGGGTCAGACGTAACAACCCAGTGTTTGGGTAGTTTTTGTGTTGGCCAGATCCTGGGTCAGACATAACCCAGTGTTTGGGTAGTTTTTGTGTTAGCCAGATCCTGGGTCAGACATAACCCAGTGTTTGGCTAGTTTTTGTGTTAGCCAGCTCCTGGGTCAGGCATAGAAACCCAGGGGTTGAGTTATTTCTCGCAGGCTTTTTGCGACCCCTTCAGGAGAGAGCAGTGCAGCTCTGTCAAATTGGTGCATGTCTTCGGTAAAATACAGGTTTGTGTATATTTTAATTTATCTATAAATTTGTTGCTGTATATCGTTTATTTTTATGCAAAGCAACCAACTACAAATATCAACCAAATACAGGGACGTGATAAACAAGAGTCGCCTAAACGAGTGTCGCGTCAGTCTTTTCATGTGATGAAAACGCCTAATGCCTTGCATAAAATGTTATAATTTGATTAAAAAAGATACAGATTATACTTAGGTGCCCGGTTTCACAGACAGGGCTTAGAATAGTTCACTTAGGGCATTTAAGTAGCTTCTATAAACGTACAGAATATATATATATATATATATATATATATATATATATATATATATATATATATATATATATAAACCTTACTGGTTAGCATATCGAGACAAAACAATGGCACTGACATATTTTAAAATATGTCAGTGCAAGTTGTTTTCAGTTAAAACAGCTCAAACATCCATTTCAGTCTAGGACTAGCTTAAGCCTTGTCTGTGAAACCGGGGGAGGATATTAAAATATGTTCTCAGAACTGTACACTGATTGTTTATGAACAGGTTATGGAGCTAGTCACCGCATTATTTCTGCTATTAGAGAAACGCAGGGCGGCGGTCTAAAGTTAGAAGTTCTCCCGCTGAACATGATACAAGCTCCGGCACGAGACCCAGCGCAGAGGACCAGCAACAGAGACTGGTCAATTACACTTGAACTAGTTCTAAATGTGACATTTTTTACTTCTACTATTTGTTAATCTATCTTAAATGTTGGCAATATGTATTAAAACTATATAAAATATGCTATACTGTAAAAAATGATAGAAAATAATAGTGGTCTGGTCGTGTTGAGTATTTAAAAAAATTTATAGAGGAATTAAGTTAATCTGTTGACATTAATTCATGCATGTAAAAAAAGAAGAAGCTAGTATTATAGTAAAAATGAATCAACTATGATGGCTTACATCAACCCATTATGCTGGGTAAAATTAACCCAACGTGATCCGTCCGTCAGTCCGTCCGTCCATACCTTTGCCAGTCTTTTTATGTATATTACCCTATTCGTTCTCCTCATCATGTATGCATTCTGTGTAGATGCAAGCTGTGCTTTCACGCATAAGTGACAAATGACAAATTTGGGTTCAGCCTGCTTCAGACAAACATCTGTGTGTGACGGTGTGAATTAAAGCCTGGACTGCAAATGATGTACCTCTCTGCTTTGACAGTGGCATATGTTGCATATCACAGGCTTGCATTTTCGACCTAAGGCAGCGGCTCCATTGTGGATTATTTCAAAACTAGGTTTCTCTAAGAGTTTTGGGTCTGCAGTCGATAAACATAAATAAGACCTAATACTGTAGACTAATTCAATGTTTAAAATGGAATATGGGCTAGATGCATACTGCGGAGTATACACGGTGTGAAACTGCACATATTAAATTTCACAGTGTGCCATATTATTGCCGCATGACCTCACTTATTAAATTCATATTAAATATGAAAATCAGTGAGTGGATGTAATCCAGTAGTTTTTTTTTTTTTTTGTAAAAATATCTTAGACCATAGCCATAGACCACTAATAATTGGAAATGGGCAAATACCAAACCCCCTCTTTATTTGCAAAGAGTTTAAGTGAATTACCTCACAGCTATATAGGCTATAATAACACCTGGAACTTCTTTTACCATTCATATTTCTTCGTTATTCCCTTAAAACAGTAAGAGTAGAACTGAAGTATGATATTGTAGACATCCAAGGTCACATATAAATAGACAATTGTTTAACTTAATTGCAATGCTATAAGACTGCGTGAAAATAAAGGGGCTAGCGTCTGTGCCTGTGGCACAAAGTAATTATTCACACCGCAACTGAGAGTCGGCTCTGAACGCGTGCCAGTTCTGTGGAGTGAGTTTCGTTGTCATGGAGACGCTCTCTGGAATGTCAGTCTCGTGAGGTGTTTGATAAGTGATGGGTGTGTTATTAACTCCACCCTCCCAGGAAAACCAAAGCTGTCAGTGTAGCAGACCTGACACCGAAAGTTTCTTCTATCCTACCTGCTGTCTCTTTGGCTATTTTCGGAAAGCAAACTACCATACTACTCTTACTTTTGCTGCATTTTAAAGTATGTATACTGTGCACATATGCAAATTTTCTGTATGCATGAAACATCCAGATGCCATCTGCTTTTGCCAAAATGTGCAATATACTACCACAGCACGCTGTGCCCAAAGATTGATGGCAGTATTATTCTGCCTTCTAAGATTTGTTTGTTTGGAAGAAGTTATAAAACAGCATTGAATGTATCATTTGCAGATGAGACATTCATAATATGCACAGCGAAAATCTCAATGTTGATGATAAATATATTATATATTTTATTTAATACAAAAAAATATTAAAATGTAAAAACTATTACACATTTAATGCTATTAGAATATTACATTGCTCACTATTTACTAATGAATTCACTGAATACTTTAGCATACCCAAACCCAAAAATATTTTAGCATGTGAAACTAAATGCATAATGCAACAATAAATGTTTTGTAGTTTGCAACTTTGCTGTCACATGACTCAACTATGCCACGTTTAGTGTCCATTTATCATGTTGGAAATAAAATGAATCGAATTTTGGGTACAAAATTATGAAATTATGAAATCACTTTGGTCACACTGTAGATTTGGGTCCAGTTCTCACTATTAACTATGACTTTTGCCTCAATAAACTCCTAATTACGGCTTATTAATAATTATTAATGTAGCTATTAAGTTCATGTATTGGGTAGGATTAGGGATGTAGAATATGGTCATGCAGAATAAGGCATTGAAATGTGCTAATAAACAGCCAATATCCTGATAATATGCATGCTAATAAGCAACTAGTTAATAGTGGAAAAATAGACCCTAAACTTATTATAACTTTTTATTCATTTTGATTGGATTACTTATGGTTTGTTTCCATTTAAATAAACGTGCAATGCAGTGAGGTCATGTGACAATAATGTAGCATACTACTGTTTATAATGTTTCACATGCTATTTCTAAAATATCCACACTGTATACGGTGCAATATTCAGCAGGCATTCTAATATTCCTTTCCAAAAATAGCATATTTCTCTTTGTCTGCCCTATGCATTATTGCAGTTTATGTACATACTAGGACAAATCTACCCATATGTCCAAAAATACAGAGCATTATGTTTAACATCTTGAAAATATGCTGTCTTAACCTGTTTAACGTGTGCACATATAACCTCATTACCCTAGTGCAGACGACTACATATCCCATAATTCTTTGGGGGCGGTGGAACAGTAAAGGTGATTGGGAACAGGTGGTGCAATTAATTACTGGCGAACGCGCGCACACCCGCCAAGTGTGGGCGGAAACTAAATGAGCGTGCCAAAATACAGATTTAAAGAGGAGAGAGAGACGCAAACACTATGAGCTCTACAGGACACGCATCAAGCCCTTAATAGACAGTAAGAAAAAGCAAACAGATTAAGAGAAAAATCCTCTTTTATCGTTCTGATGCACTTATTTCAACCACACAAGCCGGATTGGCATAGCAAGCCCATTTGGATAGCGACCAGTGTGTGTATTTGGCAGAATGCATTACTATGTGATAGCGGTTTCCTCTTCCCAGTTGGAAACCAATAAGTTTTGAATCAGAGCCCCAAAGATGGGAGTTTATTTATCCCTGCCAAGCGCTCATTGAAGTGTCCGTGTGATGCTTGGTGTGTCCTGCCAAACGCGGTCCTCATCTTCACTGCTTGACAGGCACTAGCTTTGCTTCCCTCTCTGCGTTCTGTTGTATTAACACAGCTCATCTAAATTCAGAGATAATCTCTTTCTCTCAGGTTTCCCAGACTGTGTGACAGCACTCAGAGGAAGGGAGCGTTTCTTTGAATATTCTACAGATGTCCTCTTTTCTTTCTCCGTGTGAGCTGAGCGTTTGAAGTTGGCTGATGGGATTGTTTTAATATTCCTCAGATGTGGCGCAGAGCCTAAGAACGTTTTATCCTTGGTGCACTATGCTGCGATTCATGTGTGATGGCTCTGTCTCTCAGATTAGATGCTCTTCTACAGGAGCAGAGAGAGCTGATCAATGCGCCCTATATATATATATATATATATATATATTTATATATACATACACACACACACACACACACACACACACACACACACACACACACACACACACACACACACACACACACACACACACATACACATACACATACACATACACATACACATACACACACACATACACAGTAAATACACTCAGTAAAAAAAGAAACGTCTTCCCACTGCTTTTTCCCCCCAGCAAATTTCTTGTGTAAATGTGCAAATATTTGTATGAAAATAAAGATTCAACAGCTAAGGCATAAACAGAACAAATTTCAGACATTTGATGAGCAGAAATTGAATAACGAGCCCCTGAACAGAGGCGGGGGTCAATATCAAAAGTAGCCGTCCGTATGTGTGGTTGGTCCACCAGCTGCTACAGTTCATCTCATCTTCATGGACTGCAGCAGATTTGCCAACTCTTGCTGTGAGATGTTACTCCACTCTTCCACCAAGACACTGTGGGGACACATGGTTATACGTTTGGCAGTGTGAGGACGATCGTCAGTCCTTCCTGTCTCCCTGTAATTGTCTTAGGTGTCTTCCATTACAGGGACTGCAGTGCATTGCTCTGTCTACATATGTAGTCCTCATGCCTCCCACAGCAAGACTATGGCATTATGTCCACGCAGGAGATCAGGGACCCTGGGCATCTTTCTGCTGCTGTTTTTCAGATTCAGTAGGAAGGTCTCTTTAAAGGTCCACTGAAGTGCCTTGAAACATGCAGCGTTATTCAATGTGTTAGCGTAATTTCCACTGAAACAGGAAGACAGGGTGGGACATATCAAACAGCTCGTCCCCTTTTTAAAAATAGTTTAGTTTATATCACAGTTTGACTAGAGCCATTCCGCTCGGTAAAGCTGCAGTTTCCTAATCTCCTCCATATCGCTTTAAAATATATAATTCTGTGCAGAATTCAAATGGTTTCGATGTGTTTTGTGGTCTGTGCTGACTTGCGCATATGATCCGCTCTGTGATCTCGTGTCTCTGGACTGGAGCAGACTGTGTGTGTGCGGCAGTATGCGTGACACTAACGTGAAATCAGACTTCATTTGCCCCAATGGAAAGCATATTTACGCTGTCTGAATCAATCCCTATCCCTTATATATGTGCCATTCACCATGTAGAAAATAGTAAATGTGTAATTGAACGACATTAAAAGTGTTTAAACACTTTTAAATAAATATCTGTAGAGATTATTTGGATTTTACAAAATTAAAAATATTTAAAATAGTAAAATTTAAAATAGTATTCTGATATATATGTATGAATATACACCGATCAGGCTTAACATTATGACCACCTTCCTAATATTGTGTTGGTCCCCCTTTTGCTGCCCAAACAGCCCTGACCTGTCGAGGCATGGACTCCACTAGACCCCTGAAGGTCTGCTGTGGTATCTTGCCAAAATGTTAGCAGCAGATCCTTTAAGTTGCGAGGTGGGGCCTCCATGGATCGGACTTGTTTGTTCAGCACATCCCACAGGCACAGACGCTCAATTGGATTGAGATCACTGGGGAATTTAAAGGCCAAGTCAACAGCTCAAACTCGTTGTTGTGCTCCTCAAACCATTCTTGAACCATTTTTGCTTTGTGGCAGGCACATTATCCTGATGAAAGAGGCCACAGCCACCAGGGAATACCGCTTCCATAAAAGGGTGAACATGGTCTGCAACAACGCTTAGGCAGGTGGTACGTGTCGAAATAACATCCACATGGATGGTAGGACCCAAGGTTTCCCAGGAGGACATTGCCCAAAGCATCACACTGCCTCGCCGGCTTGCCTTCTTCCCATAGTGCATCCCGATGCCATTGTTCCCCAGGTAAGCGACGCACATGCACCTGGCAATCCACGTGATATAAAAGAAAACGTGATTCATCAGACCAGGCCACCTTCTTCCATTGCTCCATGGTCCAGTTCTGATGCTCACATGCCCACTGTTGGGCCTTTCAGCGGTGGACAGGGGTCAGCATAAGCACCCTGACTGGTCTGAGGATATACGCAAAACACAAACAGCGATGCACTGTGTATTCTGACACCTTTCTATCAGAACCAGCATTAACTTCTTGAGCAAATTGAGCTACAGTAGCTCTTCTGTTTGATCGGACAACATGGGCCACTGTTGATAGATACTGACCCCTGCAGACCGGGAACACACCACAAGAGCTGCAGTTATGGAGATGCTCGGACTCAGTTGTAAAGCCATCACAATTTGGCCAAACCATTTTTCCTGCTTCTAACACATCAACTTTGAGGCCAAAATGTTTGCTTGCTGCCTAATATATCCCACCCACTAACAAGTGCCGTGATGAAGAGACAATCAGTGTTATTTACTTCACCTGTAAGTGGTCATAACGTTATGCCTGATCAGTATGCAGAGTAATTTAGTATGTTTCATTGCAATTCACAAACAATTGACTCCAAGCACAACCTTGCAATAAGCTTACAAAATCTAATATAATATTTGAATAATGTAATATTTTAATAATGTGTGTAGATATCAATGTAGGTCGGACATAACTTTTGCCTAATACCGCATATCCGAGTGAAACAGCTTTTCGAACAATAAAAAATGTATAGAGCAGGACTTTTGTCTACAGGGAATTGATTGGCTCATTGAATGGATGTGGTTTGCTATTGGTGTGATCTCATGTGAGTGACAGGTTGTGCTGCCCTTGCGCCAGTATACACATCATCTGAGAAGAGAAGAGATGATGCTGCAAGAGGAGGGCCAATGAAAATAGTTTCTGTGACTTTCACACAGTGTTTCCAGCAGAATGTAGTCATGAACTTGTTACAGGCATCATTTCCTGGGGCTAGGTGCTTTGCTTAAGGGCACAATGGTTATGTTTCATGGCTTGCTTCTTGCGGGAATCAAACCAGCCCTGTGGCTTAATCATTACATCACACCACCCCCAGATGTTTGGGGGTTTAATAACAGTAATGTGCACTTCCTCTAATGTTTCCTAAATTATAGAGGAAAAAAAGATCAACAGAATGGCACCACGGCTCTTGTTAGGACTGCAACACTCTGTTCTCCTTGCTCTAATTGGAGTTATAGCTCCAGGAAACCTGATTAGTATCAGAGACCACCTGCTGAGTGGTCTACTGAAGTAATTCCAGAAGGGACACCTCTGTTGTGTGCATTTACATGTACAGACCCCCTCTCCTCCGCCCCATAAACTCGAACCCCACCGCTCGGCACGTGTACGTATCCGACTGAGACTAATTGTGCAACACTGCATTTGCACACAGAAAAGGGGAGGGGAGAGAAGTGTGCGGTTTCCATGACAACTACCAGAGAGGAGGTTTACAAATATCAGACTGCATGCGCACTAAGCTCTGCGCATTCGAGGAGGTCAGCTGACAGGTCTCTGACAGTGTGTCCCTTCTGAAACGAAACACAAATAAACAAGCCACTATGAATGACCTTTAATTCAAATGATGTAGGAAAGTGTTCTTGCCCTTGACAGCAAAAGCAAGAATTTTCTCAATATTGTGGCTTTAGTCACAGCACTTAAAAGGATAGTTTATCCAAAAATGAAAATGTTGTCATTATTTACTCAATCATTTATAAAAAAAAATCATATTATGACAGTCAGTGAGGTCCAATCCTGTCTTGTTGTCTTCATTTTATAAATACTCATCGAAATATAATTTAGTTTTTAACATGCATGGTCACATTTACTGTTGTTAGCTAATTTTGCAGGCGAAATCCAGTAATTTCAAAAGGAATCCACATGATAGGGAATTTCGCATGGGGGTGAAAGATTTCCCCATGCAGATTTTGCAGTGGGTAGATACCGAAAGCTGAAAGCTGCTTTGCTTGAAAGTGATCTATGTGAGAGCTTGTTTCATAGATGCTACATTATTGACAATACACAATTGCCGGTAACACTTTAAAATAATGGTCCGTCATTAATAAGTAACTATGCAGGAAGTAATGCAGGAATAATGAGTAATACTGCTTTAACACGTCAGCTACTACTATTAAAGGACAACTCCAGTGAAAAATGAACCTAGGGGTAATTAGCACATGGTTACCGAGCAGATCTTTCTCTGGGAAGCGTTTTCATGAAAATCCAATGTAAAGAGTTTTATCTCTTAAAACAGATTATCTTATAACGCTACTTTATGGGGCACAGAATATGTACAATTAAATCGCTAGTTAATACCACTAACAAGGCTCAAAATAGCCTCAGACTAACACGGTAGCATAATGAGGGTCCCTACATGCAAACCGAAGCATTGAGAACGTTGTAAGTGTACAAACAGTTTAATAAGAAGATACTTTATAAAGACAGTATACATTACGCGTATACAGACAGAAGTCATCTTGCAAAACACGAACCTGTGCTAAGGGAGCTGGTCGACGGGAATTAAGTTTGTGAATTTTTTTTTTTTTTGTGAGTTTTTAATTATTTGTATTTATTTTCTGTTGCATTCAGTGCTTTCTTCGGGAAACAACGGACCATACACTCACCTTAATGATTATTAGGAACACCTGTTCAATTTCTCATTAATGCAATTATCTAATCAACCAATCACATGGCAGTTGCTTCAATGCATTTAGGGGTGTGGTCCTGGTCAAGACAATCTCCTGAACTCCAAACTGAATGTCAGAATGCGAAAGAAAGGTGATTTAAGCAATTTAGAGCGTGGCATGGTTGTTGGTGCCAGACGGGCCGGTCTGAGTATTTCACAATCTGCTCAGTTACTGAGATTTTCACGCACAGCCATTTCTAGTGTTTACAAAGAATGGTGTGAAAAAGGAAAAACATCCAGTATGCGGCAGTCCTGTGGGTGAAAATGCCTTGTTGATGCTAGAGGTCAGAGGAGAATGGGCCGACTGATTCAAGCTGATAGAAGAGCAACTTTGACTGAAATAGCCACTCGTTACAACCGAGGTATGCAGCAAAGCATTGAAGCCACAACATGCACAACCTTGAGGCGGATGGGCTACAACAGCAGAAGACCCCACCGTGTACCACTCATCTCCACTACAAATAGGAAAAAGAGGCTACAATTTGCACGAGCTCACCAAAATTGGACAGTTGAAGACTGGAAAAATGTTGCCTGGTCTCAATTTCTGTTGAGACATTCAGATGGTAGAGTCAGAATTTGGCGTAAACAGAATGAGAACATGGATCCATCATGCCTTGTTACCACTGTGCAGGCTGGTGGTGGTGGTGTAGTGGTGTGGGGGATGTTTTCTTGGCACACTTTAGGCCCCTTAGTGCCAATTGGGCATTGTTTAAATGTCACGGCCTACCTGAGCATTGTTTCTGACCATGTCCACCCCTTTATGACCACCATGTACCCATCCTCTGATGGCTACTTCCAGCAGGATAATGCACCATGTCACAAAGCTCAAATCATTTCAAATTGCTTTCTTGAGCATGACAATGAGTTCACTGTACTAAAATGGCCCCCACAGTCACCAGATCTCAACCCAATAGAGCATCTTTAGGATGTGGTGGAACGGGAGCTTCGTGCCCTGGATGTGCATCCCACAAATCTCCATCAACTGCAAGATGCTATCCTATCAGTATGGGCCAACATTTCTAAAGAATGCTTTCAGCACCTTGTTGAATCAATGTCACGTAGAATTAAGGCAGTTCTGAAGGCGAACACAGTATTAGTATGGTGTTCCTAATAATCCTTTACGTGATTGTATACTTGTATGAGATTCCAAGTCACAGTTCATCACTTAGCACAGTGTTCGTGGCTCGACTCGTCGAGACAGCTTCTGTCTGTATACGATTATTCTAAAGTGTTACCCCAATTGCCCTTTCTTTTGTCCACAAAATGTGGCAGAAATTTCACTTATACAGTAATGTCATTCATTCGTAAGCTTTGTCCACATGAATACATTTTCATTCTTTTCTCTTTGTTTTGTCCTTCCGTCCACAATGACAATGTTTTTATTAAGGGGAAACAAACTCTCTCCCAGATGAAAATGCAGTTTTCGCATAATGGTGTTTGAAAATTCTATTCTATTCTATTCTCTTATTTCATACAGTTGCTAAAATATGTTATTTGCACAGTCTTTATATCTCAATCCTAGAAAATGACTCACAGTAGCAGTAGCGTTTCAGACCAGACATATAATGGTGACTGAGTGTGACCTGGACACATAAGTGAATTGTGAGATGTTAGCTAAACAAAATGAAAGTATAGTCGAAGAACTTTATTATGTCTGTTCCTTCTGTATCATCTCAGTGAGCTTTTATAAGGTTGTACACATGCTTAGTAAAGTGAATTTAGTGTTTTCCGACGTCTCAGTGTGGATGAGAAACTTTTGGAAAACGTTTAAAAACGCTAGTGTGGATGGAGCGTGTTTTGGAACAAGTGCCGTTTTCAAATGTATCTGGATTAATGTAGACGTATAGCCTTCAGGCAGCCTACTACTTCCACTGGACTAGTTTATCCCTTTACTGGAACTCATGAGATAAAGCTCTGGGAGAAGTGGTCCATTTTTATCCCTTCTCTGCTCCTTTGACCATCTCCATCCTCTTAAACTCCACCATGCTTTATTTCCATTCCACTTGTCTTGTTCAAATAGTCTTTTCTCTCCCATTTTAACTGTTCTTTTTGCAGTTAAGTCAAGTCTTTGTTCTTTGCATATTACTCTCTCTCTCTCTCTCTCTCTCTCTCTCTCTCTCTCTCTCTCTCTCTCTCTCTCTCTCTCTCTCTCTCTCTCTCTCTCTCTCTCTCTCTCTCTCTCTAAAGTCCTTTTCTGTCTGTTCATTTTCTCTTGCAAATGCTCGTGGCTGTTCTTGAGCTGAGAAAACTCACTAAAGCTCTCGAGCGCTATCTCTGCCTCTCTGGCGTCCTGCTGTGCTAGGCTGAGAGATAACCGAATTCACTAAGAATGCATTGCACCCACTGATAGCGTTGTTTATTTGCATGCACTTGTCTGCGTTGTTTTAGTATCAGATTCACTATAGGAATTATGCAAATCGGCTAACGGACAATCGCACCCACAATATTGGTGTTGAGCGTGATTCACGGCCAGCAGTTTATCATATTTCAGGTTGGTTTTGAGTGCTATATTGTGGAGGACACAGCAGGTCTGGCACACTTTACTGGGGCTGTGCAGCATCACTTCCCCACTGCAATACAGCCACTTTTTGGCTCATTAAAATGCGTGTGCTTGACTACACCACATGTCTGGATACATCCCCATTTTTATATGTATTATTGCTGCCATGATCACTGGAAAATGTACACAATTATCTTCTCTTTTTAATGAAATTCTGTTTATGCCTGCCTTCCATATTCTGAGACTCTCCTTTATTACAGTGGTTATTTGAATGGTTCTATTTTTCAGCTGCAAGCTCTGAGGTCCAAAGTGTTATAAAAGGCTAATTCACTCACGCTGCGCCAACAGATGGCAACAAACGCAGACAATCACCAGATTGCAGTGCGTCACTTCTCAGACATTCCACGACCCGAAAAGCACCGATTCCCCATGTTCGGCGAAAACAGGCCTCGACAGATGCCAACAGGGGTAACTGATTCGACAAAACCCAACAAAGTGTCTGTTGCCGTCTGTTGATGCAGCATGTTTATGAAAACTGTTTGCCTCCTTGTAGAAAAGTGTCTGAATAGGTGCTGTCAGGACCAAAGTGTATTTAGTCCCTCTAAAAACTAAACTTTTGTAAGATATTATTTATCACAGGGTTTTCATCAAAGCCATATAAGCTTATATAATATTCTGTCATGACAACTCTTGGAGTGTTATGTATTCTGCGGAAGCTAGATATTTTACTTTATTAAGTTTTAAATATGGATATTTTTCTTACAAAACCCCATTGACATGCTTCAGGAGGCCTTTATTAACCCCCTGGAACCCTGTGGAGTATGTTTATGATGGATGGATGTCCTTTTTTTTTGTTTCAATCTCAATGGTACCCCCTCACTGCCATTATAAAGCTTTGAAGTGTCAGGATATTTATTAATATAACTCTGATTGTGTTAATCAGAAAGAAGAATGTCATATACACCTAGGGTGGCTTGAGGGTGAGTAAATCATGGGGTCATTTTAATTTTAAAGTGAACTGCTCCTTTAAGGACACATTAGCCTGCACCATCTAAAGTTTCATTACACAACTGAATTGCCAATAGACATGGCAATGGACATAACTTAAGTGAAAAAACTATGGGATGGAAAGTAGTCTGTTCAATGTGCTTAATTAAATCTCCAGTGCATCTCTCTATGCACTGCCAGCCATAAATTAAGTTATTACCGATATTAACTGGAGCCTTCTAATGTTTCCCTCTGCATTTGCCATGTTACAAACCTGTGGCTAAGGCAGCAAGTAATAACCACAGCCGGTTTTGAAATATTAGAACTCATCAGCTACATTTCAGAATTATAGCTGTGGTAGTCATCGTTAATTTCCATGTGCTAATGCATTTTCATAGGTTTAAAAAGTATTCATCAAGTACACAAAGTATTATTATACATTGTGCATAATATTGCAGTCAGGCCAGAAATCAACAGCAACATATACGCTATAGTAAACACAGTGACCACAAAAGCAACGACTTCTAGAATTTATAATATTTACTGTATTTTAAATGCTAAAATGTTATGTAATATCTAATTGTTAATATTATATTTTAAATGTTTGCTTTGTCATTTAAAATAAACCAAACAATATTTACTAAAAAACAATATACATATGATTTTTTTCACACTACTAAATAAAATAAGTGTGTGTGTGTGTGTGTGTGTGATGAGTTTGATGAGACAGGATGAGTTTTTTTGAAAATGTAAAAATGCAGCATGTCTCAGTGTAGGGAAATAGAAAATACAGTTTGTACAGTATAAAATGCATTACGTCTATGGAGAGTCCCCACAAGGTGTGTGTGGGCATGTGTGTGCATGAGTGCGTACGTGTGTGCGTGTGTGTGCGTGTGTGTGTGTTTTTAAAGTTGCCAGACAGTGGCAGTGTTTTTGATACTTTTCACAAAATGTTCATATCCCCAGAAAATGTATGAATATCTGAACATACAATATATCAAAATAAAGGACAGAGCCTCTGCTTTTAAAATACTACAACAACAAAATTGCATTCTAAATTCATGTATTCTTTTTTTTTTTAATAAACTGAATAGGTGTCGTTTCATGAAACAAAACCAAATTTTAACAAAAAGCTGAGAAAAGCAGACTTTTGTTTAAGACTACGTCAAGATTGGCATAGACGGAGTTGATCCAGTCCATCAACACCCCTAATGCTTCAGAGTTGTTTCCTCTTCATGGGTTCGACATTTCATTCGGTAACAGGCAGTTTTGATTTATATGTAATATGTAAGCACGTTTTACATATCCGTTCCCTCCTTTTTAAGTAAATCGTGTGCACAATAAAATAATTTGTTCCCTCGTTTTACAAAATCGTGGCCACATTGTAATAATTTTTAATAATTTGTTACTTTTATACAGCGCTTTTCTCTGTACTCAAAGCGCTTTACATATAGAAGGGGGGAATCTCCTCAACCACCACCTGGACGATGTGACGGCAGCCATATTGTGCCAGAACGCCCACCACACACCAGCTTATGGTGGAGAAGCCAATCAGTATATATGGGGATGATTAGGAGGCCATGATGGACAGAGGCCAATGGGCAAATTTTGCCAGGATGACGGGGTTACAACCCTGCTCTTTTTCCGAAAGACATCCTGGGATTTTTAATGACCACAGAGAGTCAGGACCTCGGTTTAATGTCTTAGCCGTAAATATTTACCTGCGGGGGAATCCCTGCAGCCATTTTGAAATGCTTTCAACTTTGTCATGTGGGCGTGGAAAGCTTATTTGGACAGCCCCTTAACCCCTCGATTTTGACAGAAGGAGCGAGTCTAATCAAAATATACACTTCAGGCAGATCCATAGACCACAATGCAACACCTGACGTCACAGCAGGTTGTGCTTAATTTACCCCCATCCCACATAACTCTGGCATATGATATTGGAGTTATTTTGACAGTTTTTTTACGCAGTAATAGTTTATTGTATTATCATTTTCTATTATCATTTTGATACCGCCAACGCATACATACAAGCCTAAAGAATGGTGCATAAAACAAATTCATAGGGGGAAAAAAATAAATGATATGATTTCAAGTGATCAAGGGTTTAGGGTGTTCCATTTAAACACATTGTGCAACTTAAGCAATTGCGTGCATCCGAATAAATGAGATGGAGGGAAGTTAGCTAGGGAAGGGCATTAAAAATTGGACTTAAATGGAGCAAATGCTTCTATCGCTTGTTTCTGCTTCTTATTTCCTGTGTTTGATCGGGATATTCTGCCTCCCCCACCATATAACGGTGAAAACATGGATTGCTGAAATATTCAGTCAATGTTGTGTCATAAATTATGGAAAAGAGTTAATATTACTTAAGGTTTTTTTTTATTTTTGCATTATGAAGATTAACAATTTCTGTTCTTATCTCTAAATAATTAATCTTCTAAACCTAGTAGTAAATCATGAGAAATGCAAAATCTCTAGGTTGAAACCCACCACACTATACACCGTGCACATAATTATGCATATTATCTTCTATAACCTATGAGGCTTTAAATTATTAATTCCAAGCTTCAATTTTAATTAGGTTAAGCCCGCAAGTGACACAGTCATACATATTTGTCAGGTTTATATTCTGTGAAAATTTCTATTAAAAGACTCAATCAGGTGAGGGTAGCAAATAAATAATAACTCAGGTGTCCACTTTAACTTTTTTTTGCTGAAACTCAGTCATCAAGTCAGTGCAAACATTTGAATTTTACACAAATGATTTCATGTATATGAGGGATGAAAGTAGAAAGTGCTGATAGTAGTGGGCTCAGAACAAGAAGTGCTGTTTTCTCTTCCCACTGAAACGCATACCTCCGTCCCCAGACACCTATACACAGGGGAACCTTACTTTCCAAAACTGGCCTCTCACACACTTTACTTTGCCTTACACTAACTGCTGATGCCCATTCAATTCTGCTTATAAAATGATTATGTGCTCTCAATGTCCTGCTGGCCTTCTAAGCAAAGTTTAGAAGTTGTCATCAAAATGTGTTTTATCTGATACATGAAAATGTGTGCATAGAAATCAATGTCATGAGAGCAAGAGTCCCACTGATCTGAAAATCCCACTGATTTTTTTTTTTTTTCATTAGAGAAATAGATTGTCATTGATAATAATATCAACTTTTCTAGACAGACCTAATGTGTGCTTTGAGGTTAAGTCAGTGTCATGAATTATACTTCAAAAAATACTACTACAAAAATGTATACAATAATAACACAAAAATGAATAATACACATTATACAAAAATGACCCAGAGAAGTCATTAAAAAGCACCCTTTCCATCCAGTGTCAAAGAGGACATAAAATTCCACTAAGAACATAGGAGAAGCCACCATAAATAATCATTTTCATATATAATAAATTATTTGCATCTCAGAGAAACTCATGCGTCTCAATAAACTTGTTGTCTTGCTTTCAGAGGCAGATGCTGCTGTTTGGGAGCGCAGTCATGTAAGACAGTTCTAGGAGGGAAATATACCGAGCATCTTTGACAACAGACTTCTGAATGACCAAAACAGCATTTCAGATGCTTTGCATTTTGCAAACAAGTAAGTAGTTATGCAGTTAAATTTGACATGTTACATTTTTTAATGCGCACTGAGGAATTAATTCGGTAAATGCATTTCCATCGTAGTTTATGCGCATGTTTTCGTATCAAACGAGAGCATACGTTTTTATGCACAATTTAATTTATGCGCATCTTGACGTTTCCATTCAGCGGTTTTTGATGCGCATAAAAATGGATGGATGAAACATAGCTATTGCTACCATGGAAAAAGCATTTAACATATTTAATATTTATACTTATTATTTATATACATTTTTATATTTCCCGTCATGGTTTATGACTGAACAGAAAACTGCTCTCTGTGCGCATCAAAAATCTATGTGATGAAATCCAGTACCATTCGCTTTTGCACGGTTATTTCCAAAGTCATCTTTAACGCCTTGCCCCGCCTGCTTGATTTAATGTGTTAACCGTAGAGGTCAAGTTATCCTTCTCATCTGAGCCACAGCGGCTCTTCGGCCTCCAGCAGGTGAAAGATTTCTCTGCTACCAGAGCATCAGCCTTATAATTTATTCTGACAGCACACTGATACGCCTGCTAATGGCCTGTGGTCTGGCTCAGACAAACTCAATCCATTATTGTGTATTGATTGACAAGGGCACTGAAAAGAAGGGCATTGTGTGGGTTTGGAAAGAGACCGGGTTGCAAAGTTTCTGTGAAATGCTCTTCTGTTTGTCAACACTTACAGTTTTCTTACCTCTTAGGCTCAAATCATTGCATTCTGCATTGTATGTGTTGCATCATTGCCACAAGGGCAGTAAATAGTCTCCTATGTTCAGTTTTCTCTTTCTTGTAAATAACTGTCAAGGCAAGGTAAAAATGCAGTCACATTTACCATAGTTCTGCAAATTTTTGCAGGGAAAAGTTAGTAATTTCACTAGGAATCCACACGATATGGAGTTTCACGTGAGGAAACTGCAGAAGCAAGTTGGTCACTCGAATTCGCTGCATTGACCAACAGAAATCTGGAAAGCTGCTTGGTTTGAAAGTGACTTCTGTGTGAGCTGTGGTTCATATGTCACTACTGAATTAATTTGCTTTCCTAATTTGATTTGAAGATAATCTTGGTAGGTTTAAGTTAGGTAAACGTTGACATTTTACAAGCTACCTGAATCTGGTTTCAAGACTGTTTCTGGTTTTTTGTCAGTGATGACTTTTAACGGATGAGATGGGAAACAGGGCGGATAGGACACGCAAGGGCAGACAGGCACTTTGATCATGGCTGTAGCTTCATAAGCACGTTTTATCTGCGAGAGGCTGGATGGATCGTGGGGCAGAGGTTCTACAGATCAAACAAACTAGAAATGACCATCACTGGCATACGTAATATCAAAGGGTCTGGGAGAGATGAGCAAAGCATGAAACTGTCTGAAGATGTGTGATTCTCTGGGGCTGTCTCTGAATAGTCTCAGTCTCCCACTGGACCTGGTGCTGCTGCAACAAAAGCAGAGGCTCAGATTGGCTTTCAAGTACTAACATGTAGGTAAATATAAAGTGCAAGCTGACACATATTGCTTCTCGGTCTCTCGCGGTTTTTACATCTTATGAGTTACAATGTGCTTGGCCATGACTTTCTGTGACTGGGAAAAAAAGTGATATGTCTTTCTTTCTTTCGTTCTTTCTGTGTGATGTTAGAAATAGAAATAGATTGATTTTAAAATATCAATACAAAAGTGGCTTTCGCACATACCACAGCTGTTGGAAAACAGAGGTGCGACACTCCCATAGACTTCCATATTGAGGGATGCTGAAGTAACACATGTGGTGGGGTAACCAATACTTCCAAACACTGAATAGTTCCAGCATTGAACCTCATTCATTTGAGTTTTTCTCAAGCACACTCGCTGGCAAGTTGATGAAATTACTGCATGTTTTGACATTTTAATGCATTAGTTGACTGGTAGTGGTATTTAATGTATCATGTTTATCGTTAGATAATAGATAGTTAGAGCAACACTTTATTAGCTACCATCCCCAGATGCTAGTTGTCATATTTTTAACAGTCTGTCGGAGGTCGAATGAGTAACTTATGAGTAAGGAATAACTTATCTAGCCCCTCACATGATAAATTATATAATAAACAGTTGCAATTGTTTTGGTTAAATTCAGTATTTGCCTACTTGCATTCATTAATATTAACTTGATGTGTATGCTTATGGGACTATCATAAAATAACATTAGGAAGTGAGTAATTCATCTTTTTAAGTTGATAAAAAAAAAAACTATAAACATAAAAATCTAGTGTTTGATAATGTCTAAATATATATTAAAATGCAAAACTAATTAGTTATTATG
The DNA here is from genome assembly GCA_023029165.1 of Gobiocypris rarus. Lineage (NCBI taxonomy): Eukaryota > Metazoa > Chordata > Actinopteri > Cypriniformes > Gobionidae > Gobiocypris > Gobiocypris rarus. Next base: position 15,312,411 of record CM040923.1, read on the forward strand.
ACTGGCAATATTCTTTTTAGCCACTAGACTAGGGTGATTTTTCATTTTTAAAGTCAACGTTTATGTGATTAAACTCGAATGTCATTAATGAACAAATAAGCCTGAACCTCGAGCTGAGACTCGAACGCGGGTTGCCTTGCGCACACCTATGGCATCTGACACCGCTCTGCCCACAAGGCGATTTTTATTAGTTATTTTGTCTTTGGGTAATTATATTCCTCACAGATTTCTGCTCGTTCTAAATTAGATATAAATAAAGTAGCACAGTAAAGATTTACACTTATATGAATGCATTAGTGAGAGAGTGATTGTGTGTCTGTGAATGAATTCTACCTGGCAGCGTCTCTCTACTAATAACAAAGCTCTGGGTTTTAGAGACTAAGAAATACATGCTAGAACTTTTCAGTTTATAAGCTATTTTATTGATAAATCACAGAACTGTGTTGACAATACATTTCTGTGCTACTGAATGATTCTGTGTGAGCTACTGTCTGTATGTGTGTGTGTGTGTGATACAATGCAGCACAGCATGTCTTAGTTTAGAAAGGCGATTGACTACCTGTACAGTAAGCTGTTTAAAACAATTTAAATTTAAATCAATTTTGAGCATCCAAATGGTAAAAACAAACATATCTAGTGGAGATCTGTCGGAGTATGCATTTATTTGCCATTTTAACTGCTGGAAACAGAGTTTATTATGAAAAAAACTATTTTAAATGATTATTAATGCATCATAAATATTGCACAAATATTTATTTGACTACCAATAAAATATCAAAAATTCAAAATATTATTGTATAAATATATAAATATTGTCATAACTAAAATGTAGCACATTTATTTAACTGATAAAAAGTTACACTTGATGTTTTGTTTCTTTTGGTTGCTAACACTCTAAAAATGCTGGGTTAAAAACAGCCAAAGTTGGGTTGAAAATGGACAAACCCAGCAATTGGGTGGTTTTAACCCAGCGATTGGGTGGTTTTAACCCAGCGATTGGGTGGTTTTAACCCAGCGATTGGGTGGTTTTAACCCAGCGATTGGGTGGTTTTAACCCAGCGATTGGGCGGTTTTAACCCAGCGATTGGGCGGTTTTAACCCAGTGAATGGGTTGGGTTAGATGTTTGCTTAGAACAACCCAATTGCTGGGTTTGTCCATTTTCTACCCAACTAGGGTTGTTTTTAACCCAGCATTTTTTAGAGTGAAGGAGTATGACCCAAGTAAGAATACCTGAGGGTTAAACTCAAGAAAACCATATTGTTGTCTCTTTATCACTCCCCAGGATAAAGTGCTACTGTAAATGCTGTCAATCAATGCACATTATGCATTAATATTTAACAGAAATTGGTGCAAATATAGTGAAACTGCTGTATATCCTACTTAAACCCATTCAAAAAGCGGAACTATTGAGAGCTCCATGTGACTGGCGGCGAGATCACAGCATGTCGCAACTCAGTTTTTCAACGGCTCTGGCACATACGAAGAAACATTCCTTTATGCTAAAGAGCAGTGATGCGATTCCAAGACTATCAGTAGCCATGAAGATACTGAAGCTCTTCTACAGTATGTGATTTGCCCCTGGCTGCATAGAAAATATGTAAACCATGATGCTGTTCTGATTAACTTTGCTTTATGCAGTAGTAAATCAGATTTACTTGGCTTTATCATTTTCATTCATATTTCTCCTTCAACTAATCTTAAAGGAGTATTCCGGGTTCAACAGAAAAGCTCTATCGGCAGCATTTGTGCCACAGAAAATAATTTGTCCTCAACAAAAAACGAAATTACAGTACAGTAAAAATCGAAAAAGCACAGCGCTAGATAATAAACAACCTATAATATGCGCCTGTAATCTCCTGTTTGCCATGCACATGTTCTCTGAGGTGTTTTCATAAGAAAACAAAGCTTTCAGAAAGAACAATGTGGTCAGAGATCGTTCTGTTCTCGTACTGAAGCTCTGCTGCTGCGTGTGTTTGTAGGTTCGCACATTTTAAGTGCACCGCCAGATTTTGCTGTCAATCTTTTCACCTTCTTTCTTGGGTGCCTCTTAAGTCTCTTTCTTTCCCTGTCCTAATTAAACACGTCATACGTAATTAAACAAGCTCATGTTTGAAGAAAGAACCATAGAAAGGTGAGGCAAGAAAGAGATGCTGATAATAAACTAAAGCTGGAGCTTCAGTGCTCAGGAATGCAGAATTAACAGGAAGCTCAAGTTGAAAAGCTCAAAATGAAAATCAAATTAATTTCATCCTAGCCTCCACTTAACTGTGATCACCTTAGATAATGACACACTGCACAATTCACCGCATTTAGTTATTTATTCACATAGCTGATGTCCAAGTTTCCTTGCCGGTTTGAGGACACATCCTCTGAGATTTCTGGCAGCTGTTTGCTGGTATTTTTACACTTCTGCTTACGAAGGGATTTTGGCTATTGCTTGTTAAGGCTTGATGTGTTATTGTTTTTTTACTTATTATAACATGATTGAGTATTTTTAAATACAAATGTCTAAGTTCAGAGATTTGGACGGCAATTAAATGACCACACAACCTTGGTGTTTGTCAAAAAACTAAAGGTAATTTGGACTGAGATTTTTACATGGTTGGTGGGAGAAAGACACTGACATTCTGGATTCACGTGGCAATAAAATCACTGACTAGCCCCTGTCAATGATGAAAATACCTTACGAGAAACAATAACCATCCGAATAGGGCTAAACTCAGTCCAGCTACACAGGAGTTAATTCTTGACATGTCAACACACAACATGAAGGCTGTGCCTGTTTGCACTGATTTGCAGGGAAAAGAGCTGAAGAACTGAATGGAGAGATGTGGGCAGCAGTGAGCTGACACTTTGATGGTTTGTTGGGTATTTTTTCCTAATTGACTTCACTTCCCACTGCTTCACCCTCCATTTGCACTGTTTAGTCTCACAGTTGCAGTGGCTTTTTGCTCATTGCTCTCGTTGCTCTTCTCTTTAGACAGTGCACACACTTGGCGACTGGTCAGATTTCAAACAGGTTTTAATATTTATTGTAGCATCTGTGACTTTTTTTGCAGACTAGTTGTATACCATATTGTATACCAGCTGCTGTCTTGTAGTGTGCACTACAAATTTTACCATACCAGTTCTGGTACATTTGGTATCAATAATAATTTGATATAAATAATAAACTGATTAATCGCATTTTTATAGTTAATACTTTTGCTTATTAGGGAAATAAAACAACAGTGGGGTTTGGTCGTTTATTTTGGTGACAAATGCAATTAAAATATATTTTCATTAATGTTTATATAAAAATATTAAAGGTGCACTATGCACTAGATGGCGCCTATTCAAAACAAAGGCGTATTTTGATGACGCCAAGTTTGAGCGCAGAATCTTGGGAGAATGTCTCGGGCAGAAATCATGTTCATGTGTTACTGTTGTATGAAGCAGAGCAGACCCGAGTGTTGTGGGAGCTGAGGAAGGCCGCAGGAGTGATTGTTTCGAAACACACGGCTCGCAAGCAGCAGGACTTTTATTACGACGGGACACAGTCGCCGGCGCCATGAACAAAATATATAACACTGAACAAAATATATAACACTGGCCTGGTGGTTTTTGGATATTTTACTGCAAAAACCCTAAATAGTGCACCTTTAAGGCATTTCAAATCTGTCAAAGGGGTAGTACTTCAGCGCTGGGAAGATGAATCTGTATTTAAACTGGGTCATTAACGTAGTAGAAATGTAGTAGAAATTTTGAATTTGGTGCCTTCTAGACTGAGAAAACACATAAAATGTAATATTTGTATGAAAGACAACAATTCCCAGAATGCACTTCGCTGCCCTCCTACTCTAGGCACGGCTACTGGCTGGATCACTTGCCCACCAAGTTCGTTTTCATAAAATCAGTTCAGTTAGAGACACTACAATTAAAAACTGAACGTGTCTGTTCAACATAATGTGAGTGAGCCTGAGTGTCACGACCGTCACGGCACAAACGCAGCAGGAGTCGGATTACACATGAGCTGAGGTAATCGCGAGATTCGCGGCCGCATACATTCACAGCGCGTGATCAGTCTGGCGCATTTTCAGTTCATGTCTTTGGAAGCTTAACTTTCATAGGAAGTTAATCTGAAAAGTTGAAACACTCACTTTGTTTTCCACCGCTCCGCTTACATGAATCCCCGCAGCTCCCGAGCCGAGTGCTGACGCTGTGAGTGCGATGTTGAAAACATGTGGAAACAGCGCCTCCTGCTGGCTTTAGCCTCTGGCCAAAAACTCCACCGATGACGCAAAATGACGATATTAGCGTCATCGGAGGAATTTTTCCAGAAATAAAATACATAATTCTCTTGTCTCAGCATCATATGAGGGGGGAAAGTACGATTATTCAAATATAAAATTTTAATATACTCCCGGGTTTCTACTGATACAAAGCTTAATGCTAATCGCTGAAGTAACCCTTTAAGTTTCAAAGATAACTAGACTGAAAGACAAACTTTACTTAATGACTTGACAAAGCCTTGTCTAAAAATGTTAATAGTTAGAAGGTCTGGATGGATGGATGGATGGATGGATGGATGGATGGATGGAGGGATGGATGGAGGAATGGATGGGTGGGTAGGCGGGTTGTTTTAGTTGATGGAAGGTCTGGATGGGTGGTTTGATGGTGGATTGAGTGATGTGTGGATGGTTGGGTAGATGGATGGAAGGTCTGGGTGGATAGATAGATTGTGCAGAATGAGGTCAACTCTTTATTGACATTGAAACTAAAGAAGGCTAATCTGTGATCATGATACACTAGCAACAGATAAACAACAAGAATGCCATGCCAACTCTTCACTGGAGCAGTTTAGTCAAAGCGTTGTAGATTTTCACAGAACTAATGTTAGCAAAGAGCAACATCCGTTAGAAACAGTCAGCTTTCAATCATCCATTTAGAATGAGAAATGCAGTCAGCATGTCTCTACAGTCTTAGCCAAAATTAGCTAATAGTCGCTCAGCAAAGCGGCAAGCGAGAGCCAGTTTTCCTATGGCTGCGCTAATGACATTAACTCCAAATACACAAGCTAATCAATCCGCTTGAGACTTTGGCCAGGCCATCAACCACAATTAGGAGATGACAAACTCCATCCGGTGTGTGCTGATGCATTTTTTAAATATCATAATTAGTTTGAGCCATACGTTTTGAAAGTGACTTTGAGTTGGAATTAGCAGGCCCGATGTGCTCATCAGCACACTGTGGAGATCAAGTCAGAGAGGATTAAAGCTTGTGTGTTAATGGAGCACGGGTATTTTTAACCACTAAATGCTAATCTCTAATGCTGGATTTCTGATACGTGACTGGCAAAGAACTGATTCATGCTGCATGTTTGAGTTCAAGGCTATCACGGCTAGCTGAAGAAAGCTTGTATGCGATTTTATTACTTTGTGATTCACATAGTTGATGTGTGGAGGACAGTTTATACACAGTACATACTGTCACAGGTTTTATAAATGGCTAGTCCTTGAGTTTCAAATGCAGTGTAGAGAGCATATTTGTAGTTGTGCAGTTAAGTTAAGTAGCATTACTGCTAATAGTTTGGCTTAGTGATTTAAACAAACCTATAAGCTTAAAGGGAGAGTTTTTCGTACAATTAAAGTCACTGGGGTTCAATGTCATTTGGTCTGTATGACTTTTATGGTAACATTCTTCAAAATATCTTTATTTGTGTGCAGAAGAGAGAAAATCATACAGATTTGGAATGATATGAGTTTGAATGAGGTTGAGTTAATAATTTTCATGTGAATTTTACCTTTAAACTTTGTTAACTCGCACATTGTTTGCTAATATAGATGACTGAATGCCATATTAATAAATATTAAAAGCATCAATGTGGAATATATGATATAAAGAAATCTCTTATGCTCACTAACGCTGTATGTATTTGATTAAACATAGAGTAGAAACATTTTTATTGTAATTTAAAATTACAATTTTAAATAACTATTTTCTATTTTGATATATTTTTAAATGTAATGTATTCCTGTGATGAAAAAGCTGCATATTTTCAGCATCATTACTCCAGTCTCTAGAGTCACATGATATTTCAGAAATCACCAGATATGCTGATTTGCTGCTCAAGAAACATTTCTTATTATGTTAATTTCTTATATAATGTTGAAAACAACAGTTGTGCTGCTTAATAATTTTGTGGAATTTTTTTTTTTTTTCAGGAGTCTTTGATGAATAGAAAGTTCAAAAGAACAGCATTCATTTGAAATTAAACTAATTTTGTAACAACGTAAAAGTCTTTACATCACTTTTGATTAATTCAATGCCGCCTTACTAAATTAAGCGTTTGTCAGTAAAATAATGAAATAATGAAATGAATAATGAAATTTGTCAATACATTTTTTTAAAAATATTTTATTAACATCCAATTAAAATTTTATTTATGCAATTTATTTTTTGACACTCAATGATTTATTTGACTCATTTTATGATTATATTTAATTATAAATCCTTTGTACGTTCATATATATGAGCATCTATAAATGTATCACCCACATTATTGATTGAGGTTTTTCATATTATGGCTAGAAAATGTAGTATGCTTGTATTTTCTGATACTCAGATTTCTGTTGCTGCTAGTTCAATTCCAGTATAATTTGCCAAATAATGTAATTCTGTGTGTCATTATTCCCTGCTGTGGACAAAGGTACACACAAAATCACACAAAAACAATGAAGGTAACACACTTTTCCTGGAGCTCATTTCATTTCTCACAGTTTGTGTCTGTATGAACCCACGCCCGCGTCTTTCTCTATTTACTGTTCCTGTTCGCACTCATTTCCCCCACAGTACACAAGAGTTAAACATAGTTAGTGCTGAAACAGGCCCATCTGGGTCCCAAAGGGTCTTATCATTACGGTCGCTGATTTCTCTGTATCTCTTCATTGGTTTTCCAGGTAAGCACCCCACTGTCCAAACGCCAACTAGCAGCAATAACATCTGCTCCCTGTGGAGCCTACAGGGTATATGAACCACACAGAGGGTTTGATGGCAGCAAACATTCACACTTCCCCTCAAGGGAGAGTAGTTGGCTTCTGAGAGCTGGGTCTTTAAGACGAACTTCTGAGAAAACCCACCAACCAGTAAATTATGATGGTTACAGATTCCATTATCGTGAGCTGAGGTGAGGAACATGACGCCATTCATGTGATAATGTCTTTCATCTATCTGTTTCTATGCTCTTAAATTTAATTGACATCTGATATTGTATTTGGTATAAAATCTATTGACAATTCAGTCTAAAAGTTCTTCATTACGTAATGAACCATGTGAAATAAGGATGATTAGACACATGCAATTGGTAGAGTTAAACTCAAATGAAGCACCTGGGCCATGAAATAGGCCTATATTTGAGTTTATTATGAAAAATGTGTTCTAAGACCTTTTTTGGCTCTTTTTAAAGACCCCATGAAATGGTTTAACGAAGCTAATTTCTTTTCTGGTTTGACATTTTGAAGCAGGATTTTGAAGGGCTTATCCTTTTTTAAATAGGTAATAGCTTTTTTAATCTTGTTTTTGCATTTGCTTCTTGCTAGTTGGTGTCAGGTATATCAGTATTTTCATATGAACAGTATTTTAATATGAACAATATTTTTAATGTGTCGTCAATATAAATGTACATTTTAAATGTCTGTATGATGCTGGAAAATTTAACGTTATTAAATAAGTTGTTTATCTAAAAATAATTATTACTATATTTTTTATAAATACTACGTTTGTTACAGTACCAAAATTTCACAAATCTCTGATTTAATCCTGCATTTTAATATTGTTGTCACTCTCAAAGCTTTGCATTTCTGACTAACTTAAACGCTTCTGATTGGCCATTGTGTTTACATGCTCAACAAATATATCTGTGATTGGCTACAATGCTAAACGCTGCAAAGAAACCTTTGATGCTCTTCACAGAGCGCTTACACAAATACGCACGAAAGCAGTGGGTACCGCAGATACTGCAGAAAGACTGCACAGTTACATTTTTTTAATTAAAGCGCCAGAGTTACTAAACAGTAGCCTGACGTGGTCATACTCAAATCTAGTCAGAATATGAGTCTGATACTGCTCCATTGGGCTGTGATTATTGGGCCGTGTTTCAACCGAACCAGGAAAGACCTCAATTTGATAGACCTACAACCAATCAGAGCAACGGAGTAAATGATGTATGCTGAGCGACGCATAGTAGTGGGAAGTTCAGATAATTTTACGGACTCTGATCTTTGAATCTTGTTCATCAAAAGTATATAAATAAAATGTCACATGTTAAATTCCCCAACACATCTAGCACTTATGCAAATGTTGATCACATTTGGAATAAAAACTAAAAAAATATAAGCTAATGCAGCCAAAGCCAAACTTTAAGAAAGTATTAATGAATTGCTTAGCTGGGTCTTCAGGCTATGCAGTCTGTTAGTTCACCTCACCTCCGAATCTGCGTCGTTCTTTCTTTTGTCAATTCACATTTAATCATGTCTGTTCCCTAGAAAGATTACGTTACACCTCTCCTGTCTTTGGGTTTGAGTCATTAGTTCCGTCATCAGTGTCTTAACTGGGCCGTGACAGCCCTATAAGCAATGCATGCAGTCCCGAAAACAGAATTGATTAGTTCAGCTATCGAGTCTTCGAGTTCGAGTTGTTGTGGCAAAAATTCAAGTCAATCACTGAGCAAGGGACAAATCTTTGAATATAATAAAGAATGATTTATTTCCCTGCAAGGAAAGAGTACACTGTCGCACAGCCACACATGACTGTATGAGAGGGGTCTAAAGACTAAACAATCAGGTTCCCTTTTATACCATTTACAAGGTCAGAAACACAGACGTGCTCCTGTAAATTTCCACCCATGGTAAAAATCACACAGAAATAACCCTTTCAGTTCAATTCTAAGGACATGTAGCAAACTACATGTTAAGCATACTACAATAATGATTATATGTGTTAAAACATACATATTGTTAAAATCCCTCTCCTCTATGATTATATTTTCTTCTATTGATTAAATACATTTTTTCCATTACAGAGTCATTCATTCTCACAGCCCCATCGGCTCAGTGCAGAAGATCCTGAACAGAACCGATGGCCTGTAGCGCATCACGGTCAACACAAAATGAACGAACTGCTCTCTGAGACAACTCCTTGTTCCCGAGTCATATTTAAGATTAGTTCAAAAAGAGCGAATTGTTCATGAGCGACACATCACTAATGCATAACTAACGCATAGTTGTCAGCAGATCTCAACTGCACGCTGGAAGAAGTAGAAGATGAGTTGTAAACGATCTTTGCTGATGTTATAAAAATAATTTAAGGATACGTGGAGTATTTACTGACACAATCACCATTTTTGAGAGAAATAGTAAAGGTGAATGCAAATACGAACAAGTTCTCCATTTAGGATTAGAACAAATTCAACCCAAGCGCTCTTTGGTGACGTGGATGATTACTTGGCATTATCTGTCCATCAGCGTATAAAGCCCGCCTTGACAATTTGATTGGTCTGAACAGTTTTGTCCAGGCATAATTACTCCTCAATGGATCGAGTCCAGACCGAATTGGATGTTAAGATGAGGGCATCACACTCAAAAGGCAGATGAACATTTCATATAACAGTTCGGGGGGACAAGAAACATAACATTTTGTTTTGTAATTTTATCTGGCCAAGAACATGAAGCAATAGTTGTTTAAATATGAGTTATAGGTTCACCACGTGGTAATATATTAATAATTAAATGATCTTGCTTCTTCCACATATTATTGAGCAAAACCCAACACAGCGGTAGATCTACAATATTAATATCAGTTCACACATAGGCTTATCGCCATGTTAGGTGTAGTGGGTGATTTACAACAAGCTACCAAACAATAATCGCTAACATATTGTCTGTATTAAATAGAAAATATCACTTCATCCAATGTTTAAAGTGAATGAAAGTCTTAACAGCCTACTTAATGGAGGTCCACAACTACTGAAGAACTTTGTCCTCTCCAATTGGACTTGAGGACCAAACCACCATGATAAACCAAACCAATGTGAGGCGGGAACTCAAAATCTTTCTAAACTTAAAATGCAATTTTTGCCCCATTCGCATTTGTATTGTTTTTACTACCTAAACAATTATTTAAGGTAAATATCATCATATTTACAATACACAATGTGGTTTTTAATTATATTTTAGGGGGGGACAACCCTCAGATTGTGTGGGTCCTGACCACGCCAAACCCCCCTATTTACGCCTATGGGGGTGGAGTTTAAGTGCACTAAATGATTGAAGAAGTCCTGCATACGTCACCAGATAGAAGTCTGATGTTTTCACCAGAAGGTCCAGTTATGAGATTTAGACATCTTAAATTGACAGTCAAACATGGAACCATCGTAAAGCAGGCTATTCTTTCTTCTGTCTCTTTCCCCTTTCTGCCTGCGGACCCTCAGTCCATCATAGATGTCAGTCCCAGACTGCGTCTCGTGGTTTAGATCCGACAGATGTTCCCTGTCCTCAGCAAAGTCAGCTGCTCACACTTAACTCCAAAGAGGCACTTTTAATTATAGCATCCTTTCAATTATAACTGTCAATCATGTTCTGCAGGCATGTTATGAAGAAGAGGATTGCACCAGTAATGCACCAAGAATGGATTTCCGCAAAAAGAGCAATAACAAATCTTTGGCTTCAGTATTTCTGGCTTCAGATGCAATTGAATTAATTTTTAATAATGATATACGCAAAAACAATAAAACAACTAAGCCAACAATACACACCAAACATGTTTTCTTCAATCATATTTTATTTAGGGAAAGAAGTGAGTCAGGACTGCGATTGGTGCCTCTTCAAAAAGAAAACCAGAGTATGACACCCCTATTTATTGCTTTTTAACCTGTTCATGGTGATTTAGCTTGAGTGGTTGTAACAAATACATACTGTACTTCATAAAGTGTATCCAATTTTAGAATTTTAATAAAATCGCATATCACCTGATGTCTTTCAGCATAACAAATATAGGGAAAAAAGAACCTTCAATTTCTTATCACTCCCACTAGTGTGAGATTTGTCTGCTCTCAGCTATGACTCATGCATATGCTAAATAAAGATTACATTTTCAAGAAAATCATGACATAAGACTGAAGCCACTAGACAATTAAAAATGAGAGGAAAAAATAAGCTGTAATTAATTATTCAGATTTTAAGTGTAAAGTCTATTAAATAAGTGGCCGAGTTTTTGTTTAGCATGGGGAGGCATATTTCATGATCTATATTTATCTAACATTTACAAAATTGACATAAATTGATATTCTTGATTTAAAGCTTTATATTTTATTTTACCATGTTTTTTTTTTTCTTTTATGTAAAGAAATTTAAATATCTCACAATATAGTATCAATACCATGGTTATTTAATTGATGTATACCATGGTGTATATATATATATATATATATATATATATATATATATATATATATATATATATATATATATATATATATATATATATATATATATATATATATATATATATATATATATATATATATATATATATATATATATATATATATATATATATATATATATATATATATATGTGTTTATATGTACCATGGTATTTACATGGGACTTTAAACTCCATTTAACCAGGACCACGGTGCTTGATTATTAGTGAATATGGAGAAGAGTAAAGCATAAGTTGGACTAGAACACAGCAGATAACTGGATGTATGGAGTGAATAGAGAGACAGATAGAGGAGTGGGTGTTTTATTGGAGGCCGAGAGTGAACTGAATGAGTCAGCCATTGAGTATGAAGTACAGTCAGATATCAGCTCTCCATTCACAAGCTGCCCTGTTTCCATTAGTGCCTCTGTGGAGTTCATAACCCTCAGCCGTTCACGGTCACTATCTATGCATCTGTCGATATGTTATGTCATTTCATATTTGCTTTTAGGAGTGACATATCTATCATAATATCTCAGAAAAGCCTGTCAAGTCTGATTTTAGCCTACTCCTATGGAGCATGTGACATGTGGCTGCTATGGTATTCTGTTGTGCCATCAGTGTGAATGTGTTGAAAACTACAATCCAATAATTCATATTTAATAAGAAGTTACGTTATAATGCTGTATATGTGCTGTCCTAGGACATTCACGCCGCAGGTCTTCGCATATGTGATTTTATGGTTCTTAATTGTCAATGCAGTGCTGTCTGAATTTAACAGATAACAGTCTGGTGTGACCCAGCTACGGCCACCAGCGCTGACTGTGTTCCTTCGAGGCGGTGAGAAGTAAACAGTGACAACATTAGTTACATTAGCTCATTACCCACATACATGCTGTTCTGAGGAGACTTTCACTGGATCAATGAGCCATTAGATATACAAATGGGCTCTTTATCGCTTACGGCTTTCCATTTCATAAAGGATGTTTAGACAGTCCTGTGTAACATTCATGCAGATATCATCTGTATTAGGAAGCAAAAAGGTTTAAAAAACAACATTATACTAAATGGCTTTAAAGCGCTTTCAGATTTTCTCAATTCATACAAATCAGTCAATCAGTTCTTTCTTCCTTAAGGCATCAAGAGCAAACAGTCATTGTTCACCCCATGTGAACCATTAAGAGATGAATGACAGCAATTAGATGAATAGTTCGTTTTATATACTAGCCCTCATATCATTCCAAACATGTACTTCCTTCCACGGAACAAAAAAGCACAGACCCAAACTAAAGTAAATTCCTGTCAAATCTTCCCATCTGTCTTCTTAAATCTTATTTGCACTTTCAAATTCAAACTTGGCACCATAGGCGATTCTAGACCTAGTTAGGCTTCAGCCCCGGCGTCCTTAAAAAAAATCTGATTATGTAATCTTTTTTGACGTTAGCTGAAAACGACGGCTGCAGTAAGCTACTTGAGGTTATTCCCCTCTGAGCATGCAACCGAATACACCACCATTACTAATAAACATCTACTGACAAATGCCATTTTAATTGGTTCATTAAAAATTTGTCAGTCGAGCAAGACTTAAACTTGCAACTCGCACTTTAAGCAAGAAATAATGCTCTGAACCACAACATCTGGGATGAAGCATAACATTTAGAGCATAAAATCCTAGAAGACATGCAAGAACCAATAGCATCTTGGCATTAACAACGCCATACTGATGTCACATACATTCAGATATCATTATTATTAACAAATTATATATATATATATATATGTGTGTGTGTGTATATATATATATTCATTATTATTATCATTACTATTCTGTTCCATATCACAAATATATTAATATAATATTACTACTATTATTTAACGTAATAATAATTGTATTACTTTTTATATTATAAATTTGCCACATTTAGCCGCATTTCCCCGCAGGAACTTCCCCCAGGAACTAGGGACTTTGGGGTGGTACTCGTGTGTTTCGACTGCAGGAATCAGGGTCTAAATGAAGTTCTGGGGAAAAATGTCGCCCTCAAAACAGCCCTGCTCGCGAGGTAGTACTTTTTCAAAGTTCAGGAACTTTTGGGGTTGGAACTTGTGTGCTGATTGGTTAAGCTCGCGCTGCATTTTATTTCAACCTTAAAGTCTGTTGCGGTGTGTGGAGTTGTTTGCTATTCAAATCAACAATGTAGTTTAAAAAATACGACGGATGACGAGGTTCTGGCTTTATTACGTTTATTTAAGGAGGACGAAAGTCGAGAGCAGACCAAGCAGCAAACTCCCCCAGTTTCTTTGAAGCCAATAAGGAAGAGATTTAAACTGCAGTTCATCAACTGACCACTAGGGACAGGCTCCAGAAGGGAGCAGAATGCCATTGAGCCCCATGTCAAAATGGCCAACTTTACAGCAGAAAAAAAAATTTACAGCCAGGTACAAATTGTGGTTTTGGTCTAAATGTCTAATTTTGATCTTCATGGTAATTTTTTTTTATAACGCATTCGTTTACATTATATAAAGCCTTAAAGGTCTGCATAATTAAGAGCGTGGCCACTTTGAGTGACAGGTGGGTAGCCATTTATCTGCTGTCTGTTAGTCATCACGTCACCTCAGCTCCACCCACGTCCCGCCTCTTTGCCCATTTTCTATTTTCTGGGAGTGACGCAACGGCCAGCTCGACCCTACTTTACGCTTCAAAACTGTTCATCAGAATCATATGGGTGACGTCACGGACACTACGTCCATATTTTTTTTACAGTCTATGGTGCAGACCTACGTCACCAGACTATAATCTTCACAGTACTTGTACTTGATGTACTTGACCACGATGGAAACGCAGAGAGCAGCAGGTCTGGGGGAAAAAAGTTCCTGGGAAAAATTGTTCCTGATAATTTCAGTGGAAACGGGGCTAATACGAGATTTGAGAACTATAGTAAAGGTAAAGATTTTTAACAAATAATACAATTATTTTGGGATTTTCAGAACTTCTGGTACTTTAATAGTAATTTTTGGAGCTCAATGGCCCTTAAACACTGTATTTTGTCAATATGGACATTCTGTTAAACATCTAATTTTGTGTTTCACAGAAGACAAAAATATCATATGGGTCTGTAAGGGCATACGTGTGTGTAAATGATACCACAGTTGTTCTATATAAACAGCTACAGGAAGTAATACGGAGGGGAGCAAGAACATCATGTGTCATTTTGCTCTGACAGCTAAACACGGGCTATTGACAGTAATTTGTCTACAACTGTGAGTTAGTTTCAAAACTCACCTCAAGTCCCTGAGGCCAGGCACAAAAATAGTCAACCCCTGTCTTTTTCCCTTTGGTGAAACATTTTTATGTTTTCAAAGCTCTCAACATTTTGAGAAATGCTGGATATGTTTAGAACATTTTCTCCAGTGAAGCATCCATCCTTTCCAAAAGCAAAAACCAATAGACAGAGAGCGTAGACTGCCAGGCACACACAGATTTGGTCAGTCACCCTTGAAAATACATCAAACTAAATGGAGCCCTGGAGCATTTAAACTTCCAAATACTACAAGAGCCTATCACGAATACAGATCAAGAGGAAAAGAGGAAAAAACACTGACCTAAAATGGAGTGAGTGAAAGTTAAGTAAATATTAGCATACATGGCGATATATGTTTTACTGCTGACTCTACTCATGCAAACCTTTGAAGCCAAAGCCTCAGATGAAAGCAATGTGTGCAGATGCAGCGCTCTCACATCTGCACATTTCATATATTCTACTCCCTATCAAATGCAAGTTTGTTTTCAGAGCACAACGCAACCAAACCCAACTCTCTGAGGCCATTAAACAACATGAAACTACTACCAACATCAGTAAAAAAGCATCAAGGACATTTAGCATTGGTCAGCTGGGGGAAAATAAACTGACTAAGCCTATCTGCAGATGTTTTTCACTTCACAGAAGAAAAAAAGACATCCAGCGCTTGAGCTCATTTTCTCATCATGCTCATCTGTTTAATTTAAGGATAATAAAATGGTGTGCATGATTTATTTATTTATATAATCTCATCCACTGTGGATTCATTGACTGGGTAGTGGGCCAGATTTATAAAGAGATCTAATGCAAGCATTTGGGGGATGCACCAAAAAGACTATTTAGTAGTGATCACACGAACGGCAGTGGAAACTAAGCCCAGCAAGCAATTTTGTGTTTAAAAGACGTTTAATAGCCGTCCAAACACAGCTCTGACGTCTAGGCTAAAACAAGGCAAAATTTGGGCTGTCAGTGAAAATGTAATAGACTTCTAACCATAGCCCAATAATAGACTGGTCATCTAGAACATGAACAAAGAAATGAAACCAAACGCCTTGCATCATGCAGCTCGCAAGTTATTTGGCAAAGTAACCAAATTCAAGGTTATTTTGGCTAGAAGTGGGTTACCCATAGCCGGACTATATCGGGTCTATAGTTAACAGAGATAGTGAAATGATGGCTACTGTTGGCTGGGAAGGTTGAAATCTTTGATGCACATCCACAGAATCGTAGTATGTTTGTCTTATTTTAATGAAGATAATCATACATTTATAAACAAAACCTCTCAGATAAAAAAAATAAGGTAATAAATTACGTCTAAAACATATACCACCATGAGTACCAAATGTCTGAGAACAAATGTGGCGTTTATATGGGTCTTAGAAATGATATAAAAAATGATACATAATGTTCAAAGGTCTGAGGGTACAAAGTGTAAGACGACAGAAAAAGTTTGGAGTAAAAAATGTCTCTTATGCTCATCAAGGCTGCATTTATTTGATCAAAATTATTGTGAAATATTATTGCAATTTTAAAAACCTGTTTTCTATTTTATTATATTTTAAAATGTAATTCATTTCTGTGATGGCAAAGCTGAATTTTCAGAATTACTCGCATGAGCCTTATATGCTAATATGCTAATTTGCTGCTTGAGAAATTAATTATCATCAATAAGCAGTTGCGCTGCTTAACATTTTTGTGGAAACAGGGTTTTTTAGGATTCTTTGATGAATAAAAAGTTGAAAAAGAACAGCATTTATTTGAAACCTTTTGTAATATTATGTATTTTTGATCATTTAATGCCTATTTGCGTAATACAATTATGAATTAAAAAGTGTTAAAAGTATAGTGACCCCCTCCTTTTCTACGGTATAGTGTCTGAAGTACCATAATAATACAATGCACTATGTAAAAAAAAGTGCATAGCAAACTTACTCAACATATTATTAAATGCCAGCTTCAACATTTCAACATATGCCAGTTGAATATGTGTTTGTACACTTTCACAGATTGCGTTTTTAACTTCCAGCCTTGCTGGCTCCTCGTACATCAGTCATTGGGAAACCTCCAACTGATGTGCGGTCACTCACTCACCTGCTGCCAGCTGCATCCATCCACAGATCTTATACACAGTGGCTGTGCTGCAGAAGAAGAAGAGAGCGAAGCAGCCGATGCAGGAGAGGACCAGCACCATGGACATCCCAATGAAGAAAGACGCTGCTTTGAAGGCGCTAGACGGGATGGAGCCGAACTCTGTGAAGCTCCCCTGGCATGTCAGGTCCCGGGACATTCCGCTTCCTATGCAGTAGTGAAAGAGGCCGAAGTAGCCGGCCTGTGGCGTGTCCATGCCGTCCCCGATCCAGTAGGGCTGAACGAAACATACCACGTTGACGATGGCGAAGAGGATGGTGAAGATGGCCCACAGGACTCCGATGGCACGAGAGTTCCTGACATAGTTGGTCTGGTAGATCTTGGCTGCCTCCGTGGCTGGGAGCATCGCTGCAGGTGTCCCGGGGATCGTAGATGCACTGTAAATAACCGTAAATTCACAGTAAATTACTGGCTACTAATTGCTTTACTTTCACAGTAAGGCACTGTTTGAAAATTCACAGTAAATTACTGGCTACTAAATGCATTACTTTCACAGTAATTTACTGTATCATTTTGTACAGTAAATAATTGTGAAATGACATCTTATTTTCATTATATTACTATGATTTAGCAGTTTGCTGCTGTAGAAATCCAGTGTAAACTGCAATAGTAATGCAAATCAGTAGCTAGTAATGTGCTCTTAATTTATACTTAAAAACTATTGATTCTGTACTTTATGGATTAAACCGGGACTCTGTTCACCTGTATTCAGTTCTAAACCTGAATTATGGTCCGATCTGGATTGAATCTGGATTTTGTTTTTAGGCCTAGATTGGATTGGGTCCTGTCTGCATTCAGTCCAGATTTAGGTCTTTTATGGATTTAGATTCTATCTGAATTGAGTCTTGATTCAATTCTTATCTGGATTCAGTCCAGATTTAGGTTATTGATACTGGATTCAAATCCTGTCTGGATTGCGCTTGGATTCTGGAATGAATCCAGTTTGAGGTCATTGATGACTCAGTTCTCTCTGCATTTAGTTGGGTCCTCAGTGGATTCAATCTGGACTCAGTGCTCTTTAGATTTGCTTGGGGTGCCTCCTAAACTCAAGTACAGACAGAACAGCTCACAGATGTCGTGACTCGTGACAGACTAAGCAGTTTTGGTGCCAGATGTCACAGTGACTATATGTGCACCAATAATGCGATTATTTCTAATAATCAGAGTAAGGTCTTTCGCTGTTTAGGATGTCTGCATGACATGAGCAGAACTCTTCACTCCAGTTTACATGCAATTTTCATTATGCAGATTATTCTCTAATAAGTATGGTTATTCCACACTCAGATATGCATACAGTATGTATAATTGTTTTAATCTACTCGCATCAAATTCAAAATACATTTTTATGGACGTACTGGATATTATTCGGCGCTGTGATGAACATCGCAATGCCGGGTTTGCCTACGCTGCCATTGCGTTCCTTGCGCCGTCTGGATGAAGATACAGAGCAGAGACTGCGCAGCGAGTTCTGTTGACAGAGTTTAGCTGTTTGGAAAATCACTTCAGCATGTCACGGAGCTCATTCATGACATTGTGTGAACAACACTCGGCATCCGTTTACATCCGAGCACATGCTCACTTTGGTCAGAGCAGTAACAATGCAATGGGCTCAGACTAGAGGAGTTTTTATTAAACCAATTATGAAATCTGGTGGCATCACTCACATAAGGAGCATCTTCACAAAAACTTTTTCTTTCAAATCTCAAACATGCCCTTCTAAAAAAAAAAATCCTAAAGGATTCCAATTAGAAACATGTGCAGGATTCAATTTATAATTTCAATCATATTTTGGAACTGTTCCTATAGGATTCCATTACGAATAGTCTTATACGATATTTATGTCTTGTCCTATACGATTCTTATCTGATTCCTATAGATTCCAATACATATCCTGTAGGATCATTTCTAAAGGATTTTAATGATATCCAATTGGGTCTCTCTCTCTCTCTCTCTCTCTCTCTCTCTCTCTCTCACACACACACACACACACACACATACACACACAAAATGTTAGCCTACTCTACAAAAGTAATTCATTAATAAATAATTTATTTATTATAGAAAATATCACAGGACAAAGTGAAATCCCATTAAAATAAGTCAGAATGACCAATCGGATTCTAAGAATTAAATAAGATCCTACAAGACAAAGTGAAATTCCAATATGATTTTTTGACAAGGGTGCACACACTAAGACTTTAACATTTTTGCGCATCACACACTACAAGATATTATCATGTCAGGACGTGATCTCATGGGGAAGCGGATGTAAACATGTACATAATGTAATGTTTACATTTGCTAGCAGCTTTCTACACTCACCTGGTATGTTCAAAACCAAGGCGATTTCTCCTCAGCTCTTCTCTATGTCCGTACGGTTGTGTCACGTTTTCGTAGACACATTATACAAATAGACCTGCTGTTGAACAGTCTCCAGACGTCGTTCCGCCTTCTCCGATATTCAATGGACCTGTACACAGCAGCTTGTTTCGCGGTCGCGATTTCAAAAGTGACCTCAATCACTTCTCTCATTGGCTATTGTAAAAGAACTGACGTAATCATCCCGATTTTAAATCCTAAAATGATCGGGGCGGCCCAGATTTGTGTGAGATCGGATCGGGAGGTGCACGATTCGGTCTGTGAACGCCTCACACTACCAGATAATCTGCGCCGAACATCGGAACCGATCGAGGTCCTCGACTAGATTTTTATCTCCGATTCTCGGGAAAAATCGGGCATAAATCGGCCCAAAACTCCTCTAGTCTGAGCCCAGCTTTAAGGTGAATAATCACACTTGGGACAGCAAAAATAATGACTAAACTCAAATGAAGAAGACGCATTCCAGTGCATCAGAGATAATAATCCCAGCGCAAATGTCAATATGAATACTTAATGATGACCCGAATAAATTAATAATACTTTGCGAATCATCAAACAATCAAGAGATTGAAGTCATGTATTTATAGAAAACAAAAATCTACCTTACACAGTCCAAATGATTGATTCCATGAGGCTATTACAAGAAATGAGAGATTTTCGTGATAAATCCTGCTGGGATGTTGCGTTTAAGAGAAATAACGGATGCTCAGATGACGACACTTGCACTGCATCATATTTTGCGTGTCCATTCTTCTCAGATTTACACGCACATGCAGTTGCAATACGCAAATATCGCTTTCCTCTCGGTTACTGGCTTAACGGCGTGGCACTGCTCCATCCGATTTAATCCTGCGCGCACATCTCAGAGCAATAAAACACATTACACCTGACCACAGTGATGTCGTGTGAGTGAATAAATGCTGGGATGAGATTCATGCCGAGCGTGGAGATCTCAATGAGACGCGCGCTCGCGGGGATGGAGAGCGCTCGAGCGAACAGCGCAGATTCCTGGCACACCCGAATATTCAGTCTGCGTCTGTCACTCCCGTCCGCATAGCAGAGAGAGGAAGAGACGCTGGCATGACGCTGGAGATACATTCTCCAAAATTATGTCTACGTTTTATTATATGTGTGTATTGACTTTCACGCTGATGCTTATATACAGATACTCGATTTTAAACGTTTCAAAATTAAATTCAAGAGCGTTAGGATTTAAAACGCCGAGAACTACAAATCCCAGACTTTTTCAGGAAGTGACGCACATACTTGACGTCCATAGTGAACCGCGCGGGGAAACTGATGTGAAGTTTATCCTGCATGAAAGGCTCTCACAAACTGACAAATAAACCCAATAATTTATCATTGAAACATCTGCTCCAGTAATAGGTATTTATTTTGCTTGTTGTTTTGCTTGAATTTTTGTAAAGGGTCGTATTTTACGCTTTTACTTTAAACACGTGTAAATATCACACAGAATGTGTTCCTGTATTTTAGTTATTATTTGTGCATTAGATGAACGGCTGTGCTTCGAGTCTGTCCCTTTCAGTGTTTTGCGCCGTTAGGGCAGCGGGTTAAGATAAAGTTTAAAGACCGGTGCGTTCTGCGCCCTTACGTTACTGTTTTTGCACGCTAGCAAAGTTCGCTTTTCCGTGTAAAACGCCAAAACTACAGCACGTGGATCATACGTTTAACATTACTAATACATATGTTTTATTACAGTCATAGAATGTCTGTGACGCTACAGTGTCCTGGGTATCCTGAGGACACACTGCGCTCTCTGGCTGACAGACTGCCCTGCAGGGAGACACAGGTGACGTCACTGCTGTCACTCATGGGACAGGTGAGTTAGATACCTATACAAGATACTTCAAAATAAACCTAATTCTCTTTCTATGTACATTTTACATTCATAACGAATTGTAAACTTATTTTTGTTGTATTCTTACAAGAGAAAACATTTACTAACAATTTCGCTTGGCAATGTTCAGTACAGTTTGTACGGCCTACAAACGTTTTACTGTACTCAATGTGTAATTGTTATAAATTTTTGTGTAATGCCCTCTTCTGTCATTTTCTTTTATTTGCTATTTGGTTCTACTTTGAGCTATGGTATTGGTTATTCATGTTTTTCTTTTTTCGCCTCTATCGATGTTATTCGTAATTGTTATGTTCTAATTTTGTAGTGCCATAGTGTAAACTGAATGTTCAAAAAAAGCATTAAAAAAATATATACAATATATTGATACAAACTGCTCTTTTTGTAAAAGCGCAGAGACAATAGTGCATTTGGTTTTGGGGCATTTTGGCTTTGCAAATACTCCAAAAGACTTTACTTTGGGAAAATGTTTTGTTTGGCTTTGTTCACTGGAGAGAAATTTTTTATATTCATAAATGTACATTTTCTAATATCACTTCAGAAAACACTTTTCTATGTTTTGCTTTCTGAAGGACAGCATTACTTTGGGATGGTTCCTTACTCATGTTACCAATAAGGCTTTAAGAACTATTGAAGTCTTTTAATTATTTATTTTTTTATATGTGATCTATTATGATCTATACAGCTAATATATATTTACATGTACTCTTTTCTTTTTTCTTTTTTTCTATTGTTTATTTCTTCTGTATCGTGACTCCTTTTTTCTTTCTTTACTTAATGTTCACAATAAGAAAAGTTAAATACCTATATTATGTTATATTATATTATTATTCTTTGTTAAAAACTGTTTATACGTGGCTATGTTTTTATTGTTATTTACTGCTCAAGAAAAAAATATTATTATTATCAATGTTGGAAACAGTTTTGTACAATTTTTTCAGGATTCTATGATGAATAGGAAGTTCAAAGAACAGCATTTATCTGAAATTGAAAGCTTTTTTAACATTATACACTATCATTCAAAAGTTTGGGGTCAGTATAGTTTTTGGAAAGAAATTAAAGAAATTAATTTATTCATCAAGCATGCATTGACAGTAAAGACATTTATAATGTTACAAAAACATTTCTATTTTAAATAAATGCTGTTAATTTGAACTTTCTATTCATCAAGAAATCCTGAAAAAAAAATGTACACAACTATTTTTAATATTGATAACGATAATAAATGTTTGTTGAGCAGCAAATTAGCATATTAGACTGATTTCTGAAGGATCATGTTACAGCGGAGAATGGAGTAATGCTGAAAATTCAGCTTTGCATCAAATGAATAAATTACATTTGACAAATATATTAAAATAGAAAACAGATATTTTACATTTTAATACAATTTAGCACAATATTACTATTTTTGCTGTATTTTGGAATCAAAATAAATGCAGCCTTTGTGAGCATAAGAGAAGTATTTTACTTTAGTGTACCATACAGAGTTAATGTGAGCTGTTGTTACTCTGTCTCTTAACAGCCAGATCAATACAGTTATCCTTCATTCTTCATCTATGGCCACAGATCAACAGGAAAGAGTCATGTGGTGCTCACCATCATGAACGATCTGGAGGTAAGACAGTCAAAATTGATTATTTGGAAAGGTCTATTCATTTTTTAATAGTTGTGTGTATGTGTAGTGTATTCCAGTCTTTGGAAGTGGTTGTAGTTTTGTGATTGTGTGTGTGTGTGTGTTTTGTGCAGCTCCCCCATGCTTCAGTGGATTGTGTCGAGTGTATGTCTGGTGGACTGCTGTTTCACCAGGTGTTGTCTGCCTTTTTCGGGCCAGATGCTGCAGCATTGCTTCCTCGTTGCCCGTCTTTGTCAGATTTTGTGCGACTATACAAACAGATGAGCTCCAGCACACCTGCTACACAGACACGCTATATAGTGAGTTTATTCTATCATGATATATATTGCTTTTGTTTATGTTCGCAGATTTGTCAGCCTTGTCTGTTAAGAGTGAACATTTTAGGTGAAATATTCTATAAACACACTGTGTTTTAGGTCAATATGTTTTTTTAGGATGTGCAAAATGTGCATTAATGTAGCCATAACATAAGGTGATGCTTCAAGGTTATATAATGTCCCTGTAGATTCTAGACAGAGCCGAACGCATGAGAGATATGGATTTCAGCCTGCTTCCTGCTCTTCTGCGCCTACAGGAACTGGTATGCACTCAATTTTAGAAATATGTATTACATTAGAATATTTATTACGTCAGAATAGAGTTACAAGCTCTGCCCTTTTTATATAGAGGCATATGTCTTATAAGAGGTATGAGTTGTCTTGAATGTGTATCATTTATATATTACAAGTGTCTTTTTTGTATGTGTACTTCTTTGTGCAGTCTTTTTTTCATACAATAGAGAATATCTAACCCTCTGGGTATTTTTTTTCTCTTTGTGGCAGGTAAATGATAACGTGTCCGTTATCTTGCTCAGCGAAATTGTGTGGGAAAAGTTTCGGCCCAACACTGGCTGCTTTGAACCTTTGCTCTTTCATTTCCCAGACTACAGTAAAGGTAAGAGGGTACAGGAAGCAAATGACAGACTCTGATTATGTCATAATGAGCTCTCTTTGTTATATAATTTCTGCACAAGCACACCAGTGTGTTCATGTAAATATGAATGAAGATCAAATTTGTCAATGGCCCCAGGTTTTATATAACAATGATTATTTCGCTTGAAACGTCACATTTGTGATGAGATTAAAATTGCAAGTGCATGTTTTGGGGTTCTTTGGGCTTTCTCAACCTACTGTAACACAGACTTTCACCTGAGACGAGTGTTAATACCAGGTGCAAACAAGGTCCATGACATTTATGTTTCGATGGATGAATAGTTTCTAAAACCTGTTTTTCTGGTCCCTCAGTGGAGCTTGTGCAGATTCTGTCACAGGATCATCACCCATCCTACACACCTGAACTCTATGCTTCCTATATAAATATCCTGCTGGGGGTCTTCTTCTCAGTGTGCAGGGATCTAAGGGAGCTCAGGCACCTGGTGAGCTCATACATCTTTAAATTGTCTGAGTCTATAAATAGAGTAGATATTTTGTAGCAGTTTTTATGATGTAGCCGGTGTTTTAAACCAGTAAAAAGTGAAATCGTTCACCCGCTTCACAAAGACAGAATAAACTTTAGTTCTAAATTGCTAAATGTACTAAAATACTGTTTACATTTTAATTTAAACAGGCTGTCCTGAATTTCTCCAAATTTTGTGAACCCCTAGAGAAAGGAGAAGGTAAAATATTTAAATTCAACTGAAATATAACATTTAATTTTTACATTTAAACACAGTTAACCCAGCTACTCACCCTCATGTTGTCTATTTTTTACTTTTTCCTTTTCTATTGAATAAAACATTTAGCAGAATGTCTAAGCTGCTCTTTTCTATACAATGAAAGCGAAAGGGGACAGGGTCTGTCAAATGACAAAAGGTAGTCCATTAAAGTTGTCCATCCGTTATCTGGAGCCATATGCCATTTAGTGTTGTCAAAAGTACAGACTTTGGTTTTGAGAAATGTTAAAAATGTGAAGATACCAGCGTATTCTTAAACACCTCTGATTGGCCATCGTATTGACACGCTCAACATATACAGTCAAACCAAAATGTATTCAGACACCTTCAACATTTTCTTACATTATCACAGTTTATTCGCTATAGTTTAGAAAATGGTAATAAAATATGACAAGAACTCAGAGTTAAACTGTGTCAGAACAAATTGACAATGTCAGATTTTCACTTTGATGAGTATGTAATGGATTACAATCAACCAATCAGCTGTCAGATGTTAAATTTAAGTACAACAATTAGATGATACCAATTTAGGTCAACCAATTACCAAGCAATGCTTCATTTTGTTCAGTCTGTGGTGTAAAAGGTCACATTAACAATTAAAGTAAAAACACTTGAGCAAAACATGGTCAGGTCAAAATGTCTTGTAATGTAATAATGTCCGTACTGGTAGTCCACTGTATGAAGAATTTGTGGGTATAGTATGTCACAGTTTACTTTATTTTGCTATCCTCACTTACATAAATAAACTATAGTGTCCTGCACCAAATTATATCTTGTGTCTGAATAATTTTTGGAATGATTGTATGTCTGTGATTGGCTACAACGATCAGCGCTTCAAAAACATGTTTTAAACCGACATCAACAACATGTTTTTTAAGCGTTGATCATTGGAGCCAATCACAGACATACATGCTGAGAACACAAAGGCCAATCAGAGGTGTTTAAGAATCCGTTCAACACCGCTCAAAATGTTAGAGGGAAATGCTGGTATCGTCACATTTTTTTAAATTTCAGTACCGATTTGGTATTGAAGTCAGTACTTTTGACAAAACTAACAACATGTGTGATGGACACGCCAAATGTGAAGTTGTTATTAACTGAAATTATTGACTGAATTATTGACTATTCATTTTCATTTTTGGGTGACCTGTCCCTTTAAATATATTAAACTTCTTTTTGTGTCAGTATACAGTATTTGAAATCATCTTTTTTGTTTCCTTCAGCCAAAGAGAGTGATATTCACAAGTTATGGAAAAACATTGAGCCCCATCTGCACAGAGCCATGCAGACGGTTTACCTCCGAGAGGTGTCCAGGTCTGTTAGTGCTGTGTGATTCCTGAAAAGTGCTCACAGTTGAGATTGTGCTTGAGCTGTGTGTCATCAGTCACTTACTGTTTGTGTGTTTGGGTTTACTGCAATCAGCGTGCAGTGGGAGCAGCAGCAGATGGACGAGAAGGAGGCCACGACCCTCAGAGGTACACAGACAGACAGACACACACTCAAACAGTCATTCCCTCACAATCCATCTGCTGGCGTTGCACAGAGCTGCAAAAATTAGGTTCAGGAAAGAGTGCCAAGATTTCTACTTATATCTACCCTCTGACAACACATTAGATAATGGGCTGCCCTGATGAGTCATTTCACAATGATTTCGGTAGTGGAGTGTTTGTTAAAGTCAGCATGAAATGGAAGTTGTGATAGTCTTTTCCTTCCTATTGTGAAGCATATTTGTGTGATAAACAGTTTCTCGAACGATGAAAAATAATTTCGTCCATCGGTAATTGATTGGATTGTCATGGTTTGTTATTGGTCGATCTCTTGTGAGTGACAGGTTGTCCCGCCTCATGCCAGTAAACGCATCATCAGAGAAGAGAAAAGATGAGCTGCAAGAGGGAGGGGAAGTTATTTTGATTAAAGTTTACTAAGGCATGTGAATTAAAAACGAAGGATGTGCACGGGTAAATCATTTATAATAAATATTGCAATATTCCATAAAAAAATAAGAATAGTCCATTTTGATTTCATGGTGACTTTAAGGCCAGCATCACCATCATCATTATTATTAAAAGTGCCCTTTGTAATAAATATTACAAATAAAGGTGCCCTTGTAATAATGTCAAATTAAGTTTTAATGTATATTTTAAATTATTGTTTTGATGATCTTTTTGTTGTTCTTTAAAGAAGTAAATTTATTTGAATATGTTGATTAAAACATACTAAAGCTCATGTAAAGTACTTGCTTTTAATTTGAACTGTCATGTTATTCTTTATTACATTTAATGTTAAGTTTTAGGAGAAATTACATTAAAGTAGATTTTAGTCAGTACATTTGGCAGTAGCCATATTTCAAAGGCAATACAAATAATTATATATATATATTTATATATATATATATATATATATATATATATATATATATATATATATATATATATATATATATATATAATATACACACAAAGTATATTATTTCTGTAATAAGCCCTTATTTCTTAATTTGTAAAAAAAAATTGTTAATAGCAAATTAAATTTGTTTAGACAGTCTTCTTCAGACTGCTCATGAGTTACCACTGTAAATCCATTCCTTTTTCTGATATCAGCCAATGAGCTGTCTCTTTCTTCTCCTGTAGGCTTATCAGCACATGCACACATAGAGCTGCCGTATTACTCCAAGTTTCTGCTGATTGCTGCATACCTGGCATCCTTTAACCCTGCCCGCACAGATCGACGCTTCTTCCTCAAGGTTTATTGGAGCTTTCCGATCCCCTCTTTATTATATAAACATGACTTTTCAGTCCATAAGAGATCTTATTGAATCATGAATGCGCCTTCACCAATCATCTGATCACTAAAGAAAAGATTTTTTTCCCTTCCTTTAGGGTCATGGGAAAATAAAAAAGACTAATTTCTTGAAGAAACATGAGAAGGTGAGGAGTTGCTCCTGTTGTTTATCGTTCATGACTATTATTTTTGCAGGTTTATTAATGTCATCTGTCTTTTTTTTCCTCTGATTTTGTCTTTTTGCTGCAGACTAGTAACCATCTGTTGGGACCAAAGCCTTTTCCTCTTGACAGACTGTTGGCCATATTCTACAGTGTGGTTGATAGCAGAGTTGCACCTACAGCTAGTATCTTCTCACAGGTAATTTCATTGAGCAAATCATGAGGTTTGGCAAATAATCATGTTTCAGATAATAACAAGCTAAGCCATTTGTGTTAATTAGCTCAGGCATTACAATAACAGTTATGTGTGGCAGCAAAAGCAAGTCTTATCATGTTGGACACTGGGAGGCAGTGTTTCGTCTTTCTTTATTTTCATAAATCATTTATTTCCTCAACAATGTAATTAGTTTGCTCTGATAGATGAACAAGCATGGCTGTATGCAGAGCTCTTACAATCATGGAAAATATCTGGTTTATCCATTTTAAAATTGTGATTTCCAAGCCTTAAAACATTTATTTTATTTCTCTGTTTTTGTGTTGTAAAATCTTTCATAGATTAGATACTGCTCTTTGTAAGTGCTTGTGTAGTTTAAAACATGCTTTGTTTTTGAAGGTTTGTGTGACTCTATAGCGGCAATGAGTTGGTCTTCAGGGGTTTTGGCTGCCCATAAATCTGAATAACCTGAACTTGAACTTCATTTTGTTAAATAAATATTATAAGATAATATATAAAGTCATGATACTATATAGAAATACTGTCATTTGCTTTATGTTTTACAGATTTCATCTCTAGTTACCCTGCAGCTTCTCTCTCAGGTGGGGCATGATGACCAGCTGGACTCACCTAAATACAAATGTGCCGTTTCTCTGGACTTCATTCGTGCAATCTCCAGGTGTGTGAGTGAGACTGAAGGACCTTTTGACCTCGTTTGAATTGGATAATAACATCTATCTCTGGTGATCTGATCACAAGTAGTCAGGCTAGATTGATCGTTCTTTCTGTCCTGTGACCTCTTGTGATCAAATTTTGAGTGGACTGGAGTATGTCTTATTGTGTGACTTCATCACTGACTATGTCAGTGTGTTACTCCATGTTGACCCTTCACAGAACTGCACTTGTATTTCATTTTGACAATCTTATTTCTTATTTTTATG
The DNA here is from genome assembly GCA_023029165.1 of Gobiocypris rarus. NCBI lineage: Eukaryota > Metazoa > Chordata > Actinopteri > Cypriniformes > Gobionidae > Gobiocypris > Gobiocypris rarus. Next base: position 15,341,009 of record CM040923.1, read on the forward strand.
GATGTTAATTCCAGGTGCAAACATAGTCTTTGATTAGGTTCACTAACATTTATCTGCACATCTAATAGTGTGGTTCTGTTAGCTTGTTGACTGTTTGTGTCTTCTTCATCCTAGAACTGTAAGCTTCGATGTGGTGAGGTACCTGTATGACTTCCTGTGAGCCTTCTGCAGTGGATATGAAGCAGGCATCTGATCAGGCAAAATCACTTGGAATTACTTGAGTGGACTGCTGGATAAATGTTTTTATGGGAACTCCTACATTTAGTAGCCTAATCAGAAAATACTCTGTTTAAACGAGACTCATTCCTCCAAGGCACATTTGACAGGGTTGGTGTGTTAATGTGTGACACAACTTAAAATTGTTCTAATAAAAATGGTTTATTTTGTTACAATAATGGGTCCAATTTACTTTTCATTCACTACCGTTCGAAAGTTTCAGTTGGTAAGATAAAAAGTTATGCTCACCAAGGCTGCATTTATTTGATCAAAAACACAATATGACCAGTAATATTGTGAAATATTATCATTTAAAATTAGATCTTTTCTGTTTTAAATATATCTGCAGCCATTACTTAAAATGGTCAAAAGAACAATTACTGGTTACTCGTTATTTTACAGTGTCATTGTTACAGTGTAATTATATATTTAGGTACTAAGTAATATTAACTACATGTACTTACTATAGGATTATGGTAGGATTAGGGTTTGGTTGAGGCTTAGTTGCATGTAATTATGCATAATTTACTGTTATGAGTATGGTAATAAGTACATGTAACATATGTAACAAGGACATTGTTTTAAATAGAAATCTTTTGTAACATTTATAAATGTCTGTATTGTCACATTGGATCAACTTAATATGTCCTTGCTGAATTTTTTACAGTAAGATAAGGTGTGTGTGTGTGTGTTTGTGTGTGTGTGTGTGTTTGAAAAAGGAGGGCTCTATTGTGTGCTCTACTCAAAGTACATTACACTAAGAGCCAATAGCAGGCACAAGCTCTAATACTAATTGATTGTACTAAATAATAATTCATTTATATGTATCAGGCTTTATTCCCATCTGCTGATGTTCATGCAATGCTTTTGCATCATGGAGACTGACATACCATCTCTCCCGGGATTCATGGTACTACTACAGTTGCACACGTTCCTTCAACCGCATTTAAATGATCGATGTATCCATATTACAAATATGTCTTGTGTTATTTGGATCCTTTGTAGAAGGGTAGCTCAGCTCAGAGGACTGACCTCCTTATCCTTTTGCAACAAGATGGCAAAGCTGGCATGAATACCAATCACCCTCTCTGACGTAGGCAAAGAACCCAGAATGACAACCAAATGAGGATCTGGGAGAAAGGAACTGTGGGTGCAGTGGAGTGTAAGTGATTGATTGAAATTTAGATTTTTAGTACTGCAGTCTGTTAACTTGGCTTTTGAGAGGTAACTGATGCAGCGTCTGACTCATGAGGTCTCCATGGTAATATATTGCGGTTGTCATAGAAACTGAGGGACCACAGTTTAAATAAGCTCCAAATGTGACTCATGTGTTCTTATAAGCTGACGTAGTCTGGATAGAAGACGGGGGCTTGAGACACAAAAGGCAAAGGGTTAATTAATTCATGCATGAACTTACACCGGTGTCAGTTATTATTTCTTTAATGTACAAATGGAAGCACAAGCAGTTGTTTATCAAGCTTAAGGGATGTCCTGTAGTGCTACAACAGAAGGCACCTTCATAATGTGTCTATACCAATGCAGAATAAGCCATGTCCATTTTTATACACTGCAGAAACTAAATAATATGCAAGTATTAATTATAGTATGCACACTTGCACATACCTTTAAAAAAAAAAGTAAACATTCTTGACATGACAGCGTTTGACATGCAGCGTAATACTATCTATTTTATCAATAAAATCTATTTTAACAAACATGATCTTGACATTTTTATAAATGAATACGAGGTCATTATTTATGATTGACCTCTTATTAACTGAGACACTAAATCACATTTAAAGTTCTCTAAAATGCTTTAAAAATGGCAAAAAGATACATTTATTAAAAACAGTGACCCTTTACAGTACCAAAAATATACACCTTCTCTTGAACATTCATAAAAAAAACGTAATTTAAACTTTAAAGTGGACATACACTTTTGTTCAAAAGATTGGGATCAGTAAGATTTTTTGTTATGTTTAAAAAATTATATTTTATTGAGCTAGGAAGGATACATTAAAATGATTTAAATTTGAAGACAAAGCCATTTCAGTTTCTAATAAATGGTCTAATAAAAGCCTAACCCTTTCTCAAAAAAAAAAAAAAATGGGGAAAAGAATAAAACAATTAAAAATTAATTATGCAGCCTCAGTAAACATAAGAGACTTCTTTCAACATTAGGCCCACAAAATCTTACCGACCCCAAACATTTAAAGAAATGTATTTTCAACTACCTCTTATTAGTCAAATATTTATAAATGTCTTTCTCTGAGGCGTCTAATACAATAAATAGTATATATTTAAAAAAAATCTTCTCTTTTTTGCTAATAATAAAGTAATAAGAAAATAATGCCCTCTATAAATGGATATCCACTTCATACTGATTTTTTTCCCATGAAGCCTCTTTTGGGAAACAGTCAGTATATTAGATGTGGGACGTCCCACACCAATTTCATTTCTTGGCCCCTTTAGCTCAGTCTCTGTTTGAAACGATTGTGTTTTTAGAATTAGACAGTGGAGGTGAAGTTTTATAAGTGAAGGTTGCTCTTGTTTTCTGATCAAGAGACTGCAAGTGACATTTATGAATGTGGGAAGTTTCTTATACGCTGTGTCTCCGGTTATGGATCATGGCCACAATGTGCGAGAGGTCCAAACTCTTCACCATCACCTCCATAAAATCTTCATCACTGCGTGCCCCTGCTACAAACTCCTCCAGTGAAAGCTCCCCTGATGAATGGAGAAAAGTTTACAGTCATGCCCTTTTAAAGACTGAAATTGTCTCTTAGTATTGGAAGCTTCAGTGTGAGAGTTTATTGCACTCACCATCTCCATTGACATCGATCCTATCAAACACTCGATTTGTGAAATCCTCAGCGCTCACTTCCTGCGACTCACTTCCGTTTATGGCGCGGATGGCCTGGCGTAAAAGAAACCATAGGAGTTAGGCCTACTATCATTTATTTTCATATGATAGCGTCGTGCAGTTTTACTAATATTATCGTTCCTACCTTTATGATATTCAGGAGCTCGTGTCTGTCTATGCAGCCGTTGCCATCAACATCATAAAGTCTGAAATACCAGCGCAGTTTGTGCTCCATCTTGCCTCTCATTACGAGACTGAGAGCGGCCACGTACTCCATGAAGTCTATATAACCGTCCTGCAAAAGAGAGAGAACTCTTTAAGAACATTTTAAGCACTGTTGAAACCACACCACAAAATTGTAGGCCTAAATGTAAGATTTATGTATTTGAATTGCAAATAGAAATGTTCATCCATTTGGATAACACTGTTTTAACATACTAATAAACTTAATGTGATGCATATTTGTCAAACGTACATGAGAAGATTTTTTTAACCGACTGTTTTAAATACATATGCATTTATATAATTATCATTAATCAATTTTTTTCTAATACATTTTAACTAATTTAATATTGCACAGTTAGCCATATTTTATTTTTTCAAATAACGGAATAAATGTAATTTTCACAAAGAACTGATTCTAATTTGAACACATGCATTTTAAAAATATTTAAATCAAATCAAATGGATGTAAATAATTAATAAACTATGCCATGATTTTTTTAGTGCAGAAATCTGCCCAGTTTTATGTATGACTGACAAATATGCATTAGGTTAAACGTATTCATTTATGCTGAAAGAGTAGAGACTTTTGAGATCTATTTACCAATCAGCATCCACATCTGGAGCTATCTGTTTTATAAAGCAAGTAATAAAATGTTTATATTAGGTATGTGTTCCCACATTAGTCTAAAGCAGCTGGATGCCATTTGTTCTGTTTTTGTATGCTTGCACATATTTAGACGATGGAGGTGATGAGGATCACGATTAGGATGATGAGGCTGCCCTCTGGAGGATTACGGCCAATTCCAAGGTCTGCGTCTGAGAGACGGACACAGCCACTTGTGACAGACATAATCCTCAGGTCAACACACTTTCATCAAAATGTCACCTCTGTCTAGGGCAGTGTTAGGGAGAAGGGCATGGGCAATGTAAGAGTTGAGGTTTGTGGGGATATTTTTATTCGGCTTATTGTTGAGAAATTGTCTAAACATGCTTTTACTGGCATTAGTAGTATATAGAAGCTTTGAAGTTAAACATTTTTGAAAATGTATCTAATTTCCAAGGTAAAATTTCTGTAGATTTTGATATTTTTATAACTAAATGTCTGGTAACTACAATGCAGGCACTCAGTTCTCTGCAATATGTGCCATTTAATTATTAAAAATGTATAAATCAATTATACAATCAGTTATTAAAATGTTTAATCATGGATAATTGGATTAAAATTATTAAAATTATTATTATCAAAAAGAACAAAATAGCAAATTTTAATAGTTTATGATAGAGAATCTATCCGAGGGGTTGATAGTTGCATTTTTAATTTGTCTTTTGCTTTTTTATCGATTATTGATTTCCCTCTGAGTGAGGAAATGCACAATCGTATGAGGAAATGCAGAGATTTAGCCTGATTTAATGACACATTTAATGGCATACTCATAAAATCCAATAATTAAGAAGGGCATATTTAAACTACATGCTGGGAATCTTGTATAGAATGCTCATATTAAGATATGAAAAGCAATACTATCATGAGGCTTAAAACCGTTTTTGTGCCAAAAGTCCCAATGGGACCCAATTATGAAAACATTTGTTTTGACTCGGAGAAAACTAATTGTTACTGCACGTGGATTGGATTCTGTAATACAATCTCAAACCTGTTCAACAATCTGTAAATCTTAATCTCATAGATAAGCTCATTGTTCGTTGTATTAATGAGTCACTGTAAATTACTTCCTGCTTAGCTACTGTTCGACGCTCTTGCTTACTGCTCCGCGCTTTGCTCTATCGCTTTATATTTTATCTCTTTATTTTAACTACAGCAAAACAGCACAGTGTTCAAACGATAAAGCTTGACATCAACGCTAAAACTAGAAACTCTTGCTGGCTGGAAAACTACAAAAAAGGGGAATTATCCAACCAACCTCCCACGACAGCAGACACCAGCTTACATTCCGGAAGGGAAAACACAGCTGCCTACATTGAAAAGGATAAGAAAGAAAATGCCTCCTCTTTCTGAAAAATCTATATGCTGCACAAACTGCCACAAACTTCTACAAAGGATTGCAATTCTGGAAACAAAGTTATGGGACTACCAAACCAGACTGAACACACAACAGAGCCTCGTCAGCATATAGCCGGTGAGTCCCATGAATCTTGTGATCCTAAACAGGCCAAAATGAGTGTAGAGAAACAAGCTCTAACTGATCCACACAATAATCGATGGCACAGACAGGGAGCGAGACCGAAGGCACTCGAGATAACAGATTGTCAAGATTATCAACAATTGCCGCAGTAGCATCCTCCACCCCTACCACCGCCTATACATCTTGCGAATAGATTTGAAGTATTATTGAATATGGGTGAGGAATCCCCAAATGTGTTGAATGTGGGTGAAAAATCTCCAAATGTGATCGGACACAGATCATATCAGCCCGCAGCTAACACTGATACCAACAGGCGCTCAAGGTCGAGCAGACAGCGGCACTCAGCTCAGAGCGCAGCCGAGCCCAGGACTCTGATAGTGGGGGACTCCACAGTCAGAAACATTAGCAGCAGGCATACAACTACATGCTGCCTTCCACAAGCGACAGTTTCTGATGTAAACAGGGAACTAAAGAACATTCTGATGAAACATAAGACTGCAAATCGACTAATCATTCATGTGGGAAAGAACGATATTCAGAGAGAGCAGTCAGAACTCCTTAAGAGGGACTTCAATGAACTTTTGAAACACTTAGAAGACTGAAAATTCAGTCGTTCATCAGTGGACCACTTCCAGCAAGAGGAACAAATAGGTTCTCACGGTTGCTTGGCCTTAATACATGGCTGCAAAAATCCTGCAACATGAAGGGACTGAACTTCATCGACAACTTTAATCTTTTCTGGAGTCAGAGACAATTGTTTACATCAAATGGCCTTCACCCAAACAAACTTGGTGCAAGAGTGCTAAAGGACAATATCAACTTCTCCCTCCATCATCCTTCATCAGTGTGTGTCACTCCACTCAACCTGAATGGCACACACACACCTGAACAGAATGACCACAGGGCTTCATTTCAGCATCTGAATGGACATGCAGCTGACACATCCCACAAGGACAATGATACCACCACGCCACAACAACCACTGCTCACGGACACACTCCCAGCTGAGCCCTGCCCACAGAGCTCACCACAGACAGACTGTGACGGATTAGAACTGCTCCAAGATTCAACACCCAAGAATGACTTTATGGAAAACAGCCAGGAAGCCAGGACAACATATCACAGCCTCCAGTAACACCAGAGCAACAGCCACCTTCACCAGACATGCTATTCCTCTCCAGCCCCGCTTCTGAGTTTCTCAGAGAGAATGGAGGATCTTGTTTATGCTGGAATCAGACTATCACACTCTATCGCTGTGAGTCCCCAAATATCAACTAAAAGCAGCGACCACCAAAGCCTGTGGGCCCAACTTGCCCTCCGCCTCCTCCTGTGAGATTTCTTCGGTCACAACGCCAGGCCAACACCCTCCTCCATCTGTAGGTGAACCTAAAACAACTGATACCAGCTCTCAGTGATGTGTGTTGGGTCCCCGCCATGATAACAGTAACTTTATCAAATGTTTACAGAACGAGGAAACCCAGTGTGCCTGTCTCTTTCTCTATTTCAGTTCTGTTACGTGATAGAAAATCTAAGGCCTTTTCAGACCGTATAGCAAACCCATCTAATCTGCTGCCTATTACACATCAAACTAATACTACCGTGGGGACAATAAGTAAGACTGTAAAATTAGCACTTTTAAACATCCGCTCACTTAAAAACAAATCATTTCTAGTCAATGACTTAATAACCACAAACAACCTAGATTTTTTGCTTCTAAATGAAACGTGGCTAGAAGAAAACTGCAGTGCAACAGTCCTCAATGAAACAGCCCCTCCTAACTTTACTTTTATGAGTGTGTGCAGAGCATTTAGAAGAGGTGGGGGTATTGCTGCTCTTTTTAAAGATGTATATCAATGTAAGCAAGTGTCATTTGGTGACTATCTGTCTTTTGAATATCTGGGTATTGTGTTAAAAGGTGCTCCACGCATCCTGCTTATCATTATTTACAGGCCTCCAAAATACTCTCCAGCCTTTACTGAGGACTTTACAGAGCTGTTATCAATAATCTCCTCAGAGTTTGATTGTTTTGCTATTGCTGGGGATTTTAACATTCACATAGACAATGCTGAATCCAGTACAACAAAAGAGCTCATGACTGTTCTTAACACTTTTGATTTGACACAGCATGTACATGGTCCCACACACAATCGTGGACACACTCTAGATCTACTTATCAGCAAGGGTCTAAACATTTCATCGATAGTTATTAAGGATATGGCACTGTCTGATCATTTCTGTATTTTCTTTGATATCTCAATCTCTCCTGCCATTGAAGCTAGATCTGTCTCTGTCAAAAAGAGAAGCTTAAATGAGAACACTAGTGTGCTGTTTATGAAGGCTATATCTCTAACACCAAGCATATCTGCAGACTCTGTTGATTTTCTCCTTGACTCTTTTAACTCAAAAGTTAAGAGTGTAATTGATGATATTGCTCCTGAGAAAGTCAGGAAAAAGAGTGGCAGACAGAAAGCACCTTGGAGAAACTCAACGGCAGTGCAAATAATGAAAAGACAATGCAGGAAATCTGAACGCATGTGGCGGAAGACAAAACTTATAATCCACTATAACATCTATAAAGACAGCCTTCATGATTTCAATGTGGAACTAGGCAAGGCTAGACAGACCTTCTTCTCAAATATTATAAACAGAAACATAAACAACACGCGCACTCTTTTGCTACCGTAGAGACTAACAAACCCCCCGAGTCACATTCCCAGTGAAATGCTCTCTGACAGCAAATGCAGTGAGTTTGCTTCCTTCTTCTCAGAGAAAATCAATAATATCAGGACGACGATCAGCACATCCATGAGTTGCTCTGGGGTCAGTCAGATCAGACCACAACCTCGGAAAGTTACTATGTCTGATTTTGAAGCAATTGATTGTAACATTTTGGAAGAAACGGTACAGCACCTTAAAACATCAACCTGCGCCCTTGACACACTCCCCACTTCTTTCTTCAAAAGTGTGTTTAACTGTTTAGAAGCAGATCTGCTAGAAGTGGTAAACTCATCACTTCTCAATGGGACTTTTCCAAACTCCCTTAAAACCGCAGTAGTTAAGCCTCTTCTGAAAAAGAGAAATCTGGATAACTCCATATTGAGCAACTACCAATCTCAAATCTCCCTTCATAGGCAAGATCATTGAAAAAGTTGTCTTCAGTCAGCTGAACAAATTCTTAAGCTCAAACGGATACTTTGACAATTTTCAATCTGGTTTCCGACCACATCACAGCACAGAAACAGCACTCATAAAGATAATAAATGATATTCGCCTCAATACAGATACAGGCAAAACATCAATTCTGGTGCTACTCGACCTCAGTGCTGCATTCGACACTGTTGACCATAACATACTTCTGGACAGGCTGGAAAACTGGGTCGGGCTTTCTGGGATGGTCCTTAAATGGTTCAGGTCGTACTTAGAAGGGAGAGGTTATTATGTGAGTATAGGTGACCATAAGTCTGACTGGACATCCATGACTATGGAGTCCCACAAGGGTCAATTCTTGCACCACTCTTATTCAACCTGTACATGCTGCCACTGAGCCAAATAATGAGAGAGAACCAAATGGCTTACCACAGCTATGCTGAGACACCCAGATCTACTTAGCACTATCACCTAATGACTATAGCCCCATTGACTCCCTGTGCAAATGCATTGATGAAGTTAACAGTTGGATGAGCCAAAACTATCTTCAGTTAAACAAAAACAAAACTGAAATCATTACATTTGGAAACCAAGATGAAATTCTCAAGGTGAACGCATATCTTGAGACTAAAGGTCTAATAACAAAAAATCAAGTCAGGAATCTTGGTGTGATTTTGGAGTCAGACCTGAGTTTCAATAGTCATGTCAAAGCAATAACTAAATCAGCTTACTATCATCTGAAAAATATTGCAAGAATCAGATGCTTTGTTTCCAGGCAAGACTTAGAGAAACTTGTTCATGCTTTCATCACCAGCAGGGTGGACTATTGTAATGGTCTTCTCACCGGCCTTCCCAAAAAGACCATTAGACAGCTGCAGCTCATACAGAACGCTGCGGCCAGGATTCTGAGCAGAACCAGAAAATATGACCATATCACGCCAGTCCTCAGGTCTTTACACTGGCTTCCAGTTACATTTAGGATAAATTTTAAAGTATTATTACTTGTTTATAAATCACTCAATGACCTAGGACCTCAATACATTGCAGATATGCTGATTAATTACAAACCCAACAGATCACTTCGATCATCAGGATCAAGTCAGTTAGAAATACCAAGAGTTCACTCAAAGCAAGGAGAGTCTGCGTTTAGCTATTATGCCAGCAGCCGCAGCTGGAACCAGCTTCCAGAAGAGATCAGATGTGCTCCAACAGTAGCCACATTCAAATCCAGACTCAAAACACATCTGTTCAGCCGTGCCTTTACTGAATGAGCACTGTGACACTGTACGTCCGACTGATTCGCTCTTATCTATGCATCACCTTTGTTTTTGGAGTTTACATTTGTTCTTATCTTTGGTTTTATCTATATATAATCTTATTCTTTTAATTCTCTTTACTACTATATATTTTTATTTCTTATGTATCTGTTGATTATCATTGTTGGCTAGGGCTGTCTGACTGGAAGAGATTGGAAAAGGAGAGCAGGGTGCTTCGCTTCATTCTGTGGTAGCAGACAGTGCAAGGAAGCGGACTCCAGAAAGGGGAGGCCCTGCGGGGTATAGGTAACGTCCCCTACAGGAGCCCGTCTTGGACCGACTTGTAAGGTCCAGGAGACATTGCAAACCTGCTCCATCTCTTCCATCTCAGATAGGGGTGACCGCATTTAGAGAATCAGGCAGATAGGGATTTATTTATCCTAATTTTATTTTTATTTTTTAATTAGAAAATTCTCTTTACAAAAAATTATTTATAAAATTCTCTTTACAACTGTTTTAATTATCCTTGTTTTTATTTTTAATTCTTACACATGGTTTTCTTATTTCTTATGTAAAGCACTTTGAATTGCCATTGTGTATGAAATGTGCTATATAAATAAACTTGCCTTGCCTTGCCTTGCCTAAATAAAAGCTGACATGAAGTGCCAAATATAGCGCTATAATTATAGATCCAGACGACACATTAAGAATGATCCAAGCTTTGCTCTGATCTGACTCGACAAATAACAAACTCACGTGTACTGATTGATTTTATATATATAAATGGTTTTAGTTTAAGTTAACATTATTTACCCTGAGCGGAAGTTGTCATAGTTTGGTAAATTTGACAATCAAATGCTAACAAACTGTATAATGTGAAGGCTCCACAGTTTTTTGGCATTATACTATATATATCACACTACTGTTCAAAGGGTTTTTTTTATGTTCTTGAAAGAAGTGTCTTAAGCACACCAAGGCCGCATATATTTGGTTATAAATATATAATAAACAGTAATAATCTGAAATGTTATTACAAATATATAAAACATGATTTATTTTAATATATTTTAAAATGTATTCCTGTGATGGCAAAGCTGTATTTTCAGCATTATTACTCCAGTCTTCAGTGTTACATGATCCTTCAGAAATCATTCTAATATAATGATTTATTTATTTATATATAAATAAATAAAGGCTGCTAGTGAAAGAAATTGGAATCATTTCTCCTGAAAAAAACAAGACGGGAATCAGCAGAAATCAGTCTGGCATGATCTTAGCAAAAAGTTTCTGATCTATCTGATGTAACAGAATGCAATGAGCCTCAAAACCTGCATATTATAGCCAACCTATAAATAAAAACTGATACTTGAAATACTGAAGCTGTGCCGAAGCTGTCTTTGAAAGTACCATTGCCAGAAAGTTTTCAAAGATATCCTTAGCCACTTTTACTATCCACTCTGTTACTTTATATGTTGTTTTCTTGTCTTTCACTCACCTTGTTCATGTCAAATGTCCGGAACATCTGCTCGATGTAGGCATTGGCCTCTGGATCCAGACCTCTGAGCCCGAAGAACTGTTTGAACTCATGCAGCGTGAGCTGACCAGATGGACACTCAGTCATGAACTTCTTATACCACAGATGCATTTCAACGGCCTGCAGGTCGTCCACGGTGCTGCCTGTTGAATTCCCCATCGCTATAAACTGACAATGGATTGTTGTGGAGAGCTTGACTGGAGCTATTCTGTCTGGAAGCCCAACTGGTCTGCTGTGCAGGCGAGTGTTTCGCTTCTCACAGACACACGACACTGGGACCTAAGAGAGAGGTGGGCACCCTCAGGAGGCTTTTGTACCAGCCTGGGATCAGACACGCCCCACCAACTCTATCTTATTGATATTAACTGTGACTAATCCAGCTCACTGTATGTGAAGCTTAAGGATGTCCATGGCTGGGATGGCCATTGGTAATTGCTTGTGAGATTTGGGACATGCTGACAGACGATCCCATGTGACGGCCCATGAACAGATGCAACTGCATCAGCATTTCTGGACTTCAAGATTTTAGTGACGAAAAAAACAACTGACGTGAAAGTGTCATGCAAATTGTTTCAAACATTTATTTTCAATGATATCATCAAATGATGAGATATTCATATAAATGCACATTAGTAGCCATGACACATTTTTGATGCATCATCATGTGCATCCTAATGCCACGGTAACAAGTTTCAGTCAATTGTTTTATATCATACATGACAAAGCCTTTACAATAATTACATATTGACATTCACAGTCCTACGAAAGAATCCAAAGAATACATTTGAGAGCATTATAGTGCCAAAATAAAATATATAGAATAATAGAGTGCGAAAAATTAAATGGCGCCTCTACATTCTTCACGTGGAATATTTTTTTTTTTGTTTGTTAGCATTCGATTGTGAAATTAGACACACATATCCATATTACATTGGTCAGTATATATTCAACAATAGTTGACGCCATTTAAAAAACTCATAAAGTCCATAACAGTAATGAGATCTCAAGATACTAAGCCTATAAATACATTTAGAGTTTCGAAATGTTCTCTCTTCTCAAGCTCAAATTTAGCAAACTTGCTAGATCTGTTCAATCTTTAACAGTCAATATTATATTGTGGGTTAGGTAGTAGTATTTTGTAGGGTCCTTTTTGTAGTATATGTATACAAATACATATATAGACTTATTATTTTATAGTAATATTTATAATATTTCTCATTTTTATTTCTTTAGTCAACTAAAACTAAAAGTAAATAAAAACTATATAGACATACTTAAAAAAACAAAAACTTGAATAAACATGACAAAACATTAAAGTTAAAATGAAAACAGAACTATGTAGAAAATAAAATCGTATTAAAAATATTAACAAAAACTATAAAAGCGTATCATTGATTCCAAAAATGGCACTGCTTTCTTCTGAGAACCCCTGCAACTGGAAAGTAACCCATAAAACTTTCAACTTTCCATTTTGGAGCTGAATAACCTATTCCACAAAAATTATGAACCTGCTAGAGTATCTGAGTTTTCTTTGCTACCGATGATACATATCCCACTTGTTTCAGGATTTACTATGATTATTTAAGATTATTCTTTTACGTAACATACACTTCCTCAAACTATTTAATGTCCAATCGTACAATGTGCTAATAGTAATGATCTGTCTCCCTTACTACTAAACTGCATTTAGTGGATATAGAATGATTTAAAAAAGATCTTGTTGGGGCAAAAACAACACTGTTCAGTATCAGCTGTGAGGAAAAACGAGTTAGGATGTACTTGTCTACATTTTTGCATTGTTTTTCCTTCCTGTAAAATACTGGTTTAGGACTTGAAAAACAGGTGTTGAGTTCAGTCTTCAGTCTATCAGGTGTGGTTATAAAAGTGGTGAACTCTCCTCTAAACCTCATTGCTTTTTGAAGTGAACAGAAATTGAGGCTCATCGTACAAAGAGGAGTACAAGAAACGGACTGACGTACAAGTCAGAGACGAGTACAGAAACAATACAAACTTCTGCATATACTGATGCAATGATATTGTTCTCCTTGAAGTCTAAAACTCCATATAAAATCCATGGAAAATCTTTTTCTTCCCAAAGCATTTTTGTTGTTGTTGCCAGAAACATTTCCTTCGAGTTCATTACAATGCCCTTCCTCAGTCTGAGTCTGTGTCGCTGCTAGAGAGCATTTCCATGGTCGTCCTACTGTATCTTCTGGTCCACCAATGTAGGCTCCTATGAATGGATTCAAATACCGCTACTGTGTATCTGGCAAACATTGACGTCCACTTGATCACTACCACAAAACAATTCACAGAGCGAGATACAAAGCTTACAAGCACTGTGGCGTAGTGTGCCATCAGTAGGAGACTGCGTCCTATCTGTTTTCCATAATTGATAATCATGTTAAGCTTTAAATCCATTCTGTTTTGAACCATTATGTAAAATTATGTTTGTAATTTGGTTGCTATTATCTCTTGCAAACCATGCCTACGGAAATGTTGATTCTATGTTATATATTTGTTGTCGGTCCCTTGGTGTACAGTTATGCGGCTTACAGAGTCGCTTGTTGTTTTCACACACTCCCATGCGTGGTCCAATCACAGCGCTGAGTTTCTGTTTCCGGGATGTTTGGTGATGTGGCTCTGAAATCCTGGAGACGAAATTGATCAAATAAACCACGCAGCTCTTCCCCGCGCCGATTACACAGGTCAGTTTCATGCTTAATAACATTAACAAGCTGCATCTAACATATTCAGCCGCTGACATGCACAAACACAAGTACATTTATAAATATCGTTACAGTTGTTTACGACTCATCAGCACGAGCTCACTTAAAGCTTGCGCTCATTACTGCCGCTCATTAGGCTTTAACAATACCGTTTTATAACCATTATAAAGCATAAAAGTCGTACCTTTATGTGTCTCGATCATTTGTGCTGATATCAATCGATTTTAAAACACAAGGAAGAAGAGTCGCTCAATAATCTTTGCTGTTGTGTAGACAAAATGAAAGCGACGCAGCCGCAGTCAGTTCTATTTCATTCGGCGTTGTTCGGTTCTCTTCGTTTTTCTCCGCTGTATGCCTCTGCCAAAGGTGGTTATTTATTATCAAGGAAGAGATGGACACAATGGTGTTAGTGCGTTCACGCCTCCTTGGTTACTGTCAGTACAGCGGACACACATTACGTAACCATTAAAGGATCCAGATTTGAGCTCATCCAAGTGGTCTAGTTGTTCATTATTTATTTTGAGTAATGCATATGATCAGTGTCCGATCAAAATATATGAGATGTACAACTATATTAACTAAATATATAGACTAACCAAACTCTTAAGATCTTTTGCTTTGTTTACTTTATGGATTTGATTTATCAATGTGATGTATTGCAACAGAGAGGCTGATGCAGAACAGAAGCGTTATATCTATATAGAATGAATATTTAAGGCCAAACTGTCATTAATAGTAGAGTGCATTTAATTTACAAAGGCCATATGGTATTTCAAAGGTGCTTTGACGTGGTTTAAATTTATTTTATTTATTTATAATTATTTTTTATAATTACTATAATCCAATGGCATTGCTAGTTGTTGCCTGACATGGTATCTAGAGTCTTTAAATAAATCATTTTTTTAATTTTTATTAAGTATATGATGACATTGTTGTGACTGAGCATGTGATTGAAAGTCAATCTGTCGTTGTCTGATTCTTTCTTAATCTTTACTTGTGTCCTAAACGTGCCAGTAATTCACTCAGTAAAGAGCTTGATACAAAATGCTCAAGCTGTGAACTAACATTTCATTGCATATCTTTACATGCAGGTCAGCCATGTTAAGTCGGCTGTCCCAAGGTGTGTCCTCGGTCCTCCAGGAGCTCTCAGGTGAGGAACGCTCCGATGGAGACTTACAGGTGAGTTGACAAAATCCAATCCAACCTTGGAGGGATGTGTTTGGTAAATACCAAGAAACGTTATGAAATACAAAATAACACTGCAAATACCCAAATAATTATAGTAACTGTTTACAAGAGCTGAAAAATCAGCTAAAGGCCCTTATTCTCAGATTTAAGTACTTATTTTCACATTTATGAATTAGTTTACTAGCCTTTTGCCATCCTAAAATGACTTGCATGCACCACTACAGATAAGTCAAGTGGACAAAAAAGAGCAGTGCTAATTTACAGTCGGCATGGAATGGAAGTTGCGGTAGCCTTTTCTTTCCAATTGTAATATATAAGGCTTCTTTAACAGAAAAAATGTTGGACGGGACATGGTTTTGTCCATTGGAAAATGATTGGATGGTTGTGGTTTGCTGTGATGTCATGTGATTGACAGGTTGTCCCGCCCTTGTGCAAGTAAACATGTCATCAGAGAAGATATTTCGTTGAGAGGGGAAAGTATTTTGAATAAAGATTATGAGGCCATGTGAATAAAATAATAATAATGTGGGTGGATAAATAATTCTAATAAATACTGCAATATTTCATAAAAAAAACAACAACAAAAAAACAAAGAAATGGTAAACTTTGATTTCTTGGAGATTTTAAAACAAGTTGTTATTGAAACAGATGTAGCTTTTCTTCCATATTGGGATGTACGTCCAAGTGTAACAGATTTTTGAAAAATAAAAAATGGGGACATGGTTCTATCATGGTTCTCAGTTGTTAATTAAATGTTGAAATGAGGGTGTTGCACTCAGAATGGAATGCGTGCTTCCAGATGATTGGGGGCGGGGTTTAAGCAGACTAAATGATTGGAGAATTCTGGCATACATCACTAGACTGAAGTCTGTTGTTTCACTGGAAGATCAAGTTATAACATTTTGATAAAACTTTGCAAGATAAAATGAAAAAAATTAAATGCACACTGGGATAAACTATTCAAACTAATATGTACAACATGCATTTAGAAAATGTTAAAAAAGGGTAAATTTCATGCCCACTGTAATACTAACATGTGGTTAGAATGGAGGGATTAAACATCTAGCGAGCCCTATCTATATTTTGAATGTTTTCCTTGGAGCAGGATGGGCTGGTGCCACAGCCTCAGCCTGATTCTGAAGCATCCCTGGAGGGCCCGGGGCCCCCAGAAGAGGTCTTGGAGAGGCTGGCCCAGACCGAACAGCTTGTGGTTCAGCTGAAGGAGCTGATTCGAGAGAAGGACAGTCAGCTCGCCAGCACTGAAAAACAGTTCAAGGTGTGGGCTTGCATAATGAGAACGGAACAAACAAGTGGCACTAACTAGACCATGAATATTAACAGGTCTAAAGTTTGGTTTTGCATTTGCAACTCTTTTTGTCCTCATACAGGAGGAGAAAGAACAGGCAGAAGTCAAGTTTACTAAGCTTAAACTGCAAGCCAAAGCCAAGATGGCCTCCCTAAACAAACAGATCTCTGAGCTGAAAGGACAAGAGGCATTGAACAGCAGTCAGGTAAAGTGGACATATTCGTGTTATTTTAAGCATGAAGTGGTCTTGGATAACGTTTTTGTAGTGTATATTACTAATCACAGTAATATAATTGAATGTGACAATATATTCCGATATGATTATGATTTGTGGTGCTTTGTTAATCTTAATACAGTCAGTGTTTTTTTTTCCTTCTCAGAATTCAGAGAGCTCCTTCCAAATGGCTCCAGGAGTGGAGGAGGAACTCCAGCAGCTGAAAGAAAAGCTCAGCCAGACGGAGTCGTCCAACAAGATCCTTCAACAGCAGCTCTGGGAGGCTGAACAGCGTGTGAGAGAGGAGGGTCATGCAGAGCAGGTGTGTTTCACCCAAAACTATCCACCATATGTATTTAAGCTGAGGTGCTTATTTTTTGATAGTCAAGGTTTTTGAAGGTTTATTTCTGTAATAGTCTGATCTCAGTCTTTCACTCTTAAATACGATACCTACTGTTTTATCTTTGTAAAATTTTGTCCAGGTGCGAATCCTCCAGGCTGTGGTGAAAGAAAAAGATGTGCGATTTCAAGATCAAATCCTTAAACATGAACAAGAACTCCTCAGTGTCACGCAGACCTCTAATGACCCTGACTTACAGCAGGTATTTCTCATGTTTTGGCACTTTCTATAAATAAAGGTCCCCTTTCATATATATATATATATTTTTTTTGATATTTCATGTTCTCAGTCTTTACACAGATTATAGCATTGACTGCATTTGACAAGCTAAACCATACTAAAGTTATTGTAAAAAAATAAAAATGATAATGTGATGATTGTAGGAAATAAAAGTTTATCAATAACTTCAAAAACAAACATTAGGTCCTAAACTAGCTAGCTCCTACTGAGGTTCAGCTTAAAGGTTGGGCAATTTGTTTTATAAACACCTTTATTTATTTATTTATTTATATATATATATATATATATATATATATATATATATATATATATATATATTATTTATATTATGCATCAGTAAACGAAGATCATGATGGTAAAGAGAAGGACAACATGCTGTTTTCATATTTGTTAGCTTTTTGTTTTGGGATAGCTTGAGGTATTGTAACCATATTTGTGTTATTATGAAGCAGGAAATCATAGCTCATCATGTTACCATGGCAATTTTGATCTAAGCTGTCTTGTTTCAGGGTGCATGCATTCATTACCACATTCTATGAGCAGCATCCAACTCTTGGCATGTTATGTTTTGTTCATGTTGTTGGAAAGGAATTAAGAAAGAAGGCTTGAATTAAGACTGATCTTTTACATTTTTGTTCACTTCAAACCCTGCAGCATGTATTTATACGTCTCATTCTTTGTTGCTTTAATCTGGTTTATTGTTTTGCAGGCTCTTCGTGCATCCCAGCAGCGCATAGAGGAGTTGGAGGAGTCCTTGCGTTCTCGTTCAGAAGTCCTAGAAATGTTGCAGCAGGAACTCAACAGTGCAGACCAGCAGAAACAGGTCAGGATAACACATATAGTTTACATTGTGTCTTGGAAATGTTACTGCCGTTACTGAAAACGAAGTCAATCAAGAGATATTTACCCATAACAATGCTATGTGGTGATTTTGAACCAGTTAGATTTCACTGCGGGGTGGGGATACCTAGAAGTGTGATTAAAAATAGAATCCAAGTAACCAAAAGAACTTCTTGTTGCATGTTGTGGTCACAGCTGGTTAGGTTAAAATCTCAGATTAAAGTAGCAGTTAATTAAAAACTATTATAGGAGTGTTTCCTTTCACAGATTGTATAGAAAGCCCAGTTATTTGCTAAACCTTAAGCTATAGACTATAAACATGATGAATGTTTCATTTGTGCAGATTCTGACGGCTCAGTTCAGGCAGATGGAGCTGGAGTTGGCAGAAGCCCAGAGACTGAGAGAAGAGGAGAAGCAGCAGTGGACCATGCGAGCTGAGGAAGAACTCCTGGCTCTTAGAGCCAGACTAGAGGCTTCAGAGAGTGAGAGAGATCAGGCCATCAGTTCTCTCAATGCTGAATTACAGAAAAAGATAACACAGATGGATGAAATGCAAGCAAAACTTGAATCTGAAGAAAGCGAGAAAGAAGAAATGCTGGATAAATTGAAAAAACGAGAAAATGACTTTGCGGCAGAACTGGCCAAGATGAAAGTATGTCTAGAAGCAAGACTGGAGACATCAGAGAGTGAGAGAGAGCACACCATCAGTGCACTCAACGTCAATGTTACCCATCTCAATGCTGAATTACTGAAAAGGAACACAGAGTTGGATGAAATGAGAGCAAATTTTGAATCTGAGCAAAGAGAAAAGGAAGAAATGCTGGAGAAATGGAAAGAGAGAGAGACTAGCTTTGAGGCAGAACTGGCCAACATGAAAGTATCTCTAGAAGCCAGATTAGAAAAAACAGAAAGTGAAAGAGCCCAAACCATTAGTGCTCTCAACACTGAATTACTCAAAAAATCAGCGGAGATAGATGAAATGAGAGCAAAGCTTGAATCTACAGAAAGAGAGAACGACCAAATGCAGGAGAAATTTAAAGAGAGAGAGACTAGCTTTGAGGCAGAGCTAGCCAACATGAAAGTTTCTCTACAAGCCAGATTAGAAACAACAGAAAGTGAAAAAGAGCAGACCATTATTGCTCTCAATGCTGAATTACTGAAAAAGACAACAGAGTTGGATGAACTGAGGGAAAACCCTTCAGCTGAAGAGAGAGAAAGAGTGGTGACATTGCAAGAGAGACAATCAAGCTGTGAGACAGAGCTGGCCCACTTGAAAGTTGGTCTGGAAGTCGCAGAGAAACAGAAAGAGGAAATTACAAAGAAACTAGAGGGAGAGGTTGCAAGTCGCATGGAGGAGCTTCATCATCTTCAGGAGAAGCTTGAAGAAGTAGAACGAGCAAGGGAAGAAGAATCTAAGAGTGAAAGAGGTCACTTAGCACAGATGCAAAATGAGCTTGAGTCATTGAGAGAGACACTGGATGCCAGTAAAGAGGAACATAAAGCAGGATTTCAAACCAAGGATACACTGGAGAAACTTTGGAGAGGAATTCAGTCTTTGACAACTACTGGGGAGGCAGAGGTGGAAATATCCATTCCTACTGACCCTGCACAGTTCTTGGAGGTGTTACCTGCTCTAGAAGCACGGCTGAGCAACATTACAGATGAACAGCAGGAGAGTCAAGCACGCATGTCTCAGATCACACTCACTCTACAATCTCTGCAAGGTAAACAACCCCGGAGAACAAAGTTCAAAGCAGCTTTTGTGGTATGAGTAAACTGTCCTTGGAAGCATTTTATCAACCAAAACACCATTATAAGGTACTTTTGTTTATACTGTTATCAAAAAGTAATTATGTCTTAATGCACCTGATGCTCTAGGTCAACTTGATAAAAGCACAACTGAAGGGGAGGAAGCAGTTGCTAGGATACAGGAACTGGAGCAACAACTTCTGACTGTTCAGGTAGGTGTATTGCAAGAATACATTGTAGCACTTTAAACATTTATTTGCGTTTTTCAGAGCAGTTGCTCTTTTTAGTATTTTGAATGGAATTATTAGTAAGCGTTAAGGCAAACTTCACTATTACTTTTGCTCATACTTAAGTGTTCAAATAAGTGCTTGGGGTTCTTGGTATTAAATCTATCATGCATTATTTATGCTATGGACATGAATGATACTTCAAATCATACAGGTTGTTGTACAGTTGTGCTTGTTGTTCCATTACTTTTCAAAGTGATCAGACCTACAATTTGCACCTAACAACAAGCATGACAATGTATTAATACATTGGAGATGCTCCACAGAATTAGATGCCCTTGTCTAGGGCATTGTGTCTGCTATAGCAAACTCATTTGGATGTATATAGCACAATCTGTGTCTGGTACAACAGACACAAGGTGACATTAATGCCTGGACAGTTTGTCTCACAGATTATCAGGCCAGAGATATCATAATCCTCCCGACTTTCATCATCTATTTCTATTTCTGACCCCACATAAAAGGGCATAGTTATGAAGTATTAATAAAGGCATGGTCCGTTATGGTATTTAAATAACCACAGTTACTGTGGGAATTCAGCAGTCCAGTGCACTCTCAAATAAACTTGCATAAGTGTGTGCATACCGTTTGTTGTAACAAGGGCTTGTCTTTCCTAGGTTACTGGTGAGTCATTAGGTGGTCATGTGACTGACCTGTCTGTGAAGGATTTAGACGGGACACACCAGGGTAAGTTTAATATTTGCCCTTGTGTAGCTTAATGTACTTTGAACTGTAGTGCTTCTTTTATTGACAGCAATCCCATTTTATTCCATAATTGTCTTGCTCTCTAGTTGAGAACATTGTGGTTTCTAAGTGAAAAAATGTCTGTAGTGTTTGTCATGTTTAGATATTAGTTAGGACAACCAGAAAAACAGGTTTCCTCAGTCAAAACAAAAATATAAACAGGAAGTTAAGAATTTATACTATAAATTATATGCATTTTAAACATGATACATTTTGCATGCTTAAGTAATTGAGTAATGATTTCTTTTTCAGATAACAGTGGAGATGGAGATAGTTCTGAAAAGAAATTACAGGCTGATCAGATACTGTTTCTGGAGCAGCAACTTGCAGACCGAGAAAGAGAACTTTTTACTCTCAGAGAAAAACTGTCACTCACCACAGGCCAAACTCTGAATATCACAAAGGAGGAAAGTGCAGACAGTGTAAGCAGAGGAGACATTGCTGAGTTGCACGACAACTCTACAGCTCTATCTGAGGTTCTTGAAGGCTCACAAGAGGACGAGACAACACTTGTGGCAGTAGAAACCTCTGTTCTGTCTGTCTCTGCTGGCAATGAGAGTAACTCTGAGCTTATAGCACCTCAACCTGATTCTCCTGGAGAATCGAAGGGTACTTCCTCGGATGAGATGGTGACAAGCAGTGATTCAGAGGTGGCTCATAGTAGCTGGACTCTTCTGGAAGCAGTCAACCAAGATGGGACTCAAGAGTGGCCACCCCAAGTTCAGGACTTTTCCACATTGCGCTTATCCACGCAATCTTGGGAAGAGACCTGTGAAGAGCAGGTTGCATCAACTAGCTGCATAGTTGATATTGAATCACCACCTTTAGTTATCCATGAAACTGTACAGGTACATCTTAGCCAACAGGAGGGAAGTCTGCTAAATACAAATTCAAGCACTAGTCAGGCTTTTGCACAGGTCTTAGCTGAAGAGATTCAGAAAAGATATAGTGAACTTCTGGGAGAGCTTCAGCAGTTTAAAGATTCAGCCTTACAATCACAGGAGAAAGTCTTCCAGCTGGAGGAGGCATTGAAGTCACTCACAGTTTCCAAAAATGAGGCTGAGTCCAGGGCAAACATCTATGAGAAAGAGCTGACCGAAGCTAAGGTATTGATTGAGCAAGAAAAATCAAATGGGCAAAATGTTGCTAAGCAGTTTGAGAACTTGAAGGAAGACATTTGCTCTAAAGATGATAAGCTACAAGTTTTACAGGCAGGCTTTGATGAAGCCCAACAAAAACTTGTTGAACAAGAAGGTCAAGCTAGAATGCTGGCTGCTCAACTGGAGGACAGAGAGCTTGCTTCCTCCGAACTGGAACAGAAGCTCTTGGATATGGAGGGCAGGATAATGCAGGTATCTCAGGAAGCTGACATGGCAAAAGCTGCTTTAATTGACAGGAATGCTGAGCTGGAAGAACTACAAAATTGTCTTTCACAGAAAGACCAGGAGATGATGGAACTCAATGATAGCATGACTGCCAAACTACTCCAGGCTGGAGAGGAAAAGTTTGTAATATCTAGTGAAGTCAAAAAGCTAAAAGAGCAAATTTATGAACTTGAGAGTGTCAGGGATGGCCAGCAGAAGGTCCTAGAGGATAAAACAGCAGAAAGTGAGGAGCTAGTTACCTTACGCAAGGAGAAAGAGGACTTGTTTACTCAAATGGCTGCCATGAAGAAAGATGGAGAACAGGTCAAGAGAAAGCTGCAGGCAGCTCTGATACAGCGGAAAGAATTGATGAAAAAAGTTTCAGACTTTGAGAAGGAGGCTGAGAGCAGGGAAGAAAAGGAAAGAGATAATAATGAGGGAATAACTCTTCAGTTTAAAAATGAAATTAAGGAAAAAGAGCAAGAAATACAGAGACTTGATGCTTTGTTGCAAGAGACTAGAGATGTCTTAAATTTGAAAGATGAGACATTAACAAGTCTGGAACAAAAAATCTGTGAACAAGATCAAGCATTGACTGAGTCGCATGCTGAAATACAACATTTGACAAAGCAGTATGTACAAATGAATGAACAACAAATATCACAGGCAGTTGACGACAAAAATAGACTTCTTTCACAGATGGCGTCCATGGAATCTGACATTGAAACATTGCATAAAAAGCTTCAGGAAGCTACTGATGCTCATGAGGACGCTGTTGTGAAAGCTCAAGAGAAAGATCAACATCATCTTGAGCAGATGAAACAGCAGAAGGAAGAGTGCAATGAGCTTCTTGAACGCCTTCAAACTGAAGAGGGAGAGAAAACTGGGTTGTTGAATCGTGTAATGGAGCTAGAGGTTCTGCTAGAATCAAAGAATCATGCCAATAAAGCGGTGAGTGTGAATGTGGAGGGTGATGTTGGGTCTACTACAAAGAATCTAGAGAAACCAGAGACAAACGATTGGGTCCAGGAGGACTGGGTGGATTTTGCTTCAGCTGAGACTGATACAAAACAACATAAACCTGGTGAGCAATCTCAGCAGCCCATGATAAAAGATCATGAGGACATTATAAATGCTCTCCAGGAGGAATTAAGAGTTGAGCAGACTGCTCGTGCGGAATTAGAGGTGTGTCTACAAGAGAGCCAATCCGCTCAATCACTCACAGATAGCAAATTCAAAGAGCTTACCCTAGAACTTGAAACCTTAAGAGATAAGGAGAGGCAGATTGATGTTCTTACTGAGGAAATAGAGGGTCTTAGGGAGAAATGTCAGAGAGCCGAAGCAAATGCAGAGAAGTTGAAAGTGGAGGTGGATGAGGCTTGGGAAGCAGCTAAAAGAAGCATCTCAGATGCTGAGTCTCCAGTTAAAGCACTTCAGTCAGAAGTGGAAGAATTTAAACAATTTCTTAAAAACAAGAATGATGAGATTGTTGATTTAAGCCAACAGCTTAGTGAACAAAGTTTGCATCTACATAAGATGCAGGAAACAGTACTGGTGAAAGATCAGCAGATTGCTTCATTACAAGAAGGGCTTAAAGCTGAGCAAGATAGGGTTAAAAAACTGGAAGCAGAAATGCCACAACGTGAGGAAGAAGATAAGGATAATACTGCCAAACTCCAACAGCTTCAACGTAAACTGCAGGCTGCTCTTGTATCACGTAAGGAGGCACTCAAAGAGAAACAGGCGCTTAAAGAGGAACAGGCTGCTGCTGGGAAAATTAAATTAGAGCTACAACAGAAGCTGGAGTTAATAGAAGTGGAGCTGAACAAGTCTAGAGAAGAGAGGGAGAAATTAATTGAGGAGGTGGATCGAACTTTGTTGGAAAACCAAAGTCTGAGTGCATCCTGTGAAAGCCTCAAACTTGCTATGGAGGGTGTTTTGAATGAGAAGGATGTATTCAAACGGCAAGCTGAGAGTGCCAAAGAGGAATCTGAACAAGTGTGCAGGCAGCTGGAAGAAAAGGTGCAAAGCATGAAAGAAGAGTATGAATCCCTCCTCAAGTCATATGAAAATGTGAGTGATGAGGCTGAACGAGTGAGACGAGTGCTTGAAGCTGCTCGACAGGAGAGACAGGAGTTAGCAGCCAAGGCACGAGCTCATGAGGTAGCCAGACAAGAGGCTGAGAGGTTGGCTGATGAAGCTATGAAGGAGGTGGATGTTGTAAAAGAAAAAATGAGAAAATTTGCCAAGGTCAAACATCAGAAGATTATGGATCTAGAGGAGGAGAATGAAAGGCTTAGGGAGCAGGATGAGAAGAAATTGGTCACACATACAGAAACAGATCTGAAACAAGAGCTTGAGAGAGTCAAACAAGAGTTTGAGACCTTGAAAAGAAATTATATTATTGGTATGGAGGATAAAAACTCTTTGGAGCATGAAGCTGAGGAATTGAGACAGCGTTTGGCTGAGGAAATTGACAAAAAGGCCAGTGAAACCCTGGACACATGCTCCATGGAGACTATTAAGGAGGTTAAAGTCATCACACAGCAGAGAAATCCTGATTTAATTGAAATCCAAGAGTACCAGAATGATAGCATTTCCCCAGAGGATGAAATGCTCACTAAGCCAGTGGAATCCATTAGTACTGAACTTCAACAAGAAGTCACAGAAGTGCAAGCAAATATGACTGCTCAAACAGAGGAGAGGTCCAAGGAACTGGACACCTCTCTTGAAACAGCAGAGAGAAAGATAAGGGAACTTGAAGCTGCTCTTGAGGATCACATGGAATCCAGAAACAAGCAAGAAACAGAGCTGGATTCCCTCAAGCAGCAGCTTCAGGAGACTTTACAAAGAGAGAGCCTCCAAAGGAAGAGCGGTCTAAGAAAGAGACCCAACTGCAAGAACTCTGCACTAGCCTAGAGGCTGAAAGAGATGACCTAGAGGAGCGGTTGATGAACCAGCTGGCTCAGCTCAATGGCAGCATTGCAGGCTACCAGCAAGAGGCATCTGACAGTCGCGATCGCCTCACAGACATGCAGAGGGAATTGGAGAAACTAGAGAGAGAGAGGGCTGAGCTGGAAGCTGAGGTGGCAAGTGAGAGGGGCCGGGCAGCCAGGATGGAGGAGGACATGAGGCAGGCCCAACGAGAAAGAGCAGAGGCAGAGGCTGAAACAGGCAAACAAAGAGAGCTGGAGCAAAAGTTGAAATCTGCACAGAGGTTTAAAGAAGGTAGTCAAAACAGAACACGTCAGCTTGAGGAACTGCTGAGGGAAAAGCAACTTGAAGTCCGTCAGCTACAGAAAGACTGCATTGAGTACCAGGAAAGAATAAGTGAACTAGGTAAAGAAGTTAAGTCATTGCTGTTGGGTGGAGATGAACTGAGTGCAGAACTTGAGGCAGCACGCTTGGAAATTGCAAAGATTATGCAAGAAAGAGCAAGTATTGCATCTGAACTTTCAACATGTAAAGGGAAGCTGGACATAGCACTGGAAGAAGCAAAGCAGGCCCAAGCAGACAAATTAGCTGCAGAAAAAATGGTACAAAGCAAAGAGGCCGAGTTAAAAGCAGATGCAGAGCGTACTCTGGACGAAGTCAGGTATCGCCTTGGAGCAGAGCTTAAACAGATTGAATTAAGATTAGAAAAATCTTACAGAGAGCGGGAAAGGGAGGAAGAGGCAACTCTGGAGGCAAGAAGTATTGCTGAGGCTGCAGACAGGCATGCCCAAGAAATGCAAGCCCGTCTGGATCAAGCACTGGCTCGGTTGGCAGCCTTTTCTCGCTCCATGTCATCCCTGCAGGATGATCGTGATCGAGTGCTGGATGAGGCCAAGCAATGGGAAAGTCGTTTTCATAGCGAACTACAGGAAAAGGAGGCTGATGTTCGGGAGGCTGAGACCCGTGCTAAAGAACTTGCTGAACAACTCCAGAGGGAGACAACCCAAAAAGAGGACCTGCAGAGTTTATTGGAAAGGTTTGTTTTGTTTTTTTGCATGTTTCAATTCATCTGGTAATTATACTTTCTGTTACAGTACATTTTAAATAATAAATAAAATGTATGTCTGCAGAGCGCAAACGGCAGAAGAGAACCTACAACTGGAGCTGTCTGAGGTGGAAAAAACCCAAAATGAAAGCCTTTCAGCTCTTGAGAAAGAAAGAGGGGATCTGCAGCAGAAGCTCACTCTGGTAGAGACCAACCTGACCAAAACTCGCACCCAGCTGACTACCCTGGAGGCAGAGGCAGAGGGTCTACGGCACCGCACCAAAGCCCTAGAAGAAGCAGTGGACAAGCTCCAGGGGGATGCTAATGAGGCACGTGCAGTGATCAAGGAAAGGGAGACAGAGGAAAGGAGACTATACTTGAGGCTTGAGCAACTGGAGACAGACCTAGGATCTTCAAAGAACCTTACTGAAACTCTTCAGGCTGCATTGGATGAGAAGGAGAAGAGGGAAATGGAGCTCCTTGGTGAGAAGGAGCAAGCTGTGACACAGGTACTCAATATACTGAACACCATAGTTTCTGAAATGAATCCATGCATTTTCATTCATCTCATTATTAGTAATTTAATGCCATATAATAATACAGTAATCTTTATTTTCTTTTAGGCTGTAGAGGAGGCTAGAAAGGATGCAGATGGAAGGGCTGAGATGGCAGAGAAAGAGCTAGAGGAGAGGAGAGAGGAGTTGCGTGGTTTAGAAGAGAGGCTCCGTAAGGCTGAGGAGGATACCTTCCAGAGCAGAGCACAACTGGAGTCCTTCACCAAGGCTATGGGCTCTCTGCAGGATGACAGAGACAGAGTACTCAGCCAATACAAGCAGCTAGAGGAAAGGCACCTACAGGTAATGCTGCTCTGAATCATTTGATTAGGTTTTGAAAAAATAAATGCATAGCCTAATTTGCATAATTCATTTAGAGTTTCTTGTCAAATTTGGCCATGTCAAAATCTCATGTTCTATTAGGTAATGATGGAGAAGGACAACCTTATCCAGGAGGCTGCAGGTGAAAACAACGGATTAAAGGAGGAGCTTCGAGCCTTGTTGTCTCAGCGGGATGACCTCAATGCTGAGAATGCCAAGCTGGCTGCCCAGCTTCATGGTTATAGAAATGACTTGAACCAGGTTCTTGCTATGAAGGACTCCCAGCACAAGCAGATTCTTGCTGTCCAAGCAGAGCGCATCAGTTTCCTCGAGAGAGAGAAAGAAAATCTTGAGAGCCATATTCAGGCTCTTGAAAAAGGTTTTGTGCAAGGAAAGGTACCTCCATTGGTGCAGGAGACCTTGATCCAGGCCAGCCAAGGAAGTGTTAGTGTCGATAGGCAAGATGCACCTGGGGCCGAGGTAGAGAAGCTGAGGGAACAGCTCGAAGCTGCTAGAAAGCGCATCACCACCTTGGAGGAGACCTTGGAATTGGAGAAGGAGAACCAGGCAGTGCACAGCAAAGAGTTAAAGGAGCTGCGCTGGGAAGGCGGAATTCTGCGAACCGAAGCTGAAACAGCAGAGGAGAGGGTGGCGGAGTTGGCACGAGACCTGTTGGTAATTGAGCAACAGCTTCTGGAGGAGAGGGAAGCCGCCAGTCAGATTCGAGCTCAGAACCAGTCTTTTGGTCAAGCCATGGCTTCTCTGCAGGTCGCAAGAGATCAAGCTGTCAATGAGGCCAAAGAGCTGCGTCTCCGTTTAGATGACATAAACCGGACAATTCACCCAGCTTCTCCCCCAAGTGGCTCCAAAGGGGAAGTGTGGAGCCTAAAAAATGCTCTAGCAGCACTGCAAAATGACAGGGAAAGAATGGTATGTAATAAATTACCTGATAATTTATTAGAAACGTAAAATATTATTTGCAAATAATATTTGCAACCTATTGATGGCATCCCTCGTGGTTCCTCAGTTGGAACAGCTGCACCTGCAGCGGTCTGAATTGGATCGACTTGGATCTGGTGAACTATCCAGGCTAACTCAGTCTTTGGAGGAAGAGAGAAGAAAGGCAGCGGAGCGAGAAGAAAAAATCATGGCAGAACTGAGGGATAGAGATGCCCAGATGGACAGAGATAAGCAAGAACTGGAAATGCTCAGGTAAGATTCATGGGTTTGAGATCCATGACTTTTTGTTGCCCATTCTGCTGTTTTGGCGATATATTGCAATATTTTTTTTTCCATTTTTTTTTAAAGAAATATCTAATTTAAAAGAATAAAAGACACAACCATATACTTAAAACATGACTATTTTAGTAACTATTTTATTTAATTAATACAGCATCATTTATATCACTAATCACTATTTTGTGCAATCTAAGTAAAGGGAAATAGTAAAGTGACTGAAGGATCCTTGATGTGTATATGTTTTAAAGGTTCACAGTATAGCAGTTTTTTAATTTCTAAACTATTAAACTACAGAAAGTGCATAGTCCATTCCATGACTGAATGACTGTTTGTTTTATATTTAATACTGTAAAGCTGTTTTCTTTAAAGCAGTCTATTGTACAAAGTGCTGTTTCTAGCACTAAACTGCAGAGCCGGTGCATCCATTTCCACATCGCTGTGATCATCTGCTTTCGTTCTGCTGCCAGCGCTGTCAATTGTGTTGTGTGTTTATTTTGTTTTTTATTTTGAGGAAAGCATGCTTTACATATTCTATCGAAACGCTTCTCAGTGGCGCGGATGACGTTGGGATGTTAAGCGAGCTCTCAGATTCAATGTGTTTCCCGAGTATTGGATCTTAACTTGGCCTATTTTGCAAACAAAATGACTCTTGTCGATTTTCCTGGTGGCTTCTTTATAGCTGAAGCCAAAATGAGTCCACACTTCAGCTCTGTATAACGCAGGAGTGGAATAACTATCATCTTGTGAGCTGCGATGCACGCACCTTCATCTTGCGCTTCTCCGGCTCCGCGTCAGTTACGCTCTGAGATAACACTGCCATCTAACGGTTGGGTTTTATACAGTCTGTGGTTTAAACAGAACACAAAGCCACAAATCTTGGATCTAAATAAATAAATAAATATATAAATATTGATACAGTGGTTTTGAGAATCGATACAGTATCGCCAATCATAATATCGCGATATTCACGTGTATCAATATTTTCTTACACCCCTAACGGCTATACAGACAGACTCAAATAAATTAAATGTTTGTATACTTTGACCAGAATTTATGTCCCTCGAAAAACTCTTACAATTTCTTATTTTTTTGTTCACATGTATAGGCTTGAGATGACGGACTGGCAGGGCCAGGCCGAGCTCTTGAAGCAGCAGACCCTGACCACCCTCTCAGACAGGGACCAACAGGTTCGCCAGCTTACTGCCATGCTGGAGGAAGCACGGGCATCAAAATTACGGCACGAGCACACACAAAGACAAGTAAAAAGCTATAATCTCTTTTTCAAAAATGAGATTTTGAAAGCAGCCTAGAAATTATTTTTTCAGTCAATCCATCTACCTCTTTACTTTTAGTTGGAGACAATAAGTTCTAGTTTATCTGTAATACGCTTTGTATGAGATGGAACAAAATTGTCCTTATTTTGAAAGTGGTCTCTGACTTTTGAAAAACACTTTATATTTAAGTATATATATTTTTAGTCCTACAAGTCCTTGATCTGCTTCATTTGTCTTTAGTGTGTGAGGCATCCAATATTGATTTATTTGTCCTTTAGGGAAGCCTTGCAGTAGATGCTGCACCTGGTGGTCCTCTAGAGCACAATGAGGGCTATAAAGCTGAGTTCATTGAACTCCAGAGAAGGTACTGCTGCCAAGTTTAGTTTTCTAATTAATTATACTGATCTACAGCTGCATTTTCTCAATCTCTTTAGTACCGCTGCCACAAACTGCATCGATAGCAGTTGTAGATAATGCTTGAACTAACAGCTAACACATTACTAATACTGTTTTTAAAAGGAATTAAGCATGAGATATGTAGTATATTAGCATATCTTTTGCAACAACATTTTTTTTTTAATCAATGGCTATTGTTTGTAGTGTTTTCAACATATTAATGAGTTATAGTAGGTCAAAAGTAATCAAAAAGTACTCCAATTATGTTACCTAAAATGTGTAATGTAACGGATTACATTTTATTAAGGAATCAGTAATGGACTACAGTTTGTATGCTATCTACCCAGTACTGTGTTTACCACACTTTACTACTCTCTCAAATAGATGGTGACCAAATATCAACAATACATTACCTGAGATACGACTTCTAGACTACTTGATTAGGTTATTAAACTATACATCATAGGTTACATGGTTCCCTTATGACTCTTTCAGTGACTTTCCATGTGTCTACTTATATTTCCCCCCTTACCAGTGCTGTGCAGTAACTCTTTAATTCTGTGTTTCTGTCAGGCTGGATGAGGAGTCAGAACAGAGACTCAGAGTAGAGGAACAGCTCATCGCTGCACAGGACCGCCTCAAACGGTTTGACCCTAATCTCAGAATAAGATCAACTCACTGCCCCTGGCTCTGGGCATTATAGCTGCAGACTGCCTTTATGTGAAATGTATCATATACAATGCTCCAAATAATAATTTGCACACTTTTAATGACATATTTATGACATTAATCTGAAATACTATTTTTTTTTAACTTCTTTTATTTTTGGCGCCCCTGCATATATGAACCAACTGCTTTAATGCTTTGCTTTTCACATTTATTACATGTGTCAATTTCTTTCGTCATTGACAGCTATACACAGAGTGAGTGGCAGACAGCAGCCGAAGCCATGATGTCAGAGACCGCTGTCCTTATTGAGCCACCAGAGGGCGCTGTTACACGGGTAAACACAAACCCTCAATGCATTTCAACACCGTTTGAAATACAAATCATGTTCGTGTGTGTATAAAATTTGAAATGTATAAAAAGGCTTATATTATATAATGGATATATTTTTATATATATGTTTTCTTTATCTCAGACTCGTAGTGGTGGACCTGGGCTGCTGCGGATGCTGCGAGTCGCCTTCTGCTCTCGTCAGCGCACCCCTCTGCTGGTGTCACTCTACCTGCTGACTGTTCACGTGCTGTTGCTGCTATGCATGGGAGGATATCTGTGAGAGTGTCTTCTCACGCTTCACTGAGAGAGAGACAGTTACACACTCATTCTTAAATACAAAACACAACAAATGGACACATTATTTAATACAGGACTAACTCATTTACATTAATTTGTGAACATTTTTCCTTGCTTATTTACCAAAGTTACATCTGATCTGTTTGTTTTGTTCTTTATTTTTATCGGAGCGCTCTGACAAAAATCACTTCTACCCAGTTTTAATGGGGCTTGTCCAGACTTGTAACACTAGAGCACTACCTGCACTTCCTCAAGAACATTGTTTTACCCTTTAAGAATGCCCTCATTAATGAAGGAATATTTGTGCATCATTTGGAAAATGTAGATGATGTTGACCGTATAGTGTCAGGGATTTTTCCTCTCTTTCTGTCAAACAGGGTTTCACATTGTCTGTCAAATTGCATAAAAGTAGACTAAATTCTGACCACATTCCAACTTCCTATAATTATCGAAGTCAATGCATTCAAATGTAATGTAATGGCAAAGCTGATTCAGTTACTGTACATGTCTACTAGAAAAACGTCCTAGTTTGCCAGTTTAGTGCAATACTGTCATTTTATATTTTATGCATTTTAATTGGTGATTTATTTCTGGTTTATTTGTTGTTTATTTTCTTTAACACACTACACTCACATCTTAGTCTTTACACCTGGACTACTATTGCCTTTATTCACCCTTAAAGGCATAAATGAAATACCTTAATCTTGGATTGTTTCCAATCAATTTCTTTAAATGTTTTGATTCTGTTTCAGCTTCATCAAGTCATTCATGTCCCGCTTATTTTCAGTTTTGTGACCCAGATCCGGACTTCCTATTCTATTGTCACTCAGATCTGTTTGGGCTGTATAGAGATGGATTAGATTATGGTTAAAGTGTTGTCTCTTACTGTGAGATTTTAAGCACAGCCCGGTGAGTGTTTTATCTGTAAAATCTCTGTAAATGATCCTTTCTCTCCCTCCTTCTACCCTGTTATAGGGGCTATTTTTTTGGAAATAAAGTCTATTTATGGGAAGACATACACATCTAGTGTGTGGTTGCATGACATGACGGTGCTGTTTGTTTTTTTTACAGCATATTGTAGAGTATCTTTAGAACACTTCATTCTTTTATGTGTTCAAAACAAATACACACTCATTGCATTTTGAGCTCTTTTAACCGGTCCGAAATGCTTCTCTCGAGTCGTCCTGCACGATTTGTTTTGGCTCGGGTTGGTAAAATATAAATACAACAAAAAATCATTAAAAACATTTAATATTACTTCTATTACATATTAATGTATCCATAGTTTTTAAGAAAAAAACCCTATATATATATATATATATATATATATATATATATATATACAGTAAGGAAAATAAGTATTTGAACACCCTGCTATTTTGCAAGTTCTCCCACTTGGAAATCATGGAGGGGTCTGAAATTGTCATCGTAGGTGCATGTCCACTGTGTGAGACATAATCTAAAAACAAAAAATCCAGAAATCACAATGTATGATTTTTTAACAATTTATTTGTATGATACAGCTACAAATAAGTATTTGAACACCTGTCTATCAGCTAGAATTCTGACCCTCAAAGACCTGTTAATCTGTCCACCTCCACTCCATTTATTATCCTAAATTAGATGCACCTGTTAGCTGCATAAAGACACCTGTCCACCCCATACAATCCAACTACTAACATGGCCAAGACCAAAGAGCTGTCCAAAGACACTAGAGACAAAATGTTACACCTCCTCAAGGCTGGAAAGGGCTACGGGGAAATTGCCAAGCAGTTTGGTGAAAAAGGTCCACTGTTGGAGCAATCATTAGAAAATGGAAGAAGCTAAACATGACTGTCAATCTCCCTTGGACTGGGGCTCCATGCAAGATCTCACCTCGTGGGGTCTCAATTATCCTAAGAAAGGTGAGAAATCAGCCCAGAACTACACGGGAGAAGCTGGTCAATGACCTGAAAAGAGCTGGGACCACCGTTTCCAAGGTTACTGTTGGTAATACACTAAGATGTCATGGTTTGAAATCATGCATGGCACGGAAGGTTCCCCTGCTTAAACCAGCACATGTCCAGGCCCGTCTTAAGTTTGCCAATGGCCATTTGGATGATCCAGAGGTGCCATGGGAGAAAGTCATGTGGTCAGATGAGACCAAAATATAACTTTTTGGTCATAATTCCACTCAACGTGTTTGGAGGAAGAAGAATGATGAGTACCATCCCTACTGTGAAGCATGGGGGTAGTAGCATCATGCTTTGGGGGTGTTTTTCTGCACATGGGACAGGGCGACTGCACTGTATTGAGGAGAGGATGACCCGGGCCATGTATTGCGAGATTTTGGGGAGCAACCTCCTTCCCTCAGTTAGAGCACTGAAGATGGGTCGAGGCTGGGTCTTCCAACATGACAATGACCTGAAGCACACAGCCAGGATAACCAAGGAGTGGCTCTGTAAGAAGCATATCAAGGTTCTGGTGTGGCCTAGCCAGTCTCCAGACCTAAACCCAATAGAGAATCTTTGGAGGGAGCTCAAACTTCGTGTTTCTCAGCGACAGGCCAGAAACCTGACTGATCTAAAGAAGATATGTGAGGAGGAGTGGGCAAAAATCCCTCCTGCAGTGTGTGCAAACCTGGTGAAAAACTACAGGAAACATTTGACCTCTGTAATTGCAAACAAAGGCTACTGTACCAAATATTAACATTGATTTTCTCAGGTTTTCAAATACTTATTTGCAGCTGTATCATACAAATAAATAGTTAAAAAATCATACATTGTGATTTCTGGATTAAAAAAAAAAAAAGTAGATTATGTCTCTCACAGTGGACATGCACCTACGATGACAATTTCAGACCCCTCCATGATTTCCAAGTGGGAGAACTTGCAAAATAGCAGGGTGTTCAAATACTTATTTTCCTCACTATATATGCATATGTATATATATATATATATATATATATATATATATATATATATATATATATATATATATGTGTGTGTGTGTGTGTGTGTGTGTGTGTGTGTGTGTGTGTGTGTGTGTGTGTGTGTGTGTGTGTGTGTGTGTGTGTGTGTGTGGACTGGTAATCCCTACGTTATGGGGACAAAATGTCCCCACAAAGATGGCAATATCCAAATTTTTGTCCTTGTGGGGACATTTTTTGGTCCCCATGAGGAAAACATCTTATAAATCACACTAAGTGATGTTTTTGATAATTTAAAAATGCAGCATGTCTCCTGTGATGGGTAGGTTTAGGGGCAGGGGCAGTGTAGGGGATAGAAAATTCGGTTTGTACAGTATAAAATGCATTACGCCTATGGAATGTCCCCATAAAACATGGAAACACAACATGTGTGTGTGTGTGTGTGTGTGTGTGTGTGTGTGTGTGTGTGTGTGTGTGTGTGTGTGTGTGTGTGTGTGTGTGTGTGTGTGTATTTTTGGCTTCTAATTTAATTGGTCAAAAAGGTCAAAAATGCACTGGTGAAACTCAGATGCGCGTGAACGCGTGTCCGACGCCTCTCTCTTCTGCAGTACGCGGCGCACATTCGAGCGCAGGTCTGATCTGCTGTTTAGCGCACCCTAACACTGATACTAATACTCAACGGACACAAAGCCGGGAATAAAAGCTCTATAAAGTGAGTAACCATTATTATCTTCTCATATTGTCATCACGGATGCATTAAAAAACACACGAAACGTTTAAGCCAGGAAGTGTGTGAAACATCCTGAGTTGCCATAACTTTCTTTTTTTGTAGCAGGAAGTCAATTTTCTATATTTTCGTACATTCATTTTAACGTTACTGTGCTTGCGTTACAGTGTTCATGTTCTGAATTACTGTTAATGACTTAAAGTGTCAAAATTTTCCGTGAAGTCTTGAACATGCAAACATTTGATGCTCTTGAAAAATGAGGAACTTGCAAAATACAACAACACTTTCGACTCGTCTTTCATTTAGAACACTTAAAATATATTGATATAGATGTTTACTCGCTATTAACATGGTCAAGTTGACTATTTTACTATTGCTTTGTATGTTATTATAAGAAGTCACTCACTGAAATATTACTTTTTACATATGAGTATATTTTGATGGCGACAATTTAAGCATAATGCATTTAAATACTCAGATGTCTGTACATGAGGAAATGTAACATGAGCCGTGAAATCTTGGCTTCTCTTTCTATAGATGTGGAAAGCTGTGGTGGGACATGATGTTAATGTGAAGGTCGAAACAGAGGGGGACGATTGGGATACAGATCCAAATTTTGAGGTATGCAAATGGAAAATTCTCAAAAGCTGTCTAACGGCACTGCTGTAAACCTCCTCCTGGAGGATCACTGTCCTGCATAGTTTAGCTCTAACTTGCCTCAACACACCTGCTTGGAAGTTTCTAGTATGCCTTGTTAGACTTTGATCAGCTGCTTCAGGTGGGTTTAAACCCTGCAGGACAGCGGCCCTCCAGGAGCAAGATTGGACATCCCTGGTTTAAAGTTGATTTCTAACAAACTTATTTTAAATATTTTTATTGATTATTATTTCTGTGTTTCAGAACGATGTCTCAGAGCAAGAGCAGAGATGGGGTGCCAGAACCATAGAAGGATCAGGCCGAAAAGAACACATCAGGTAACGCTTAATACACATCATACAGAAAATAATCTTAAAATTTGAAATGATATAATAATATAGCAGGTTGTAATATTAATTGAACTGAAAGTACTGCTGAAAAGAGCGTCACTCTCTGCAGTGAAGAAATAGGAAGTAGAAATGCTGCCGACTTGAGTTGCATTTCCTAATATGGACTGATAAGTTCAAGCATACGTCATGTCAGAAGCGGAATAAGATGTTGCACTGACACACTGCATTTTAAATATAATTGTAAGATATATCTATCTATTTTATTTTCATAACGTCCGTGCTGAACATATAAATGAGCACCATAAACAAATGCAAAGATTTGAGTGCCTAACAAAAGTGCCACATTCCATGGTAAATATGCAGCATGTAGTAACATGCGACGTGCCTGTTTTTGTGTGCAGCATTGCAGATCTCAGGCAGAATGTGTCTCGGGAACATGAGGTGGTTAAGAAGAAAGAGATGGACCAGGGCCCTAAAGCCTCTTACGGCTATGGAGGGAAATTTGGAGTTGAGAAAGACAGAATGGACAAGGTTAGACTTGAGAACAGTCCAAAATGTAAAGGTGCCGTCACATTTACTGTTGCTCTGCAAATTTTCGCTCCCTGAATCCAGTCGTTTCAATAGGAATCTGCACAATTGAGAATTTCACGTGATGGCAAAAGATTTCCCTTGGTAGATTTCGCAACTGGTTCAAGTTGGTCATGCAGATTCTCTGCATTCATTAACAGAAAGCTGCTTGGTTTGGTTACATACATTGCTACACTATTAGCAATGGACTGACATCATTAGATTATGGATTAATCTTGGATTATGCAAGAGACATTAAACAGCTCAGTGCCTTCATGCAGTTCATTAATAAACCATCGGTTTGTTAAATCTGCCTCTTTCATGCTACAGCCGATATGCCTATGGTTCTAATTTGATCAAAAATCTCTAGATGTCAGTGTATGCTTTTTAATGTGAGCTTTTTGTTTTTCTGTTTTTCTGCATAGTACAATAAAACTTGTAGCTTTAGCTTGCCCCTTTTTTTGCCAAATAATTTTGTCAGATAAATGCTTTAACCGTATTTAAAGCATATTTCTCATAATTTGATGGTTTGGTCAAAGTTATAGTCTGATTAAAAACAAATATCCCCTCTGGACATCACTCTTGGTCCCTACTGTATTTATGTATATTTAATCTTGCTGTGTCATTCGCACCAGGTTGATGACACCAAACGCTATTAGTTTGATGATATTAGATGATTTTAATAAAAAATAATATGAGTTGAATTTTCCCAGGGTGCTTTAGGGCACAGCTATGTGGCGGAGGTTGAACAGCACTCATCCCAGAAAGATGCAGCAAAGGGTTTTGGGGGGAAATATGGTGTTCAGAAGGACCGTGTGGACAAGGTTAGAAACCCTCTCACTGTCCTATGATTAATTATTTAATAAATGTGGTTGTATAATATGAATGAGTGAATTAATAGACAGTTAGAATGACTTTATTATTGATTTTCTACAGTCTGCCATGAGCTACGAGTACAAGGGTGAGGTTCAGCAGCATGCATCTCAGAAAGGTACTCATACATTCAGAAAACTTCTTGCACTCCATGCATCTTCTCCCCTGTTTTGTCTGTTCTTTTTATAATAGCCACTTCTTTACTGTTCATAAGATTACGCTAAAGGTTTTGGTGGCAAGTATGGTGTACAGAAAGAGAGAGTTGACAAGGCTGCAATGGGATACGACTATAAAGGCGAAACTGAGAAACACCAGTCACAGAAAGGTATTTTCAATCTCGGCTGTTTTATTGACCTGCATCCTGGTCCTCAATCCATATTTTGTTGTCCTTTTGGTTGAAGAATAAGCATACATCTGTTTTCTTAAAATCTCACAGACTACTCAAAAGGCTTTGGGGGAAAATACGGAGTGGAAAAAGAAAAGGTTGACAAGGCTGCTTTGGGTTACGACTACAAAGGAGAAACAGAAAAACATCAGTCACAGAAAGGTAAGTTCAATCTCTGCTGTTATATTGACTAGCATCCTGGTCCTCAATCCTTATTTTGGCCTCCTTTTGGTGGAAGAATAGTTTATAAAGCATAATTCTGTTTTCTGAACATCTCGCAGACTACGCAAAAGGTTTCGGGGGGAAATATGGCGTGGAAAAAGAAAAGGTTGACAAGGCTGCTTTGGGTTACGACTACAAAGGAGAAACAGAAAAACATCAGTCACAGAAAGGTACTGTAAATATTGAGATCACTTGACTGACGGGAAACTCCTTGAAAACCCCTCTTCATATTTATTTTGATGTTTTGTAATGATTGTAATAGCATAGGCTGCATAAGTGTCACATCACTCAGCATCCATGTCAATGTCAACAGTTATTCAGAGGGTCGTGGGAAAATGACTTTAGGTATATATACAGGTCACTAAGCTACGTCATTATTCCAGGTTTAATCTGATTCTGATTCTAAGAAATAGATAAACTTAGAAAATGTCCACATTTGGACTAATAGGCAGAAGCATATCTCCATTGATTATCTGGATGACACCAGGATCCTGACTTTAGGCGTGAAGTGACCCACAAGGTCACAAATCTGCGTTTCTAGGCTCCAGCTTGTTTGGAAACTAGTCATTCCACCTCCCCTGGGTGCTATTTGTTCATCTCACCAATACAGGACCTGTAACAAAGAATACTAGCGCACATTATGTATTATTATTATTATATAATGCTATAACTGCATAAATCTTGAAAAAAGCTTGAAAAAGTCAGACAAATCATTTAATATGTAAAAGGATAAATTTTGATCAATACCTTGTTTATTCTTCACTCATTACAAATCACTCAAAAGAAATACATTGAAGTGGCAGTGGATTTTGGAATCGGACCCTTCAATATGTGTGTGTATTATTATTTTAGACTATGCAAAGGGTTTTGGAGGACGTTATGGAGTCGAAGCAGATCGCATGGATAAGGTACATTTCCATTTTAAAGATTTTTATTATGCCATTATTATTGAAGCCTGTTTCTGTTTTGGAGTTAAAAAAATTCACATTGCGAGGTATGCAAAGTCGAAATTATGAGAAAAAAGTTTCAATTGTGAGATAGTTGCACTTAAAATAAATATAGACAGCTGTAAGACATAGTCACATTACAATATATACATAAAGTTGCAATTGTGAGAAATATAATCACAATTGTGAGATATAATCACATTTTTATATATATATATATATATATATACGACAAATCAAAATTACGAGAAACAAAGTTGCGATTGTGAAAATTAGTTGCACTTACACTATATTTATAGTTGCACAGAAATGTTGTCACAGTTGTTAGATACACTCACCTATAGGATTATTAGGAACACCTGTTCATTTTTTCATTAATGCAATTATCTAAACAACCAATCACATGGCAGTTGCTTCAATGCATTTAAGGGTGTGGTCCTGGTCAAGACAATCTCCTGAACTCCAAACTGAATGTCAGAATGGGAAAGAAAGGTGATTTAAGCAATTTTGAGCGTGGCATGGTTGTTGGTGCCAGACGGGCCGGTCTGAGTATTTCACAATCTGCTCAGTTACTGGGATTTCCACGCACAACCATTTCTAGGGTTTACAAAGAATGGTGTGAAAAAGGAAAAACATCCAGTATGCGGCAGTCCTTTGGGCGAAAATGCCTTGTTGATGCTAGAGGTCAGAGGAGAATGGGCCGACTGATTCAAGCTGATAGAAGAGCAACTTTGACTGAAATAACCACTCGTTACAACCGAGGTATGCAGCAAAGCATTTGTGAAGCCACAACATGCACAACCTTGAGGCGGATGGGCTACAACAGCAGAAGACCCCACCGGGTACCACTCATCTCCACTACAAATAGGAAAAAGAGGCTACAATTTGCACAAGCTCGCCAAAATTGGACAGTTGAAGACTGGAAAAATGTTGCCTGGTCTGATTAGTCTCGATTTCTGTTGAGACATTCAGATGGTAGAGTCAGAATTTGGCGTAAACAGAATGAGAACATGGATCCATCATGCCTTGTTATCACTGTGCAGGCTGGTGGTGTAGTGGTGTGGGGGATGTTTTCTTGGCACGCTTTAGGCCCCTTAGTGCCAATTGGGCATTGTTTAAATGTCACGGCCTACCTGAGCATTGTTTCTGACCATGTCCACCCCTTTATGACCACCATGTTCCCATCCTCTGATGGCTACTTCCAGCAGGATAATGCACCATGTCACAAAGTTCGAATCATTTCAAATTGGTTTCTTGAACATGACAATGTTCACTGTACTAAAATGGCCCCCACAGTCACCAGATCTCAACCCAATAGAGCATATTTGGGATGTGGTGGAACGGGAGCTTCATGCCCTGGATGTGCATCCCACAAATCTCCATCAACTGCAAGATGCTGTCCTATCAATATGGGCCAACATTTCTAAAGAATGCTTTCAGCACCTTGTTGAATCAATGCCACGTAGAATTAAGGCAGTTCTGAAGGCGAACACAGTATTAGTATGGTGTTCCTAATAATCCTTTAGGTGAGTGTATATGTCAAGTCATCACGATTTTTACGGCAAGTTAAAGTTATGAGAAAAAATTTGCAATCGTGTGATAAAGTTGCACTTACAAGAAAAAAATATCACAGTTGTGAGATATATTCACATTGCAATATAAGTGTATTCGCAATTGTGGGAAATAAAGTTGTAAGAGTCACAGCTGTAAGATATAAAGTCACAATGCGAGTTATACGTAAAGGTGCATTTAAGAAAATATTTTAAAAAATCTTTAAGAGATAAAAATTCTCTCTTTTTTTGACTGTGAGGAATATATGGGATTCCATGCATTATTCATTTGATTTGACAGTTTCTCAATGAAAGTACATAGTGTTTTTTTTTTCTCACAGAGTGCAGCTTCCTTCAGTGAGATGGAGTCACCATCATCCGCATATGAAAAGCCTCAAGCTTTCGAGGCCTGTGAGTGTTTGCTGTACAAGTCTATGGAAATTATGCATTTGATATGGTTGGTTTTGAGTAGTGATGTAATGGCATTCATGCATTTTAAGTGCTGAATAAGGGTGCACATACTTTTCAGGGACACTGTAAATAGTTGATTATCTGTTCTTTGTGTTCATAGCAAGTGTAGGAGCTGGAAACCTTAAGGCTCGGTTTGAGAACATGGCGAAGGCCTCAGATGATGAAAACAGAAAGAGAGCAGAGGAGGAGAGAGGCAGAAGACTTGCTAGAGAGAAGAGAGAACGGGAAGAGGCACAACGCAAACAGGAGGTTCACATTTGTCTTGATACATATATTTATGGAAATGTTTGCTGCACTTTAATAGAAACGTATGACGACAATAGATAGCCCACCCACACACACCAACCTTGTCATTTTCACACACTAATGAACACTGATGATCTTCTCTCTTAAGGAGAAGAGCCAGCATGAAGAGGAGGAAGAGGATCAGAGACCTCCATCTGTCCCAGCATCCCAGAGTCCCCCAAAGGTGTTCAGAAAACTGCCTGAAATTCCCAGAGATGAACCACAGACAGAAGCTCAGGCAAGACCCATGTTGTTATATTGTTATTGCTCATTTGAAATTAGAGTATGTCTCAAGAGTGCTCAAACTCTTATGTTCACAACGCAAAACTCTTACCCAGACCACATGCGGAAACCATTACAATGATGAGCACATTAACATACTGATGCCCACGTTTATACATAAACATCTGTTCAGTATTCAGCAACCTGATGGGGCTTTTTTATTACTCATTTCACATGTGGACAGCCAATCATAACATAGATGATTTACATATACAGGCACAGTAGCAAAGAGTGTGTGTAAATTCTAATTGTAAGAAAATGTCCAGAAATGGTCATGTTTAAATGATAAATCTGCAGAATTTTACCCCAAATTGTGAATTGTTTCCGT
This sequence comes from Gobiocypris rarus, assembly GCA_023029165.1. NCBI lineage: Eukaryota > Metazoa > Chordata > Actinopteri > Cypriniformes > Gobionidae > Gobiocypris > Gobiocypris rarus. The sequence goes on from CM040923.1 coordinate 15,383,042, forward strand.
GTGTGATATTAGTACAATATTTCATTGCTGGAAAAGGCTTTCTAAACTTGCAGTTCAGAGAAATAAAGTCAGAATTGCAAGATATAAACTACGGGAAAAAAAAGTAAATTGTGCGCACAATTTACTAATTCATTCCCTCAATTTATAAATAATGCGCAAAATGTATTACTGTGTTCCCTCGACTTGCTAAACCGTCCACGTGATTTACTCATTTGTTCCCTCGATGTATAAATCGTGCGCATGATTTATAAATCGAGGGAACAAATTAATAAATTGTGTGGACGGTTTATCATTTAGAATCACTGTGAACGATTAATCGTGATTAATCACATCCTAAATCAAAGTTTGTGTTTACATAATATATAATAATAATAATACATTTTATTTGTAATGCACTTTACATTAGGCAAAATCTCAAAGTGCTACAGATAAAATATGTAATATATAATATAATATATGTGTGTGAACTGTGTATAATTATGTATATACAGTATGTATATTATGTATATATAAATACACACGCATGTATATATTTAAGAAAAATGTGTTATATTTATATATAAAATATTATTTATATATGATATAAATATATACAGTATATACATGCAAATATTTCTTAAATACATATGTGTATGTGTGTGTAATTAAATATACATAATAATTATACACAGTACACACACATATGTAATGTAAACACAAACTTTTATTTTTTGATGTGATTTAATCATTTGACAGCCCTAATTGAGATACTATTATAGTTTTTTATTAATATTTTGAATCTGTTTTAATTTTTTTCATTTTTATTTTAAATTTACTTCAAGTTTTAGTAATTTTGGTGTGTGTTTTTGTCAATTTTATGTTTTAGTTTTTTTAAATATGCCTATATAGTTTTAGTTTAGAAATGTAACTGGGACCAGTATGCATCAACCCAGAACACCCTATAGTAACACTTTATATTTCAGTGTCCTTGTTACAAATGTTACATGTACTTTTTACATACTGTAATAATAACTAATCTTATCTTAAACCTAATTCTAACCCTATAGTGAGTACATGTAGTTAATTATTATTGCAGTACTTTAAATGTATAATTACACTGTGTAGCAAGAACACTTTAAAATAAAGTGTAAAGGACCCTAGAAAATGCATAATATTGAGTTAAAACTATTTAGAACCGCATAGCAGTGCCTCACAATTTCTTCAAAAAAATTAAAAAAGTATATTTGTTGCTTCTTCTGTAATCATGAAATAAGTTGTTAAAAAGTAAGACACAATTAAGAAGTAATGCTAATGAATAGTCTTTTTAGGCTCATATACTGAGAGAATTGATCATCAGTTTCTCTGTGTGTGTTTCAGGTGGAGGATCAGCCTGACTATGAGGAGCCGCCATCTCTGCCGCCCCGCACAGATGACCTGTATGAAGAGGAGGAGCCGGATCAAACATATGCTGAATGCGATTCTGACCCCGTACCGCAGGACCAAGATTATGAGGATATTGGCTCATGCGTTCCTGCAGGTTTGACACACACATACATATTCACCACGTGTTCACTGTGCGGGAAGTGCAATCAAGGAGAAAAATAGATGGTTCTAATTGCAATTGCTATAAATGTTTGTGATTGTTTACAGCTGTAATTCCTCTCTTTTTTCAGTAGCTGTTGATAATGATTATGAAGATCTAACTGGAGGGGGACAAACAGCCAGAGCTATTTATGACTACCAAGGAGGTACGTACAACCATAACAGCAACTGATTAATGACATTCTATCTGATTAAATTATTTCTTAACTGACTCTTAAGAACGTTGTTTTTAGTTTGAGTTTAGAATTATGAATATCAATCCTACTTTTGCAGAGGCCAGTGACGAGATCTCCTTCATGCCAGATGACATCATCACTAACATTGAGATGGTGGATGAGGGTTGGTGGAAAGGAACGTGTCATGGTCGCACAGGCCTGTTTCCTGCCACCTTTGTGGAGCTCATGTAGTTACTAATAATCAGTGATCAAATGTATGTTTATTAGCCACTTGCAGACAATTCTTTTATTGCATTTTTCTCTGACATACAAGTGCAATATACTAACATGTATCTATTAGCTGAACAACATTTTCAATTCAAGGCACATCGTTAGTTACCAGATATATCGACATTAACTTTTTAATATAAAGATTTCTTTAAAATAAATGATTATTTGCACTACCGTTCAAAAGTTTGGGGTAGATTTTGCAGTGTTTTTGAAAGAAGTCTATAATGTTTACCATGGCTGCATTTATTTGATCAAAAATGCAGTAAAAAAAACAAATATTGTGAAATATTATATATTTTTAAATGTAATTTATTCCTGCAATGGCAAATGTTTCAGCATCATTACTCCAGTTTTCAATCATTCTAATATTTTGGTTTGTTGTAACGAAACATTATCATCAATGCTGAAAACAGTTGTGCTGCTTAATATTTTTGCTTACACCTTGGTCATTTTCCGGAATTCTTTGATGAATAAAGTATACAGCATTTATTTGGAAATATTTTTACTGTCACTTTTGGTCAATTTAATGCATTAGTTCTGATTATTTCTTTAAATATATGTATATTTTGAACGGTAGTGTATGTATTATGACACAAATGTTTTTCAATGACCCTTTTGCCAAGGTCTGAATTTTCAAACAAAGTATTGGAGCAGTAATATTGGGTAAGATGTTAGCTGTTCATTTCAAGCTTTAGTGCAATTATAGACTTTGGCTTGGTAAAGAGATTTAATTCAGAGGTATAACAGTGCTTTATATGTATTTTCATGCTTCAAGATTTATATGCCAAGCAACAGGCTTATGCTCGTTTCTTTGACTCAATGTTATGCATTTGTGTTGACCACAAAATAAAAGACAGTTTCCCATGAGGAATATTGGATTTATTAAGATTAAAAAAAGGATGCACATCCATAATTATTGTGTCTGCAAAGAAAATACATAATACTTCAAGACTTCAAAGTAAAGCAGACCCAAAGAGTGACATGGATTGAAGTAGAGAGAAAAAGATTTTATTAGAAGAGTCGCTTGTATGGTACGCTGAATGCAGGTAACGTACAGTGTTTTTACTCTCCTCTTGCTCTTTACTCTAGTGAACAGAAGAACCTTGAACATGATGTTCAATCACCCATCACATCGCACAGTGTCTGTCACCAACAGATTGCCATTACATTTTACAATCGCAAACACTGTAAAGAATTTTTCTGCACAAGGGTGCGTACAAAAGTCCATAGAACCTGTACATAAAAAAGATGCACAGCGAGGCTCCTATACAGCTTTTACTGGAATAATGTCCACACTCAAGCTGTTCAGGTCATCTACCAGGCGAGACCTTTCTTCGTCTTAGGTTTTCCTTTTTTAGCCGTACGTTTGGCTTTCACCTTCCTCGCCTCCCTTTGGTTCATCCAGACCGGATACCGCCCTTGATCATCCAACATTGTCTTTTTACTGCGTTTAGTGTCCAAATCCATCTTTCCACCATCTGCCGCAAAGCAACAACAGATACAATCGAATGATTTTATATATATATATAAACTTACTATAACTACAAGTGCTAAATGTTTCTATAAAAGCTCACCGTCTTCAGATTTCTCCATCACTTTCTCAGGTGGCACCACGGTGGCGATCTCGGCTACATCTTTCATGGTGATCTCTCCTTTCTCTCCCTGACCCAGCACTGCTTTGAGTCGTGCCAGTTCTTTGGGGGCATTTTTCGTTCTTTTCTCCGCCCTCATCTTCCTCCTCCTCTTGCTGCGTAAACTTTTTGCCATCCTGATGGAAACTAGAGTGATAATAAAAAGACAAAAATATATGCAGCTCACACACAAACAAACACATATATACACACACATACACACATATATATATATATATATATATATATATATATATATATATATATATATATATATATATATATATATATATATATACATACTCACACACATTTATCTTTATTTCTGGGCTGAAAAACAATGTTTCCTTGATATTTCCACATTTTTAAGACCATGGTGGTCCCAATTTTGAGTAGCTCCCTCATTAGACACCTGATTTGCCTCATTATTGAGACTTCGTGACTCCTGCACCCTCTGTCAATCTAGTGAGACACCGAAAATCTGTACAACTGGCCACTCCATAAGACCTAACGTTAATACAGACCACAGACCTGGTAACAATGATCGTTCATAACATTACATATCTGATATTATCTTAGTAACCAATCACCCATATATCTTTTATCATATTCAGAAGCAAGCGATTGGTGTATGAAAACGTAGATGTGCGTTAGCCAGTTAGCCACCTCATTTGCAAAAATACCTTTCTACTTAAATAGACATCACGTAAAGGCACAGTTTATAGACGTAAATATTGCCAATATACGCACTTCTATATTTATTCTGTGTTTACACACCTTCAAATCTGTATTTATATTCGTAGTGTGTAACTTACATGTATTTCCACAACGCCTTTGGATACACGTGTATCTGTGTACAGCTGCCGCTAAGCAAAAGTGCTTTTTCGACAGTTACGGATTTGCGACAAAACATCCCGTGTTGACGGCCCGTGGGCGTCGCGCGCTTAGCCCGGTAGATGGCGGCACAACTGCGGCCTAATTTAAAAATTTCAAAATTGCAGGTGAGTTAAAGTACAGAGATACCGGTTAAATATATTATAAATGATGTCCTCCTTCCAACTGAAGCGTTGTCTTCATTTAGAGGTGAACACTTTCTTTCATAATCCAAGTTTAAAATGCTGAGACAACAATTAGTAAGTCGATTTATCCCCAAAATGTTTAAACACTTGTTGCTCTGTGCCCTAAGCTCTGTTGTTTTGACCGGCCCAGCATGTCGAATTTTTGTCGAGTGTTGAACTTGTGGGACAAAGTGGAAAGACAGGAAGACAGGAAAACTCATTTGAAAAACAATTATTTTTGCTATTCCATTTGGTGAGGCTAGCCGTGCTGAAATTACACAATTCACCTTTAAAAGTACATGGCTCAACAATGCATTTTTCTTCAGCGTGTTGGTTTGTTGGGTTAGACGCTGTTTTCATTTGCAAATATTGCATTGTATTGTAGTAGATTTGTGGTCAATGGTTGATTTGTTTTTAAAGTGCTTTGACATTACAGCAAGTGTTTCAGACTGTGTTGTCATGTATATATTTTAATATTTATTTGCGTTTTGGAGTAGGCTTGCACAGGGATTTTCAATCCAGTCTGGGGCACAAAAAGGTTCGAGGGGGTCTGTAAATAAGATGCGATTAAAATTGAGTTTTAGTATTACACAATCTTTTTTCTTCTCCTTTCTTGTAGGGCTGTCAAAGTGTAAAACTGCCCTGGAAAGATACAGACAGTTGCAAGAAAAAGTATGTGAACCGTCCACTTGCATAATCTGTGAAAGTAAAATAAAAGAGATCATACAAAATGCATGTTATTTTTTAAAGTACTGTCCTGAATAAGATATTTTACATTTAAAAAAAGTTTACATATAGTCAACAAGACAAAAAAAAAGCTGAATTTATTACAATTACCCTGCTCAAAAGTGTATAAACCCTTGATTCTTATTACTGTGTGTTGTTACATGGATGATCCACAGCTGATTTTTTTTATTTTATTTTTTTTTGTGATGTTTGTTCATTGATGAGCAAAAATCCTCAGATCCTGCAAATTCTTCAGTTTTCCAGCATCTTTTGCACGTTTGAACCCTCCCAGCAGTGACTGTATACATATAACTCATATAGTCACTGCTGGAGAGGGTTCAAATACGCAAAAGATGCTGGAAACCTGAAGAATTTGCAGGATCTGGAGGATTTTTCTGAAGAATACTGGGCAGTTTAACAGCTCAGGATAAACAAGGGACTCAAGAATAACCACAAAGCAAAAAATCAGCCGTGGATCATCCAGGTATCAAACAAACAGCATTAAGAATCAATGGTTCATAAACTTTTGAACGGGGTCATTTTAATAATTCACCTTTTTTTTGTCTTGTTGACTAAATGTAAACATTGTATGTAAAATGTCTTTTTCAGAGCAGTACTAAATAAAAACATAACATGCATTTTGTTTCTCTTATTTTGTTAAAATGAATCATATTTTCACAGATTCTACTTCAACTGTACTGTAAAAACTGCTGTACAACTAACTGAAATTAAAATGGTTTCTCTTCAGATTTAACCATTAAAGATGCACATGATAGAAAATCAATATTTTCTAGATAATTTAATTTGTATTTTTATATTTGATTTAATATTAATATTATTAATATTATTATATTTTAATTGGATTTAGCAGAGTATGGGTTTATATATGAAAATATATAGCTGCCTTCATATTTTAGGAGAGGGGTTGCTTTACAAGGGCCTTTATATGTTATTATATGTGGGGGCCCTCGGGATCAAAATGTTTGAAAACCCCTGCACTAGCATAATTACACTACAAGCTTTGATTTAATTGATAATCTGATAATCGAGCATCTTGTAAAGAACATGGATGTTTATAGATGGATGTATCTTATGTAGTATTCAACCCGCTATAAACACTAGTAAAGTGTGACTTGATTCTTGGAGGCTCTCATCTTTCCCCTAATGTTTCCTTTGAAATGCCCTTTTCTCTTTTCATGCTCTCCATTGAAAAAATGAGGTAGTGATTATAGCAGTAAATTGAAGCAGGTTGTTTGTGATTTTGAGATCACACACACATACACACACGTCTGTACTGAACCTTGCAGTGCTTTGTATGTGAGCAGATTATAGCGCTACTCCAATGTTGAATGGAAGAGAGCTTAGTTCTGCTCTTCTCGCACACAACACAAATACACACACCAAACAATTAGACACAGGCTATTGTTCTACGCGGATGTTGGATATTGTTCTTCTCTGATACTGGATGCCAGATATTGTCACTTCTTTTCTTGGGATATGTTTAACAGTCCTGATGCTAACATCATTAACACATTGGACTCCTTCCAGCTTTTCTATAAATAACACCCAGTGTTGTGTATTACCCCTCTACAGCCCCACGACTCTTTGTAAGTAGATTTTGGTAACACCTCATAGATGAAAACAAACATACGGAGCATAACCTGCAACTAGTCTGCCATGGGACCAGCGAGCACTCGCATCAGGAAAACTGAAAGGCCCATCTGCTGGGCTGTTCCAGTGACATTGCCCTTGGCAGTCAGCTGAGGTCTCTTTGTAGCGGGGGGTAGTTGTGTACGTTGCTGTGTGTTTTCTTTTGACTCCCCCAATTAGGGTTCCTTCAGCGAGAGTGATGTGTCTGTGTGTGGAATAATTAAGTCCCAGGACATCATGTTCTGAAATTATCAGCATGCAAACTGCACACGCAAACACACACAGTGTGTGGCTCTCTCTTGTATGCAATGTCTCATGGACGTCTGAATGAAGCATGGCCAATATCTTTATCATTTGAGCCATTTTTTTAAATCAAGACTATTTACGCTGCAATTTTCTTTCTCTGTATTGTTGCCTTGGTTTTTTAGTACAAATATCTAAACATTATTAAATTAAGATACATTTATTTGAGAAGCAAGTCTTTTTTTACTGTAAAATGTATAAAAATGTAGTGAGCTAATGCTCAAAATAAGATATTTTTACTTTTTTTAGTGCAAATTAACTATATGTTGATTATAATTATATTGTTACAATTTGGACTGATTTGAACTTTTTTAAAAATATTTTTGGTATTAATAAAACATAGCTATTTATAATATTAATAACATTTCTTAAAATTACTATTGCTACAATTTCACCTAATATTTTTTATGTGCTGTATTTTATTTATTAGTAACATTTTACCATTAAACTCTTTAAACTCTTGCGTTTTGTAAAGTGCAGTATTTGTGTGTTGTGCAGAGTTACTGCCATAGCATTCCATTCGTTCACACAGAACACGTTTTTTTTAATTCCATTGCACTACCTTTTAAACATGCACTAGACGGACGTCTTTGACTGATGCGCTCGTGCCTTGTCTTGTGTCATGTGCACGACTAAAATTGCACCACTCAATTTAAAATAACTTTTATAAAAACGCATCTCTAAACGCATAAGCGTTTTTCATTCCACTGTCATGCATCTCGTGCTTTTGCATTTTCCATTGTTTTTCTCTGTAAATATATACTAAGAGACGTCTTTGACCATTGCGCTCATGTCTTTTGCAGCAACTTGCGCATAATATGGCATTTTAAAAGCGCTCAAGTTAGCAGAAGTGAACAACTTAAAAAAGCGCCTTTACACCTCGTGTTTTGTTAATGCTTTGCACATTTTAACGCACAAGGAATGCATTTTTTTGCGTTCTATTGAACAATTTTTTTGTATTTCTATGTAAATAGAATATAGTTTTTAACCATTGCTATCATGTATTTTGCAGTGTCTCATGCATGACACAGCATTCTAAAAACATGGCACTCAAGTTAAAATAAGTTTTAAAAAAGTGTGTCAAGACCTTGTGTTGTTTTTGTTCCACTGCCCTGCATCATTCACACAACTTGTTCTGTGTGAATGGGCCTTTAGAAGGTAACACAGCCAGGGAGCTCAGAGACAGGGCTACAATTGCCAAAAGTAAAATAAAAGAGCTGAGGTCATACCCTTCACTTCTTGTTCATTTATTGTTTCTTTTGCTCTTAGGATTGCCATCGCCCCAGCATCTGGTATCCAGCAGAGACAGCGGACGGTATCTGCTTCGGCCTGATGCACTGTCATGTGCAGCGTAAACGCTCAGGAGGGACGTTGCTCTTGCAGCCTTTGGTCTCCATGGAGCTAAACTGTAACGGCAAACAACCCAGGTGAAAGAATCCATCGATCCAAATAAGAATATTAAATGTGAAGCTTTGTAGATTCTTGACTAAAGACAGTCTGCAAATTTCCTGGTTTACCCTACTGTCTTTGCCGGGTGGGTTTTCTTATCTACAGCATATGGTGTAATACGGCAGCCAAATATGAGTAGAGTTTCGCCCTTCATAACCAGCTCCTTGTAAAAAAAAAAAATCTAGATTAGTTCTGGGGCATTTTTATTATGATATCATATAACACACGACTGCCGTGAGTGTTGTTAAAGGCCAGTATATCACTGTATTATTAGAAATTTCACACTTATAACCGCAGGCTACATTCCCCAATCTCTATTACTTTTTCATCACAGAGAACTTGATTACTCCATAATGGTGGGTTATATGACTCTGTGTGTTTGTGTGTTTGGTTGAAGGCTGCGTTGGTGGTTTGTGGTACTTTTTTATTGTGGTTGCTTCTGGTTTTAAAATCAGTTCGTTGAGTGAGGTTTATCAGCACGCCTGTAGCTATTTTTTTTTCCCTCCCTCATATTGACTCGTCATGAGAAGAAAGGTTATTGAGTTGCTTTAATAGAGTTATCTCTCTCCGCCATATTTGCAATTAAAAATTATTTGGACAATGTGCATGTGCTTCTGCAGCTACAGCTGTACAATGTTGCATACCTGCTGGTGAGGTTGTAGAAAATCCAATTCAGTGTCAAGCTCAACTTGCAAAAGTATATATTTTATGTGAAAGAATTTGCCACCTACAAACAAATGAGTAAAAAAAACAATTTCTTAAAACTGAACTGAACAAGTACTCAACTGGTTAAAATGCAATTTTTAAGAGTCAGATAAACCATTGAAACCTTTTTGACTTGAATGCCCCCTTTTGTCCAACACAATTTTCATGAACAGAAGCAGGGAGTATTGATGTATTAAACTAATTAACCATGATTATTTTGTGATTCCAGAAGTTTTAAGCACTGTACATATTATTTTATTTTGATCTTGATTTTATTGATTTTAATAAAAGTTAGATTACTTTACTTTTAATAGAGAAGTGGCCAAAAGTGATGTCTGGCCTAGGGAAATTTACATCTTCACCCTTTATTTAAATATGATTGAAAACTTGTTACAGAAATTATGTGGACATAATGTTTGGCCAGGCTGTCATAAAAAGAAATTATGAGCGCATGTAAAAACAAGAGAGAACCAACAACTGATTACTGGAGTCAATGTTTTTTTTTTTTCTGTGAGCTTTCTGTTTTTCTATGCATAATAAAATAACTGTAGCTTGCCTTATTTTGCCAAATCATTTTGTCTGATAAATACCTTTTACCAAGTTTAGTGTTTTTTTCTCATATTCTGATGGATCAAACTCATGAATGTCATTAAAAACAAATAGCCCATCACTGGACATCACTTTCGGCCTCTACTGCATATTAATAATAATGTATTCATTTAAAAACGTTTGCTGAGGCCCGCTGTTTAAGAACCACTAGTTTAAACCCTTTTTTAACCTAAATTCACACTCAAATGACGCAATTGTATGCGTTTCTCCTACTACTACTAATACATGCTATAATATAGTATTTTAATTGTTAGAGATATCCTAATAGCACATACTCCATATAGAAAACATTAAGATTTTTGAATGAGGATTAAATCTGTCTGACGTGCACTTATCTCACACTAATCTGTAATCAACTGATGTAAACAGTATGGCAAACAAGATGCACATGTACTCAAGACAGAAATGCTGTCCAATTCAGTGAGTTAATAGTGTGTAAGCGGCCCATCTGTGCTGTTGCTCATGTGCTGCTCTTGTTAACTCACACGTCTTCCAGTGATCTCTTTTTAGCAGCCAAATTAACATTGGAAGGTGGATTTTAACATTTTATCCATCTTACCACGCTTCCAACAAAACAAAAAAAAAAAAAGTAATTTTCATCATCATCAAACACGCTTATTATAGTGAGGAATAATACTGTTGTGATTTCATTATTCATGACCATCATTAAGCCATCGATGGCATGTGCACCAATCGTCAGTTTGAACACATGTTGCCATGGTGAAAGGATTCAAATGTATGGAACGGCAGTGGATGTATTATGAATGGAATGTGTGTAGTTGTTTGATATTAATGAGTCACAGTTTGACTTTGTTCACTGGTTCATAGCAGAACTGACATAAGGTTTATAAACAATGTGATTATCTTTACTTGAATGAAATCACAATGCTTAAAAAAGGCAGCGAAAGACTGGTGTTACAGGAAAGCTTAGGTTTAGTTTTTGATATTGTATAAATCAGAGCCAATTTGTCATGACATTCAATATGTATCTATATATGTATTGGGTATGAACATTAAATATATGCAAAGAAAACAAGACGAGTCAGTCAGGCTAGATGTAAGGAAGAAGACCAAATGGAATTACCAATGATGCTGTAACATTCAAGTACATTGAAAAAAGCTATGGTTATCTACAAATGTGTTTTATGGAGTTTGTATGTTAAACGTTACAAGTCTTACATTTAAATCCCTTTAATAGAATATCGGAGGAATATTTTTCGTAAAGAAATCTATTAAAGGATTTATGCCCATGCCCATGCATATCATCGCCTATTCCAGTGTTTTTTCTACCATTTTGATTCAAAGTTCCTCCCTACTGATTTACTGGATAAACTTTTTTTTTATTTTTTTTATGTATATATATATATATATATGTTTGCTTACAGTTCCTACAACAAAATATTTAAAAGCTGGGCATAGCTAGAAAAAAGCTGATTGAGTTATATGATTTTATTAATAAATAAAAAAATACAGTAGAAATCACATTTAAAAAATGGGAGTTGTATATTTTTCTAGACAGTGGGAATGCCTGTGGTTCAAAGAAAAAAACAACATTTTGTTGAGGGGGGAGTTTTACAGAATAAGAAATCCTTTTTTGCTGCAAAGAGGTTAGCCACTCAAAAGCAAAATGCACAGTTAGCAAAAAGACTAATGCTGCCTTCACATGCTATCAGAAAGTCGTGAATACGAGCTCATTGCATGAAAATTTTGACTTGAGAGGAGGTTCATGTCCAATTTTTAACTAGGAAACTTGGCCTATTTACAATAATTCCGATAGCACATGAAGACACTATAAATGTGACTTTATTTTGGGAGTAAAATTGTTCAGTGTTGTGAAAATTACACCTAAATTATGGGACAGTCGCCTTATTTAAGTATGCATAGAAAAGTTTTCACACAATAAAATAGTGTTGTATAGTTTTCATTTTGTTTAGATTATCATTAAGTGTTCATATTTCTATGATGAACACTTAAAACTATGACAATCTAAACAAATATTTCTATGATTGATTTTCATACTTTTCAAATGCAAATTCTAAAATATAAAAATAAATGATCAAGGTATGGAAAGAGTTTGGTGATTTTTGGCTGTTTTTACAAATAACAGTTATATGATTTTATTAATAAATAAAAAAATACAGTAGAAATCACATTTAAAAAATGGGAGTTGTATATTTTTCTAGACAGTGGGAATGCCTGTGGTTCAAAGAAAAAAACAACATTTTGTTGAGGGGGGAGTTTTACAGAATAAGAAATCCTTTTTTGCTGCAAAGAGGTTAGCCACTCAAAAGCAAAATGCACAGTTAGCAAAAAGACTAATGCTGCCTTCACATGCTATCAGAAAGTCGTGAATACGAGCTCATTGCATGAAAATTTTGACTTGAGAGGAGGTTCATGTCCAATTTTTAACTAGGAAACTTGGCCTATTTACAATAATTCCGATAGCACATGAAGACACTATAAATGTGACTTTATTTTGGGCAACATTTCATTTACCTGTAATTTTACTAATTATATTTTAGACGACCAATACACTCTGTTCTCATTGGGAAATGTTTCTTAGTGAGAATGCTGTGATATGAGTTCCACACTTTCAGCTTACGCTTGCATTTCGTGACCCATTTCATGGCACTGTCACCATCTTGTTTCATAATCACTCAATCAGCACATGTTGTCATCCGCTGCTGCACATTCTTACCTTGAGGTGACACTTGTTCTATACCTTCAGAATAGGCCGCTTATATAAGCCCTGCTTTTCTGCAAAGCAGAGCGCACTGCTCCTGCCCAGCAGGGGGAGCAACACCTGGAGGGCCTGAATGTGCAGATGTACAGTTGGGTGGCTGCTACATGCGTGTGCAGGAATATGCCATGCTGAGTGCTCTGCCCAGGGCTTCAGTGCCCACTACTGCCCGTCTGGAGACACTGGCAGGCCACCACAAAATCAGCTCGCACCACTGCACAGACACTGACGGTCGTTGCATTTGTCCATTTCTGTAGATGTTTCATACTAGTCTGCATAAAACATAAAACAGATGCCTGAACATCTCATTTAAATGAATGTTTTTATATGAGTGTGTATGTATATATTATATAATTGTAATGTGAGAAAACATTTGATTTATTTAAATATAAGTATAAATGTTTTATTAATATATATATTAATAATTTGATTTAGCACAATAACGATATAAAACCCAATTATGTAATTTGCCAAACAGTTATTAAATACAATTTTACACATATCCTCACAGTTTTTTTTTTAGCTGACACTGAGATCTATTATCGTTCAAATTATATTATGCTGTTATCAAGCAAATTGTTTTTTAAAATTATTACTTTTTAAGTTGACAGACATGAACTTTTAACAGATTTTTTTTTAAATGGTAAAATACTAGTAATATACTACTGATGTCAATAAAAAAATGCAATTAATCTTAGTCTTTAGAAACCAAAGTTAAACAGTATTATCAAATTTGTTTAATAAAAAAACAAAAAAAAAACCTTAAACTTATTGAATTCATTAATGTTTTAAGCCTTAACTTGAGATCCCTTGACATCCTTAACCCTTGCCTTAAAAGACAAAACAAAAGATGACATATTGCTCAGAGCCTAATGCTGTCATCAATAACATTGACAATATTGATAATCTTTGTTGTATGGAATGAAGTTATCTCCGTAAAACATCTTGTTAGCAGTGATCCTGTGGAAGCTTCGCTGCGATAGTGTGTATAGCGTATTGCAGTGTTTGAGAAACTCCTCACAGATGGCTGTATTTATAAAAAAAAAGCAGGAATATGCATGTTTTCTTCTAGAATAAGAAGGCTGACTCTGCTTCTGGAGAGATTAATATTCCTGCTCACTATTTGCATTCTGTTAATAGAACTTTGGGCACTTTTGGCCCTGTGGACTTTTATCAAATTAAATCTTAAACACATTTTCACACTATTAAACAATGTTTCTGGAGTGGACATGCATTGTCTTCTAAAATGTATAATAATAATAATAATAATAATAATAATAAAAACAAAAACAACCAGCACTCAACAGATTTATTTAACAGCATTTAGTTGGAAATTATGTTTGTGGAAATTACATTTTGAACTGTTTTGGAACAAACTAGGGCTTCTAAAGCTACTTCATAGCTAGAATTTTATGTATCCTGAATGTAATGTTTTATACATTTTGCGTAATTTGAAAGCTTGATTGGAAATGACACAAAATAACAATATTCGGTTTACCTGGATTTTTTCTCACACATCAGCCATGCTCTTCACTGCACTGTTGTGTTCTTTAGTAAACAACTGCACTAACTTTACAAAAAACACTCAGTTTTTTAGGAGTAAAATTGTTCAGTGTTGTGAAAATTACACCTAAATTATGGGACAGTCGCCTTATTTAAGTATGCATAGAAAAGTTTTCACACAATAAAATAGTGTTGTATAGTTTTCACATTTTGTTTAGATTATCATTAAGTGTTCATATTTCTATGATGAACACTTAAAACTATGACAATCTAAACAAATATTTCTATGATTGATTTTCATACTTTTCAAATGCAAATTCTAAAATATAAAAATAAATGATCAAGGTATGGAAAGAGTTTGGTGATTTTTGGCTGTTTTTACAAATAACAGTAATGTTAATTAATAGTAAAATTAAATCAAATCAAATTGAATTGAATAATCCGTACATTTTTTAATTGAATAATCCATACATATTTGTTTACATAAGGATTATTCAATTCAATATGATGGAATCTAGCTATTAATTGAAATGTATAAATCTTTTTATACAGGTTAAAAGGTTAAAAACAAGCATTTTTGACAGCATCTCTTGCATTAATTTCAATTTTTCCCTTGGTTTGTAAAATAAAAAAGTGTGTACAGTAATGCACTTACATTAAAGTCTGTGGGGTGAGACTTTGCACAGGCTTTGAGAAACTTAAAAATGTAACAATCTAAGACATTTTTATGTGCAGGTCTTATGCAGTTACTGACAAGGCTGATAAGTCACTGATGCTCTCCATCATTTTGACTATATACAGACCTTTGACTGTATTTACACAGAAATTATGTGACAGATCAGTGATGAATGGGATCGGGAGGACTTTCCCCATCGCTGTTTGCCTGGATCTGGACGCGCTCCAGAGCTGAAGGGACTCTTAGGGACCCTGTACAGCTCAGGTGGATTACTGTAAATCGATCGCTGAATTGATGGGACTCTGAGCTTTCGCCTTAGCCTGACAAAGACAAATGCACTTAGCGAATAACGATAAAAAACCCCCGCTAACAATACCTTTGCGACAGATCAAATACTTTAACTGTAATCTGTCTGAGCACAATTTAATTGCCTTTAATTGGATTTAATTTTTCATAGTAAATCAGTGCTCACGATATATCAAGCCTGCTTAATGGTCTTTACTCATAGTCTAGACAGGCGGTTTGCTCTGCAGCGGTGCTCTAGTGCTCACGGGCACTATCAACATCCTGTTTTTATGCTGAGTCGGTTAGCTTTGTTCGGCATCTGTTGCCTAGCAACGTGTTTTTTCCTGCCCAGTTTAATGTTTTGCTGCCTCAACAGTGAAGAGTCACATCTATGTGTTTTGTGTGTCTCTTCACACACCCCTTACTTAAATCCAGGGATGACATATTTTTGTAGGTCAAAACCTGGAAACGAGTTTGCATTTTAGCATTTCCGGTTCCATTGTCCTGAAGTCAGTGGTTTTTTTGAATGGGATTTTGGTTAAATGGCTGAAATGAGGTCTGTGGTAAACTCAAGATATTTTCATGTTTTATTCTACAATGTAAAATACATCACTAATACCCTCTTTGTGATTTAAAAAAATATTTTACTTGTCTTGTAAAAGGGAGTTGCTAACAAGTGGTTAAATGGGACTACAGAGATTGTCTGGGACATAAAACTGGTAAACTCATCTACTCACTAGTCCACTTTCACAGCCACATTGTGTTTATAACCACGCTCTTGCAAACTTCAACTTTCAGGGAAAATGTTTTTAAACAAACACTGAAAGAGTTGTTTAAATCTTAGTGATGGTGACATTATGTGACTGTGGTTTCGTTCATGCATAGCCTACGCTTAGCTTTGTACGTAATTCCTGCACCACCTATTCTAGTTGACCCCAAAAACAAAATAAAGACTTTGAAAAAGGACATAATAGGTCTCCTTTAAAGGGCACCTATTATGCAAAATTCACTTTTATAAGGTGTTTGAACCTAAATGTGTGTTGGCAGTGTGTGTGCACAACCACCCTATAGTGGTAAAAATCCACCCACTAAATCATAAGCAGTGTCTCAGAACAAGCCGTGACTTTGTGTGAGAGACTTCCAGCTCTGTGTGCAAGCGACAGGAGCATGTGTGTGTGTTGAGAGCGATAAGGCTTTAAAACGCATACAGATGATAATATTTCATGATGATGTAGAACTGCAATGTCACATGAACGTGTCTGCGATAGAGCTGATCATTAAATCACCCTCTCGGTGGGGAGCAGCAGCTCATTTGCATTAAAGAAGCCACAAACAGAACGGCTCATTTTTCTTCAGTCCCAAAATTGCCATTTTCAAAATGGTATATTAAATGATCTGTTAGGAATTTTGATCTGAAACTTCACAGGCACACTCTCGGGACACCTGAGACTTATATTACATCTTGTAAAAGGGGGCATAGTAGGTGCCCTTTAAATTTCTTTTAAGGACACCCTGTGTTTTGCTTATGTCTATGCTTATATGTCTATTTTATGTCTATGTAGCCTGACATCGTCATATTCAGAATCTAGTCAGAATAAGAGTCTGATACTGCTCCATTGGGCTGTGATTATGGGGCATTTCAACCGAACCAGGAAAGAAAATGCCTCTGTAGTCCACTCAATTGGATAGACTTACAACTAATCAGAGCAACGGAGTAAGTGACGTATGTTGAGCGAAGCATAGTAGTCAACAGAACTCAACTGCACGCACGCTGGAAGAAGTAGAAGATGAGTGTAAATGATCTTTGCTGGTGTTGTAAAAAATAATTTAAGTATACACGGAGTACTTACCAACACGATCATCATTTTTGAGAGAAGTAGTAAAGGTGAATGCATATACGAACAAGTTCACAAATTATGATTAGAACTCGACAATACAGCAAACAATTTGATTATGTTACTGTTGATCATCTGTCCATCATTGCATAAAGCCCGCCCCCTGACCATTTGATTGGTCCAAACAGCACTGATTCGAGCATAGTTGCTCTACAACAGATCAAGTCCAGACAGAACTTCCAGACCTCAAATGTTGTGGGCAGGGCTAAATGTGGTGTTTTTAATATTTTGAATAATATAATTATTAAATATTTTAATAAAAACATTTTTTCAGACAAACCAAGTGCAAATTCAACACCATTGCTGAGTATTTTCTCCTTAAAACTGCAGTGAGTGAACCAAAGGCTGTCTGTGTTTCTGATGTCACAAACTACCTTGTAACCAATCACATCAACGTGTGGGCGGCTTTAGCAAATCATAACTTTGACCACTCTGAAACAGGGGAGTCTCAAGAGAAGCCAGGTTATCTCTGCATTTTTTTCTGTTACTATTTTCCAGTACATTTAGCAATATAGCGGGTCATCTTTCAGCATGAGACAACATTAGTTTTCCATCTTGATGAACTATATGCCTTTCTCTGCTGATGTTCTTAGTTGTTTGAAGTGTTTCTAAGGATGGTGATTTTTAGTAGGCAGCTGTCTGACTCTGAGATGGTGAACAGGAAGATGGTTTGTGTAACATTAGCAACACATTATTAGCTGTCTGGTAATGTAGTCAAGCAAAAGGCTAATCATCATACTAATTACCATTATGTTTCTGATGTTGTAAAGAGCAATACATTTGTGCAGATTTTACTACAGTAACTTGAGTAAAGTTGAGAGAGTGGGTCTCTGAGCTGGTGTGAGTGAGTGGAGGAGGGGCTCCAGTAATTTATCCACATATACTAAATGAAGCAAGGGTGTAGAATTACATGCAAGCTTTCACAGGAAAACATTTTTAAATATGTAATTTTGGTGATAAATATTGTATGCAGTTTGGCCAACCCTAGATTCCCCAGACACTTGCTGTATAAGCAGGGGTGTGACTGTTGCACCAATCAAACACTTTCCCCTGGTTTCAGACAAGGCTTAAGCAAAGGTTTTAGCTGTTTTAACTGAAAGCAACTAGCACTGATGTATCTTAAAATATGCCAGTGCCATTGTTTTGTCTCAAGATGCACAATATATATATTTTTTCTAAAGCATGTTTATAAAAGCTACTTAATTATGTCCTAATTGAACTAAGGCCTAATCCTCAATTCATCTAAACCCTGTTTGTGAAACCAGGCCTGAATGTTTCTAGCCCTGTTATTTAGTTATCCAGTTTATATTTTTATTTTTTGAATTCTGTTACTTACAAAATGTAGACTATTTCCTAACACCCTATACAGTACGCCTCGAGTTCCTTGTTGCTTTCATAAAAGTGACTACACAATACTAAGCATAAAATATATGTGTTAATATGTTAATTTATTGAAGTAAAATAATTGACAGTCATCCTTCCTCTAGAACAGTAGTCCCTGTCGGTGTGAAATGCTTCAGCTGACTAATAATTGTCATGACATTTATTTTTTTCTCAAAAATGCACCTGATCATCTTTCAGGATGAGACAACAATAGTTTTCCATCTTTTAGTTTAAAAGACCAGTTCAAGGCACAGCACGAGTCTATAAGACTTACGAAGCGGGAAGGGTGCGGGCTCAAAATCAAAGGTGAATGAGGTGGACATAAGGCCACAAGGGGTCACACATACTTCGTTAAATGTGTATGAATCAGTTATTATAGCATTATTACATCAGGTGCATAAGATGACGTTGTTCTTATCTGATTAGGTGGTGAGGTCTGCAGGTGTTGAGCTGGTGGGTGGATGTCGGTGACTGTTTTCGCCTGTCATCAGCTAGCGGTAAACAACAGGTGGTGCACTGCGGAAAGACTAGATGCTCTATACCTTCTGCAGAAAGCTATTTTGAGCGTCATTCTCCCATAGATCTACAGATTCACTGCAATTTCATGATGCACACCCTCAATGGGAACCGACAGCATATACCTCCAATCCATCAGACTACCATCCCCTGTTCTCTCTCTATTATTTTGTCAGTTTCAAATATAGGCTATTTCAGGAGAAGAAAGACCACACCAACTAACACAGCACAGCCAATGCCACATTCATCTGATCACCACCCACAACTCACGCCTTTAACTGCAATTTGAAAAGGTGGATTAGATTGCATCTCTTCTGCTGGTGGCCTGCTGTAGCAGACAGTCTGTGTTAAATATTGCTTTATAACACCGTGGGCACCCATTTCAGTCTAATACTCAGGGTGGTACTGCCTAATATTTGATGATTCATTAGTGTTGCTTGCTAAGGAAATTATTACTAGTAGTGTTGGTCATCCTTTTTGAAAACTCCCTGATTTGAAGTATGGTAACACTTTATTTTAGGGTTTACCAACTATGATTAGTTGCTTATTAGCATGCATATTACTAGGATATTAGCTGTTATAGCACATATTAATGCCTTATTCTGCATGACCATATTCTACATCCCTTTATCCTACCCAATACCTAAACTTAAATGCTACAAAAGATACCTTACTAACAATGAATAAGCAGTAAATTAGGAGTTTATTGAGGCAAAAGTCATAGTTAATATTGAATATGTGTTCCCGATACTTAAGTATTACCAAAAGTATTACATTTTGTGCTAGGTGCATGAATGATACCTCAAATTTTGTGGCTTGTTAAGGAGCGGTGGTATTACATTTGTGTTACTTTTATTACTTTATTAAGTTACAAAAAGATTAAATCACACACACACACACACACACACACACACACACACACACACACACACACACACACACACACACACACACACACACACACACACACACACACACACACATTGTGTTTCCATGTTTTATGGGGACATTCCATAGGCGTAATGCATTTTATACCATTACAAACCGTATTTTCTATCCCCTACACTGCCCCTGCCCCTAAACCTACCCATCACAGGAGACATGCTGCATTTTTACTTTTTCAAAAACATCACTTAGTGTGATTTATAAGATGTTTTCCTCATGGGGAACAAAAAAATGTCCCCACAAGGACAAAAATTTGATATTGCCATCTTTGTGGGGACATTTTGTCCCCATACCGTAGGGATTACCAGTCCACACACACACACACACACACACACACACACACACACACACACACACACACACACACACACACACACAAAACAATTCCTTGAATCTAGAGGTTTTTAAAAAAAAAGGTTTGTTGGATCAGTAGAAATAGATATTATATATAAAAAGATGTCAGTTTTTCAGTGTTTTCGCATGAAAATCAGTTTTTAACTATGCTTTAAAGGGATAGTTCATCCAAAAATGATTTACTCACCCTCAAGCCATCCTAAGGGTATATGACATTCTTTTTTTCAGATGGCAGTGGCTCAGTGGTTCATGTAGGTTGTCTACAAACTGGAAGGTTGGTGGTTCTATCCCCGGTTCCACCTGACCAAGAGTCGAGGTGTCCATGAGTAAGACACCTAACCCGAGCTGCTCCCGACGAGCTGGATGGCACCTTGCATGGCTGACACCGCCATCGGTGTATGAATGAGTGAATGTGAGGCAACATGTAAAGCGCTTTGGTGGCCATGGGTCTGTTAAAAGCGCTATATAAATACAGTCCATTTACCATCCATCCATTATTCATAGTTTTCACGTGACGCTTATAGGAACACCCACCTGGAGGGCAAAACAAGGTTTTCCTCCATTGCCCGCCAGTAATTTCTTCATGTAGTAAGACAGTGATATTATAAGACCAAATTCAATATCTTATTGATGTTTCATATTTTGTACAGGCCAAAGGAAAATATATAGCATCATCAAAAAGGTGGACACTGAATTTAATCTTTTGATATTACTGTTATAGTACATTTAAGGCACTTTAAGGGTGGGTTGCACTAATAACGGTCTTTCTGCATAGTTACTCTGTGTTTAAAATTAAGTGGTGCAACACAACTCGATTTAAAATAAAACCCAGATCAACAAATCCTTGATAAGCGTTAAACTTTGCTTAATTTAATCCTTATTGGTGCAACACACCCTTTAGTGTCGTTGTTGTCGGTGTATGGATCACAAATGCCCAATACTTGCTTTGTGTTCACATATTTTAGTTTTTAAGATGGAAAATTGATAGGCTGTGCTTCAGTTCTACGGCTGTTTTGCCCTCCAGGGCTCCACGACAGTCACGTGACTGAAAACTATGAATAAAAGTTGATTGTTTTTTGTAAGAAAATTCCAGTGGACCACCTTCCGTATTCAAATTACGAAAAAGCGTAACTTGCACAACAATGACGTTGGACGTAGTGTAAGCGGTTTAAACTGCGAGAGGCGTTATACTTTCTTCGTAAATTGAATACGGAAGGCGGTCCACCGGAAGCTAGATATTTTACTTTATAAAGTTTTAATATTTATGGATATTTATCTTACACAAATGCATCACTTCAGAAGGCCTTTATTAACCCCCCAGAGCCGTGCCGCTTTCTTTTATAATGGATGGATGCGCTTTTTTGGGCTTCAAATTTTGGGCTCCCATTCACTGCCATTATAATGCTTGGACGAGCCAGGACATTTTTTAATATAACTCTGATTGTATTCCTCTGAAAGTAGAATGTAATACACCGATAGGATGGCTTGAGGATGAGTTAATTATGGGATAATTAAAATTTTTGGGTGAACTATCACTTTAAGTCTATGTTTAGTGTGTATTTGTATTGATTTATATTGTGTGTTTTTCTCTGTAATAAGTTTTTCCATCTCAGGTGTAGCACTTACTTTACAGAATCTGAACTTTGTGTGTGTGCAGAGGCGTTTGTGTGTGAAATTATCTTGAGAGAGAGAGAGAGAGAGTGAAGACAGTCTGCAGTCTCCATGGTGGCAGTGTGTGTGTGGGAGTTTGGACACAGCACTGTAAATGAATGAGTGTCTACTCTACAGCATCTCGATCTGATCACTGAAACCACATTCAGAGGTAGTCAGCGACAGATTCACTTGCTATTATCCATATACAGCTTCATAGCCTGGTACTTTTCCATTGGTCTTATTTAAGTAGTTCAGAGCAGTGTGTGTGCCATAACAGAAAGTGTTTCAGCGACTATTGACTGATTTTAAACAAACTTCAAGTTTCACCTGCCTACGGGTTGTCAGAAGCTTTAATAGGAAGTTAATTGTTGAGGTTTTGGCAGTATTGAAATGGCCAGTGGTACAGGATCTTTATGATATACCTAGGCTTGTGGGGTCTTCTGACACTCTGTGAAATTGATATTGATTTTGTTATTGTGGTGCTCTATAGTGACCAATGAAAAACTGAAGAGGCAATGTCGGACTGACATATTGTTGGATTATTGTTATTATTTTATTTCGCAAAGTCTTTTTGTGAACTATAGACTTATCTGTTGAAGTGAACTGTTGAAAATGTACATTCAAAAGTTTGGGGTTGGTACGATTTTATGCTCTCAAAGACTGTACTTGTTTGGTCAAACCAAGGCTGCACATTTGATGGAAAATACAGTAAAAACAGAAATATTGAGAAATCTTATTCCAATGTACATTATTCATGTGATCAAATCTGAATTTTCAGCATCATTACTCCAGTCTGCAGTGTCACATGATCCTTCAGAAATCATTCTGATACGCTGATTTGGTACTTAAGATACTTTATTATTATCAGTGGTGAAAACAGTTGATATTTTTGCGGAAACTGTGGTACATTTGTTTTTCAGGAATCTTTGATGAATAAAAGGTTCAAAAGAACAGCATTTATTTAACAAAAAAAGAAATTAGTAACATTATAAATGTCTTTACTGTCACTTTTGGTCCATTTAATGAATCCTTGCTGAATAAAAGTCGTACTGTTAGTGTATAAATAAAAATAATAATTGTCACCCCCATTTTATTTATTTTTGCCAGACAAAAATCATAAAAAACGAATTGCTTTAGAAAAGTATTTTAGTTTCTAAAAACCCCTAACCAAATATGAGCAATAGTAACCGCAAACACCACTAATTATAATTACATCTATTACATCTAATATCAGCTATTTGAACCTTGCTGAGATGCTTTAAATTAAAGAAGCAATTAGACTAATATTTATAGATGCAGGTAAATTTTTTTGATAATCTCTAAACTGAAATTTCGGCTAAACCTCTCATAAACTAATCCCTTTGATTTTCTGTCATAAACTGGATTATGTTTCATGGCAGATAAATAACTTCATGTTAGTCATCAAGCAAGCTGCAAAGCTGCATAATTCAAATTAAGCAGCAAAAACTGAGGAAAAGAGGCCATTAATTACCTATATTTGTATAGCTATAATGCTGTTATACACTACATTCAGGGTCAGAATACTACTGTCACATTTTCTGTGTTGTGGTTCAGGTTTGGTGTAGATTGTGAGGCAGTGTGTGGTCTTGTGATTTGAGCGTGTTTACGCATGCACACTGAGATCTCAGTCACAAGGACGGCGTCACGTACGCCACACTGTAGCAGTGTGGCGACGTGACGCTGCCCTTGTGACTGAGATCTCACTGTGTGTGCGAGTCTATGGCTGTGACAGACGGCAACAAAGGCCCCATGTTCCCCATCGATCTCATGGCGTGAGTGACAGCTCTTGTCAGCAAGCGCAAACTTATCAAGAGGGTTTAAATAAAGCTGAAAATGGATGTTAGGAGCATTTCCCTGATGCTTGCCTTCTGTGAGAGTAGATGCCAGTCTTTTTTATATTCTTAAACGAGACCCAAAAATATTGACAGTAGAGGGAGAGCAAGGCTAGTTGTTGCACTTGAAGGTTTCTTGAGTGGGTTTATTTTTGAAAGTCAGTTTCTACATAGACAAATATATTGAGTACAAAAAATATATGTAACATTTTTGCTATAGGTGGGATAGAAAAAAATTCATTTGTAAAACATTTACCATAAGCGCGCATGTTGCCACAATGGAAAATTTACTCATCAAAGAATAATATACAAAAAATATACAGTAAAAAAAACACATCTTACGCCAGTTTTAATACTTTATACTGTATTTATAATGTATATTATCAAATGTAATAGCAGCTGAAATTAAACAAACTTTTTTGTATTGTTAAAAATTATTATTATTATTATATAATAAAGGCACATTTCAACTGAAAGGTCGAACTGGGTTTTTTAAATATAATATAATGTAATATAATGTAATGTAATGTAATATAATATAATTTTCATGGTTCTGTTTGTGTTTTGGACTTTCAGTTTGTGTTTTAATTCATTCCTTTGTTAATTTTTCCGCCAATCTTTTGTTTCCATGGTTTCCCTCATTACTTAATTTGTGCCAGCTGTGTCTAGTTAATTACCTTGTTTCTGTTCACTACTTAAGTTGCAGCTTCACCTTCAGTCTTTGTGTAGTCACTGTTATGTTATGTCTGTCCTCCTGAACGACATTATTAAAGTTTCAGTTTGGATTTTGATCTTCTTTTTCTTCAGTTTGTTCATGGTTCCGACACCGTTACAATAATATAATATAATAAATATATTACAATTACCAATATGGCCAATTTTGCCAATTAAAAATTTTGATGTGACCACCAGTTGCTAGAATACACTGTGAATTTTTTTACAGTGTAATAAATATTTTTTTCATTTTGACTAAAAACCTCATATATATGGAAAAAAAACGTATATTGCAATTTATTATGACCAAGTAGCAAAATGTGCAGTGACTTTGAAGTCTACACGAAAACAAGGTTTTTCTCAGGTTTGGGAATGTCTTTCTCCAGTCAGAAGTGCTCAGCCTTTGATTTAGACTCATGATAAGGCAGGGCCAGTGTGAAGACGTCTGACAATATTCTAAGCTCAGAATCACAGCCTTATCCAGCAAGAGGCAGTCAGCACGGCATTTAACATATGTATATCCACAGCACGGTGACCAATTAAAAAATGTCCTCTTTAGTCTCCAATTGCCGTGCTGTGTGACATAAAGGTTAATATCTCTCATGTACTTATAGCTGTGTACTTTAGATGTTCTGTCAGTGAAGAGCTGACTGTAGCGTCATTTGAGAGCATAACGTCTGCCTGTGCGGCCCAGACAGAGAGACGGGGCTTTCCCCTGACACCAGCATCGATTCTCCCGTTGAAAAACTCTCCTTTCTTTCCTGTAGTATTGATGAATGATTCATGAGGCTGCACAACGGGAGCCCAAGTAGAAATTGGCAGTGTGCTTTGGACAGAGAGAATGTGTTAGAAGCACACGGGCAGAGATTAGCCACTGCACCTATTCTCCGAGACGGCTTGTGGCCGTGGACCAGTGAGGTGCTTCAGTGTAAAATCTGCTTAAGATGTTGGGCTCATTAGCTTTAATGCTTTTATAATGGCCAGATGCTTGAGTCTCATGTACACCACAGCGAAAGGCCCCCGGATAGTATTTATGCAACTGAATTAACTACAGGAGACGATATCTTGCTGTTGTTGATACCATTTTTTGGTGCTGCAGTGTATCATGGACCAGTTATTGGTAGTTTGTTTCATGTTATTCTTATTGTGCAATCAGACACAAAAGTGTAACATTATAAAAGCTTAAACATGATAAGACATAAGATGCTGTGTGCTACAGTCATTTAAAATTGGTGTAATTATGAATTATTGTAGTTCTAAAACCTTTGAGTCTATTTGAGTGGCTTATTACTTTTAGTGTGTGTGTGTGTGTGTGTGTGTGTGTGTGTGTGTGTGTGTTTGTGTTTGTTTGTGTGTGTGTGTGTCCTTGTTTATATTACACTGTGGGGACCAAATGTCCCCATAAGGATAGTAAAACCTGAGATCACCTATATTGTGGGGACCAGCCAGCGGTCCCCACTTTTCAAGAGGCTTATAAATCACACAGGATGAGTTTTTTTGAGAAAGTAAAAAGTCTCCAGTGATGGGTAGGTTTAGGGGCAGGGGCAGTGTAGGGGGATAGAATGTACAGTTTGTACGGTATAAAAAACATTACGTCTGTGGAGAGTCCCCACAAAGATAGTGAACCAGGTGTGTGTGTGTGTGTGTGTGTGTGTGTGTTTTCCAAGAATATTTTTTTCACTTTGAATATATTTAATGAGAAATGCACATACACTCACACAATAATTGCTTATTTTCACAGGTGTGTATTTTGAATGTGGTTCATCTGTTGAGAATTTTCAGCTGAAACAATCCATTTCATAACTGTATATTTAACGAAATGAAGTCCCCTTTCTTTGGCCTACACTTTCTTTTTCTTTTTTAAGGTTAGGTTTTTATGAAGACTATCTCTGTAACCACTCTCACCGGACCTTGGGTCTGCATCACTGTGCGGTGTATCCTAAACTGTGTTTAGCCCTCCAGCTCTGCTTTAATCTGTGAACGTTAGCCTGAGACTGTCCTGAATGGATGTGAACGCTGTCCCCTCTTTCTCTTATTGTATTTTTCATCGGAATGGGCTCGCCGGTGGGGTCTTATGATGGGTGGTGTTGTTTTTCTCTGCCTGGTCGAATCTGTTCTAATAGAGGACATAAGATGAGTTACAGCAAAGGATGGGAACCATGTGTAATGTAGCCACATAAAAACCCACAAAAAACATTTCCTCCCTCGCAAAACTTAATCCATCAGCTCAGTGGCTCAGTGCTTAAAATCACAAGGGTGTGAGCGTTACTCTGTGCGTTGACTGAGCAAATAAGTAATCATAATGGTACATTAAGCCACATGATACACAGATCTATATCACAGCCAAAACTTTGTTTTATTCCTTTTTTAGCACTTGTGTCCTTGGAGGCTTTTCTTGAAAAGATGTGTTGTCATGGTTGCAGTATGTCGATACCAGTACACCGATACGTAGAGCTGTATTTGTGAGCAGAATGGAGAGAAAAACATGACTGTGGTGAGTCATCATTGATGAGAGTGGGGAAGACCTCAGTAGAAATCTAGGCTGCAATCCCCTTCCAGCTATGAGAGAGAGAGAGAGAAATATGATTGCCAAGGGAGCCGTATTTTGCAGAAACTGCAAATTGTCTGGGATTTGTGTATCATGTGACATGTATCATGTTACTACCATTGCATACCTCTGGATGAATCACAATTAGAAAAGTATGATATTATTACCATGTTTTTATGACATACCATGTTAATATTGTGTTTTTTACTATACATGTGCATTATTTGAAATACTGCTATCCAACTGTGGTTATTCTGTCGTACCTAGAATGTTGTTGTTGGGATTTTTGTATCAATGTTTTTGATCAAACCATAGTATTATATGAATTACCTTGGTATACCCTGGTACGTGTGGTGCACTGAGATCCAGGCAGACAAGCAATGATTATGTCAGATCAAATTAGAATAAGGAATAACACATTTATTAGATAAAATGTACAATTATATGGTAACACTTTACAATAAGGTCCATTATTAGTTAACAACCGTAGTTAGCATGAACTAATAATGAACTGCACTTATAAAGCATTTATTGATCTTTGTTAATGTTAATTTCAACATTTACTAATACTTTATTCAACTCTTGTTAACATTAGTTATGCACTGTGAACTGACATGAACAGACATTGAGCAGCTGCATTTTTATAACATTAACAAATACAGTAACACATGTATTGCTCATGGTTAGTTCATGTTAGTTAATACAGTAACTAATGTTAACTAAGGATGAAAGCTAATTGCAAAGTGTTACCAATTATAGAGACAAACAAATTAATCAAACAAATAATAGCTTATAATAAAATCCAAAGTATTATCGAACAGATGAAGATTGTGAAGATCAGAGTATAGAGAAAGAAGGTAAAAAGAAGTAAGATACTGTCAGAATGAAAGGAGAGGTAAAAGAGAAAAGGTCAAACAGACTTTGTCATATTTGGGGTAACGCCTAGGTCAGAGTGACTGGTCAAATGTCAAAGATAGATGAAAATGGATATACAAGGTGTTGTAATTTGACACCTTTAAGACCTTTAAGATAAGACTGCAGATCTTGCATTATCTCATGTCTGCAAAGATGGAAACATATTTTGATTCAAAGCACCACATCAATTGTGATGGAAAATACACACTCGATATTACAGCACAGAGGAGACACCAAAGATCTTACATTTATATATAATAGAAAATATATGAATGATTATATAAATTATATACATTTATAAATTATATAAATAATAATTAATAAAAGGAATATGAATAAAGACATTATCATAAAAATTGATAATTTTGGATACACCAAGTGGAATACATTTTCAAATAATTAACCTACAAAAAAGTACCAAAATGTGATATAGTTCCATGATTTTTGACATTGTCCATGGTAATACCATAATATAATATAATTTTATTTTTATTATCATTATATTTGAGGACTTGTTTTGTGCTTTTTTTGTAAGTGTAATTATTTTTGTAATACCATGGTTTTAAGTGTCTTAAGTGGTTACGATTCTTCAAATAATTTGCCTACAAAGAAGTACCAAAATGTACCATGTTTAAAAAAAATATATATATATGGTATTACCTTGTTACTGTATTTTGGGGAGATGTTCCATAGCAATACCATGGTATTCTTTAAGGTGTCTTGGTAATCTTTATTAATACCAAGGTAGTATTATTATTATTTTAGTAATACAGTTTTCACTTTAAATACTTCACCTACAAAGAATTAACAAAATGTACCATAATACTAACATGGTACATTAGACATTTACTATAGTAGTACCATAGTATTTTTGGAAGTACCTTGGTATCATTTAAATACATGAATTTTAGTACCATAGTAAATTTCATGTAAAACCATCACTGTACCATGATACCACCATTGTAAAGGTTTAATTACCATGGTAAATATCTAAAGAAATATGTTATTATTATACTACCATGTTATAAAAATATGATAATACCAGTGTTTCCCAGTGTATTCTTTGAAGTACCTTGCTTGGATTACAATGTAAATATATGGTGTTATACATATCTGAGTGAGCATGATAATCATTAGGCAGTGCATGGTGTATAAAAGCTCAATGGTATTAACATCTGATACTATCGCTGAACCATTTGTGATTGAGAGCAACAGTGGAGCTCTGTTGTGATTCATTTGTCATTCACACTTTTGAGCTCATTGTAATATTTATATAGAGTAAATATCACTTTCAGAAACAATCACAGTTGTTGTCAGACCAGTCACGTATTTGCAAACAGTTGACACCTCTACATGACGCGTCCTAATTCTAGCTGATTGCACACTTTCTCTGTGTTTGCTCTCTCGCTGTCCCTCAGGGACGTCTTCAATCTACAGAGAGTATAATCTGGTGTCGTGAGAAATCCTCCCTCGCAATCGGGTCTCCATTAGGACCTCAAGCGATTGGCTCAAATAACTTGTAATGAGTATTGCAATTACTACAAAATCAGGTTATATGACGCATTTGTTTGATCTATGTAATAACGACATATAATGTCTGTTTTAGTTAGTGTTCTAGCACAGCATACAGATATTCCATTAGCCTGATAGCTCATCATAAAATAAAGCTTTTACATTTTTATGTACAAATTTTAACCTTGCAGGCCTGTTCACATCAACGTGTATGTTTGTCAGAATTTCAGATACAACTTGTCTGTTCAGATTGATTTGTGTGCTTGCCACACATAAGAAAGTAAGTCAACAAATACAAGAGATCAGAGACAAAGCATTCTGTTCATGAGCGCCACCAGGCCATGGTTTTATGTAACAGCAACGGGTGACTCCAGGCATGCATTATTCCATATAACTATCTACATAAATTGAAATGTCGTAAATGATTGCATAATACTTTCAGATTGACCAGATTATTTAATGTTTACAAGCTTTTCAATTCATGATTGATTAAAATTATAAATAAATTCAAATAAAATCTATTCATTAAAACTAAATCTATATTATTATCCATGATGGGACCCCTTATAATGTTCTGAAGTGCCTGACAGAACCCCTTAAGGTTCTCTAACCTTTGCTGTACATTTTAATCTTTAGTATAAGTGTGAAATGTCCAGATATTTCATTTATTAAAAGAATGATGTAATGCACAATATTTTTTTTTATATTACTATTTATTAATCAAGTGAAAGAAATAGCCTTGTTCAATTAGTATTATTATGCAACTAGTTAGCAATTCGGCTATATACATATTTAAAAATGTATGTTGTTTGTGTGTACTTAGTATAGCTTAACTAATAGTTGATCAAGACCCAAGTTTGAGGCCTCATCTCTTAAGACACCAACTGCTTTTTGGGGCATGGTTAAATGGTTCAAATTAGCTTGTGTTGTTGTAAGAGAATGTCTTCTTGTGTCTTACAAATGTTTTAGGATTATGCCGCTTCTCTTGACGTGTGATGATGCCTTGGTGTTCTTTGTTGGAGGATCCGTTATTCTGTTGGTTTACCTGTGGGTCTATCTATCTGTGCATCCATTCATCTAGCCATGGTTTATTACATCAAAGCATCATTTTTACCAACTTGGAAGATCATTTATGGCAATTTGTCTTTATGGTTCTTCACACCAAGACATTTTTATCTGTATTATCCACTTTATACCTTCTTAAAGATCCCATTCCAGCTTTCTGTCTAAAATTATAGCAGGAAATGCCATCATGTGCTCTTTGGAATGACCTCATCTATCTTCGCTCCAAGCGGTGCACTCTCATCAGTCCCTTTGGACAATTCATACCATATTTTGCAATGAGATTACCCCCTTCCTCCTCCGACCCTTCCCCCCAACACCTCTCATTTCCTAGCCAACAATTGGTATTCCCTCCATCTCACTGGAGACTCATGTTCATCCGTTCATTCTATCCTCCTTCTCCGTTGTGTATGATCTTTGTGTCAGATCTCCCAGGGCCTTCCTGTTCCCTCACCCGAATGATTTCTGAATTATTAATCCCATTCTGCCATTGGAATTCTCCCTGGATTGCCAAATCAGTGCCAGAGAACCTTTTGATGTCGAGGTTGAATTGGGCCAGAGCAGTTGAGAATACAGGGCCCAGTTCACAATTAGATGGGATGTTTCTGTAGACTTAGCCTTTTCCTTTTTCATTATTATTTTGTCTATAAAATGGGAAACAAACATCTCCATTAAATTTCTGCCTGCTAAGGCACACTCCATTTTATGTAGATTAGTCATTGATGTTCATTCACTATGAGCCACTATGAGTCTTAAGGGGATAATCAAGTCAAAAATGCATTATTTACTCAACCTTATGTCATTCCAGACATGGCTTTCTGTCTTCTGTAGAAGAAGATATTTTGAAGAATGTCCAGAGTGCTCTTTTCCATAAAAGGGGTTGCCGATAGTGTCAAAATACTCAAGACTGGATTCGGTCTCAAGTCCGTCTCATTCTCTTGGTCTTGTCTTGGACTCAGTCTTGACTGACTGTAACTTTTAAATCCAGTGTTCAGTTCAAATATGGCAGGTTATAGCTATGCCTGGATTTGCATTACATACATGCTGCAATAAAAATAGGCCAGTTTAGTTCACGAATCAAGCAGGTATTTTTATGATACATTTATGTTGATTTTTGACGGAAGAAAGAAAATCAGGAACGACACTAGGGTGAGTGAATATTTACAGAATGCTCAATTTTGGATTAAATGTCCCTTTAAGAACTGTATCGTATATATTGATCTAAGAACATATATCCCACAAAATCAATTCCTGTTCAGAGCAAAATCGCAGAGATTTTGAAAGGATGACTCATTCTTATTGATATTGAGGTCTTAGCCCTTGTGACACTGCCACCATCAAATTCTCATAAGGAGTGATAAATCAACTGTCACATGTAGGACGCATTAAAGACCTTAAGAGGAAGCCCACGATTTCCATTAAATTGAAACCGCTCTATATCGTGCTATCGTTTCTCTCTCTCTCCTTTTTCTCCTTGAACAGAGATTAATTCTGCAGTTATGCTCAGTCAGGTACTTCACTTCAGTCCGATGTGATGCTCTTTTGGCCAGACTTCCTTCTCTACTGCCAAACTGTGAGTCTCTAAGGATACCGGACTAGAGCCGGCTAGACGGAGGTATTCTAAGCTAATCTGTGTGTGTCTTTGGCAGATGTAGCGTGTGTGTGAGCACTATATTTAGTGCTAAGACATAGTTTCAGTGTGTCTACACACTTGAGATGCTTATTTTGCTACTTTTATTGATAGCCGTTGAAGAGAAAGGACAGATTTGTTTCATTCACTATCTTTGTAGGCGCTCTCCATAGACGTTATAGTTTCTATACTGTACAAACTGTATATTCTATTCCCTTACACTAACCCGAGCCTAAACCTACCCATCACAGAACACTTTCTGCATTTTTACATTTACAAAAAAACTAATCCTGTGTGATTTATAAGCTTGTTTCCTCATGGGGACCTCAGTTTAGGTCCCTACGGTGACACAAGTCCTCATGAGTCAGTATGCATTCAGGTTAAAGTCCCCACCAGGATAGAAACACACACACACACACATCCAGGTGTGTTCCAGGTGGTAAATATTGCCCCTTAATAGGATATTTTTTACACTGTCATGTGCGCTACCCATTATACAGAGACTTTAAAATGAGATTTTAAATGGACATCTCTGTCTGATATGTGGAATAGACACTAGGTACGATATGGTGCCGTGTTAAGTGCAGATGAATGGACCTTTTGTTCTGTGGTCTTGAGAAGCTCAATAAAGACGTCTCGGATTTATCAATGAAATGTGTGGTGGAGAGCGGAGTAGCTTCTTCTCAGAGCATCTCATGTAATGACATCACAGCAGTTTGTCTCTCCTTCACTAGCCTCCAATAAACAAGCTTGTTTGGAAAGAGTCTGAATTAAGTTTGCTAAAGTTTTAGTTTTTGCTCAACTGTGGGTAACAGCAACCATTACTGGATTGCTGTGAGCATCCATGGTGAATCGATCTAGATCCTGTTGCTCTCAGGATATGAGTTTTTCAACTCAGTGATGTTTCTGTGATTGCTTCTATTGAATGGGATTGAGTGCAAAAATGTATCTCACAAAATAACCATGCCCAAGGATCGCTCTGTGATTGTTGATCTAACCTATTTCATGGTTTCTAATTGTGAAAGTTGATCAATTAAAAAGGTTTGGGTGATCAAATGTTTGGGGTAAGAAAGATTTTTTTGAATCTCTTTAAATCTTTTAAACTCGCCATGGTTGCATTTGTAAAAAAACAGTAAAAACACTAATATTCTGAAATATTACGACAATTTAAATATTAAATATGATTATAAGTTTCAAATAAAATATCATTAATATTATCATAAAATATTCATTAAAATATCATTTATTTCTGTGATGGCAAAGCTGAATTTTCAGCATCATTACTCTAGTCTTCAGAGTAGATCCTTTTAAAGCACCTTGGCCATAAGTATTGGTACCCCAGAATGTTGTATGAGTAAAATATATCTGAAGTATATTCTAATTATTATAATTTTTTTTTACACATCAGTGACTAGGAACATTAAATTGTTCAGCCATGACTTTTTTCGGGAGTATGAGGAAACACAGAGGCCAAATTCCCATCACAATGAGTAAAACCAAAGAATAGTGTGTGTGTGTGCCTGTGTGTGTGTGTGTGTGTGTGTGTGTGCCTGTGTGTGCCTGTGTGTGTGTGTGTGTATGTGTGTGTGTGTGTGTGTGTGTGCCTGTGTGTGCCTGTGTGTGTGTGTGCCTGTGTGTGCCTGTGTGTGTGTGTGTGTGTGTGTGTGTGTGTGTGTGTGTGTGCCTGTGTGTGCCTGTGTGTGTGTGTGTGTGTGTGTGTGTGTGTGTGCCTGTGTGTGCCTGTGTGTGTGTGTGTGTGTGTGTGTATGAGTGTGTATGAGTGTGTGTGTCTATGTAGTATGTGTGTCTGTGTGTGTCTGTGTGTGTGTGTGTGTGTGTGTCTGTGTCTGTGTGTGTGTGTGTGTGTGTGTGTGTGTGTGTGTGTGTGTGTGTGTGTATGAGTGTGTATGAGTGTGTATGAGTGTGTGTGTCTATGTAGTATGTGTGTGTGTGTGTGTGTGTATGCATGTATGTATTTATGTATTGACTACAGTTTATAAACTATTAACTAACTATAGTTTGCAAATTATTTGTAAATACTTTATTACAATATACTTATTATAAAGTGTTACCAAAACATTATTGACATTACCATTTTACATTTCCAAAAAAGAATACCATATATGTCCAAATTACTATGATATTGCCAGTGTTCATGTCTACAAAAGGACAGTATTACCATGGCATGCCAAAAACCAAAAACTATATAATGGCCTTTTTATTTCAAGTATTCCAGGAATTTGTTGAATATTGTTTCCTTTCAGACTTATTGTTGAAATAATTGGCACTAAAACTTGTGTCAAAGTCATTTCTTGAAAATGTCATGTTTTCAAGCTTCATTACCCCTGTCGGTTTGACGCCAGCTGTTTATGGATCCATTTGTAGCTTTCTGTGAGTAAATATCTCAGCCACATCTCTGCACTGATAAACCCCTGACATGGAGTGAATGTAGGGTTTGCTTGCTACATAGGATTTATGTCCTCTCATGCATGTGTGTTACGTGTTGGGCATCAGAAGTCCGGCTATGTTGTGTTGCGCATTGCCCTAAACCCACTACTCAGGGCGGAATGGCCATTAGCAGCTGCCTGTCAGCGAGCTTCAGCCACCGCTGGATGGTTGCTTGGCAACTGAGACCCTACATGGCCAATCAGCATGTAACAGGAGTTTATTCTGCATAAAGCAGGTCAAGAATCCCCCTTAATTTCACTCACATGTCCTTTCTCTTCATTTCAAGGGAGATGTGAATGCCTCAAGGACACACATGTTTGTTGGAACAATATCCAATCTTTTCTCTGAATTTTTTCAATATTCCAAATTAATATGGCTACTATATTTCTTTTTTTTTTCTTTTCTTTTTTTTTAATTAAAGAAAAATAAAATGTTAGAAATGCTTGCCTGTGGCCAAAACTCATCAATATGATATATAATGTAGGGCTGGCCCTGAGCCAAAATTTCGTTTTAGCCATTTGTCGACCAGCTGCACGTTTAGATCTCCACAGTATAGTGGATGTGCCTATAGAGGGAAATGCAGTCAGACATGTCATGCAGTAAGCGTGGTACTAATTTAGCTTCCACACTCGAACACTAATAATAGCTGGGATATATCTAGGTTAATGTTAGAGCGAGCGGCCATGCAAAGTGGCTAATGTTAGACTACTACTTACAAAGGCCATGTTTGTGAATGATTTGTATGAAGAGTTTGCTTGTCACCTTTTTGTGACCCTTTACCCTCTAGTAATGATCTCACACTTTGGAGTTCCTTCCCAACGTAATTACCACATGAACCAGCTGTGTTAACAATCTGTCCGTTACTGACTACGTGACTTCACCACTTCCTGTTGTATTTTTTTCTTGTGACCAGTGACCAATTAAAATTTGGTCTATTCTTATCAACGTGTGGTTGACTATTAGGGGGCATTCCTATTATAATGTCCGCCTATGTTGTACGTTGTCCGAGTTCAATGCGGGATTTGCAAAATGCTTGCTCTTGAAAGATGGTTCAGTACCTTATTTGGATCAGCTTGCTCCTCAGAATCACAACCTGTATTTCTTTAATGTTACATCAGTCATTCGTTTTAGTGCTCGGTTAACTTATGCACTGATATTAATAGAGGTCTCGCATGTGGACTGCAATAAATTAGAAATACACTCATTAGTTTGTTTATGGACATACACTTGTTAATGCTGATGTGGAGGAATTGCAGTTGCAACATCTCATAATGTACCTCAAACTTAGTAGCGTATCACTGAAAACGTCCTGCGCAAGTTGTCCTTACGGTGGAGGTTCGTGTTGAATGAGTTCTTCCAATGTTTCATAATCAGACTCGCACTCGGATTGATATGGTAAAATTGACGCTATCATTACTATCTTTACAGTGTGTACAATCGGTGAGGACTGAGGAAGCCTCCTGAGCTGAAGTTCAGTTATGGTGATGGCGTGAAGGGTTTTTTTACCCTAGCAAAATATGTGGGAGACCGTTGCTATACTGTGACTATGTTGTATTGCAATAGAGGTAGCAAAAGTTTAATACTGAATCAAAACTGGTTAGCAAATCATTTGTAATTGAAAGAACTGAATGACAAAATCTGGTTATGGTTACACTTAAAATAGTTACAAAATAGATGTATGAGATGATAATAACCTTTACCATTAATCGTACCCAGCATGAATAGAATGTTACCAGAGAGAGAGAGAGAGAGAGAGAGAGAGAGAGAGAGAGAGAGAGAGAGAGAGAGAGAGAGAGAGAGAGAGAGAGAGAGAGAGAGAGAGAGAGAGAGAGAGAGAGAGAGAGAGAGAGAGAGAGAGAGAGAGAGAGAGAGAGAGAGAGAGAGAGAGAGAGAGAGAGAGAGAGAGAGAGAGAGATAGATAGATAGAGAGGAAGCGTTGAGAGAAAGAGATACATGAAAAAAGAGAGCAAAGAATAGAAGAGCCAAAGAGCAGGCTCCAAGAAAAGAGAGCCAGAGCAACAGTTACAATCTTCTTTTATTCCTTCCTTGACCATGTGACTAAACCCAAACAGGAGAATCAAACTGACCAATCAGATAATTACAACTTCCCCCACTGTACTAAAGGTGTGACACACGTTTTGGCCCTCAGGCCTTGGGGACTATCCACACCTCTGTCTTTAGAAACTCCAAATGGTCCAAAAGATGGGGGTTGAAACAGTAATATCTTTGATTATTTTCAATCCTACAGAACCTTTAAAATAGCATAAAAGAGGCATTTTAATGCTTAAGGTTAAGGCCGTAGCAAGCTATGCTAATAAGAGTACGATAGCCATACTTCCAAGTGGACTCTTAGCAGTAAGCAGCACATCTTCTCATTTACATTCTCATCATGCCAAGATGGATAAACACAATGCTGAACTAATCTAGGGATGGCTTCAGCAAGAGAAGATATGCAGCATTTTATCTCTGATTAAAGTTAAATCCTGTCTGTTCTGAGGTGTGTCTTCACAAGAGACATTATTTCTCAGGTCTTGCGTGGTTTAGTCACCTCTTTAGTAATTAAAAAAAAAAGGGATGAGTTCATGACATACATCTCTCTACATCCAAACATCTTATCTGTTTGCAGGTGGATATCGCCAAAATGGCATTTTCCCCCTGATCTATAGCATGGAAATATCTACGAGCACCAGTTTCTTCTTTCAAGCACAGTCCCCAAAGGTTACGTTGTAAAAAACACCTTGCACAGATTGAAGATATACATCATATCTGGACCCTCAAGATGTGGAATGTTTTATTCATCTCAAGTATTGTCAAAGAAGTGAGATGGAGGCGGGTTTGTTACGAGGCTAGTGACTATCAGTCTCTGAATTGAAATGTTTGGAAGGCCTGATGCATCGTCCCTTAAAAGCGCATTGTGCTTTAGGGACAATTTAGTTTGTAGAGTCCTGTCTCAGATTTGGTGGAGACTTTTAAAGTTTGTTTACAAAATAACATGGTGGGAGGACAGATATGAATATTGTATTTGCAGAGGAACTGAAATAACCTTTTATATTCAAAAAATGTAGTAAGTATTGTTCACACTTAAAGTTTTCTTCTTTTTTTCCACAGAAAGATATAATTAGTACTTTTGACAAACATTTAAAGGGTACATAACACACACAGTTCTGCCATCCCATGATAATCTTGATTACCTTTAGAATAGTATTGCATCCTTCATATCTCCGAAGAGTCTTTCGTTTTATCATATTTTTAAAAGACAGATAAGCTGTACCAATTCTTTTCAAAAACAGCCGAGCTTGTGGAGGTGTGCAGTGGGCGGAGCTAAAGAGTCATGAGCACACAGACACAGTGCATCATGGCATTATCCCTAGATAACTTTCGGTTCGGTTTGTGTTTTTAACATTAAATGCACTTACACGCCAGTTGACAACAAAACACACACACTCTTTTTCCTTATCGCTGGGTTATTTGGGAAGCTGAACAAGGTTATCTTTCCCTCACAACCAAAAACACACATCTTTAGTGTTGATTTCGTGGTCTAAAAACAAAATGACAGCGCTGCCGATGGCTCCCGTAATCCGAACAAAGCTGGTTGATGGGCGTGCTCTTGCTCGCTCTGGTCTCGCTCATCCGGGAGAGGTGGCCATACAAGAAATTCCGTCCTTTTTATGACGTAATACAAGGCCATACTCAAGAAAACTTTCCAAAACTTGTTAGAAGTAGTGTATTTGGCACAGAAATACATATTATGTCCAACTCATTTTTTAAAATGTTGGCCATGTTTAGCATGAGTTTAGCATGAGTAACTCTTTAACAGTGTAAATAAGTCAGAATGCATGAAATAGCATTATATATCCCCTTTAAAATGAGGAGACTCACATGGTCATATCTGTGGTCTAGAAAAAGTAGTTGTATTCTCTTTATGGGTGGTCACCCCTTGTGGTTGGGGCCATAATAGATCACATGACAAGCTGAATGCTACACACTATAAAGGCATCCTTATCTCACACTTGCCAGTTTTGAGTGAAGTTTTGAAATGTGCATCCCTGCATGCTTTGTGGCCTATTGGCACTATATAAGGGGAGGAGTTTGTGATTTGTTGCAGTAAAAAAAAAATAGAGGGAAGTGAGTTTTAAATGTATGAAACTAAATGTCACTATAAGTACACTTTGCTATAATCTGCAAAGTACATACTTCCATGTAAGCTTAGATGCAACCTAAATCTTGGTAATTAAATTAGAACATTGTTACTTGATAAGTTTGGATAGGGAATACATTTCCCATGGTGGACAAATACACCTTTGAATATTTTTGTAATGCAGTTGGTTATTGAAAAGGTTTGTTTTTATGTGATGCTGCATATACACCTATAGGTGGCAGTATAAAACATTAGACCACTGTCGTATTGTAACCTAAATAATCCAATTATTTTGTTGGGTGTTCTAGGCTGAAAATACACGGTGTGGTTCTGGATGGTCTTCTTTCAAATTTGGTTTTCGCTCTGAAATGGAAGAGTGGAAGAGTAAATATTTTTGGGTGCCAGCAAACAGTTAGTTTACCTCAAAAATTCTGTCATCATTTACTCACCCTCATGTATGAGTTCCTTTCTTCTGTTGAATACAAAAGAAGATATTTTGAAGAATGTTGGTAACCAAACAGTTTCTGGTCCCCATAGACTTCCATAGTGTGAAAAAAACCTATGGAAATCAATGGGAACCAGAAACTGTTTGGTTCATCAAAAGAAAGACACTCGTACAGGTTTAGAATAACTTGAGAGTAAGGGGCAGCACACTCTAAGCAGATTTCTATTTTTTGTTTGTTTGTTGTTGTTTTTTCAACGAAAGTTAAGTGGTGTCGTTACAAACAAAGAGAGCAGCGCAGGTTAACAGCCAGGAGAACTGGGATCCCCATCCGGTCTAAAGCCAGTGTCTTTTGTCACACGCCACAGTCCAATTAGCTCCAGCTGCAAGGGGCCAATCTGTTTGAATTCCCTGTATGGTTCGAGTTTGCTCTCATTTTCTGTCTCTTTACTGGAGTTAGGGAATCCCATCAGTGCTTTGGCAAAGCCCTACAAAAAATGAAGAAAGAACAGGTGAAATTACATGAGCAGCCTTTCTGTGTTTGATATGTAAATGTTCATGTTGGTAGGAGCTTCTAATTAGAAGGATCATTCCATTGAAGAGATAAGTGTCCAGTAGGTTTGCAGCACATCATTTCCAAGCCAAATTGTAAAAAAAAAAAAAAGCGCTTTCTGTGGTAACATCTACATTGCTGAGAACTTCTTTTTTTTTGGAATAGATCAGCTAGAAATGGAACTTTAAGGTAATAAACGCACAATTGAACTTTTTTATATTGCTGGATGCTTTATTTTGCTAGCGTCCTTTAAAGGCTTATAGTCAAAGAAATGTGTAGATCTAATTCTATTCTATTGTGATTCAAGTCTTGTGTGAGTGAAGATGTGGAAAGGGCATTTTCTGCATGGATACTCTTTAATCAGTGCTTATGAGAATGAAAGCAGAACTATTGTTTATTTGAACATTTAAACTCCCTGGCAACAATCACATCAAG
Source organism: Gobiocypris rarus (assembly GCA_023029165.1). Lineage (NCBI taxonomy): Eukaryota > Metazoa > Chordata > Actinopteri > Cypriniformes > Gobionidae > Gobiocypris > Gobiocypris rarus. Next base: position 15,423,400 of record CM040923.1, read on the forward strand.
TGGACAAATAGAAGTAACTGATGCAATACGATAGACTCGATTTTTGCATTTTTACAATCTCGCAAGGATGCTGTAGAATAGATGGTTGCCAGGATGTTACTATTTGTGTGCTGATTTGTTCTTGAGGTGGTTTTTAGCATTTACAACTATAATTTAGCAGACAACTTTATCCAGATTATCTTAAAAATAAGAATAATGCAATCAGAGTCGTACAACACCAGGAAAATCTTCTGTAAGGAGGTGTTTTCAGTCATTTTTTTTGACAGTTGTAGCATGTTAGGGAGTTTGTTCTGTGATTTAGGGACAATGATTATTTCTAGGTACTGAATGCAGCAGCAGACGGCTTTGGCCAGTTGTGGTGTGGATATTGATTCATCCCATTCTCTTTTGAATCTTTTCATTCTGAATCTGTTCACCAAAAAGATTAATTTACTTATTTGTTAAATGGTTCTGTAGGTAACATCATTTCGCCGTTATGAAAGTGAACCATTCACTCAGCTTTAGTTACTTCGCAACTGAAACAAGTCTTTAGCATACTATCAATTCTGGTTCAATGACATTTAGTTTTTCCAGATCTATTAAAAATACAAAAATACATTAAAATGCACTTCGAACATGTGATTTCTGTGATGGGCAAGTTTTACATTTCTGTCCTGATATCATAATGAAGGAAAAAAAAGCATCATAAAAAGAATTAACCTTATTAGGTAGTTTGGCATAATCTTCTTTTAATGATTATTATTTCTTATAAAAAATGTATAAATATTTTAACGAAACCGCTTATTCATTTGTGTCTGCTGAATCAAATCAAAGTGATGCAACCAGCATTCAGAAACACAGAGAAATCACTGAGACCTTCATAATTGTCAGCTAGTCTTTTAAAATATTAGATACATTGACATTTTTATTACAAGGCAAGTTTAGTTCAGGTTGTAAAATGCCATGTGGTGTGATTGTCTGAACAGGATAATAATTCATGATGTTTTCCCTTAAATCAACGTTAAAAACTAAATTGTGTATGTGTACATTTATCCAAGCTGTAAGGGAAATATGTAATATTACTATTACAATTAAAAGCAATAGCACACACCTCTGCTAAACAGGTTGCATGGTTTGAGATATTTTTAATGTTTGTTGCATGAACTAGTTACACACAGAAATGTAATATTTAGTGCCGGCACCATTTTCATTTTCATCAAAATATAAAAAATCTCAACAAGATTCTTATATTACCAATTTGTCCCCTGAAGGATATCATGATATTTCATATGTGATTATTATGCAGAGTGTGAGTGTTGATTTACATTAATGTTGTATAATCCAGAAAATTGGATTAGCCACAGTGGAATGAATCCTTTCCACTCCAGGTTTAAAGTGTTAGATAACAAATCACCTGAATTTAATAACAGTTCATTTGAGCTGCCTTAGAGCGTAACACAAATGTAAATAATAAGACAGGCTATAGTTTTTATTTCACTAACTATTATTGTTGTAATTTTGAATTGCTAGTTTTATTGCCCTGTCCCTTATGGTATCCATCATCGTGATGAAGGCCAGTAAACAACTTTACTACACCATTTTATGAGGAGTTTACATGCTAGTAGTAGTGTAATAACTTGGCCTCCGCTGGGATGACACAGATAAAATTGTTTATCAGGAAGAAGGGTCTCGTAATCCCTCTCGAACAGCTCTCAAACACCGGCCTAGTTCATCCGCATCAAACACACACGCATTCAAAACACAAAGATGTCCTTTACAGACCTCTCGGAAATCACAAGAGCTTATCTATTCTCTCCTCTCACACACTAGTCATATGTCGATTTGTGTTTCGGTAACCTGAGTCACTGGTGTGAAATCAGCAAGGAATTTGTCAAGCTGAGGCGGAATCAGACGATACAGCACGATACCGCCTCAAATGTGAAACCTTAAAAAGAGCTTGTAAAGCTGGAGTAAATGTCAAGCTTGATAAAACACATTCTCTTTGATCTTTAAAAAACCCTAGCTGCAGAATTCAGATGCTCAAAGCATGCGAAACTATACCTAATGTGCGACTGCGTGGAAGTATTTACCATGTTTATTAATATTCACATGAAAATATTTTCTGTTTTAGCATCAGCATTTCTGATGGCTGAATATCTTGGGCAGGGTGTTTGAAGAGATAAAAAAAGAAGAAGATACTTCTGCCATTTAATCATCATCATGTCATGTTGAACCTGTTCTTTAGTCACAAAAGGACTTATATACACTCACTCACTCACAGCCACATTATTAGGTACGCTTGTTCAACTATACGTTAACGCAAATATCTAATCAGCCAATCACATGGTAGCAACCAAAATCGCATGCTCTTGAGTTGGTACTTTTTTTTAATAAGTAATTACTTCACTCATTCTATATAGTAGTATCAGTGTGTGTGGTATGAATGTAATATGGACATAGTACATTCGCCATGTTGTTTTTATCCCGTCACCTACCAGCGTCAGTTGCGGTAGAGTCCATCATATGTACTCTTCAGCATCTCGCCTGAAGTAGTAGGTACTTTTTGCCTACTCTTTTACGAGTACTGTGAATTTGGACATACTATTTTTCTCTTACTATACAGGTCCTTCTCAAAAAATGTGCATATTGTGATAAAAGTTCATTCTTTTCCATAATGTAATGATAAAAATTAAACTTTCATATATTTTAGATTCATTGCACACCAACTGAAATATTTCAGGTCTTTTATTGTTTTAATACTGATGATTTTGGCATACAGCTCATGAAAACCCAAAATTCCTATCTCAAAGAATTAGCATATTTCATCCGACCAATAAAAGAAAAGTGTTTTTAATACAAAAAAGCCAACCTTCAAATAATTATGTTCAGTTATGCACTCAATACTTGGTCGGGAATCCTTTTGCAGAAATGACTGCTTCAATGCGGCGTGGCATGGAGGCAATCAGCCTGTGGCACTGCTGAGGTGTTATGGAGGCCCAGGATGCTTCGATAGCGGCCTTAAGCTCATCCAGAGTGTTGGGTCTTGCGTCTCTCAACTTTCTCTTCACAATATCCCACAGATTCTCTATGGGGTTCAGGTCAGGAGAGTTGGCAGGCCAAATGAGCACAGTAATACCATGGTCAGTAAACCATTTACCAGTGGTTTTGGCTCTGTGAGCAGGTGCCAGGTCATGCTGAAAAACGAAATCTTCATCTCCATAAAGCTTTTCAGCAGATGGAAGCATGAAGTGCTCCAAAATCTCCTGATAGCTAGCTGCATTGACCCTGCCCTTGATAAAACACAGTGGACTAACACCAGCAGCTGACATGGCACCCCAGACCATCACTGACTATGGGTACTTGACACTGGACTTCAGGCATTTGGGCATTTCCTTCTCCCCAGTCTTCCTCCAGACTCTGGCACCTTGATTTCCGAATGACATGCAAAATTTGAGCGACAGTCCAGTGCTGCTTCTCTGTAGCCCAGGTCTGGACAGCAGTCAGGTCAGCAGTCTTACCCATGATTGCGGTTTTGAGTAATGAACCAGGCTGTGAGTTTTTAAAAGCCTCAGAAATCTTTTGCAGGTGTTTAGAGTTAATTAGTTGATTCAGATGATTAGGTTCATAGCTCGTTTAGAGAACCTTTTCATGATATGCTAATTTTTTGAGATAGGAATTTTGGGTTTTCATGAGCTGTATGCCAAAATCATCAGTATTAAAACAATAAAAGACCTGAAATATTTCAGTTGGTGTGCAATGAATTTAAAATATATGAAAGTTTAATTTTTATCATTACATTATGGAAAATAATGAACTTTTATCACAATATGCTAATGTTTTGAGAAGGACCTGTAGTAGGGAAGCATGTGATTTCGGATGTAGCCTAGCCATGGTCAAGAAGATCTGCTGAAGTTTACTACAGCTAATCTGACTTACTTTTCGGATTCAACTGACTTTAAGTTATGGCCAGTCTTTGAAAAACAAAAAAACAGATGACTAAAGATGCAGACGAGGACGTTTTGGTATTGGTTCAGTAATAGACCATAACCGATTATAATGTACTGATTCTTTTCTGACGTCATTTGTCACGTACATGCTTTGTCGCGATATATACAATAGCAGAGGGAGGCGAGACGCAAGTGAGAGTAATTCAAAATGCTCCAACTACTTTAAAAGCTGCGGTTAGCGCTGTGATATAACATGTCATATAGCCTATAATGCGTGACCAGATGCATTTAGACTTTAGTTTTGACTGTAAGGTGGCCCAGACCACCTCTTAAAGTGGCTTTTAGTATTAACTTTTCTGTATTTAATCTAAATGCTCCTGTTGTCTTCTTTGCCCATACTTGAGTTTTGTTTGATGTTTGATACATTTAAGAAGCTTGTTTTCTTTGAGCAGGTCAAATTAAAGGTTCAGTTCATATTTCTGACTGCTTGTATTTATTGACAAAATTGAATACATGAGGATGCGGTGCATCGTCAATGCATCGTGATATCGAATTGAACCGAATCGATGACATGATAATCGTAATCAAACCGAATCGCGAACAGTGTAGGTTCACACCCTCAATAACTTGTAAGACTAGTCCAGGGGTAGGCAAGATCGATCCTAGAGAGCCACTGTCCTGCAGAGTTTAGATCCAACCCTAATCAAACACACCTGAACCAGCTAATCTCAATGTCTCCAGGATTACTAAAGCTACAGGCAGGTGAGGAATTTTCAGGGTTGGAATCAAACTCTGCAGGACAGCGGCTCTCCATAAACCGAACTTGCCCACCCCTGGACTATTCTAAGTAGTTGCAACCGGAAATGGGAAGAAAGGTGGTTTCAAGAGACTGTGGACGTGGTATGTTTGTTGGTACCAGACGGGCTGGTCTGTGTATTTGAGAAAGTGCTGATCTACTGTGATTTTCACACACAACCATGTCTAGGGTTTAAAGAGAATGGTTAGAAAAAGAGAAAATATCCATTGAGAAACAGATCTGTGGACGAAAATCCCTTGTTGATGGCAGAGGTCAGAAGAGAATGACCAGACTGATTAGAGCTGGTAGAAAGGCAACGTTAACTCATATTAGCACTCGTTACAACCGAGGTCTGCATAAGAACATCTCCGAACGCACAAAACGTCAAATCTTGAAGCAGATGGGCTTCAGCAGCAGAAGACCTCTCCGGGTGCTACTCAGTATAAGAACAGAAAAATGAGGCTGCAATTCACACAGAACACCAAAATAGTGAAATTCATAGTTTTCACATGACGTCACACCATTATAGGAACGCCCACCTGGAGGGCAAAACAAGGCTTTCCTCTATTGACCACCAGTCATTTTTACCAGGTTTGTGTAAGTACTAATGTAATAAGACAGTGATATTAAAAGACCAAATTCAGTATACACCTAATTGATGATGCATACTTTGTACAGGCAAGCAGATGAACACAGAATATTAATGCAACACGAGTTTCCTCGTAAAACTTTTTTTTCTTTCAGTCGAAACCCATTTTAAAAACGTGTTGTGTTCATATTCTGGCCTCATCTGCTCGCCTGTATATAGACTAGAGTGCATCATTAAAAAAGTGTAAACTGAATTTGATCTTTTAACATCACTGTTTTTGTATATTAAGGCACTTTAAGGATGGGCTGCGCCGATTAAGCATCTTAGCCTGCGGTCAGTTCACCCTCTGCCTTTGCTGCATATGATCAGCCCTAACGGTTTTTCTACATCTGTGTTTAAAATTAAATGGTGCAATACAACTCGATTTAAAATAAAACCCAGATCAACACTGCATTAAGCTTAGTTATTGGTGCAACTTACCCTAAGTGTTGGTCACGTTAAGCGTTTTAGAACGTTCCGCTGTCAAGGGATTGAAATACTGCAGCAGGTGCTGTGTATGGATCACAAGTGCCCAAAACTTGCTTTGTGTTCACATATTTTTGTTTTTAAGATGGAAAATTGACAGGCTGTGCTTCAGTTCTACGTCTGTTTTGCCCTCCAGGGCTCCGAGACAGTCACGTGACTGAAAACTATGAATAGAAGATTGGAAAAAAACGTTGCCTGGTCTGATTAGTCTTGATTTCTGCTTCGACATTCAGATAGGGTCAGAATTTGGCATAAACAACATGAAAGCATGGATCCGTCCTGTCGTGGATCAACAGGTTTAGGCTGGTGGTGTAATGGTGTGAGGACTATTTTCTTGGCTCACTTTGAGCCCTTTAGTACCAACTGAGAATTGTTTAAGTGACACAGCCTTCCTGAGTATTGTTGCTGACCATGTCCATCTCTTTATGACCACAGTGTCCCATCTTGGATAAGACGCCACGTCACAAAGCTCAAATCAAACTGGTTTCTTGAACATGACAATGAGTACAAGGTACTCCAATGGCTTCCACAGTCACTAGACCTCAATCCAGACTCTAAAGCACCTTTGGGATGTAGTGCAATGGGAGATTTGCATCATGGATGTCCAGCCAAATAATCTGCTGCAACTCTTTGATGCTATCATGTCAATATGGACCAAAATCTTTGAGGAATGTTTCCAGCACATTGTTGAACCACAAATAATTAAGGCAGTTCTCAAGGCAAAAGAGTGTCCAACCTGATACTAGCAAGGTACCTAAAAAAGTTGCATTTATTTGATCAAAAATACAGTAAAACTTTTAATATTTTGAAATATTATTACAATTTAAAATAACTTTTATTTTTGATTATATTTTAATATGTCATTTATTCCTGCGATGGCTAAACTGAATTTTCAGCATAATTTCTTCATTGTTTAGTGTCACATGACCCGTCAGAAATCATTCTAATATGCTGATTTGCTGCTCAAGAAACATTTTCTTCTTATTAAAGACACCACTTATTATTTTTAGTATTGAATACATTTGTGCTGCTTAATATTTTTTGTGGAAATATATATATTTATTTATTTACAAAATATATATACCGAAGTAATATAAAAAGGTGAAGCTATTTACATCAAGTTACTACCTAAGATATTATTCTCCCTACAAGAGGGAATTACTACAGTATGTGTAAAGATGTAATGTGAACTATTTATTTCAGGTGACTCAAGAGAGAAGTACACCATAGTGTTGTTGATGCAGTGCACCTCAGTGACAGCTCTCTCTCTCTCTCTCTAAGGAGTTCATCCCTTGCCGCAAGAGTTCATGTCATCACATCCATGAACACTGGGTTCCTACAGGGAACATTTGAAGTCAACATGAAATGGCTTTCACAACCCATTTTACTTCCTTAATTCCCATTTTACTTACTTAATGTGATGTTTGCGCAATGGGATATTAATAGCTATTAAAAAGCTATTAGACTATTGGTTAACATTATCCAAAATCCTGCTTGATTAGTTTACCTCAGCCAATTTTCACTGCACAAATATACAGAGTTCCCCGCAGTTAACCATTCTCCTACATTGCTTCTTTTCTTTGTTTTAAAGATCAGATTTAATAATGATCTTTTTCGGGTCCTAATTAGGAGACAACGAACGCATGAACTGTTGTGCTTATTTGTCAAGCAGTAAAAATGCCCCTTTCCACACCCAAAACTAGGCATTTGTGGATGAAGGTCTGAAACAAGGACTGGTTATCCTGAGAAGTTGTCCTGCTCCACTTCACAGACGATGAGTGGAAGGAGAATTTTAGAATGACATGACAGTCATTTATGATACTTCATGCAACAACAGCTCGTTCCAAGCAATGTCATTATGCTATTTCTTCAACACTGCGCATGCGCAGTACTTTCCAGTTTTGGTTTTTAATCCGATCAAGTGTTTACAACAAACCAACCCTTTACAATCCAAATAAAATGTTCATCTGCAGATTTGGCCTATTCATTTCAATTTCCATAGTTACATGTTTTTTATTCTAACTGTGCTACTAGTCCGATTACAATCGGATTATTAGAGTCCATGTAAACGCAGTGTTTACACTCGTTGAGAAATCTACTTGCGATTGGCTTACTTATAGTTGTCTTGGCACATTAAACTAGTAAAGGAGAAAGTATTTTAAACATGACTGAAATACCCAGGTTTATGTGTAGTTGCTTATTGAGGCTGAGCTCTCTGTTATGAGCATGGACAGCAGTGTTTGGCTCCTCACTGGAGCAGCACCATGGACAGCGACAAGCCCGTCAGCCTAAGGTCTTCCCTGTGCGAGTGACACTACACACACTGCATCTCTACTGCGCTAACACCTGTCCATAAACAACATCTGTCAAAAAAAGGAGGGACATTCTAGCTACACTAGGTCTGTTTCCTTCTGTAGTTAGTAATTCTAAGTTAACATATTTTGCTTAATTGTTAATTTCTCTGGGGTTTTATGATCTGTGGTGTAGTGCTCCCTGGAGCCACACTTTATCAAGAGACTGTGTGCTAATACATTTCAGCAAATTACATTGTATGCAAAGTTGACAAAAACTATTAGGGCATTTTTATGCTATGGAGAACTCATCACATTTGCTTTTTTTTATTTTTTTTATTTTTATGAAGCATACAAATATCCCCCCCCCCCTACAATATGCAATTAAATGTTAAAATATATAATATTAAATATTACTTTATATTTATAAATATTACTATATATTTTTCTATTAAAGGTGTACTATGTAACTTCCCCGCTGTCCGCTAGATGGCGCTTATTCAAAACAAAGGTGTAGCTTGATGACGCCAAGTTTGAGCGCAGCATCTTGAAACATTTGATCTTCACCTCACAGCCGGTGGGGACTTGGACAGAAATCACGTTCATGGATGCAGTTATTAACGTTACTGTAGAAGCAGAGCAGGACCGAGTGTTGAAGGAGATGCGCAAGGCCGCCGGAACGATTGTCACGCACAACACAGCTCACGAGCAGCGGGACTTTTATTATGACGGTGCCATTTCTGTCATGAGTATGAGGTAGGGTAGCTCTGTTTATCATATAAGATACATTTGAGTGTGTTGAGAATTATGTTATGACGTTACTCTGCGCGTTCACTCGGCGGCTTCTGTGACACTTGTTGCACACTGCTAAGAGTAAAGTGTTTCTGCAAAATAAAAAAACGAGGAAAAAAACGGAAACGAGGGTAACGCAGATATGACGCGATTGACAGGCGACTCCCTCACACGTACCGGTTCATTGGTTAAAATAGCAATTTTCTCATGATTTTCAAATAGTTAGAAACTTTTGGGATATTATAAGAACTCAGCTAAAAAAAAAGACTCTGGCCTGGTGGTTTTTGGATATTTTACTGCAAAAATCCTACATAGTGCACCTTTAAAGGCTCACTATGTAAGATTTATGGATTAAAATATCCAAAAACCACTAGAACAGTGACTTGTGTACTTACATTATCCCAAATGTTTCCAAGAATGCTTAAATCCAGAGAAATAAGCCTTTTTTTTAAACCAGGACACTGACCCTCGATTATTTTGTAGAAACCAATGTAGAAACACCAAAGATGCTTCAATAAATTATATGTTTTATTAGACAAGTGAAAAACAGTTTGGAACATTTATAAAACTTTTTTTTTTTTAAGGTACAGTAATACAGAATTTTCTCCATGATTCCGCGTTCAATCGCGGTGTCATCGAGCTACGCCTTTGTTTTGAATAGACGACCTCTAGCGGCGAAAAACTACATAGTGTGCCTTTAATTTTCCCATACTCATTGCAAATGCGTAGATGCCAGTTGTTGGTCTCAGCTGTGGATTTTAGTCACACAAACCACTGAACAATCTTCCAAAGGGATTTTTGGGTTGTATACGAATATTTTCCGAAGGGATGTACAATATACAAATTTCAATATATGATATACAATTAAGCCATGAATTTATGTGGGCCCATAATGGCATTTAAATTGCCACCTGTTAAACTCTATCAGCATATACTTTTATGTATTACATAAGTCATATCTTTGTCAGCCATTAGAGAGGGACTTAAAAATAGTTTATAAAATGTATAAAAAACAACAAATATAGATGTTTATCCATGTTAACTTTTGAGCTTCAGCTATCCGTGGCATGAACAAGGATCTGCATACAGTACAGAATGATTAAGAGTTGCATGTCGTTCGTTTGGCAATGCATATGTTAGTTTAATTAATCCGTCAGTTGATATTTTGTGAACAGAGGGAAACAGATTTTTCACTGTTTTGTACATTGTGACAGACTTAAAAGTTGAAGTGTATGTTTGTTAACTGTTTTTTAAAGGGTTCAGAATAAAGTGTAATAAAATCTCTCAAAATTTCGTTCTGTGGTTTTCGGGTTTTGTCCGACAGTATTTGGTGAAAACACGCAGTGAATATGCACTTTTGCAGTGTTTTTGCATAGGTGCTTTATGTTTAATAGTCTCTTTTTTTCTTTTTTTTTTTTGAGTTTTGCCCTGGTGGATTCTGGTAACCTAATTAAGACGACGTTTCCTAAATGTTTTAACTGTTCCTGAATGCTATAAGTCTAAAAAATAAAATACACACAACATTTAGCTTACGTAAACATGGAAACGAATGGAGATCCTAGTATTTGTTGGAAAGCTGCAACTTTAAGACAGAAGCGAACTCCCCCTCTTTTCTTGAACAATGGTCTCTACCAACCACCGCTGCTATCGCTGCTGAATCCTTAACGTGCCATTTTATTACTAATGGGCATATCTGGAAATCAAAATGTCATCGATATACGGGACAGTATCGCGTTTCTGAGGATGCCAGCGGTGGATATTCATGCGGGTTTCTCCGGACCAGTGCTGATTTTGGCCAGTGAAGCTTCCTTGTAGTGAATCGGATGATTGGAGCAGCTGTGCGCTCGCGCTTAGATTGCAGCTGTCATTGATATTGCATAGTGAACAGTGAGTATAAGACAGCATGCACAATACAGTGCAACAGTCATTGTGTTTGACTTATGTGTAAATGCAATATTCTTCGTGCACCATTCTCAAGGTGATTTGGAAATGCTCGTTTAGTGAAAGGAAACTTCCAACAGATGTGAGAGGTATTGCTGTAGTAACAGAGATCAATGATGAATGAATGAATGAATGCATGCATGAATTAATGAATGAATGCAAGTATGTTCTGTGGAACTGATGATAATCTTTCATATCTCATACATGGAAAAGGTGTATAGATCAATGGAAGACACTGACAGAGAGATAGAAAAGAGAGAGGAGGGAGGGAGAGATAGAGGCAAAGACAGGCATGATGTAATGCGCTTGAGACAATGGTTGAGGATTCTCTCCAATTAGAGTCACAGCAGCGGAAAAGGCTGTTTTGAAAGAGATGAGATCACTATAACATGCCGGCTTGCTAGGTGTACTGGGAATGTCATGGGAATTGTTCCTGCATATCCCACTTGCCTGTGGTCCGGCTGTAATGGACCTTATTCACATGTGCTACTGGACTGAGTGAATGTGAACGTGATGCTCTAATGTACACATAATTGGCTGTACAGTCAAACACAGAATGTTTGAATTATTACAGCATGAAGCTTTTATTGCAGTTTGGATAATTAATCAACACATTTATTTGTCATATTACCAGCAATTCATTTCAGTGCTATTATCAATTTTTTACTGGCCATGCTCTTCTAATACTCTGTTCAGTGCATTTTTTAAAAGTATAAACTATTTTGTAGTAATATTCCTTTAAGTTCAAGGCCAAAAATATGATGTATATGGATACATACAGCACTTTCTGCTGTATAAGTCGCACGGGTATATTTGTGGCAAAAGCCAACAATACATTGTATGAGTCAAAACAATAAATTTTTCTTTTATGCCAATAATCATTAAAAATTATGTTCCATGAAGATATTTTGTAAATTTCCTACCGTAAATATATATAAAATGTATTATTAGTAGTAATAAGCGTAGCTAAGGACTTAATTTGGACAACTTTAAAGGCAATTTTTGCAATATGTAGATTTTTTTGCACCCTTAGATTCCAGAAGTTCAAATAGTTGTATTTCAGCCAAATATTGTCCTATCCTAACAAACCATACATCAATGGAAAGCGTATTTATTTAAAAAAATCACCCTTTTGACTGGTCCAGGGTCACATTTTTTCTACTTAGCGGACACTAAACATTTAAAGTGGAAGTAACTGGGTAGTATAGATGGAGAATCATGATGGAAACACCTCTGTGTTTCTTGCCTCTAATGGTCTGAACTGCAGACAGACAGGCTGAGAATAGGATGGCCTCCGTGTCCCACTGACCCTGTTGGTTGTGCTGGTGTGTAAATTCTACCTCAGCCATTTTTGCTGTATTTTATCAAATGTACAGCTGGTTTGTATGACCTTGGCAGGGGGTGTGTGGTGGAAAGGATATTTTTCACACCACTGAATAATGTGTGTGGGTTGATTTTAGGTTATATCATTGAGAGTCCAGTCTGAGACTTCCATTGAAAATCAGGGATATGAAATGTAATTTAAATCTCAAAATAGACAAAAACTTGTAAATATCATATAATATTAAAACCAAATATTTAATATAATGGCATACAATAAATGAGAAACGTTTTCTAGTCTGAAAACATTGTTGAAAATCAAGGCTTTAAAATCTAATTTAAATCTCTATAAACAAAAAAAAAACATTTAAATATAATATGAAGATGAAAAATATTTAAATCTAGTTTATTTATACTTAATATATTATAAATAAACTTATGACAAAATAAATAAAAAATGTTTAAAATTAAAATGACAAGTCAAATTAAGGGAAATTTTGCATATTGACCATGTGAACGAACTTGCATGGTGTCATTAAAGTTACAAGCACAAACCATACTGACATTTAAACAATTCATGTACATTTTCTCAAAAATGTAATTTCATTTAAATGATATGCTGTTAATATAAGGACAGCATTTTCATTAAATGAATACAATCAAAATAGCAGCATTTTCACTAGTCTTTCAGACCCCACTGTATATCAAATGCAACATTATATCGGTCATTTGTGTGTTATATGCGCTTCTTTGCCTGTCTTGTATCACCACAAAAATCCACAGATTTCATTGAACTCCCTCACCTCAGCCCTCCCTTTCCTCTCATTCTGTACCTCTCTTTCTCTCTCCCTCCCCCCACAGCCATCCATTCATTCAGACAGTGTGTGTGGAATATGATCTCTCTTGTTGTCATCATTGGGGCTTTTACTCTGGGCATTGCCTTGCACTCCACTCAATACTCTGATTGAAATGTGGGTTTAAAATACAGTGCAGAACACTCTCGCTCCAAATGTGCCATTGAGAGGTCTTGGGTTTGTGCCCATCTGCATTGCATTTCAGTGCAGGATGCCAAATATCCTCTAAATATTCTGTGCCCTTGACCTTTTGTTAAAATGTGAGCTGTGATGTATTAACAGTCAATAATACACATTCCTTTGTTCATTTATTCAGTTCAACCCACATGCTTGGACCTCTACTGTTTACAAACCCCCTATTTGTAACTTGGTACAGTCCATTATTGGATTATTTGACTTTGTTTGCTCATTAACTAATCATGAAGGGCTTGATCAGCAAAATATATTATGGCAAAAATCTGCGGAATGGTTTTAAACACCTTTTATTTAACGTTTTTCGCTACCAAAATGTGGTGTAATTCCAATGAGGTCCCACTAGATCCCTTGAGCAATGTAAAAACAGATTTACCACTGTCCTGTTTGGATTGATAGTAAAATATCATAAAGCAGTCGATGTTCAAAAGGGATTCCGTTGTTCTTTATGTTCATTGAATACCAATATGTATCTCGTAGGCAGAACCCTAACTCTGAATCATTCCATGCAGTTAAAGTTTTGAAGTCTTGCCAGCCTCGCTGCTGATGTCTGATGTTAGTGGCTGTTTGATGTTATGAAATATAGATAGAGTCTTCTTCTCTTAAGATGCTGTAATGGCTTTTCTCTTCCCCTCTTCTAATCCTGCTGCGTCATTCTTTCTTTCTCCCTTCCTTCCGTTCTTACTTTCCTTTCTTCCTGATGCTTCCGGTAACACTTTATTTTGGTGGTCCACTTTAGACATGTTGACTATAAGTAAAAAATGCACATGTCAACTAACTCTCATTAGAGTATTAGTTGACTGTTTGCTTAATTTCCACTATCACTTTATTTTGATGCTCCCCAACAGACATTCTACTAAAGACTTTGCAAGTACAGTGGTGTCCAAATTGATTATAACACCTGAAAGATCTGGAAATATTTAGCTTTCCCATGCTCGCTAAAGGGGCATAAATGGCAGCTCTCGGTTTCATTTGTAAATAGTCATACAAACCACTCAACAATGTTCCCCAAAATGTTGTTGTTTTCAATTTGTTTGGTGGTTCTGCATAGTTTTATTCATACTTTTTCTTTAGTTTCAAATCAAAACATAAATCAAGACATATATAAAACAGTAAAATGAACTCAACTACAGTATCTCACAGGAAACAGAACATGTGAGCTCCAGTACCTTCACACTCATTGGTAGTCACCTACGCAATAATAGTCAATACGCAATTGCATAAAGTTTTTTTTTTTTTTTTAAATTTTGTTGTATCACATGCAGTTGCATCTGTGTCAAACAATTGATTCCAGCTGTTTTTAAAGGATAGTCGTTTGTAATTCTTGATTAAACAAAACCCCATAAATGTGTTTAACGTGTGTCATTTAACGTGCATAGACAGGTATAGGCTAAGCTTGCAAGCTAATCGGCGATATACTAAGCTGCTAGGCTGAGAGGATAACTTTCAAAATGTCAGCTAACTGAAAGAAAAACAATTATTAATTTTATGAGCAGTTGCAAACATGATAGGTGGGCATTATGTAACTGACAGTACAATTAGCCAATCACAGTGACATGGAGGCTCCTCGTTATCTCATGTGACCTTTTGCCGGTATCTTGCCATTTTCTCCCATCACATTCATGACATGCTTAAGGAAGAACTTTTTTTAGTATTCTATTCTATTCTATTCTATTCTATTCTATTCTATTCTATTCTATATACAAAGTCTCATTGAGCCAACAACTACTTTACGCTTTATGCTGAGATGTTAGCTGACTAAAAACAAACAAGAGATGGTTCATTTAATCTTTTATATCAAACAAAAAGAATAAAAATGAAAGAAAATGTTTCTAATTATAGCTCAGACTATAAATAGTTGATAATATATGTGTCATATATGATTACGTGTGGATGCCACACAGAGCCTTTGTCAGTATACATAAGTTCTTCAGGAAACTCTCTACTTGCTCATGGCTGTGCTCACTGGTCATGTGTAATAGTGACGTTAGAGGTTTGTAAGCTGGCACATCCAGACTGCTGTGAGTCTGTGCTGAGCGCTGCAGCAGGTGTCTGTCTCTGACGTCACTCTCTGAGTGTTGTGTGAAAATAAATCTAGGTCTTTTTCCCCCCATTGTAGCCCGATATACAGGATGTGTGTGAGTGTTTGTGCAGTGATTGAGAGGGAGTCCCAGACTCTGTCCCACATGAATAATTTATTGATTGGCATATGGCATTGAGACGTCGCTTCGATTCCAGTTCCTTTGTCTCTCTTCACTCACGTCTCTCTGTTATATCTGGATATTCCTGCAGTACTCTTGAAACATCAGGAAAAAGCTTTGGTTTTTATTTTTCCCTTGCTTATAGTGATTCCAGTGCACTTTCATCTCAATTCAGCAACCATCTGGTGTACACTCATTTATTTTTTATTGAAAATTGTTTTTCTGACCAGAAGGCTCTATGGGCCAAGGGTAAAGAGTGGTGGAGATTGTTTTGTATTGATCAACTATCAATTTCCCAATAAATACCTCGAGAACTGTCGCCAATGTAGACTGCGACAGAAATGAGAAGACGCTTCCAGAGGTCTCATTTGTTGATTATTTTAAGTACTTCGGTTCTTTTCAATTTGCATGTGACAGAAAGTGTTGATCTGCGAATAGATGAGTTGTTAACTTTGTAATTAGTCTGTCCATTGCCACAAGTTTAACCAACTGCACCATTTTCTGAGTAGTTGCGAACATGATAGATAGACATTATGTAATTGACAGGATAATAAGACAATGGTCTTTTTGAGAATGAAGAGTTTTGCCGTATGGAATGAATGTCGTGGGCATGTGTGAAAAATCATGTGATATACGAATTTATCACAGGTATCTAGGGATGTGAGTTTCAATCCGACCGGCCTCCGTTAACCTTGTCTGACAGCTGCTTAATCGTCATTGGTCAAAGGCGGCGGCCTTGTTTTTCGAGATACGCAAATGTCCTTGTAGACAATCGCGGCCCCTTGGACAAAGACACCGCATGCCATTTTATAGGTGAATTGGACTGACTGTTGTGTAGCTATAGCTGTAGTTTTTGTGTGTGTGTTTTTTTTTTCTTCCATTTTATAATGCTTCTAAGTGGCCAGTGGCCGCATTCTTTTTCTCACGACCACAGACTGAGCCCATAGTAGATGTACCAAGTTTGGTGAAATTAAAAGAGGGATAGCCATTTAGTATTCTTCGAATGATTTGGCGTCCCGTCATGAACGTGATTTGACTTCACGCCCCAATATTTATTGAAAATCAGACTCCTCTGAATCTTTCTACACTGGTTTGGTTCCGATTGGGCAAAGAACCTAGGACTAGTTCATAAAAAGTAGCTTTTTCAAAAAAATGTAAATACCTGCAAATATTTGAGCCAGGGATTCCAGTGATATAGACACTTGAGCTTGCGATTCTTTGGACCATCAGGCCGATTCTGGTGAGCCTTGGTGACATTGTAGACGAGGGGGCTACTAACATCCCTCAAAGTTTTAAATCTCCACGACTTAAGGTTTGGTCTGCCTGATCACCAGGAGAATGCTGATCCTTGGAAATTCTAACAATTACTATATAGGGCTTCAGCGTTATTAGAAATAATTAATTAGAAATAGCAACTAACTGAAACAAGTAAGTTGAAATCGAAAAAGTTACTAAAACTATTATTAAATACTGTAATAGTAATAAATAACACTATTATATTTATATTAAATACATTTACTATCATATTTATTTGTGCAACTGAATCTTTTAATTGTAATTCTTAAATAAGTAGCTTGTTGGAACAATGGCATTTGAGTTGTTCTTATTTGTGTCAATGCAAACATTACATAAAATAATATCTTATTTTATTTGTATGTAGCAGCCAACTTAGGTCAGTTCTTAAGCTTGCTACAATCATCTGTTATCTAAGTGACATTTGTCAAGCATTTTGATACCCAGCGGTGGTTTATGAGAAACTTTCGACGTGGTCTAACTCGTGACAGACCTTTGCACAATAATTGGTCTTTTGAATTGTCTCTTTATCTACAGCAGCAGGAAAAAAACTCCCACTATTCCAGGAAGCTTCAGGGCTCTCCATTGCATGCTTGGTTGGAGACAGGAGAGCTGGCCACAGCCCAGAATGTTTGTGGGTCTAAAGTTAGCAGTTAGTGGCTAGCTGGGAGATGGTGGGACACTGGCTAACAGCCTGTTCGCATAGTGTCTGCAGGGCCCATTGCCAGTGAGAGTCAGCTTATAGGATGAACATGTAGGCCTACCATCTGCAAACATGAAAACTATGTCTTCTGTAAATAATGCAGTGAAATGGACTACATATATGAACTTTTTGTATGTTTATTTGTATAAAGATGGAAAATCCCTCAATTTAAATAAGGGACTGTTTGAAAACAGTGATTCATTTTGCAGCTCCTTTTAAAACAAATGTATGGCTTAATCACACTTCCACATGAAAACCAAATCACATTAAAGAGCATTCGAATTAGACGAGGTTATACATCCTATAAAATATTAATTACGAGTAAAAACTGTACAAATTAAACAATATGTTTACATTGTTTCCATGCACTTACTTCACTTTCTAACACAATCATCAAGTATTAGAATAACAGTTGTTCAAATATAGGAATATTTCTAGCCCAAAGTCGATTATTCAAAAATGATCTTAAGCGCGTCACATCCTCTGGGTTTGAGTGCAATGATTGGAAAGCATTATTGTAGACATGATCGGAGATGAATCATAGTAAATATCCTGCAACAATAAAAAACAATAGCATTAAAAAATTCTGATTATTCTTCCGGCAGTAACATTGAGCAGCGTACATGACTCTGACAACACCGGAAATACTGACAAATTGCCTCGCTCACATAATGTTGCACATTACACATATGGTAGGGTAACGTGTAAGGCTTAATAAAACCTTTGAAATATTGATGTTTTTTGTCAAGTTCAGCTAAGTACAGTTTTGTAGTCAAAATTGGCGACCGTCCATTGACAATAATGCAGCAGGAAATTATATTATGCTATATGACGTCACAAGGACTGTGAGAAAGGCATATTATATTACCGTATTTACCAGAAGTCACACTTGAAAAATAATCTGAATCGTGCTGAGACTTATTTCCGAAGCGACTCATATAATGCTATTAACATCAAGCACACAAAAAAAGAGTACTTCCACATGCAAAAACAAAAGTCTGTGTCCATTCGAGCATGAATTACATTATTTCTGAAGGTAATAATAAAATGCAACTTGTACAAACGATCAAACGGTGTCCCATCCAAAACGTTTGTGTTTACATAATGTATGTGTATGTACTCTGTATAATTATTATATATATTTGAATACACTTTTTACTTCACAATTTGAATTACACACACAAATATGTAAATACAAAATTTTACTTAGAATGCGATTAATTACGATTAATCGTTTGACAGCACTAATTATATTATATTAATTATATGATATATTATATTAATTATATTGTTGTTTAAATAGGTACTGAATAATTAAAACAAAATCAAATCCAAATTATTAATATATACTGTAATAGTGAATAAATAATACTAAAATAATGTAAAAAATTCATATATTTTTTAAATAATATTTATTTTGCTTTATTTATTATCCTTGAGAAAATTACTTCTGTAAATGGCACCCACATCTTTTCATTATTATTTATTCGTACTAATCGTGAAAATGTGGTAATGGTGTAATATATAAGCCACCTGAGATAAATGGCACAGGTGGTGGTTGTGGTCTGTACCAGGTCCCGATGCTGCGGGAGACCGTACAACACACAGCTGTAGAGCACCCTGTTACATAAGCAATAGAGGAAATGATGCATTCTGGCCTATAGCATGAATTCCAGAGTGCAGGGAGCTCAACCTCCCATGACATTGCCGCTTTAACTTTAATACTTTACAGCAATATGCGGACAGATTCATTTTGTACATAATTAATATTAACAGGGCCCGAGATGCCCCGATGTCAATGAAGTGAGCTGGCATATGTTTGTGTCTCGGGTGAATCGAAAATGCACCGATACACTTGCCAAGACTTTTTCTTTCTCTGTTGATCTGTTCTTTCTCCACTCACTCTGTTGTAAACACACAAACACATCTCGTCCTTGCCAGGAGATTCCTCCACCCGCTCTGCCTGTGTTGTATCATCACAGCCCAGGCGTGGAGCTCTGTTGCCCCGCATGTTTTTAACGCTTCTCTCCCCTGCAGCCACCATCCGTCACAATCCTGACAGCTTTGAGTCTAACAGGAGCAGACACACATCACCACTATGTACATACAGTCTACATGCTGTCTACTCGCAGATGCTCCGGGCAGTTAAACGCTTTTACAGATAGACACAGAGGGCCTGACAGAAATGTTTATCTGTGGATGTTTTTTTTTACACGCAACGTATATTGCATGAGTCTCTTGAGTCTCTAATGCTTACCAAGGCAGCATTTATTTGATAAAAAAATACAGTAAAACAGTAATATTGTGAAATATTAATATTGAGAAATATTTCAAAATGTAATTTATTCCTGTGATGGTAAAGCTGTATTTTCAGCATCATTACTCCAGTCTCAAGTCACATGATCCTTCAGAAATAATTCTAATATGATGATTTGTTGCTCAAGAAACATTTATTATAATTAACAGTGTTGAAAACAGTTGTGATGGAGATATTTTCTCAGTTTAATGCACCCTTGCTGAATAAAAGTATTTTTTTTACTGACCCCAAACTTTTGACCAATAATGTGTGTGCGTATGTATGTATGTTTATATATGTATATGTATATGTATGTGTATATATATATATATATATATGTATGTATATATGTATGTATGTATGTATGTATATATGTATGTGTGCGTGTATAATATGTTAACATAAACCTAAATTATGTATTATTTTTATTTACATAATTTTGATGAGTGCATTTTCATGTGCAAGTTTTTGTTCATATATTTCTTCTACATATTATTCTTTTTAAGATTCATATTAGTTTTTTCTAAAGCCGAACCCTGACGTCCTAGACAAGATAAAAAATACTGTACCACAGTACAACAAATTCAACTGACAATTTGTAGAACCAAGTCATGTCAAAGTCGTCAAATTATTTTATATGGCACTTTTCATAATACACATTGACTCAAAGCATCTTTACAGATATCTCCATGCCTATTCTAAGCATCCGTCTTCTTTCAGCAGGTAAAGATGATGTGCGAAGTGATGCCCACTATCAGCGAGGACACTGCGCTGAGCCAGCGTGGCTCCCAGAGTGGCGCCTCCGACCCTGACTCCCACTTCGAGCAGTTGATGGTGAACATGCTGGACGAGAGAGACCGTCTGTTGGACACCCTGAGAGAGACACAAGAAAGCCTGGCCCTCGCCCAGCAGCACCTGGAGGACGTCATCTATGACCGGGATTCACTGCAGCGACAGCTCAGCTCCGCACTGCCACAGGTATGACCACTTCACCTACGCTATGCTGTTGATAACGGAACTCTTGATCTCACATTAACCAGACTTTCGACTGTCAGCAGAAAGTCTGGTCCCCATATCAGCTTGTTTCTACCAAGAAGGCACGATTAAACAAAAACAACACTCATAAATGTCTTAAGCTAGACATCATATTCCGATAAGGATATCTGGGTACCAGCAGTGTCGTGTAAAGAATTGATAAATGTTGATTTCACACTCATAAGATACAGTTAGCATGTTCCTATGCTGAGCGTCTCTTTTTCCCCAGCTGAGAGACTGTAAAACATGGGCATGTCACAGCTGGCCATGTGTGATTGCAGCAGCTGAAACTGGTGATACTAAAATCTGCATCCTTCCAAACAAAGAGGACTAAAAATCACCAAGCGCGGTTTTCAGCTGCGCTACTATTGCCCAGAGACATGGGAAAAAGCGATGGCTTACGCAATCACGCCTAAAACCAGATTAGCTTGACGCTCAAAGGAAAAGTGTGTCAGTAATTCTAGTCACAAGTCCTTAAGTCTCCGTGGTCCTGGCGGAAGAGAAAAATAGGTTTTGTTGTGTGGTAGTTCTCACTTTCCCTCAGTGATACTTGTTCCTATAGTGGAGGTTTTCGCTTTGCTTACTGTACTGAGGGTGATCGGGTCTGTGTTGAGTATGAAAAAATGGTGTTGTGGGTTTGAGTGTCATTCCCTTCTAAAAGTTTGGGGTCAGAAAAGTCTTTAAGTTTTTGTAAGAAGTCTCTTATGCTCTCCAAGGCTGGTAATATTGTGGGACCCACTTTATATTAGGTGTCCTTAACTACTATGTACTAACATTTGAATTAATAATTTGATACATTGCACTTATTGTGTACATCCATGT
This sequence comes from Gobiocypris rarus, assembly GCA_023029165.1. Lineage (NCBI taxonomy): Eukaryota > Metazoa > Chordata > Actinopteri > Cypriniformes > Gobionidae > Gobiocypris > Gobiocypris rarus. The sequence goes on from CM040923.1 coordinate 15,444,976, forward strand.
TTTTACATTGTACTTACATTTTTAAAAAATACCTGCATGTAATTACATCTGTAATTCATTTCTGTAGTTACATTTGTAATTACACAGTTGACACTTCCCTTACACCTAACCCTACCCTTAAACTTACCCATCCCACAACACCTGTCCCTGACCCTACCCCTATCCCACCTCAATATCAGCAAAGGTGTTTTGCAACACAATATGAACACAGTATGTACATTGTACTTAATTTTTGATGTAAGTACATAGTAGTTAAGGCCACCTAATATAAAGTGGGGCCATATTGTGAAATATTATTACATTTTTTAAATATATGGCAAAGCTGAATTTTCATCATTACTCCAGTCTTCAGTGTCACATGATCTTTCAGAAATCATTCAATATCTTTAATGTTATTTCTTGTCAGTTTAATGTATCCTTGCTAAATAAGAGTACTCATTTTTTCAAAAGAAACTCACAGACCCCAAACTCTTTATGTAAAGTTTCTATTGTGTTTAGGCAATTTTATGATAAATGTTTAAGGGATTGTTTACCCTCCAATGGAAAGTCTGTTGTTGTTCCAAACCTTTATGACTTCATTTTTCTTATGTAAAAGTCCCCCTGTAGTCAATAATTTTATCCCTTAAAACTCATCTTTGATCACCAAAATGACATATTTACAGTACTTGTTTTTCCTGTGGAAAGAAAAAGGCATTCATGCCTTAAAATAACTTTAATGTATCACTAAACCCTAGCTTCATTTAGTATGTGGTGCATGAATATGCAAATTAGCCCAACCTCCACTCACTCACACCAGCTCAGAGATCCACTCAGTCAACTTTACTGTAGTAAACGCTGCACAATGGCAAGTGGAAATACAGCCATATATGTTTGAACCAGAAACTGATTCAGAAGAAGTGGAAGAGTGAATTACACAGGCTCGAGGCATCAGAATGGTAGCGTTAAATGTGTCACTCTTTACAACGTCGGACACATAACGGAAATTAATACGATTAGCCTTTTGCTTGACTACCTTATCAAACAGCTAATAATGTGTTACTAACGTTACACAAACCATCTTCCCGTTCGTCTTCTCAGATTCAGACAGCTGCCTACTAAAAATCACCATCCTTAGAAACTCTTTGAACGAAGAAAAGGCAGTTCATCATAACATCGTAATATTCATCATATACATAATTCACCCGCTATATTGCTAAATATAACTTTTTCATATCAACAAAAATATATACCAGGATAAGCTGACTTCTCTTGAGACTCCTCAAGCAGTAGTTAATGATTTGCTAAAGCCCGCCCGCACGTTGACTTGATAGGTTACAAGGTAGTTTGTGCTGTGAGAAACGCTGGCGATTGGTCTTTGGTTCACTGCAGTTAAAGTTTTAAGGAGAAAAAACTCAGCAATGGTGTTGACTTATGAATTCACAGATGGTTTGTTTTAAAGCATATTAAAAACACCACATAGACATATAAACAACAATAAAAACTTTTAACCCGAAAGGAGATGTGAAGAATGTTCACGTTGCTCTTTTCCATACAATGAAGGCATTCAGTGACCATGAGCTGTTCTGAAACCTTATGATATAGTTTTATGTGAGGAACAGATTCAATTTAAGACATTCAAATCGGTGTGTTGTGATCATTATTTCATTATATGGAAAATGGCAGCGTGGACGTTCTTCAAAACATCTTCTGTGTTCCACAGGAGAAATAAAATCATGCAGGTTTGGAAATATGAGGATGAGTAAATGATACAAGTACAAGAACACAAAAGGGACATGTATAGTTCATAAAAATAATAATAATAATGTGAATTACAGATATTATCATGTGTCTCATTTCTTGCTGTTTCACTATCCAGCGCTACGTGATCAATTTACAAAAAGAGTGGTGGTGAAGACTAGGTCGATAACAATGTATTGATTGTATTTGTGTCATGACGGTACTACTCAGACACACTGTTTACTGATCATGTGAAAAAATGAGATATTACTTTTCTTGATCCGAATCTTACACATGTGCAAATGACTCCATTAATTAGCATGGCAGCGCTTTATTAGCCCTTGCCACATCAACTCCACGCTAATGCTTTATGAGGCTCTTTGGCGGAATAAATCTGAAGATGTGTACCAGCAGGAAAGCTATGTTATTATGTGCTGCTGTAATTGAGAAACCGTGAACAGTGTCTGCTAATGTTTTTTAAACTGCATTGAAATGGATTTTATTTGCAGTGATTGTTTGGTGGCGTTTGTAATGGCCACTTTACACAGTCTACACTAATTGCATGATGAATGTAGGCTTTTGCTTATTCGATAAGCTAAATGTCAGGTTATTTATAGCTGTGCTCGAAGCTGATTTTTTGGTTAATTTGTTGTGTGCCTCCTTTAAACTCATTTTGTCCTCATGGAGCTAAAGCGTGGAAAGAATGTAAGGGAGAAACAATGTTAAATGGTTGAAAATTCACAGAGAGGAGGCAGTGGCCCTGCTGCATTATGATTGGCTGTTCACTTTTTGCCCGCCTATCATGTTCACAGTCTGCAGTCAATTCTGAATCAAAATGACTCTAAATGACTGAATCAGAATGACTTGAAATAATTATAATTATTTAGTGATGATGATGCTAATAATAATTATGATGATAATATATTACTACATTAAAATATGTATTCTGTATTTTAATGTGATTATAATTGTTATAATTATATTATTTAATAAATAATAATATTGATAGTAATGCATATTAAGTATTATTATTAATATTATATACATATAATAAAAATAAATAATAAACATATAGTTATAATGGCTAAGCAACAATGTGGCATGTGAAGAGTGAAGTAGCAAAAGCTGCACAAATTATATTTGTAGTCATTCAATATTGAAGCAATGTATTTTCATTTTTAGTGCTGCCAAATGGATTAATTATCACACCAGATGTGAAATATCACATCTAAAATAAATGTTTTTGTTTATATAATAAATTGTGTGTGTGTGTATATATGTATGTATGTATGTATATGTGTGTGTGTGTATAGATACATAGATAGATAGATGCAATGGGGCAAAAAAAGTATTAAGTCAGCCACCAATTGTGCAAGTTCTCCCACTTAAAAAGATGAGAGAGGCCTGTAATTGTCATCATATGTACACTTCAACTATGAGAGACAGAATGAGGGAAAACAAACTGAAAATAACATTGTCTGATTTTTAAAGAATTTATTTTCAAATTTTGGTGGAAAATACTACAAAATGGTGGGCACCTACAAAAAAGCAAGATTTCAGGCTCTCACAGACCTGTAACTTCTTCTTTAAGAGGCTCCTCTGTCCTCTACTCTTTACCTGTATTAATGGCACCTGTTTGAACTCGTTATCGGTATAAAAGACACCTGTCCACAACCTCAAACAGTCAGACTCCAAACTCCACTATACAAAGAGGTGTTACCAGACACCTGGGTCTTTCAGCATGACAATGATCCCAAACACACCGCCCGGGCAACGAAGGAGTGGCTTAGTAAGAAGCATTTCAAGGTCCTGGAGTGGCCTAGCCAGTCTCCAGATCTCAACCCCATAGAAAATCTTTGGAGGGAGTTGAAAATCTGTGTTGACCAGTGACATCCCCAAAACATCACTGCTCTAGAGGAGATCTGCATGGAGGAATGGGCCAAACTACCAGCAACAGTGTGTAAAAACCTTTTGACCTCTGACATTACCAACAAAGGTGTATAACAAAGTATTGAGATTAACTTTTGTTATTTACCAAAAACTTATTTTCCACCATAATTTGCAAATAAATTCTTTAAAAATCAGACAATGTTATTTTCTGGATTTTTTTCCCCATTCTGTCTCTCATAGTTGAAGTGTACCTATGATGAAAATAACAGGCCTCTCTCATCTTTTCAAGTGGGAGAACTTGCGCAATTGGTGGCTGACTAAATACTTTTTTGCCCCACTGTAGATAGAAACCCTTTAAACATTAGTTTGGAAATGTGTAGCAAATGTGTCATTTACATCTGAACTAAAACAAACAAAAACAAACAGAGACTTTGCTTCCTCTACACGGCATTGTTTTGAAGGTAATGTAAACAGGTTGTCTGAATCTGATCCACGGCGTTCAGACACGTGGAACGTTTCTGAAACAACTCTTTGACCTCCTTTAGTGTTTGACAACGTCTGAGGTTTGTGCTCATGGTTGAGACTGTGCATTAAATCTGGGCTCTGATGAGCAGGGAGATGAAATAGGCTGAATTATCGCTGCAGGGTGAACTCGGCTGTAGAAGAAGAGGAGGAGAGACAGGAAAGGGGGAGCAAGTAGACGGAAGGTGGAGTGATGCAGAGAGGAAGTGGCCTGGTTTCAGCCACTATTGGATCTGATATAAAGCTGTTAGCTCTTTCTTTCTGTTGCATATACACCTTAACATTCAAAACTGAGATCTTAATGGCAACCCAGGCCCCCCAAAATGCCCTGGGGGTCAGAGCTTGATTATACCACACACAGTAATGTCTTACATCCTTCTTTACAACAGCTCTCTCAACAAGCCTTTAACTGTTATGTAGAGGGCAGGACACAGGTTTTAATGCAGGGTCGCTTTTTATTGTCATCTTAATCATTGCCATTTTAACAACAACACTAAAGTTCAAGTCATTTATAGTTTGTTTTAGACCAAAGAAACAATCATTACCACTTATTGGCCCCCTCTAAGTAACTGGATGATATACTTGCTGTGCTTTAGTGTATATAAGTGTATTTAAACAATAATACAGTGGAATCTGGGCTCATATCATTATTAGAAATCACATTTTCCTTTATTTACTTTACTCATTTTTATTGGACTTTTATTTTATCAATATCCATTCCGGTATAATCCACTCCTCATAACTATTATTTTATGTTCTAATATTGTTAATGTTAATAGAACAACAACAACAAAAAGATTCATCTTCTTCTTCTTCTACTACTACTACTACTAATAATAATAATAATGGATGGATGGAGAGAGAGAGAGGGGGTGGGGTGGGGTGGGGTGGATGGATGGATGGATGGATGGATGGATGGATGGATGGATGGATGGATGGATGGATGAAGAAGATTATTATACCAGTTATGTGAGGTAATAAGATGGATGCCTAAACACCAGATGAACCATTACATAGTAGTCTATTAAGCACAGCCCATTTAATTGTAAGGGTCAGCGAAAGTCTTGAATTAACTAAATTACGATTGCTGTAGGGTAATTCTGCTGCTTGGGTTGAGCAGCTGTCTAGTTTCACCTGTTTTCATGTCCTGTGTTGCTCTTTTATTTTGTCTGGTAGACTCCTGTCCTCTGTCTGTGCGGTTGAGTTCTGCTTACTCATCAGGCACACATCAATGCCACCTTTGAGTCTGGGTCAGCAAGTTTAAGAGAAGGAGAGAAAGAAAGGATCATGAGTCCACACTGGAACACCCATTGGAACACCCATTGGAACCCTTTAGTATCCTGTAAAACAAACAAAATAAAACAATTTGTTCAATTGTTCGTTCATTCGTTCAACTTCACTAGATTACCCTCCAGCTACTCTCATAATGCTGCACCATCCTCTGTAACTGTCAGTGGGAGCAGCTTTTCCTTAAAGTGACCGTATTGGCCTGAATGCATAATGTTGATGCTACCTTTTGATATTTTCCTTGTGCTGAAATATCAGGTGATGGGTTGAATTCAAATTTGTTGAAATTGATTGAATTAAATTGTTCTGAATTAATTAATTCGCAAAAAAAGACAAATGTAGGGCAAGTTTTCTCTTACAGTAATTCCATTAAAGAAATATTTTGTATTATCTGAATCAACTAATTAACTCTAAACACCTGCAAAAGATTCCTGAGGCTTTTAAAAACTCCCAGCCTGGTTCATTACTCAAAACCGCAATCATGGGTAAGACTGACCTGACTGCTGTCCAGAAGGCCATCATTGACACCCTCAAGCGAGAGGGTAAGACACAGAAAGACATTTCTGAACGAATAGGCTGTTCCCAGAGTGCTGTATCAAGGCACCTCAGTGGGAAGTCTGTGGGAAGGAAAAGGTGTGGCAAAAACGCTGCACAACGAGAAGAGGTGACCGGACCCTGAGGAAGATTGTGGAGAAGGACCGATTCCAGACCTTGGGGACCTGCGGAAGCAGTGGACTGAGTCTGGAGTAAACATCCAGAGCCACCGTGCACAGGCGTGTGCAGGAAATGGGCTACAGGTGCCGCATTCCCAGGTCAAGCCACTTTTGAACCAGAAACAGCGGCAGAAGCGCCTGACCTGGGCTACGGAGAAGCAGCACTGGACTGTTGCTCAGTGGTCCAAAGTACTTTTTCGGATGAAAGCAAATTTTGCATGTCATTCGAAATCAAGGTGCCAGAGTCTGGAGGAACACTGGGGAGAAGGAAATGCCAAAATGCCTGAAGTCCAGTGTCAATACCCGCAGTCAGTGATGGTCTGGGGTGCCATGTCAGCTGCTGGTGTTGGTCCACTGTGTTTTATCAAGGGCAGGGTCAATGCAGCTAGCTATCAGTAGATTTTGGAGCACTTCATGCTTCCACCTGCTGAAAAGCTTTATGGAGATGAAGATTTCGTTTTTCAGCACGACCTGGCACCTGCTCACAGTGCCAAAACCACTGGTAAATGGTTTACTGACCATGGTATAACTGTGCTCATTTGGACTGCCAACTCTCCTGACCTGAACCCCATAGAGAATCTGTGGGATATTGTGAAGAGAAAGTTGAGAGACGCAAGACCCAACACTCTGGATGAGCTTAAGGCCGCTATCGAAGCATCCTGGGCCTCCATAACACCTCAGCAATGCCACAGGCTGATTGCCTCCATGCCACGCCGCATTGAAGCAGTCATTTCTGCAAAAGGATTCCCAAACAAGTATTGAGTGCATAACTGAACATAATTATTTGAAGGTTGACTTTTTTTGTATTAAAAACACTTTTCTTTTATTGGTCGGATGAAATATGCTAATTCTTTGAGATAGGAATTTTGGGTTTTCATGAGCTGTATGCCAAAATCATCAGTATTAAAACAATAAAAGACCTGAAATATTTCAGTTGGTGTGCAATGAATCTAAAATATATGAACGTTTAATTTTTATCATTACATTATGGAAAATAATGAACTTTTATCACAATATGCTAATTGTACCTGTATAAAATAGATTTTTCCATTTCACAATTTGTCTTCAACGTAGAATGGCATTGTCCACCCATTTTCACTTCCATAATGTGACATTTCTGAGTGTAACTGAATTTTCAATGAGAGAAAACCAAGCAGGATTCTGCTTTATCCATCGAGAATTGATTAGATGGTAAAAAGTGGGTGTTCTGTAGCAGAATGTTGTTGGTGTGGTGTAATAGTCGTATTGCATTCATCAGCTACGGAGTCATTAGAGAGACACAACATGTCAATTTACTGAGTCCCCCATCATAAATCATACACGTCCTCTTCATTTATCATCATTCAATCTCTTACGGTCCAATCATGCGGCGGGATTGTCATGGAACGTACCATTAGGATACGGGGATGTTTGATGGGCTTGTAGAAAGTCAGATGATTAAGTGAAAGGCAAGAAACACATGAATAAATTCTTATCTCCATTTCTCTCATTCTCTTTTCCTCCTTGCGTTTGACTCTTTCTCTTTCCTTCCTCTGGGCTCATGCAGTCAGCTGGTTTCCTCCACCGCGGCACATGATTCGATGTGATCGTCAGTTATTGTTTGTGCCCTACTTCCCTCGACCCGTAGGCCACATGAACACTTCATGCTAAGAGAGTGAGAGAGAGGAAAAAAATCTAGAGAGGTTGAAGGAAAACCATAACATTGTGCTTGGTATTTGTTTAAATGTTGTTTGTGTTGAGTTCATACATTTCTATGTAAAATCCTGTCTTGATTTTCATGGTTAAATGTGTGAATGATGCCTCAAATCATGCGTCGTAATGGTGGTGGTGGGTTGGTGTTATTGCTTTTCTATGTCATCAGACTTATATTGAAAGAGGGATCTAAGCTTTATCTTGACTTGGTGAGCTCTTTAGCTGAATAAAACTAAATTTCTTACTGACCCCAAACTTTTGAATGGTAGTGTATATATCTATGAATATATAATTATGAAAAATATATTTGGCCTGAGAACACAGTTTAATAAAACGTTACTAATACAACCCAAACACATGGGTACTGTATTTTACAGGGATAATGACCGTTCATTATAGTGTTGTGTTTCTTCCTACACATATAGCTTAAATTTAAATATGTACCTAATTCACAATTTGAGTTCAGTGAGTTCTTGCTCAAATTAATGTCTCCTACATAATGTTTCTCACCACTAAAAGGCTTATGTTCCAGAGAAAAATACATTATGAAGTTCCTTTTGTTTGTCATCCATTCTTGTAACGCCTGCTTTTATATTTAATGCAGTGAGGAGCTCTCTGTCTTTCAGAAGTACAAAAGTGAGCATATCGACAGCGTTTATTAAAATAGAACTTGGGCAAGGACCAAAATAGACACCGGCATCTTCATTCCCTACTTCATTCTGTTATCAGTTGGCCACTCATATGAATGGCTGCAAGGCATGATGGGAAGTGGCTGGCCACATCCCACGGGCATTCATCAAGTTGTGATTGACAGCCTGGAGAGAACGAAGGCCCTGCAGATATCGTCCGCTGCGCTCCACAGCTCTTTCTGTTCACTGTCCTCTTGAGAGTTTTTAATCATGCATTCACACTGGGGACAAAATCTCAGTGTATCGTTTAATGTCAAGGTAAAGCTGCTACATGAACGTTTAGATTTAATTGATGGTGTCTTAATAAAGCCTTTAAGATGTATAACCAGACAACTTGACCATTTGAACAGTGAATGATGTAGAATATTGTGTTAAGATTACATTTATCATCCATTTAGATACTTAGAAGAGTTAGGTAATCTGACCTTTTTGGCAGAGTAGGAAGTCTTGACGTCATCTACCTACACCTTTCACTATTACAAACCAAATTAATGTTTTATATTGCAGCATGCACCACTTTTTTGCAATTCATGAACTATTAATAGGATATTACCCATAATAACATGTATGTGAAATATGGACTGATGGCTAATGCTACAAGATTGTACAAACGAACTCATTAACTTGAAATCCCTCTATTTAGGCTAATTATGGATTTTTTTTATGTTTAAATGAATGGTGATGTAATCGATAGAAGCCATAGCGGTACACATTTGATCAATCTCAAAGTGCTGCTAACCCAATCAGCCATGTCCGGTCTATGAATAGCATAGAATTACTGATTCACAGACGTAGAATGGGAGCTGATGTTCTGTGCGCGCAGCTGGCCGTTAATGGATACCTTTTAACTTCAGACTGCCTCACTTTGGAGCCATAAATAGATGATGATGTCACAAACACTCTGCTTGGAATGCTTAAATAACAACGGGAGATTCAAATGGAGATGGTTTTCAGTCAGCCAACCATCTGCATTTCAGTACAGTTGCCCTTGCTGACCATTTGGCACTGCAAAACCTAACATCACGAGTGTTATGAGAGCCATAAAACCAGTGGAAACATTGAATTTAGTCTGTAAACGTGAGCGCCTTTATAAGAACAGATTCATAAGAGATTTTTTGAATTCCTTTGTCCCTGCAGCCGTTTTGAAGGCCACATACTGTCTTACAAACATGCAAATGCACCAATGTGACTCTTTTAACTGCAAATTGTCACATACAGCATTGTCTCTAGAAGAAAATAGTGCTTTCAATGTAAGTACATAACTAATTAAAGGTTTTTTTAAGCATTATATTGTGTGTGTGTGTGTGTGTGTGTGTGTGTACATGTTTTTCTAGCCTGGTGGGGACTTCAACCTGACTGCAGACAGACTCATGGGGACTCAAAACCCACGGGCACAAAAGCTTATAAATCATACAGGATGAGTTTTTATGAAAATGTAAAAATGCAGAATGTTTCCTGTGATGGGTAGGTTTAGGGGCTGGGGCAGTGTAGGGGGATAACATTTACGTTTTTTACAGTATAAAAACCATTACGCCTATGGCGAGTCCCCAGAAGGATAGCGCACCAGACGTGTGTGTGTAAAAAGTATTAGCTGTATGCAAAATGAACCACATTTGTTTTTGAACACTGAAAATGCGTACAATTGAACAATTTACACACAGAGCCACATTAGGATCTCCAAATCTCTGGGATTGAACCATCGAGGGCCAGATCTAGCCCTTTTTTTTGTTTTTTTTTTGTTGTTGAAAATGCATTGCAGTTTTGCACATCAAAACAAGCCTTGTCATTTGCTCACCCTCATGTTGTTCCAAACACAGATTTGAGCAAGTAAATGAGAATTCAGAATTTAGTTGTTAGAAGAAAATATCTTTGCATTATGTGGACGATTGCATTTTTACTATACCAACTGATGTAGATATCACAACAGTAACATCATGGACTAAAGATCAGGTTTGAAAACAAATTGGTTTCAATGTGAACACAGCTAATTTTGACTTTGCACTTAATATTGCAACACACAACACATATAAAAGTCTAATTTCGAAATGTTCATTGCCTAAATATTGATTTAGTATTGATAATGAATATCAGGCTGCTGTATGGGTGAAAGCAAGATGGCTGCATGTTCATCAAACTGTTGTTTCCCGCCCCGTCGGTTTGAAAAGCAGCACTGGAAGGATCAGATCTAGCATGCTGATTGATTCCTTAAAGTGTCATGAAAACACCCTGTTTTAGCACTGCTTGTTTGAAACCTCTGATTTGAAAAAGAATGTAAAGCTGTGGAAAAGTAGTTTAGAGGGTAGAGGGTGGGAAGAAGGGAGACAACAACCAAATAAAACAGACCTGCAACACACTCATTATACAGACAAATTAATAAAATGTGAGGCGCAAAAAAATAAATAAAATAAAAATAACAACCATGAACAAATACATTAAATTAAATTATTCTTAGAAATATCAACAAATTAGCATTTGCACATACTGTTTATATTTCATTAGAAGATATAATCAGTGCTGGATCATGGATCATCCGTGTTGTTAAACTTATTGTGACATTCCGTGCTCAAACCTCAAGCCGTGTTGTTACATATTGTTATAGTCATATTTTCCATGCATCGATAGTCAAACTCCAGCTCTGACCACATTGAAGTGAAAACGCAAAAAAACACTTTTCGAACACATTTTCTACTGTATGACACGTGTCAGAACGCAAAGCTGAACAGGCAGAGGGGAACGATCAGTGACAAAACGGTCTTGTGTGACAACTCTCCACTGTAATGCGATCTCTTGTGTAATACAGTGCAGTGATTGGATTAAAAGAGTTTATTCTCATGAATAATATGGAGCAACTGATTACGCATACTCTTCAGCCATGGCAGCCAATCACCTCTCCAAAGTAACACGTTAACCTCACTTTTCATGACGTTGGTTCAACTTAAAAATAAAAAAATAACCACTTTTCCTTTAATAATAAACATAATGAGTGCTTTTGTTGTTTTCATTGATGTGCAACCAGTACATATCTGGTAACATGTAATTTAGTGTTTTGGGGTTTTATAGGCTACTTAGGGATTTTTAGGCTTAGGCTTGACTCTAGATTGCTGTAATGCATACTCAGGATGTATAGTTCGAATGAATGTCTTTGGCTACTCTGCTTGTCTGTCTCTCTTTGTTTTCCTCTCTCTCTCTTTCTTTATCCCTGAGCCCCTGTGTTGTGATAATTACAGCCTGGCTCTCTTCATCGCCAGGACTTCTGCCCACCCACAGCGGGCACAGCTGTTAGACTCGTACATCCAACGCCAACCGCCTGCAGCCCACCACAGCTGCCGTCAGGGTAATCAGTGCACAGGTACTCCACTGAGCCATTCGGCTGCTACCGCCCCTTTAGCTACAGACCCCCACATAATCATTACAACCTGTAACCTTTAAAAAACGACCTCTACGAGGGACTGATTGTAATTCCCCTGCTGGTGCACAGGTTGCGTACAGGTTAAAAAGGTTTGAGCGGATTAGGTATATTTTCATTGTGTCAGTGGTCCAGACGCTAGTTATTGATTTATTCAAAGGGAGTCTTTTGTTGCTTCTTCTGCCGTCTCTAAAAAAAAAAAGAATAAATTCTTCCGTGAGAAGTGTAAATATTGATTGCTCTTTAGAATGGTGGCGTTCCTAGGGGGGTTTCTTGGAAATATCACTGTTACTGAGATGGCTGTAATGTCAATCTGCTCTTGAGACACCAAGCCGTCAGTGAGCGTCTGTCGGGCTAGTGTTCTGAATGAGTCAGCACACGACATTCCACTACGCAAATATTTCCAGAACGATATGAGCTGCCTGGAATTTAAAAAGTGATCAACATGATTGATATTCAAAATGATAAGCAAGTTTTGGTTTCCCTTTTTGAATGACAAATATGGACTATTGATACCTGATGTTGTAGACAGCTTTTTCCTTATACACAGGCGCAGAACGCACGTGATAGTTGACAGTCACCTGTTGTCTGTGCGGTGTGTTCAAGCGCAAATTTTTGGGCAAGATACAGCCAATGCGAGGCAACAACATCCCACAAGAGCTGCAGTTTTAGAGATGCTCAGACCCAGTTGCTTAGCCATCACAATCGGCCCTTGTCAAACTCGCTCAAATCCTTACGCTTGCCCACTTTTCCTGCTTCTAAAACATCAACTTTGAGGACAAAATGTTCACTTGCTGCCTAATATATCCCATCTACTAACAGGTGCCGTGATGAAGAGATAATCAGTTTTATTGATTTCACCTGTCAGTGGTCATAATGTTATGCCTGGTTGGCATATATATATATATATATATATATATATATATATATATATATATATATATATATATATATATATATATATATATATATATATATATATATATATATATATATATGTTTATGGACTGTTTTTGAAGGCTGTAACACTTAACCGCCATGGGTTACAATGGAAGACTTCAAGGGTTTACTTTATAAAGTTTTAAATATGGATATTTTTCTTACACAAACGCGTCGATTCTAATCAGACCCATCGGAGCCACGTGGAGCATGTTATTTGATGGACAGCTGCATTTTTTATGGACTTCAAAAACAGCTACAACTATTGCTTGGATTAGCCAGGACTTTTTAAATATAACTCGTCTGAAAGAAGGATGTCATATACACCTAGGATGACTTGAGGGAGAGTAAATCATGGGATCATTTTCATTTTTGGATGAAGTAACCCTTTCAGCATTCATTTCAACATATGGTAAACAAATCTTCAGCAATAGATAAAGGCTTAAAGCAGCTTGGAACTGTTTTTCTTCGCGGAATCTTTGCGTAAGAGCTAATACAATATTTAAACTCAATTTAAACAGTAATATTTTGTGTCTTATTTACTTGAGACAAGTAGCCGTGTAATAAGCGGGATAATGTAGGCCTACATCCAGCCGGTTGTTATCACAGAATAAACCCCATTACTCTGTCAGGTTTATTCTGTGATAACAACCGGCTGGATGTACATTATCCCTTACATATGGAAGTATTTGTAGTATTCTCACTATCACAGTATTTATCTCGTTGCCATCCAATATTATGAAGACTCTGCTTTGTATCAACAGAAAATTGCCAGTGAATGAGACCGATATAACAGAAACGAAGCCCCAGGAAAGCAGATACAAAGTCGATGCCTTAACACAGAAAGAGGATATAAATAAACATGTCTGATATTTGGCTGTCAGGCCTCTAATTCTGTCTCTGGGTGAATGTGCCCATGGCTGTAGACAGATCTCATAGGACATCACAGTCTTCCCCATGCTGAAACTCTTCTCATTGACATGTAAGCAGCATACAGGGACAGCTGTTGGTGAACCATGTTTGATTGTGCACATTCGATTGAGGCTGCCTGCCTTCGTTGTTCCTCACGCTAAATCGTACATTTTTTTAAATACACCAAAGTCATATTCAGTACATGCTAAGTATGGGAGTTTGGACACAGCCTGCGATTTTGTGAATGTGCCTGCAGCTGTGTTCACAGATGTATGCTGGAAGCACGGCACAGGAGAGAGACAGGAATCTTTTTTATTCAGCTCTCCCACTCTGTTCATGTGGGGCGGAGATACAGCAGGGGGATTCCTTTTGATTAAATAAATTTGCAGCAACGTCCCAGAAAAATGGAAATGAAGTCCTAGAACGTTCTCACACAATACACAGGGATTCATGCAGATTATTTTGGGGGGCCTGTCGTGTCAGGGACCTCTCTTACCTTAGTTTCCTCACAAACGTGTTGCAGTAATGGAGTTTCTCAAGATGTCAAGAAAATTATTGCTAACTTTTTCAAGAAATGCATTGAAAAAAATTCTTACAAACTTCTTTTCCGACCCATTTCTTAGTTCTTGTTGCATCCTATATCCTTGATATCTAGTACTAAAGTACAATGGTTTCCATAACACCCTAGAAACTATAACAACACCCTAAAAATCCCTGTGGTTGTCTGCTGACCCATAGACCATAATAACAGGTTGTCAAAATCAAAAGGGAGTTCTGTATAAGATTATGACATGACATAATCACACAAAAAGAACAATCAAAGAAATTAGTGCAACTAAAACCTTGGAAAAGCAGCATGAAAAAACAAGGCATCATCGACTCGTTTCTCTGAAGTCTTCTGTGGTGGCCATTATGAGATGTATCATTAATGGTAATAATTTTGCCTTAAGATTTAATTAAAAGCCATTCGGTGGAGAGGGGAATGAAGTAAAATGTGTGTGTGTGCATGAGGCAGCTCTGGAGTCATTTAGCAAGGGTGGGCTGTAATGACGGCAACAGCGACATCTCAAGGGTCACACCCACAGCGATGAGCTCAGAGCAGTTTCTAATTCTGGAGGTTAATTACTGTTTGTCTCTGTAGTTTCTTATTTGGACATTTTATGCATGTCCTTTCCTTAATGTATGCATGTTTATTTGCGTATGTGCTTTGATGGAGTCTCTGCTGTTTGCATGGATGTAGCCCACCTTTTGCTCGGCAAGTCAAAGGTTACAGTCACACTGCAAGCTTTGTGCTTTTTTTTGTATAGCTGTTCACATTATCTTAAATGTGGCCTATATCAGATTCCAGACCAAACATGGTCCTGAATAGTGTTGTAAAAAGTACAGACTTTGGTCTATTCGGTACTGAAATGTTAAAAATGTGACGCTTTGAGCACCGTTGAGCGGAATCATAAAAACCTCTGATTGCCCATTGTGCTCACACACTCAACAAAAAATGTCTGTGATTGGTTACAATGATCAGCGCTTCAAAAACATGTTGTAAATATACTTCAATGATGCTCTTCACCGAGGGCTTAAGGGGCGGTCACACTGCACTGTTCGTTCCATTGACTTCCATTCAAACGCATGCAAATTCATTAGACCGGAAACGCAAGCTCACCCTTAAAAAGTTTTGCATTTCTCTGCATACCAAAGTTCAAGTTTGGTGAGCCCTGAGATCATGTGAAGACGTGTGACGTCATATCATGACTGTTGAAGTGTCCGAAGAAATTTTGCAGTGTAGTGTGACCGCGGCTTTACACAGATACACACGGGAGCATTTGACATGTCCGCTGATGTCCGATCCGATGGGTGTGTGAACATTATAGCCAATCAGCGGTGTTTACGATTCCACTTAACAGTGCGCAAAGCGTCACATTTTTTAAAATTTCAGTACCGACTTGGTACCGAATCAGTACTTTTCACAACACTAATCCTGAACTGACCTGCATGCTCAAAAGAACGATAAAAAGATGTGACGCAGAACACTGTCATACGGAATTAAACACGGAGGACATTAAAGTAAGCGATTACGTGTTTATTTATAGTGTGATCTGCCACAGCGAATTTATGCACAGACAATATAGAAAACAAAGAGAGCAGAACAAGTGTTTGAAACAATGACGATTTTGCAGGTTTTCATACTTACAAAGCATGTAGAGGTCTGTAAATTTTATCATGATGGAATCTAAAACAAAAATCCAGAAAATCACATTGTATGATTTTTAAGTAATTAAATATTTGATACATCAGAAAATCAGAACTTAATATTTGGTACAGATATCTTTGTTTGCAATCACAGAGATCATACGTTTCCTGTAGTTCTTGACCAGGTTTGCACACACTGCAGCAGGGATTTTGTCCCACTCCTCCATACAGACCTTTTCCAGATCCTTCAGGTTTCGGGGCTGTCGTTGGGCAATACGGACTTTCAGCTCCCTCCAAAGATTTTCTATTGGGTTAAGGTCTGGAGACTTCTGGATTCCGTCACTCACAGTTGAAGAGTACCTATGATAAAAATGACAGACTTCTACATGCTTTGTAAGTGGGCAAACCTGCAAAATCAGCCGTGTATCAAATACTTGTTCTCCCCACTGTAATTAGAGCTGTCACTGTAATACTTATAACTTCTGACACGTTCTTCACTGACTACCTTTCGCATCTGTCTTGATAACTTTAAGGTATGTGCAAGTGACTCCCATGAGCGCAGAATTGTGACGAATGTTGCTCTTACAATGATGTAAAAGTCGCATGAATTCCGATATGACTGCTTAGACTGTGGTCATATTGCAAACCATCTGACCTGTATCGGATTTAGTACCACATATGGAGGTGGCACATGTGAGCAAAAAAATCTGATTTGGGCCACATTTGCCAGTCTGAACGTAGCCAAAAAGCATCCAAAGATCTTTCAAATTAGGGAGGGACCTGTGAATGCTGTTTACTGTGCCATCGATGTTGTGCTGTGGCATCCATGTCGTGGCATGTTGTGTGTAATCTAAACGCTTTTTTCTTTTTACGTTTGTACATTATGTATACCACCGTAAAAAAATTGTTTAAAGAAATTAGTACTTTTATTGAGCATGGGTGCATTCAGTTGACCAAAAGTGACAGTAAAGACCTTTTATAATGTTACAAAATATTTCTATTTTAAATACATCTTGTTCTTTTGAACTGAACTATTCATCAAAGAATTTACACAAAATATTAAGCAGCACAACATTTTCATTAAATGTTTCTTGAGCACTAAATCATTATAATCACAGGAATTCTATGTTACATTTTATAAATTGTAATATTTCACAATATTACTGTTTTACTGCATTCTGACTTTTCAAAATGTACGCAGTGCACATAGATAATAATCAAATGCAATTACTCTAAATTATGAATACTAAAAATGTGGCTTTGGTGAGTGAATAAAGAGTTATTTTGTCTTATTTTGTCAACTTCATTGAAATATCAGTTTAGTAATGGCCTTTTTTATCTGATGTGAGCGAATGAAATCAAATGACAGTTGTGCAGGCTGTAATTAAGTACTTTTTTCTTTAATTGTTATATATAACTAGAACTTCATGGCCAATCATTGTGGCTGTTTTCACCAAATAGAAGATAGGAGGAACAAAAATAGCCCAATGATTTTTCATAAGCGATGTCTCATTACAATACTACAATGAGTGACACTATGACCTGCGTTGTTTTCTGCAAATATTCATGTAAATAATGGGGGTAAATAATGCAGACAAAAATTAGTTTTCAAGGAAATGATGCAAATTACAGTTTTATGGCCAATAAAACCATTGGAGATTGTCAAGTGTAGAAAAAATCTAATCGTCTGCCAAATAAATAAATGTAAATTTGCGTGAATACATTTAGTCTAGAACATTCTAATGTCATCGCATAATCATTGCGTTACAAATGTATGCACATATTCTCTGAATATTATGAAGTCATCCAGTAGGCAAAAAAGAGTTACTTTTAGAAGACAGGCACTGCTGTGTGTGTGTGTGTGTGATGGTCAGAACAGAGAGCCTAAAGCATTTAAAAAGGAATGACACAGCTGTATGACTGACAAGCCCCTGCTAACTAGGTCACGACAGAGGGAGAGAGAGAGAGAAGGTCTAAGCAAGAGTAAGCCTGGGATGAGAGAGATAGGGGTTGCAGAATAGAGAGAGAGTCACCATGTCCACAGCTATCAACAGACCCACTCAGTCTCTTTCAGTGTGGCAAGAGTGCCCATGAAATGGTTTGACAAACACTATTTTCCAATAGAAACAGCAAGTCTGGGTGGGAGTCTGTCACTAGTGACATTTTGGCAGAATTTTTTGGGCAAATAGTGTAGAAATGTGTGAAGCACACCTTACATAGATGCCACTTTCAAACAGCTTTCTGTTGGTCAACACAACTAACCTGTCACGTAAAATTCCTGATTGCTTGGAGTTACTTAATTTTGCTTGTGAAAATTCATTGCACAACTGTGAACACATCTTTAGGTTAAAGCCACCTAAGCAACTTCCAAATGTGGTTTTAAATCAGGTACATAATCCATATTTGGACATCTGACCTACATCTAAACACAAATATCTGATTCTCCTTTGAATCCCAAGCCACCACAAGGCGAAGGTGACACGTTTGGCCACAAAGATAGCTTTTTAATGTTGTATTATGAAGCAGACGTGCCTGTATGCACTCACTCACAGCTTTTTAGTGAGGTGGGAACTTTATAAAGGAAAGAAATTGTGCGCACAGAAACATTCAGGAGCTGATTTTAGGCTTCTCTCTCTTTCTCTAATAAGCCATAGATAAAATAACAAATGAAAATTCACATTATTTTGTGGTCTATATACGTTCGGTCAGATTTTGCACTGCAGTACATCCATGACAGCTGTTATATTGTCCATGCTGGCAAATAATCATGGCCATCTGACATACATTATGTAAATCATTTTAATAGCACAGCCATTCCAAACCAGAGGGTCTACCATGTGCATAGTAAAGCATCACCGACAATCACTTTGAGTGGGAACTTTTGTAAACACAGTTACCGGATACCAGTCATGTCTAAAGTGAATGTAAACAAGCGTGCCAAAAAATCGGATATGGTCACAAGATCAGATCTGTGCTTTAAGTCTTGCAGTATAAACACAGCCATAGAGACTTCAACACCCTACCACATACAGTAAGAATGGACTTAAAATGACCCAGACTTCTCAGCAACCACATAGCAACACCCTGGCAACCACCCACAACATGCTAGAGGCGAGCAGTGAGTTTTGGCAAGCATCGCTACAATTTTCCTCTGAAAATGTCAAAATCTAGTTGCTTCTGCTATAGTAACCTGGTATTAGCGGGAGGCACATTCTTGTTACAGAGATAATTTGAATTAAATAGAAAATATTTAATCAAAAATATTTAGTCAGTTTTTCCTGAGAAAGATAGACTGTAAATGTGTGTTTGTGCTGAAGTTTTTCAGAGACCTGTTGCATGAAGCCGGCTTCATTTGCTACCCTGGTAAGTTTAAGATTAGTTTGAGCAAACTCGGGTTCAAAAAGGTGGATTGGTTTTAGCCCTAAATGGCTAACTTGTTCCAGAGCAGGTTTTATTCTGGGTTAGAGTTCTCTAATCATCTAATCTGGACCAATCAGCTGTCAGCAAAGTGACAACTGATTCAATAAAACCGCTTCCCCTGTATCTACTAAATACTTTCAATTTAAAAGTTTTTTTGTGAAAAAGTTCGGAGACAAAATTGCCTGCCTTTTGCAGCTAATTATTTATTATATTATATGAATTATAATTATGTATGTAATATATTCATATGATTATTATATCCATTGACAATTAATATTAAACTTTGCATTTAAATATAAATGTATAAACTTTAAATACTTTATATAAACTCTAAACCTACTCTCAAATAGCTTCATGCAACAGGCCTCAGGAGTATAGTAGCATATACTTTAGCCTCAAAGCTAACACACATGGGCTAAAAGCCACAAACCAATTTTGATCTCTTGGGCATCTTTCGAGCACCATTTGATGTCACAGAGCTGCTTGCTTATTCTGACGTGACTTGTGCTGGAACGACTCAAAAGGGAGTTTCCTCTTCTGTTATGAAATAATCAGCGCTGGTGTGATCAAAGCGTAGCGCTCTGGCAGAGCAGATGCTAATGCGCTTTAAATGGGGCTTATTATTGTTGGATAATATTCAGGCCACGTTGGTAAAACATCATTCAGAGCAAGAACCCATGCAAGCTAACTGCTAAACTCAAATGTAAACATGCCTTTGGTAGACCTGGTGTGCAGGAATGAATGTGTGTAGTTAATGAGTTTGCATGTGAGGAGAGTGTATGTATATATTTATTAGGTTATAAGAGAACTTAAATGGAGAACGGCACAAGCTGAAAAATTGTAAAAACAGGACTTTCAGAAACCGTCTTGGTTATGATATCTCACCCATGAGTAAATAAGACCAGCCACATTTACAAGTCTTGTTCAATGTCCTTCAACTTGGCGGATTGTTATTGCACATTTCACACGTACAGAAGTTAGACAATCATCAAAGAGGTCATTTACATATTAAAGGAACAGTATAAAAATCTATTCCAAAGGTGCAATCACATTTACCACTGTTCAAATTTTGCCGGCAAAATCCAGTCATTTCAATAAGAATCCATGTAATCAAGAAATTTGCATGAGGGCAAAAGATTTCCCCAGATGTCCTCTCTTAACCTTGGTTTGAAAGTGAATTCTGTAGTGAGCGGTGCTTCATACGTCACTACACTATTGACAATAGACAATGGACCTTTTTGCCCCTCAAAATTTGTCACAATTGGCTAATGTAACCGCACTTTAAGGGTCAGCAAGAGGGTGAAAAAGGTCTTGAGAAACTAAATTACAACTTTTCTGGTGCAAGAAACCTTGACTAACATTATAAGTGGACCTCAGGGGGGAAATAAAATGCTTCAGAAGAATATGGCTTCTTTAAGTTTTAAAAGCTCTCTCATCTTTAAAGCAGCTTCTGTGTGACTTGAACCGTCTCATCACCTCAGATAAGAGCAACAGGAAGAGAGAAAGAGAAAGAGAGAAGCAAAACACCCATCCGGAGGGTAGAAGATAGGACGAAGTACTCTGCATGTGAACGAGAGGAAAGGTATCAGCAGGGCATTAGTTGTTCTTGCATTGTGTGCCTGTGATATTCATATGACTGCCGATCGGATCAGCTGTGCGGGTGCCATGACCTCAACACAGGACTGAATATGTGCTACAGTATAAGGGATATTGTACAAATGTCATATTTTGATTATGTTCACTTTAAATAAGACTAAAAATTGACATTGTTGAAAATAAGGGAGGGTCGCTCTGAATGATTCATCATTTAAGACTTGTAGTTGTATGTAAACTGTACCAATTAATTTAAGTTATTAATTCAAACATATCTGACTACACTAGTAGCTTTTGATTCACTAAAAAGAACCAACTCATTTGAGTAAATCATACGAGAATCAGACGACACTGGTTGCATTGTATGTTTTTTGTTTTTCAGAAATTTTGCAAAAGTAAAATAAATTTTCTTTTGCAATGGTTAAATAAATGTTCAGTGATTTAATCGTGAGGCAATTTTTTCTCTAGATAATGTGGCAGCTAGTAAATACACTAAGTTTCGTCATCCTGGCATGTTTGGAAAGTTTTAATCCATGTGAATGACAACTAACCCCGCGTGAGGTTGTGCCCCGCTCTCCCAGTGTCAAAGTGCGCATTCTAAAATTGGAATGAAGATTTATGCCTTGTAACCTGAAATGGCCTTGTACTGTTGAGTTTATGTATTTATGTTGTGTTGTAGTATTGTTTTTATTCATACAGTAGGTTAACTGCAAATGGTCCAACAATTTCATTAACAGCATGCATTTCAAAGCAGTTAACGATTTAAACGATGGTTAAATTAATAATTAATTCAACAACATATAGCATACATATCACTTATATGGAAACTGTAAACGGCATACATGTGCATTGTCTTTAAGAGTCTGAAATAGATCTTGCTCAATCAGGAAATAAAATACACGTATCATAACATTTACATTTTAATACAATATGGTGCAGTATAGTAACAGAGGCTTGTATTAATGTTTATAGGCTATTCGATTGAATTTCTGCAGCTGAACACAAGATATATGTTGATGTTTAGTATTTCCTCCATAATAAATTTTTTGTGTTTGGTCAGTTACCTGTGTCGGCAGTGTGCAGTAGACACAACCTCATCAATGATTTCAGTATGACTTTTCCTCTCTGAAAAGACCATAAACGGTAAAAATAACATCTGAAGTATTAATTTAGGATACATATTATCGTAAAACTAGTCCTGTGAGTCTAAGATGCTGCAAATCGGGTGATTTTAGGTCAGTGTTTTGGCCCTCTGTCAGTAGGGAATAGTAAGATGGCCGCTCGAACACTTCCTGATGACAGTTTAGAACGCAATGAGCGATCCAGTCATTTATATAGACCGGTGGTTGCACAATATGTTTTCGATTTACTAAAGACAACCAGCTCAAAGTAATTCTACCCGGAATCTGGTGGTTGTGCTGTCTTTTTTTTTTTTTTGATTCACTAAAATCTCATCATTCATCATTCAAGCCATTCGTTCCAGAATCTGACAACGCTGGTATCGGTACACCCCTAAGATTGGAATTGTCCTTTCCTCCGTCAACCGATGCCTCCCCGTCAAATACTAGATCTTCACCACATTCACTTTGAAGGTGAGAGAGAGAAAGAGGGGGAGAGAGTGCACAGATGGCTTGTGGGTAATTGAGGGCACACGTCAGACAGTGAGAGGGTGTCCTTGACCTTCAATGCTGCCACTGGAGCGCCTAAGTAAACCTGCTGAAGAACACTCACATTTTTATACAGATATTTGGCATATGGCATGTTCTTTTACAAGGCATGTTCTTTTTTTGGAAAGCAGATTGTAATGTAAAAAATTACAATATCAAAAGACAAGATCATCTTCAGCAACGGCTCGGTTTTGCTAAAATAACCAGTGGCACTGCCTTACATCACTGCTAACAAGCTGAATGACAGCTCTAATTCTGAGACACTATAATGAATTGTAAGTGTTTGTGATGATGTTGCGCTGTCGTATGAGTCATCCCTCGGCACAGACACACACGCACATCCTGGAAGTGGTTCTGCGTTTTTACCTGTACTTCCTGTGTGCAAAAGCTGATTAGCGGAGTTCATTTTGCGGCTCTCTGCGGATAAAGCTTCATTTCTTATCAGAGGAGGACAGTGGGTGGATGGATGTTTGGGAGCTCTCAGTGGAGGTCCTGAACCTCAAGTCTGCCCCAGAAGCCTCACACACACACACACACACACACACACACACACACACACACACACACACACACGCACTAGAGTGTCTAATCAGTGGAATGGCGCTGCACAAGGCTGACCTGCAAATTACATAAGCTCATCTTGTCCCAGCTTCTGTAGAAGATTCTGTAGTCATCTTCTGTAGTCCTTGCCCTCTTTCTTTCATCCTTCCTCTCTATATTTACGTTTCTTCATTTAGCAGATGCTTTTATCTAAAGCGACTTACAAATGTGGATGCAAGTGGTGCATTTCTTGCATATTATTTTGTGTGCGCGTTGTTGTTGTTTTTGTGTGTTTGTGCTTGCTTCTGTTGTGCATGTTCTTACATTTTTGTTGCTTTTTCACACATATTTAGTTCTATGTTTATTCTTTTGTTTGAGGTTTCACATGTTTGTTTGTACTTTGCTCTGTTTTTTTCATTTGCTCTTTTATGTGATGTGGATTAGTTTTTTTCACACTTGTTTTGGTTCTTATGTTTATTCTGTTCTCTTTTACCACAGGTCTGGTTCTTTCTTATTTGTCTTTCTTTGATCTTGTCAGATTTCTGGTTCACATTTCTGGTTCAGTTTTTTTCCCCTTTTGTTCAAGCTCCCGTTTGTGCTTTTAATAGTTTTAACCAACGCTATCTCACGACCAATTCGTACTAATTCATACGACTGTATAAAATGTATATAAAACCTCACTCGTACAAATTCGTTTGATTTGTCTAAACCACGTGATGGGTAGGTTTAGGGGCGGGGTCAGGGGTAGGTCATTCGTATGAATTCATACGAATTTGGTAACTCGTAAAATATGTACGAATTAGCAAAACTCGTATGAATTAAATGCGAGTGAGGTCGTATCAATTAAATGCAATTAGCCACCTCGTAAAATTAGTACAAATTGCCGTGAGATCGGGCTGGTTTTAACTGGTTCTTGTGTTTGCACTTCTGTTTGTTCTTTCACACATTTTTAGTTACGTTTGTTCTTTTGTTTGGTGCTTTGTTTTTGTCACAGATTACTGGTTCCTACATTTGTTATTTTGTTTGTAATTTCAACCCAGTTTTGTTTCATGTTCATTTGTACGTGCTTTTGTTTATTTTAACAGTTCTGGCTCTTACGTTTTGTTCTTTTGTTTGCAATTTTGTTTGTTCCTTCACACATTTTTAGTTCTTGCATTTGTTCTTTTGTTTGTACTTTGTTCTTGTCACACATTTTTGGTTCTTATGTTTATTGTTTTGTTGAGGCTTCTGCTTCTTTAAACACAGTTCCGGTTTGTTTGTTCTTTGTTCTTGTCACACATTTCTGGTTCTTACGTTTGTAGTTCAAGCTTTTATCTGTTCTTTTAACACTGTTCTTAACACAGTTATTTTGTTTATGCATTTATTTGTTCTTTTTCACACATTTTGGTGCTTATGTTTGTTTTTCTGTTTGTGCATTTGTTCTTTCACACATTTTTGGTTGGCACATTCTTTCAAGCTTTCATTCTTTTGTACAATACTTGTATATTTATGAACATAATACTCTTTTGTTCAGCTTGTTTTTTTAGAACATGTGATACACATTAAATGTTTTAATTTTAGAGAAGGAATAGCAGCCAACAAATGTCCAGCATGCTTGGAAACTCCCTAAACTTTTAAAGGCATCCCAGGAGGCACCTCAAGTTGTTTTAAAGAATGTCCAGGCTGTGAAGAGGTGGAAAATAGACAAAGAAGCTCAAATAAGATCTTTGCTTTGTTAATGTTTTTGGTGGTCGCTATGTAATTCCAATTCCCACACTTCAATTTGTTATTTTATAGATTGATGACTACTATTTTTCTAAGATGTGGAAATAGTAAAAATAAAGAATGAGAAGGTCTGACAAATGCTTGATTGGTATAGTTTAAATGTGCATAGAAAGAGGGTGTGTGTATGCGTCCCTTATACCTCACTTATATAGTAAAATATTATGACAAATGACTTGTGTGGACATTTGACTGGTCCTCTCCTCACCAAAGGCTTATAAATCGGCCAAAACATGTTTTTATTTAAATCTATTGTTTTGCACATGTTTCTGTGATGGATGGGTAGGCTGATTGGGATAGGGGATAGAACATATTATTAACCTGATATAAAATAAATGGAAGTCTATGCAATGTCCTCACTAATATAGTGAAACGTGTGTGTGTCTGTGTGTGTGTGTCTGTCTGTCTGTGTGTGTGTCTGTCTGTGTGTGTGACCTGGTAAACCCTACTTTATGGGGTTGGCAATATCCAAAAGATGGCAATATCCAAAATCCTTGTCCTTGTGGGGACCTTTTTTGGTCCCTATGTGGAAAGCATCTTATAAATCATACTAAGTAATGTTTTTTGAAAATGTGATGAGTAGGGTAGGTTTAGGGGCAGGGTTAGTTTAGGGGGATAAAATATACAGTTTATAACCATTACGCGTATGGAAAGTCCTCATAAAACATGGAAACACAACTATGTGCGTACTGCGTACACTGTAAGCAATTATATAAAAAATAAGTTATAGCAACATGTTCTTTCCATTACTCATCTAAATAAAAGTTTTACAAGATTAAACAAGGCAAATTTTTTATTTTATTTATTTATTTACTGAAATATTGAATGCAAGAACTGAGCTTATGTTTTTAAGTTGAATAGAGATTCTACACAGGCCATACCACCTGACAGTCGTGTTGCGCTCCCTCTTGTGGCCAAATGTAGAACATCTGTTCCCGTCCTCTTTCCTGTCTCTTTCACTCAATCTTGTTCCACATTCTTCTGACAGCTTGCTGGAAAAGTGGACATGTACAAGCTATGTCTCAGTGTTTTAAGCTATGGAGTGTTTGTCATAGGTTTGCAGGATTTGAGTCTCCAGCAGTCAATTTGCCAAGAGGAGGAGGTGCAGTCTAAATTGTGTCATTCTGTCTGATTCTGTAGTTTTGTTTGTTTCGCCCTCTCGACCTAATCAGTCAATGGCCCAAATGTAAGCAATGACCATATAGCTAAACACACACACATATTATAACATTGAAATACAATGAAGTGTTTGTGTGGAGCAACTTGCCTTTACTCTTGATGGTCTAGCTGGAGGAAAGGTCACGGTGCAAATTTTTCTTAGCATAAAGTCATGGGACCGGCAGACTTCAGAGGCATTGTGGGAAGTCACAGACATGCTTGCTCGTGAGATGAGTGGATTAGGACAATCTGCTGCAGGAACTTGTAAAGTTTTAAAGAAGATTCAGTAAAACTCTTATAACTGCTGAAACGACAAGAAATGTTTAATAAATATTTTAAAACTTTTACACTCTGAAATAGTTTCTCAGGAAAAATGAAAGTTTTTTTTATTTATTACATTTCATCAGATAGCTACACAGAATAAGGACATAATATTTTGTATAATATAATTTATACCTCAAAAGACATTTAAATGTGATGAGATAAAAACAACAACATCAGACTGAAGCAAGAAAACTCATCAAAAAGAGGTCTGATTTATTAATGATTGGCTCTGGTTCTTTTAATCTATTGCTTAATAAAGCCTCACACGTTATCGAATCCTTCGTTACTGAATTCATCTGACTCACTGAACTGTCGATCATTTTTTTCAGTTATGAATAAATCTAAATTTGTCATTTGTAGGAAACACTGACACTTACCTGTCATAATGATATTCAGTTGATGGCGTTGCACATACTAAGTATTTTTTTCCGTCTGATTTTCTGAACTCACCTTCATTGATCATCCCTCACCTCCTGGGAAAAGGTAAGAGACCATTATCTTTTTCCCTACTCTTATTATCTTGGTTTGAAACACGCACATGCACACGCACACAGATACACATATGTAAAGTTATAATATAATTATTTAATGGGATAATTCACCCAAAAATGAAAAATCTGTAGTCATTTACTGAATTCCATTACTATACTATATGGAAATCAATGGTGCCCATCAACTGTTGGTTATCAACATTCTTTAAAAGTGTTCAGTAGAAGAAAGAAATTCATACAGGTTTGAAACAAGTGTGAGTAAATGATGACAGAATTTTCTTTTTTGGGCTTACTATACATTTAAGATAAAATGAAATATTTCCCAGATAAAATGAATGGCTTATTACAGTGATTATTTTTATTTTATTTTATAATATCTTGTTTACCAAATTTCTAATTCAGTAAAAATGTGTCTGAAATTATAGACATATTGCGGACTTTATATTTTGGGAAAGGGACGATCATTTTTGCAATTAAAACGTTTTAAAAACTTTGTCTTTGACTCAGGACATGCCATGATGAAGTGCTCTGATAGACTCAAATGCTGTGGAAAATACTTGCACACCACAATATCATCACAAGTGCTGGATATTGTAGAAACAACTTTTTCTAATATGCAAATGCATTAAGTTTTGCGAATGTTCTCAGTGTAGTGGACACAGTCTCAGTATTCTTTTTCAGATTGTCTTTTGGAATAAAGATTTCCATAGACCACACAGTGGTATTATTGCTGATAGAAGAGAAACATATCCAGTGTTGTTTTCCAAATGATACGTCTGATGGAACTCTTAAACTCCAACAAAATGAACTATAGTATGTTCAGCCTGCCTGCTACACACACACACACACACACACACACACACACACACACACACACACACACACACACACACACACACACACACACACACACACACACACACACACAGACAAGTACAGTACCTTTTACAGCAGCAGTTTCATTAGCTTCTGAGCCCTGAACTCCCATTGTAGCGCTCCTACAATCGGTCATCCAAAGTACAACCGCTAAATGAGTTTACCTCAGGGAATTTTCATGTGGCTTTTCTGTCAAGCTACAGAAAATCAATTTCTGTAATACAATTTAAGCATGCAAGTTGATTTAGATGTGAAAGAGTGCATTGTCTTAAAGAGGTACAAAATATATACTGTAACAAGGGTATTCTCGTAATGTGTGCCTTGTTAATGAAGAGCATTAGAAATGTAAAGCATTACAATTGCATAATATCAGTATTCAACATTTTTAATAAATTACTGAGACCTGGTACAGGGGACAGCTAAATTCTGAAAAAAAGACTCATTTTTGGTGTTACTCTGCCCTCTTGAGCTCATAAAGAGGAATGCAAGGTAATATTTTTATCAGTTACAGTGAACAGATATATAATTTTGTAATAGTATAATTTACATTTAATGTTGTATGTAAGTCGTTTATTGTGATAGAATAATGCAACATCTCCAGTCTTGACCATTTATTTATGTATTAGTTCATAAAGTGATGGAATGTTTTATCAATGTAAGAAAACCATTGTAGAAATAATTTGAATAATATAACAGCCAGATTTTGAAGGCCTCATGGACTAGTACATTACTGTAAGAACGAAGTTCAGGAGCATTGGAAAAAGTCGCTGAGTTAGGGGTTTTACACGACACCTCAGGTGGCTGTGAAAGAATAAAAGCCACTATTATGAGATTAAATAATCATGTCATGGTGGTGCATCCCTCCTCTAGGATGAAGGTGATTGTCCTTGGAAAATGCTATATCTTGCCTATGATAAAGGGATGACCATCATTTGGCTGGTTGCCACAATTAGAGAGACGGGTGAGAGAAGAAAGACTTAACTGTGTGCAACAGATGAGGTGAATTTTTAAGTTGAATATTGCAAAATAACAGATAAGAAAAAGGTATTAGAGTGGTGCCCTGGCCAGAGACAAATTCAGATGCCGTGACTGTCATCTCGACATTGTTTTGTCCAAAAAAGCCTTATTTTGACATCAGGAACTCTGCTTCTTGAGATTCATTCAAAAGAAAGAATCTCACAACAGCGAGTCAATGAGGAGCAGTGTTGTTTTGGACCCCATTGACTTTCATTGTATAGACAAACACATGTCTTAAATACATTCTTTAGTCTGCAGAGAGAAACAAATGAGTCATTCAGGTTTGGAACTTGTGAACTACACTGTAAGAAGAACATTTTCTGTTACGTTACATCTACAGACATTTCCCTATAACCATAAAAACACAACACCATGCAATGTGTTGTTCAAAATACAGGTAAAACACTTATGAAAAATCAATTTAGGCTTAATCATTCCTTCATAATAACACAGTACATTGGGCTAGACTTTTCTTAAAATGTATCCCTTCATAAATAGCCAGCAGAGGGCGCCATGATTTTATAAAATATGTTTTCAGTACCACTAGCCTGTTACAGTCCAACATCAGTCATGTAAACAACAGATTCCTTGCATGTACTTAACATTCATTTGCACTTTTGCCTCAGCAACCGTATACGTCTCCTGTAAGCCTTCAGCAATACATTCTGTAATGAAGCTCATGTCTTTGTAGAGCCAGAATTAATTGATTCATTCCTCTATTTTTCCCCCTTATATCTCTGTATTACCAGACCATAATATGAATTACTCCATGTTAGCAGGGCTAAATCAAAGCAGTAAATCACAGGTCATTACTGTCAGAGAACTGCCCCGAACTCAACAGCCCTCTCCAGCAAGAGATGCTTATCGTCAACACTGGCATAACAGTTCATTTTTCCCTTCACTACATTCATCGCTATTGAAGAACACCCTATTTATCACACTCCACAAACGTCCATTATACCCTTATATAGTGCACTGTTTGAAGGGACAGCTATTTGTTGTCCGAAACCATAGTGGACATTATCGAGTGCACTCATTTAATCCCATAATGCACCGTAATAACGTGTGTACAACTGATGTACACTCAAAATCTAGCCTTGGCATGCCAAATGAGAGAATGAATAATGTCGGGTCAACGTCAGATAGGTGTGTTGTCACCGTAAATGCTTATGAAAATAATCAAGAAGCCGTCTGTTCTTTTTCAGCTGACTGGCTTTTTGTCCACATTAGTATAAAATGAATAGTTCTGTTAGTCTCTAATAAAAAAAGGTGGACTATATCTTATTTAACATGTTAATTATGCCTTGTTTGATGACTGCTGTATACTGATTTACGTGAATATTCTTGGTTTAGGACAATTTAAGCTCAATCGACAACAATCAATTTCAACAACGTATTAAAACATGCTAGCAACCCTGTCAGACAGTTACATGTTACATTGTTAGCTAAATCATGCTAAAACATACTACCAATAAAACATTCTAAGTAGCTAAAACATGTTAACAATATGTTTAAAATGTTAGCAATGTGTTAGCAAAATGCTATCAATATCTAACAAAATGTTAGCATGCTAGCAACATACTAAATTATACTAGTAGCATGTTAAAGTATGCTAGCAAAGTGCTAAATCATGATAGCAATGGTAAAAAAAAAAAAAAAAACTTCAGTCTGCTTCAGTCTTCAAGCTTTTTAAAGTACTTCAAACTTTCTGGCTTTCTCAAGCCAACAATAAAAGTTTGTCTTGATTAAGTCAGGCGTATGTCATGAGGCTATAGCCTACTTTTGAAACTTGAGTATTTTAATGTTTACACAGCTTTTATTGTAAGTGACTCGCTGTGCCCCAGATTTGAGCATTTAGTGGTAATTAAATTTTGTTATGGCTAATTAACATTGTTTGCTGATTGAGCTTAACTAGTAGGCTACTGAATCTGGAATTTTCATTTAATGGCAAAGCAATTTAGCACAAACTGAGATATTAGCGAAATAAGCACTTTTAGTGTACTGCATAAGTAGTCAAATTAGGACGTAGCCTTAGAAACTTGCGAGCGGTGTAGGCTACTAATTATGATGAGCAAGTTGTTTGTACCGTTGAATCATGGGTTCGACCCCAGCAGCATCTAATTGAGTGCCCTTCAGATTTCTATTTTTGCCCGCTGTGTGGACACCACCTGCTTACACAGCTCCAAAGCACACATTTATCCCGCTTTTGGCAACACGTTATGAGTTTTTAATTCCATTTTATAGAAAACAGACACAAAAAACAGTGCAGAATACTGTTGTTCTCCCAAAAGCAGTCTGCAAAGGGGAGGGCAGATGCATTTATCATCATTTTGAGGGCATTAATGTGAAAGTTATGAGAGGATATCCCAGCACCCACTGAAGAGTGATGACTTTCAACTTGCAAATAAAGTAAAAGCAATCAAAAGCTGCTGCCATGGAGACACCCACAAACCAGCGTGAGGCAAGATGAACAGAGATGTGTTTTTACACTGCTGAAGATTGATCACACTAATTTAGAACAACTTTGCCCCCCTTTCTAAATTCAGCTTTTCCATTGTTTTATAAAGCCATGAGTTAACAATAACTTGTGCATTAAACCATAATAAACAGAAATCAAACAAGCAAGCAGGCAATTCCGAGGCTTTGCCAGCAACTTGTCTTTGTGCTAGTGTAAATGTAGGGCTTTTGGTGAGTTAAATTGTATAAAAACAGTTTGGTCTTTTTTCACTTACTGTTTGTGCTTCCAATGTACTTCTTTTATAATGACAGTAGCCAAATAATGACAAAACCTAATGAGCTCCCTTGCTGTAGTTTGTCAATCTAAGGCAGCATCCTGACAGAAATCAAACTTCTGAAGTCAACAAATGTCATACATACAGTACTGTAGCAGCCGTGCACAGCATAAATGGTATTCCTCATTTGAAACTCATGGGAGATTCTAGTCTAAACTGATTCCAATGAAGCTAATGACAACAGCATGTTAAACCTAAATATATAGTCTACTGATACTGCAAAGACAACGTCGGCATTATTGACCATACATATCTATGGTATTGACGGCAAAATAGGCTGCAGAATTTTCGTTCTTTATTGACATGAATTGAAAATCGATAATTATTATTATTTATTTAAATTAGTTATATCTGCATTCATGTCAAAATCTAGAGACTTTCAAACATCAAAATATCATTTATTAATTATGTATTTGTGTCAAAATGACATACAAACATCTTTTTCTATTCTATTTTGCCTGGAAACGATTCCAACAAAAATAGGCGTCGGTTCTATTTCTAGCATGCCCATGTTTTCTCGAGCCGCGCGTGTCAAGCAGGCAGTGTGCATGCTCTAGTTTAGTCTAACCTGTTAACATGGGAGCCGAAATAAAAACGCTCATGCTCGCTTGCAGTGTAGCTGGCCTTACCTACATAGAGAGACGATTCACACAAAACCATAGCTATGTGTTCCAAATATAATTAGCAACATAATTAGTTCTGTCGAGCCCGTCCGATTGTACATAAACAGCAAACTTACCGGGGCGCCTCGTTTTCCCTGAAAGTTTTTTACAGTCTATGCGTGCGTCTCAATCAACTCCCTAGGTCAGTAGTCGGGGCAGTGATCAGGACATAAGTCAATGGGCTGACACCCTGATCAGTGCCCTGACTACTGAACTAGGGAGTTGACTGAGACGCACCCTATGATCACGACGATAGGCGCTCAACTCGTTTTCCTATCCTGGGTAGCCTGGATGTTACCATGTGAATATTTGACTTGAATTTTTTTATCTGAATTTGAGCAGTTGAATTAGACTGATGTTTTATTTAAAAAATATTAACTTGAAATTTGAGATCTGAATTTGAGCAATCAAATTTGATCCACCTGAATCTATTTTATCTGAAATTCTGTAAGTTGATTTTTTTTGTATCTGAATTTTTGAGCATTGAAAAATATTAATCGAAATTCAGGTTTTGAGAGGTACGTTCGGATGGTTTCCAAAGTAAAATAATTTAAAAGGGGTGAATTCAGAGCAAATAAATTCAGATAAATGTTTTTCAAAATAAAATATTTCAAAACTAAGTATTCAGTGGCTGTTAAATTTCAAAGAATTATGTCTCTTATTTGCGTGTGAATTAATACGAAATCGCCACTTAGTAAAATAGATCCAGTGAAATCAGGTTATTGCCAAATGATCAGACTTATACATTTCTAAAAGTGTCAGAGATATGTCACCCTAGCTTTCCAGTATGAAATATATTTCTAGTCTACACCTCTCTCCATTCACCAGTGCATTCTGGTATTACCATCACCGTGAAAGATTAATGTAATGCAGTCTTACAAGGTAGCGTAAATATGCAGCCTACTTATTTGAACAGCCGTTTGATGCCTTAAAATGCTGTCTAGATAGTTAGCTATGTAGCTATATAGATGTTTTAGAACATCTAATGTGACCCATCAGCTCATGGGCCATTTTATACCTGTCTAAATGACATCACTGTCTGTACATCCCTCCCCCCACGCCTCTCTCCATTAAATCACCATCACTCTCGCTGATGAGGATCACTAACTCAAGAGGAACATGGAGATCAGGGCCAGGCATTATAGCAGAAGCGTCTCCTCTCAGGCCATTAGAGTCTCCAGGCGCACATAAATAATCCAGCAGTGTTAAACTGCTCTGGCTTGGGAAATGGCAGTGGAAACGCCCCTCTAATTTTATTGTTGCTGTTGTTCGAGCCCTAGTCTTGATTAACCACATTCACAGCTTGTTCAGAAGAACCACTTAGAAAAGGAAGAGACCAGCCACAGTTTGGGTTGTTTTTAAGTGTTATTTAGGTCAAGCTGACTCTATGGAAGCCCAAACCCCAGTCCTAAGCCTGACCCTAAAATCTGATTGGTTGTTGGGAATGTTGTCCCAGGAAATTGCTACAAATTGCACTTCAAGAAATTGCGGAAAAACATTTTTTTTTTCAAAAAATCTCCCACAGAAGAAAGTCATACATATCAGACATAATGGTAAGTTAGTTACGACAGAATTTTTCATTTTCGAGTGAACTGTCCTTTTAAGAAAACATAGACACATCAATCCAGGCCTCAGTAATGGCCTTTATGTTCTGCATTATGTTTGAATATAACCATATATGTTTGATTCTGTCAACTGAATACTAATTTTGCCCATTCATTTTCTAGTATTCTTAAATGACTAGAGGTCTAAATTTAAGCTAAAGTGAATAAAAGCGTGAGGTGGCTTTAATTGAGCGTAGGCATGCTATAAATGAGTTTGTATAAATAGTACAGGCAGGGAGTCACTGACCGTGTGCAAAAACTTTTCTTCTGCGAGCTTGTTTGAATGTTTTGTATGCTGGTCCACCCACACAGCATTTGTATTATAAGAACAAATATACAACACAACACAAGCCCCCCTAGAGCATGTTCTAAATCGTGTCTTCACTTGTGCAGTAACCAATTTGAAAACTTAAAATAATAACCAAACTTTGTTCAGAATATTAGAAAGGCACAAAAAACTATCATCACTCAAAAGCTTTCTCCAGTGTTCTTCTGCTCTTGAGATTCTCTTTAAAGGGACAGTTTACCCACAAAATTATTTACTCACCCTCTTTTTTTAAATTTATATTTTGGACTTAATATTTTAAGATACTTTACCAAGAAACACCCCCATGTCTTTTTAAACCCATATCGATGACAAAATAATTATTTATAGAAAATTGTTCAAGATGTTCTTTACCGTATAGTGAAAGTGAATGGTGAAAAAAAAATCAAAAATGTTGATCTGTTTACACAAATGTTTCTTATGGCTTGGAATATAGTGCAAAATTTGTATATACCTACTTTTACTGTGATTTTATTTAGCTCTTTTTGGAGCCTAATGGCTACTAGTACCCATCCACTGTCACTGAATGGAAATGAGCAGTTTGAACATTCTCTTAAACTTCTCATTTTATGTTCTACAAAATAAATAAAGTCCTTTTTTTGCATGGTTAAACAGACAGAGGTTAGCCAATATCCAGATATACAATCACAATTTTGCATTGCATTTAATTCCGCTGAATGCAAGATTTAGGCATTCAGTCTGATTATGGAGAGCGTTATTCTGATTGGCAGGTTGATTGCTTACATCAGCACGGATTGTCCTGAGAAATTCTTGCTCCTTATAGTTATTCAGTTGTGCTTGTCTTGCATTTTCTCCCTTGTGAACTTTAGTATACAATGAAGTATCACAAAAAAAGCTAATTCTTGAAATCATACAGTATTTATTACTTACAGCAGCCCCCAAATGTATTGAAAGCGCACTACACTGATTTTCTACACTGATAATAATAAGAAATATTTCTTGAGCAACTAACCAGCAAATTAGAATGATTTCTGAAGGATCGTGTGACACTGAAGACTGGAGTAATGATGCTAAAAATTCAGCTTTGCCATCACATCAAAAGTTATGTATAATTGTCACAACCTTGTCACTACAGCTGTGTCCTTTTGAGTTTACACCAAGAATTTAGTAAGAATCTCTTGTTTGTGCACCGTGTCCTCTACCAATCAGCGATGATTAAATAGTGCTTGACAGCTGCACACGTCCAATCAATATAGACTGTCCTGATTACCCACAAGGCCTATATGAAGAACTCTTTTGTTGTTCGACATGTTGAATGCAAGAAAAGTATACATCTGAATTGTATGTTTGTCAAACATAGAAAATTCTGTCAATATTTGCTCAATGCTATGTCTTAGTTTTTGAAAAATAACCAGGTCACTCTTAGCATGGAAGACATAAGGCATTCTCTCTCTCTCTCTCTCTCTCTCTCTCTCTCTCTCTCTCTCTCTCTCCAGATTGTGACAGTCTCTGCCTTCTAATGTGTTATGTGTAGTGATGTATTTTGGCAGATTTGAGGGTGACTCATACTTTTGGGTACTTGTGCAACCTCTTGTTACTCTGGAACTTTGCTCCATGCCTGCTGTGAAATCTCTGTATAGAGCCGATTTTGCCCAAACACAATAAGCAGAAAAAGAGGATTGAGGCTGATCATCGCCAAAGGAAGATTTGGCATGTGTATGTGCATGTGTACTGTATGTGTGAGAACACTTAGCTGGAATTTGTTTTTCTGGCCTGCATAAAATCTGCAATAAATTCAGCTCAGACTCTGTGCTTAACCAGCAGTGATACAAAATCTGTGCTGATTGTATTCCTTGCGTAAGCAGAATGACTGGTTGAAAAGTGCAGGGTTAATTTTATTGACGGATCATGTGGCCATCCATCCATCCATCCATCCATCCAAACAAATGGATCCGATTTCATCAGATCTAAAATGCAAGTGCGGACTGAATGTGAAAAACAAGTCAGAATTGGTTCAAAATATAAGAGGCTACAAATGATGAGGAAAGAAATGTTTGATGGTTACTCTTTTGAGAGCCCTGCTGTTCAGCTCTGATTAGTATGATGTATATGCATTAATTTGCTGTAGCATTCATTAAAACGCTCATCTCATTATCAAGGTAACCTGGGAAAACATGAGAGAATTCTAAAAGTGGAATTTCCTGTGAAAGTAATGGAAATTATTCAAGACCTTAAGTCGTAATATATAGCACACATGTTACCAAATTTACTGCATAATAAAAATGTACTGTGGGGCACAAAGCGGTCATCCATATACATCAATAATGATTAAATACATGTTACTTTAGACCATGCAACACTTTAAATATAACACAATCTCTCTATTTTCCAAGGGTACTTGGCATGAAAAAGGACCCCTATTCTAAATAAAGACTGGTACAAATGGAAATCCACCCCTGCAACCTCTGCAAAGTGAATTTAAAAATCTTTATCCAATAATGCCACATGACTGGAAAATTCAATGGTCAAAAGGGATCCCTGCTATTGCCTCGGACTAATAGCAGCCATAAACATAACTATTTTGCGCTTACTCAACAGAATCACTCAACAATATAAAATAAATGCATTATAGACACAAGCACCGAGACAAACACAAAAAATAATATTAGATCCGGTTGGGTGACGATAATCAATCTGGCTGAGGTCACCAACCTTTTATACTTTTTACTTTTACTTTACTTTACTTTACTTTCTTTACTTTACTTTACTTTACTTTACTTTACTTTACTTTTACTTTTACTTTTACCTTTACTTTACTTTACTTTACTTTTTCCTTTACTTTACTTTACTTTACTTTTTACTTTACTTTACTTTACTTTACTTTACTTTACTTTACTTTACTTTACTTTACTTTACTTTACTTTACTTTACTTTACTTTACTTTACTTTACTTTAGTGGGACCGGATAGCATGCACTAAATTATGTTTGGGGTTTTGAGGATAATCTCTATATATCTGTGGGTATGTGTGCAGGAGTGTTATGTAACTGTAATTGCACATTTTATTCTATTCCACAAATAAAGCAATTCAAGAGTTCTACACTTTAAACACAAAATACATAATTATTAAAAAACTGAGAATGTAACACATTGCAGCAGGTATTTACCTTATTCAGTAGCTAGCTTTTGTGCTACATTCTTTATAAATACAAGATGATGTTTGCATAATCAGAGCCAACAATTCACTAAACCCCCAATCCACATACATTTCAGAGGTTTGGAAAGGGATGTATTGCTTCAGACTGTTGCATATAGCACTCATAATATAAAGCTATTGCTATTCACCTCTATATCCTGCCTACATTTGTATGTTATGCCGGTACTGGATCCCTGGCAACATTACCTGCTAGATATGAGATCTTTTTTTTTTTGCACAAATCAAAATACATCACTTGTCACAGACTAGCAGCTGTCAGTTTTTATGGTGGGCTCATGCGTCAGTCACAGGTGGAACGGAACGTAATGTGTTGGTGATATTCAGGTACTAGCTGCTATGATCAATATGTGTTAATATTACATCTGTGGAATGGGATGTTGTGTCTCTGTAGGCAGTGACTCTAATAAGGACAGTTTACCTGCCTGTAACAAGCTCTCATAAAAGAAAGGTTACATGTTTTCCTTTTAATTAGACATCAGCTTTGCTCCATAGCACGGGTGCATACACACACACACACACACACACACACACACACACACACACACACACACACACACACACACACACACACACACACACACACACACACACACACACACACAATGACATGCTATTGAATAACGGATCTAATTGTGGTGTAGTGTTTTCAGGCACAGAAGCTTGTTAGTCCTTATGGAATCAGATGGATGAGTGGCCACCTACAAACTGGAAATTGATTTGTTTTGCCCGTTTGATTGTTGTGAGAGCTTATGTTTTGCACATCCTGTTAAGGGCTAGATCGGAGTGTGTGTAGGAGGTGATCAAGCTAATTTGAAGGAGGGGGTCTTTTTTGTTCTATTTTTGGGGTTAAAAACGAATGAATGAATTAGTCCGAGGCAATAGCAGGGATCCCTTTTGACCATTGAATTTTCCAGTCATGTGGCATTATAGGATAAAGATTTTTTAATTCACTTTGTTGAATGAATGAATGAATGAATGCTGCTAAGCTTTGATGTAATACACTGACATTGTTATAGTTAATAATTGTAATGCCATTGTAGAAATACATGTTCTTTTAAATAGTTCTATTAAATAAATAGTTCCCCGAAAAATTTAAACTGTAAATATACTTCCAAATCCATAAGGCTTTTATTCATGCCTTGATTGACGCACATCAAATATGGCGAACAGAAGCTCAAATGTGTGTTCTAGACACGCAAGACCCAATGAGGAATCATGCAAGAAAGGGTAATCTTTATTATATGTAATATGTAATTATGGGTTTGAACTGACATGAGTAAATGATGATAGAATTGTCATTTTTGACAACTCCTTTAATGTCTTTAAGGGTAAAACTTTCTTTAACGAGAAACAAAAGAAAACACTGATTACAACTTTAAAGCACAGCAAAGCAAGATACGGAAATTCTATAGTTATTGCACAATATGATAAAATACTGTACAGTGCAGTAAATATATGAGTACTGAATGGCATTTCCATATTCTGTACAAATCTGTTTAACAGTATAAAATATATTTAGTACAGTACTGATATAAATATATAATAACCAGAAAGGACCATCCTTACACATAATTACAAAAATAATAATTGTTCACTTAACTTAGAGTTGTCTCTGCATTGGACATGGGATAGGAGAAAATATTTTAACACACACTTCAGCTTTCAAGCTAGAACATCATTATTTCTCAAATCACTAAAGAAATCTGAAATCCTGAGCAGATACAGACCGAATCTGCTGACTCGACGTCTTTTAGCAGAGAAGCTGAATGATTGCATTGGAAAGATCCAGGGAACTCTTGGATGGAGTTCCTTTGTGATATCATTAGTGACGTCATTAGCAGAACAGAGAGATTTTATTGGCTGTTTTT
Source organism: Gobiocypris rarus (assembly GCA_023029165.1). Taxonomy (NCBI): domain Eukaryota; kingdom Metazoa; phylum Chordata; class Actinopteri; order Cypriniformes; family Gobionidae; genus Gobiocypris; species Gobiocypris rarus. The sequence goes on from CM040923.1 coordinate 15,484,204, forward strand.
CAACCAATAAGCTTTCAGCCCAAGTCCTTTCACACACGTCTCATTACCGTCAGCACACATCTTACATGCATGCCCACACTTTTCAAAGTCAGAGAATTAGAAACTCCTCTTTGGCTAGACTGGAATTGTTTTTCAGGCTGTAGTAAAGGAGGCACATCTGTGCTAGCAGAGGCTGCTGTGGTTTTTATAGCAGGGAGAGTGACAAGGCTTGGCATGTTTTGCGGCCACAATCCAAGCCTCCTGGCCTGGCACCCAACCACCCCACCCCACCCCCACACTCACCCCAGGAGAGCCCCCTCTCTGTCCTCTCAGGTTGCTCAGAAGCCCCATCTGGTGCATCTCCATGCCTCTGTACCCTGGCACAACATTTGGAAGCAGAGATCAGTCCCACCTCCTCTTTCCCTATGGGGAAGAAAGATTTGGAGAGATGCTCAAAATCATCCATTGGAGCATGTTCATATCTTTCTGCTCCCTTCGTAGTATTGTCTCATAAGACTATTGCTGACGCCAATTAGTGGAAACAATGTTACGAGCCAGTGTTTCGATTAAAGCATATTTCACAAGGGTTTAAAACCTTAATACTATAATCTCGACAAAACCCATAAAAATAGCCCCATTTTTCTTTATTTTAGTCATCCACTGAAACAGAAACCCATTTAAAGATGATTGCTACTCTGTAGACAAGAACAAAATATACAGAAAAAAATACCTCAGATGCCTTTTTGGATGTGAATTTCGGTAATGTTTCACCTAAACGAGGGAAAATCACATACATTAAAGGAGATAATACATGTCTTATTGTATTGAGTCTTAAGGGTGGGCTAGCAACCATTTAGAAACCTTAGTAACCACAAATTGTGATTGTGTTGTCATCTACTGGTATCACATGGTTATCCCATCAGATTACTTACTGGTTTTGTGCAGACCCTCGTGGCTCATACATGTCGAGAGGCACGTATGAAAGTTATTGAATAAAGTCCGGTAAATGGACTGGCTTTGCCGATTTTATTATCTTCCTCAACAATGGCTACATGTATTTTCAGAAAAGCCAAGCAATGGAGCCAAATTAAATGAGTCCCTCCAGTGTGCCCATGTCAATAGAAACACTGAATTTAAAAAGCTCCTTTATTAACTTAAAAGAGGTTTATCCTGGTCAATGCTAAAGTCATTCTAAATGGTTAGGCTTTTTTTTCTAAAGAGGTGAATTGGCCAATTATATTGATCCTAAACACTCTTGTTTTTAAAAGCAGGTCTGGGACTGCAGACCTTGAAAGTCTGAGTACAAATCAATTCAGTTTTATTTGGAACAGTCTTAAATGATTGCAACACAGAATATCCATACATGTTCTGCACTTATACTCAGTGCTTATTTCACACATTCCATATTTTGTTAGTCACAGTCAGAGTGAAGACACAATTCCTGTGACTTTGCAATTCAAACCACACAAGATAACTCTGAAGGATGAGCAACAGGTTTGGTGCTTGTTGGGAAAAACATTCATTGTGATTGTAGTTAGCCCATATCTGGTCATGTTTGTCAGAGTCAACTGATTAACTGTGCCCACTTGGTCAATTAACATAAGTAATAGCTCGTCTTTCAATAAATTATGATTATATTATGTTTTATATACAGACACCATTCTAAAAGGGTTAGCTTTTCTCGTTATCAGCTTTATACTTTAGGAGATGACTTACAACTTACTTTTTTATTTATTTTATTGGAATTTTGGGGGGAAATAGTAAGTTTCCTGTGACAAAACTTACCCCGTATAGTTTGACAACATGACAACTATTGGGGCTTATGTTAAATTACTGTATCTTTTTCAGGGCAAAATTAATATGTAGCCAAGACTTCATTGAATGTGCCTATACCGACCTAATTTAATTTTATATATATAGTTTCCCGTCATAGCACCTATAGTCAAGTACATAGCACCTGGTGTTATCATTGAATACTTTAAAATAAGGAGCGTTGTTTCACTGGAGGACTTTTACATATTTGTTTATGGGACCCTACAACATACAGTCGCAGCTCATAAATATGCAACTCACTATCTCTGAGTAGAGTCCCCATGTAGCCACGCCCACGCCGGATTCTAATATCCGATTGGTGTACCGGCAGTGATGCTGCATAATGATGTGAGGAGGCAGCAGCTTATCGAACAGATGGGCTGGTCCAGCACACGGGTACACAGCATCCGTGCTGTGATCATGGAGCCTGCTGCTGTATATATCAGTGACATTTCACATCCCTAATTGATTATGTCAGCGTTTTCTGACTTATTATTCATACAGCGTGCATAAAAAGGAGCACAATTATAATTTCTGTCATTCTATGTGGATGCGAGGAGTCCAGCGTCAGTTGGGGAGATACTGATCCCAGATCAGTTGAACTTGACGACTAGGATTTAATTCATACTGTGCAGCTGGAGACATACTGCTGATCACTTCTGCACTGCATTGGGAGAAATATGATTTTCTCAGAGATGAACACGGGGACTAACTCCCCAAAGGTCCACCCGCCGAACGGGACGAGATTTTACACATACCAGGTGAGTATTTAAAGTGTTTAATGGCCAAAAACTAATGCAAACTGCTGGATATGTTTCCTAATGCTCATTATGATTATTGTTTGCAGTTAACGGTCGCTTTTGTTTGACATGGTATGATGCAGTAGCGTTACGTTGTTTTTAATCGCATGGAGCTCGCGCAAAAATGCGCACTCAGAGTTTGGTGGTAGTTGTACACAGAATTGGCAGGGTTGACAGTTTTAATCGCATTTAGGACTGAGTTCAGCACTAAACTGTCACCATATTGATGTTGTTTAAGTCTGAACTGAAGGTTTAAAGGCGTTAACCAGCAGTAGGATTGAGCGCGCGCATTCCTCTGGAGGCGCGAGCGCTTTATAAATACATCATGCAGGACAGTGGCTTAGTTTGTGGCTACAGTGGCTACTTTATTGATAGTATTTTGATTAAATGTGGTTTTAATTTATAGTATATTAATATCTATAGTATATTAAGATCTTAAATAATCTGGAAGATATGTCATTTTAATCCTGTAGCTAAAACGATAATCTTTATTGTGTTTGAGAAGGTTAATAGAAATGAGAACCGGGGATATCCACACTGACTTTGCCCACTTCAGTGGATATTTCTCAGGGTAGGGTTATTGTTGAAAGTAATTTTAATGTCTTGGCTATAAAATAAGAAAAATCCCATCAACATTTCCAACGTGTTTGCCTGGAACACTTATACAGTTAATTAAACACCCGTTGACCTTTTTTGACAACATGCCCCAATAGCACATGTTGTCGCAATAAGAACGTGCCATTAAACAACATAATATAGACTTTTCAGCAAAACTTAAATTATAAAATAATGAATAAAAACAGCCAAAATGGAGAAGGTAACAACATCAAACCATTGTTTTGACCAGAAATCGCTGTGTAGCATGGTATCATTATTATAATTAACAAACAGTTAATTTGTGTCATAATAACAATGACAATGTCAGTCTCTTTGATTGTTATGCACCAGTGGTATATTGTCTTGATGTGCTGAATTGCATGCACTGCTCAGCTGTGACCCAAATCTCATGCATTGGAATGAGGACAGTGTCTTTAGATATTGATTTCTGTAATGGGAGGCCATGGTAACCAAGGCAGTGACCATATCAGCAAGAGACTGTGGCTTTAGAGATGCTTTTCAACAGGTGCTGCAGATGCTTGTTTAACCATCTGTATTGATATTTGTTTGTGGATTATAGAGGTTTATTTTTGGTTACCCTCTGTACTAAAAATACTGTGGCATGGTTTACCTCCTGTTGTTTTGTAGGTTTGCTCCTTTTGAGTCGTTATGCCGTGTGTGTGTGTGTGTGTGTGTGTGTGTGTGTGTGTGTGTGTGTGTGTAGTATCAGCTTGTCTCATCATTAGCAGAGAGGTGCTCCCCATGGAATACAGCCTGAGAGATTTCCCCCTTGATTCAAAACGCCACAATCAATCGTTTTCTGTCCTGACAGTCTATTTCCAAGGTACAGCCACAGTGTGAACAATCTAAGCATGCAACGCAAAGACGAGTTAGCACTTTTGAAAGCATCACGCTTGTTTACCACAGTAGGTCTTGATACATTTCGCTTCAGGACCTTGAATTTAAATTTGGACTCCCAAAGAATATATATACAACAGATCTATATATATACAACTCATCTCTCTCTCTCTCTCTCTCTCTCTCTCTCTCTCTCTCTCTCTCTCTCTCTCTCTCTCTCTTTCTATCTCTCTGTGTCTGATTTAAAGCGGGCAGAATGCTAGATCCAATCAGCTGTAACTGATGAAAATAAACATACATTTTACCTTTCCGTCAAATATTGCGCTGCAAACATCAAAAACAACTTTAAGTTGTCAATTTAGAAATCTTTTAGACTGTAAAATGTTACATCTGCCCCCACATGCGGGGGCGATTGTAACACCATATGGGGGCAATTGTAACAACACATGTAATACCTTTGCATAAATGGCAAGGGCCACAATAAACTTCAGAGAATATAGATATATTTTAAACTATTCAATATCCATTACAAAATGGACAGTGACACTCCCCTTGCTGTTTTCCTTGGTCTGAACGGTATGCTTTGGACAGAGAGTGTACAGATAGAGATTGAGAGGCAAAACCTTTAAACTTTGGACTATGCCACTAAATGTATTGATAACGCAGTATATACATAGTATTGTAGGGTATAGTTCATTCGTATACATAAATATTTAAACTGAACACAAACAACTTTTCACAATATTACATTATTCTTACAACATTAGAAAAAATCAATCTATTTTCTATATTGAGTTTCTATGGTAGGCCACTATTACAAGCCAAAAATAGTAGTTAATAGTAGTTAGTAGTTAATTGGTCCCCAGATTGAGAGGCATTCAAAGACTATGACTATAAACCGCTGGACTGCTACCACAATACAATATTTAGAGATGTATTAGAAATTTAAACTGAACACAAAACTATTTTCTTAAATTATTGAAAAAAAAAAATCTATTTCGATGTCCTTACTAAGCTGGACACTATTTTGATGGTGTCAATTGTAACGCAGTGTTATAATTGCCCCTGTCTGTACCACCCCATGACAAGCTACACTGCTAGTTAGAAACAATAAGGCTAATGTTTGACCAGGATATCTGCAGAAAAACTTTACCAAGTATCACTCAGCAGCTTGTCCTTTGGCAGGCAGCGTGGGATCTCCACTGAGCACATGCAAAATGAGTTCCATGGTTCTGTCTCGTTTCTGATTGGTGTAATTTGAGATGTTACAATTGCTCCCTGTTACATTTGCGCCCGGTGTCCCCCACAGGCAGGAGGTCGCAAGCGCTAAAGTAAATCAGGCAGCGAAATGATCCAGGCACGGCATCCCATCACATTGACATCCCGACACTGACTGCACTAACCTGTCTTGATAAACATTTTGATAGACTGATTAATTAGTTATCCTGGCCTCCCTCTCCTCCTTTTCATAATGTTACTGTTAGGCTACCCACATTTTTTACCCGACATCTTACTTCCACTGTAACTTCAACTGTTCTCGGAGCAGCATCAACTCTGATTGGTTCTGTTCACTAACTGGGGTGGGTTAGTGAACCTGATTGTATTGGGTCCCCCTTCTGTGTGTCGCTGACTGAGCTGAAATAATTAATAACCATCGGACTAAACCATGAGGCCCCACTTTATATTAGGTGGCCTTAACTACTATGTACTTACATAAAAAAATAAGTACAATGTACTTACTGTGTTCATATTGTGTTGCAAAACACCTTTGCTGATATTGAGGTGGGATACGGGTAGGGTTAGGGACAGGGCAGGTGGGATGGGTAAGTTTAAGGGTAGGGTTAGGTGTAAGGGAAGTGTCAACTGTGTAATTACAAATGTAACTACAGAAATTAATTACAGATGTAATTACATGCAGGTATTTTTTAAAATGTAAGTACAATGTAAAAACATGAATGTACACAATAAGTGCAATGTATCAAATTATTAATTAAAATGTTAGTACATAGTAGTTAAGGCCACCTAATATAAAGTGGGTCCAACTATCAGGCATACAAGCTGACGCTTCAGTATATATATATATATATATATATATATATATATATATATATATATATATATATATATATATATATATATTTATATTTATATATATATATATATATATATATATATATATATATATATATATATATATATATATATATATATATATATATATATATATATATATATATATATATATATATATATATATTATGATTCATAAGAGTAGTGGAATATATAGCAAAACTACTGGATTTAGTGGGGGCCCCTATAATTGTCACCACTTTTCACCACACTTGCGACGGCCCTGGTTGTGACTCTTGTTTCACGGGACTCGTACCCAAGCACTTTGCATCACACGTGCAATGAGCTACTGAGCAGATTTACTATGTCATAAGGAGCAGATTTTTTGTGTCAAAAGTGTATTAATTTATAAGTCACGCACTATGGTAAAAGTGCTTTGGGTTCAAGACAGTATTCTGCACAATACCATGTACAAATAATTCTTTGTTGATTGATAATCTGCCCCTGTAATCATACTTTAATTTGTGTGTAAAGAAATGAAGTTGTTGGTGTTTAACTGCCTATAGTTTTCATTTCCGATGGACACAGCAATGTGCGTATTGGTATTGGTATTTTCAATACCAATAGCTCCTCCTCTCGTCCCCTTGAATCAGACTAAATTCCCAAATGATTTTGTACATGAAATATTGACATTAATGATATCTGCTTACATTATGTTGCTTCTGTTCTGTTTACCCTAGGGGGGTTATCACTGCTCCCCCTGCTCTTAACCATGCTCGGCTGCATGGATGCACAGGGAGTTCTTGCCCAGAACAGAACCATACCGCCAATCTAAACTACAGTGGGGAAAAAAAACTTGTGCAAGTTCTCCCACTTAAAAAGATGAGAGAGGCCTGTAATTTTCATCATAGCATCATGAAATCTTGCTTTTTTGTAGGTGACCAAATACTTATTTTCCACCATAAAATATGTCTCTCATAGTTGAAGTGTACCTATGATGAAAATAACAGGCCTCTCTCATCTTTTTAAGTGGGAGAACTTGCACAATTGGTGGCTGACTAAATACTTTTTTGCCCCATTGTGTATGCTAATTGTTTATCATCTTTGACTAAAGTGGTCCTGACATAAGTTGCCGTTGTCTCTTGATTTTTGATGCTCTCATCAGGTGTGGTCGGTACAAACCATGTTTATTTTCGTTGTAAATGTACTTGTATTAATGTAGCATGGTGCATTTTATTTTTTTTACACATTTTACTCTTTTGTCCTTGTTGTTATCTGTTTATTTTGTACCAAGTGATAGATGATTTTGATTGGACAGCCTTTGACGTCAGTAACACATGACATGGGGAGTGATTGCTATCTTGTACACTTTATTATATGGTTAGTTGAATGTAATTATTTGCAATTTAGCTCCTGCTTTTAATGATCTTTTCCCTTTGTCGCTTGCTTTTTCTTCCTCTGTATTTTTCACTTCCTTATAAGGCTGATATCAGTTTCAAGGAGTATTTCTAGCTGTCTGTTATGTTGTACAGATGATATTTCTTAGTATTTCTTCTGCATTCCTCTCCAGACCAAACACTGCAAAATCAATATTAGTGTTGGCGTAGCGAAGTATCTTCAGTGCGGTTGGCTGCTGTGTGTGTGTTTCTCCAAAGCTGTGTGTATGTCTGTGGGTTAGTGTGTGTGTATAGGTATGAAGGGTTAGTTGAGCACAAAAGCTTGATTTGTTAATGGTGTTTGCATGAAGCACGGAACAAATATAGCATCAGCGATAGAGTCTGTATCAGCGCACACCTGTCCACTGTAATATGGGAATTCTAAATCTAAACTAGTAGTGGTTTAGCTCACTGATCCTGCATTAAATTCAAGGTATAAATGGATTACAGACTGTATTCTTTAGGTATGGCAGCTCTTACCATAAAAAAAGAAAAATAATATAATATACAAAATGTATAGCCCTCGGCATCTGGTGCTATGTCATAAAGTGTGGTGAGAATAATTTCATTACCTCTCCCCTCATAGCCAGTGCAGCTTTTACCCAGGCACAGATAATAAAAGCCAGTGAAGGGTGGCTTCCTGGCTTATCCTTTGGGATTAGTGGGAAAATGAGAGGTTGTGGGGGTCTTTGGTTCAATTAATCGGGGCTGATCGCTGTTATCTGATGACAAATGTGAGCAGCATGGCAGTTGAATTTTTTTTATTTTTATAAATTTGTATTATTTATAAGTTTAATATGATATTTAAATAATTAAGTAAATAATCACAGTCTAACAGACTAACCATATTAATTGTAATAAAGTTTATATGACACAAATCTTTCAATTTTATGCTGTATTATATAATCTTATTATTATTATTATATTTATTATTATATTATTATTATAGTATTATTAGTAACAATAATAGTATGATTTATTATAAAATTAAACATAATTATTATAAACTTATTATATATTCTTGAATGTATATTATGTATATGTAATAGTTTTAATTATTATACTTTATTATATAATGTTGTTATAGTATTTACTTTTATTTACTATTATGGAATTTACTTTTTTATTTACAATGACAGTATTTAGTAGTAGTAGTAGTAGTAGTAACAATAATAATATTATTTACTTATTTATTATTATAAATATACACCGGTCAGGCATAACATTATGACACTGACAGATGAAGTGATTTACACTGATTATCTCTTCATCACGGTTAGTGGGTGGGAGACCAGTCAGGGTCCCCATGCTGACCCCTGTCCACCACTGAAAGCGTCAACAGTGGGCATGTGCATCAGAACTGGACCATGGAGAAATGGAAGAAGGTAGCCTGGTCTGATGAATCACGTTTTCTTTTACATCCCGTGGATGGCCGGGTGCGTGTGCATCACTTACCTGGGGAACAATGGCACCAGGATGCACTATGGAAAGAAGGAAAGCAGATGGGCCAGTGTGATGCTTTGGGCAATGTTCTGCTTGGAAACCTTGGGTCCTGCCATCCATGTGGATGTTACTTTGAACCGTACCACCTACGTAAGCATTTTTGCAGACCAAGTACACCCTTTTATGGAAGCGGTATTCCCTGGTGGCTGTGGCCTCTTTCAGCAGGATAATGCGCTCTGCCACAAAGCAAAAATGGTTCAGGAATGGTTTGAGGAGCACAACAATGAGTTTGAGGTGTTGACTTGGCCTCCAAATTCCCCAGATCTCGATCTAATCGAGCATCTGTGGGATGTGCTGAACAAACAAGTCCGATCCATGGAGGCCGCACCTTGCAACTTACAGGACTTAAAGGATCTGCTGCTAACATCTTGGCCAGATACCACAGCAGACCTTCAGGGGTCTAGTGGAGTCCATGCCTCGACGGGTCAGGGCTGTTTTGGCAGCAAAAGGGGGACCAACACAATATTAGGAAGGTGGTCATAATGTTATGCCTGATTGGTGTGTGTACGTACGTGTATATATAATATATGTATGTGTGCATGTGTGTGTGTGTGGAATGTTTATTTATTTTTTATATACAGTTATGTAGCCATGTGTGAATGAAATGTGATGCATGAAATGACTCATTGGCCCTTACTTGTCTCTGGATTATGGATCAGAGAGAGGGTGGAAAATAGGCATGCTAAACTTAATTATAATGCTAAATGTGTAGAATGTTCCCTTTTAGAAATAAGGTTGTAAAATTTGAGTCGACATACAGGTGACTACACAAACTTATCCTTCTTCTGTCTGATCACTGTAATGCACTTGAACACCAGGTTTCCCGGGAGGACTGTCATTTTAAGCAGTGTATTGTAATTGTCCTGCTGAAGGCTAAGTAATGAGAAGGTGATGAGAAATGATGTGGGTGAGAGACATGTCAGAACATTTTCAGAGAGATGGATGGAGAGAGATTGTGATGGATAGAGAGAGAGGGTGTAGGTTTAGTTGCACTAATGGCTTGACCCTTCTTAGCCATTCAGACAGGACTTAGCCCAGCCCAGAATACTAAACCAGACTAGAAGCTCTGCACTGGTGACTAGTATCAGTGAAGGTTAGTTGTGAGAGGTTCACTGCTTCATAAGCACCTTTGTTATATGTGACCCTGGACCACGAAACCAGTCACAAGGGTAAATGTTTTGAAATTGAGATTTATACTTAAATATTTGGGTGAACTAACCCTTTATGAGTTTTGTAGTGTGCGCTTGGCTTAAGGCAGCATAATTTAGCAGACTACCCTTTACAGGACCCTCTACAGGACAATATTTGGCCAAGATGCAAGGATTTGAAATTCTGGAATCTGAGGGTGCAAAAAAATCTAAATATTTAGAAAATCGCCTTTAAAGTTGTCCACATGAAGTCCTTAGCAACGCACGGAACTTCGTGGAACATCAACTTTACTTAATATCCTTATGATTTTTGGCATAAAAGAAAAATAGAAAAATCTATTATTTTGACCAATACTGTATACCAGTTCTATTGGCTATTGCCACAAATATACCCGCGACTTATGACTGGTTTTGAGGCTCCAGGATCACATTTAAGTGAATAATGCTTGAGGATGAATGAGCATAATAATGACAGAATTTTCCTTTTAAATTCAGTCATAAATTAGACTTGAGTTAATTGGTTTAATATGTAGCCTATATGTAAAGGAGAAATAGTGCTTTTTGTTGCTTGGTTACAAAAGGGCTCTATGATTCTTTTGATGGCAATTGCATCCATCTTAAGTACAACTTCCATTGTCTCGATGAGACGTTTCAAAGAGTTCTAATGCATTGCATTGTCCTGACTTATTCAACTTCTTTGAAGCCATCACCTTCCGCTCACATTTATCTCCTCATTTTCAGCACATGGACTTTGATTACCCATGATTCAGTGCTTTGTCCTTTTGTCTGCAGGGCTCTCGCTGCCAGGGTTCACGGTTCAACCTTGTTCAATCAAACCTGATTAGTGTGGAAAAGCCCTTTCAATCATGTATTTCCTGAGAAGGCTGCAGTGAGGATGATATCCATATTATATTAATTAAACAATTTAAATGACAAATATTAGATAACGGCTGCTACCTCTTAGAAGGCGTCAGTTCAACTGGTTCATTGTCCATGGCAGTCTAGATTTGCCGTTTAAAGGCATAGTTCACATAGAATCGAACATTCTGTCATCATATACTGCACAGTGTACTCACCCTCATGGCAATACAAATCTGCATGACTTTCTTTCTTCGGTGGAAAAGATTATTATTTTAAGAAATATGTTATATCCCGTACACACCAAGATGTGTTTAGCTGTATACATAAAAATGTTGTTTCATATCGCGTTTCGTCCAGACGGATCCGACATTTTGGGAGCCTGAAACCGTTATTTTTTGAAACCATGTCCCAGGGTGCGTTTTTGTGTGCACAGCCAATCCACATACTGGTCTGGCATGTATACTACATCGTTTTGAGTCGGTTTCAGTGGTTTCGTGTGTATGCAGCAAGCGGCAACCTCCCGCGATCTCTCTTGAAGCCAATACGGAAGTGAATTAAACTGCAGTTCATCGACTGGCCACTAGGGACAAGCTCCTGAAGGGAGCAGAATCTCATTGAGCCCCATGTTAAAATGCCCAACTTTACAGCAGAAAAAAACATGTTTACAACCTGGAACAAATTCTAGTTTTGGTCTAAACAGCTCTTCATGACAACTGTGAGGGGGATGATTTTTTTTTAAACTCGTTTATATCGTTTATAACTTTTTAATTCGTTCATATCAAATAAAGCCTGTTCTGCATAATTAAGGGCGTGGCCACTTTGAGTGGTAGGCGGATAGCCATTTAACTGCTGTCTGTTAGTCATCACGTCACCAAAGCTCCGCCCACGTCTCGCCTCTTTGCCCATTTTCTGTTATCCGGGAGTGACGCGCGGTGACGTGCTGCTAAGATGGCAAAGGCCACCTCGACCCTACGTTTACGCTTCAAAACTGCTCTGCAGAATCCTATGGGTGACGTCACGGACGCTACGTCCATATTTTCATACAGTCTATGGTATGCAGATATTTCTTGAGACAAGGAAAAAATATTTCAATAGGGAAAGCTTCGTGTGGAAGTGGCCTTAATGTTTTGGGACTGTTTGTCCATACAAAGGAAGTCAAAGGTCACCAAAACTGTTTGGCTTCTTTAAAATATCTTCTTTTGGGATCCACAGAAGAAAGAAAGTCATACAGTTTTGGAGTGACATGAAGGTTGATCACAGATAATTAGTAGACCTAATTATGGATTGGATATTTATGGAGTAATATGTATATTTAGTGTTATATGTTTTTTGAATAGTAATGTGATATTTAGCATAAATTCATGATGCCTAAATTCATTTGTAGCATTTAAAATGACCTTTTTTATTTTCTTGTGATTTTAATTGATTTAGACATAACAGCATTGGATTATAAAATTAGCCTTATTGATAATATTGCAGGCAAATAATTATCCTCGTAATGTCCAAGTGGAAAAGTGGTGCTTTGGTAAATACAAATTACGTCCTGCCATAAAGCAAAGGCCTGATTCAATCCACCCACCACTGTTGTTCCCTTCAGTACAATGATGTATTCCATTAAACTCTCTATTCAACCAAAGTCAAGGCAAAGACAAACATGTTGCATCATAACAGAGAGGTAAATATGGAGATTCACTGGCTTGATTGTGCCGGATGTAATGGAATATCAGCAGTTTAAACTACTTCTGGTTCAGGGAGGGATTAGCTATTGTGTGTTGTGCAAAATATTTTTAAATTACATTTTTTAAATTAAGTTATAAGATGTGTTTTTTGTGTTTCAGTTTAGTTTGACAAGCTGCTTTGAGAATGTAACTCATGCTTAAAAACACAATGAGATGCTCCAAATACAGTACATGCTAAACCTATAACTAAAGTGCACAATTTTAGGTCAAAGATTTATATATTCTTATCGACTGGTCTAGGCAATCACTGAGTCTTTTTGTCCCTCTCTAAATGTCTCCCTCCTTCCCCTCTTGAGCGTTTGGTCAAAGCAATTAAACACTTTCTCTCTCACTCTCTTCTCTATCTTTGAGCAGACACGCTCCAATGCTGCTCCTTCCAAGTGTCAGGAAAAACGGATGACAGGGGCGCGCCACGCCTCTTCATTAAAAGCGCAACTTTTCGTTTTGTTTCGGCCAGCAGTTTTGGGCCCTGCAACGATTAGCGTGGGGGAGTTGAGGGGGAAGTGGATTGGGGTATAACTGTTAGTCAGCACAGTGCTGTGTTAGCAGCGCGATTTCAAATCACACTCAGCTCGTCTTCACATGCAGTGTGAAGAGGCCGATAAGCACATGTGTAGATGTTCAGATGGGATGCTGTCATCAGTGCATTTATAGGCTGATCGTACCAGTGTGGTTACAGTAATTAGTCAGCTATTTATATTTGTGCTGTCGTATGCATTGTGGCCACTGGCAGAATGAGGAGGTAGAATAGGTTTGCTAGTTTAAAAGCTAATTTGAGATGCCTCAGGTTTACTGAGACATGTTCCAAACCCTTTTGAGGCCTGTTAATGACACAAAGACTGTTCCAAAGGGTTGTCTGCTAAATTATGCTGCCTTATTCCTAGCGCACACTACAACACTCATATTTAATGTCTTTAAAGAGTTAGTTTACCCAAAATGAAAATTCTGTTATTAATTACTCACCCTCATGTCGTTCCAAACCCGTAAGACCTTTGTTCATCTTCAAATCACAAATGAAGATATTTCTTGATGAAATCTGAGAGCGCTCAGACCCCTCTATAGACAGCTATTCAGTGAGCCCTTTCAAGGTCCAGAAAGGTAATAAAGACATGGTTAAAATAGTCCGTGTGAGCCCTAATTTTATGAAGCGACCAGAATACTTTTTGTGTGCAAAAAAGGACTTTATTCAACAATTTCTTCTTGTCTATGTCAGTCTCCTACGCTGTTTACATAGTAAATACAGTGCAGCGCTTCCTAGTTCTATGTCAGAACCTGGCCGACGCATGCGTGTGGTGCTGACGCATGAGCTAGCCAATGGTAAGCCGCCGTTCTGCTGTAGAACTAGGAACCGCTGCACTGTTTACACTACATCAACAGCGTAGGAGACTGACACAGACAAGAAGAAATTGACCGTTCGCAAAGACCTGCCCCCTTCAGTTACTGTTGCTATGTCCGACAAGCCATGGGGGTCTCACACCATACACGTTCACACGTGGAGAAAATACATCGCGGAGCAAAGAGGACACAGACAACCAGCCGACAGACAGGACAGAGAAAGTTACTTTTGATATGAAACAAATTCTCAACTTTCAAATTTTGTCATTTTTTAAAGAAATTTAAACAATAAATACCGTTTTGTGGCGTGAACCGATCATCTCTTCCTTCTAGTTCATTGATAAGCATCAAATAAACGTGAATGAACACTAAAATAAATGTTGTTTCAATCGCGGAAAGACATCAGTACATACCGTTTTTTCAAGTTCAAGTCCACCAACGTTAATCTACGAACTCTCCTGACTGCTTTGTCGGACAAAACGGCAAATTCTGCGATTTGATTGGTCAAATCACCAGTCAATCAAACTTGCTGCGAAGGGTGAATTGTTAAATAAAGTCGTTATTTTTGTTTGTTTTTGCGCACAAACTCGTTGCTTCATAACATTAAGGTTGAACCACTGGAGTCACATGGACTATTTTAACCATGTCTTTACTACCTTTCTGGACCTTGAAAGTGTTAATTGAATAGCTGTCTATGGAGGGGTCGGAGAGCACTCAGATTTCATCAAAAATATCTTCATTTGTGTTCCGAAGATGAGACAAGGTCTTTGGAATGGGTTTGGAACAACATGAGGTTGAGTGATTAATGACAGAATTTAAGTTTTGGGTGAACTAACACTTTAAGTCGGTGAGATTGTTTGCGACAAGTAGTCAGAGATCGCAATGAAACCTGTTTGAAATGTAGCTGACCAGTCATCAGGTGTGCACACTTGCTTTAAAGATGGGGTCAGTGGGTCAGTTGATGGTGTCATTTTTATAAAAAAATTCCGCGAATGTACTGCAAATGCTCTAAAACATAATGCTGAAATTTACAGCTCTGTGCTTGCAATATGTCAGTCACGCTCGTCAGGAAAATGTGTGAAACACATTTTTATCAAATCAAATGTCATTAATAGCGGTTCACTTCCACGATTTAGTACGATTGCATTCACATCTGCAGCGAACCGTACCCCAGACCACCCTTTTTAAGCGGACTCAAGTACGGTTTGCGGGTGCGCACCTGAATTCGGAAGACAGCGTTCACATCATCCAACTCTGACGTCAATCTAACCCGGGTGCGCACCAAAAGTGCTAGTGTGAAATGATTTTTTTGGGGTAAATTTTTTTCTTTAGCTGTTTATTAGTACTTATAAAGTACATATTAATAGTTTATTTTGCATGACCATATTACCTTAATCCTACCCAGTACCTAAACTTAACAAAAACTTACTTACTAACTATTAATAAGTGGTAATTAAGAGTTTATTGAGGCAAAAGTCATAGTTAATAGTGAGATCTGGACCCTAATCGAAAGTGTGACCTTTTATATAATTTCACTTAAAGTTTTAATATTAATATACCCCTGTCTAATTAAAAATACACAATTTCACATAATATTTTTGTGTGCAAAGCATCTTTTTTATCGTGATCTCTAGCTTAGCCACATGCTAATACCACCTCAAGTTTCCCAAAGCTGACTTTGGTCGTAGTTCTTTCATTACCAACACAATTCAATTGAACTTGCACCCCTGTATTGAATCAGCTATCGAGTTTGTCATGTGCTAGTGAGGAACACTATTTGTGTGACGCTCGTGAGGACCATAAATGGAGTTGGTCCTAGTAAAGAGCGCTTCAGATCAGTCACCTTTAAGTTTCTGCTTCAGTAAGACAGCTCACTAGGTGTTGGAGCAAGGCCATAGTCTTTCAGTGCCAGAGTCATCTCCACAGGAGCACTACCTCAAGTCAACACCCAACACCTTTAAGGATGCCCCCTCTCTCTTTCTCTCTCATTGACACCCATATGGGATTAGGCCACAGCAGATGTGCATATGGATTAGACCAGCAGGGCACGACTCGTGACTTTCACGCGATGGTGGTGTTCTTTAAACCAATAAGCACTATTATGACTAATAGTGCTGCGACACCTCCCAAAATAGCTCATTTGTGCTTAGCTGCTTTGCGTTTGTCGTTTTCCAGTTTTCAAAAGAAATAGAAATTGCTATTTTTACAGGAATATTTGATAGAAAATACAATTGTAATAATTATTTATAATAACCTTTTTAGGTTAGCCAGCTGTCACAGCTCCTCTTTATCAATATTAATAGACTGAAATCTGTGAAAATGTGACATCAGTAATACACTCAAAAATACATTTATGCCTAAATTTAAGATTTATATATTTGAATTGAGTTAAATATTTCCATCCATTTGGATTGCACATCTTATTGCACATTTTAACATAAACTAATACATTTTATGTGATGCATATTTTGTTAGGAAACATGTAAGATTTTTTTAATCTTATATATATTTATTGATAAATCCAATCTCATACTTTTTAAGTTTTACAGCACATACTGTGCAACTGAATACATTTATTTCTTTTACAATTAATTGTATGCTGATTATAACCTATTTGAAGTAATGCATTTTGAAAATATGATTATTTAAATAGAAGAAATTACCTGTTTTATTTGTGTATGATTGAAATATGCATCACATAAGTTTATTAGTTTGTTTATTTTAAAACTGTGTAATGAAAATGGATAGAAATGTTAAATGCAATTATATAAATCTTAAAATTAGGCCTTAATTTTTTTTTTTGAGTGTATCACATTTTACTTCTTTAGCTCAAAAAAACAACAACAAGCTAGTCCACCCTAATGAAAGACAAGTCTTCCATTCCTACAGCATTTGTATTGAGCATTATGATTCCCAACGATTGGTCCATGTCCTCCTTCTTACCGTCTACAAGGTCATATCCTGGGTGATTGTACACGCACACACACACAAACACACTAACGTGCACACAGCTGTGCTGATTGCCAGTCAAGAACAGAACAAAGGCATTTTGTTTACAGTGATCAAGTAAGCAGCCTTTTGGGAATTGTGCCACTTGAACTTTCATTCACCGGCGGGGCACCCAGTGTAATTGCTCACAAACGTCCTTCATGAAAATCCATGCAGGAGTTTCCTGAATCCAGCAGCAAAGTGTGGCCTATTTTCCTCTGTGTGTATGTATGTGTTTTAATCAGGCCTTGTGCATTAAAATCTCAGTGGGGCAGATGGGAGGGAGTTTGACCCACTTTGATGGATTCCACACCGATTAAAAGGATGAGTGAGCTTTCGAAAGCACGGGGACCCTCTGTGTGCGTGTGTGGGACGCGCAGATCTACATATTGTCATAATCATGCTCAGTGGGTTGTCCGAACAACAAGTTGGTCTTAAAGGAAGACCTGTATAATTAAGGTAATTTAGGGTCATGTCCTTAACGCTCTGATCTGATGCGTTTCTTAGGTGGTGTGTGTGTGTGTGTGTGTGTGTGTGTGTGTGTATATATATATATATATATATATATATATATATATATATATATACACACACTATAGTTAGAAGAATGTTTTGGGTCATTGTCCTCTTGGAAAATAAATCCAGGCCCAATAAGTGACTCCTAGATGCCAAGTGTTCCAATAGTTTTGGCCACCCCTGTATAACGATCAAATCAAATGGGAATTGAATCAAGACCTTGTGAATCGGAGTCAAATCAATTTGTGAAATCCATGTCAATACTCAGTCCTAATAACAAAGAACATATTTCTCTCTTTCTCACTTCCTGATCCCAATGTCCCCTGTTAATGCTTGGTTTTGAATATGTAAACTCTTTCTTTTCCCAGTTATTTTCTTGTTCATGTTGGCACTGTTCCAAACTGCAGTGAGCTGCCTACCTAGACAACATTTTTAGACGTTATAGGAGCATTCACAATGCCAATACTCTTCTGGCAGTATGCAGCAAAATTATGCTGCCTTACAACACAGTGTATACTACAGTGTTTTAACCTCATTTTAAAGCAGCTTTGCTTGAATAGTTAAACAATAAGACAATGCCAAGAATCCATTGAGTGAAAAATGGTATTGAAGGAAATATTTTTTAAGAGCTGAAAAGAATCAGAAGCAAACGATTCTATCTACTTATATATGAACTGTTTCACTCAATATTTGTGTGCTATATATTGGTAATATATGCTATATGTTGGTTGTTTTGAGTTGTAAGCTTAGCAACTTTTCACTATAGGCTTTATCTAAAAGCTTAGGCAGCTGCCTTGTTGCCTCATTGCCTTATCAGGCAATTACTTTTATGAGAAAACTAGAGCGGTTGGGGTCCATTGAGTTTGAAACTCTAAAAAGTGCATTCATTCATCATAAACGTAATCCACATGTTTCCGGCGGTTAATAAAGCCCTTCTGAAGCGTATCGATGGGATTTTGTAAGAAAAATATCCATATTTAAAACTTAAAAGTAAAAAATCTAGCTTCCGGCAGACTGCCCTCCATATTCAATGTACGGAAAAAACGTAACTGGTGCGATGTATCACTAGAACTTAGCTTAAGCAAAGTTTTGAACTTCGAGAGTCATTACAATTTCTGCGCAAGTTACGCAAGTAACAAGTATACGGAAGGCGGTCTGCCGGAAGCTAGATACTTTACATTATAAAATTGTAATATCTCTTTAGTCATAGCCAAAGAGAGACCTTTGGTTATAACTAAGTGAATATTTAATTACTATAATAGTAAATTCTCGCTAGAAATAACATCAAAGTGGAAAACATCATTCACATTTTTTTATTTACACACAAACTCACCACCAATCACAACTTTTAGACAGCATCTTTCTTATAGCTCAACTGTCACAGAATAACATGCATAGGATTTTGGGATATCAAAGACAGAGAAGAATACATCTGATGCCTTGAAAAATGCAGGAGACAGGAAGTGAACATTGGATTCGGATGTGCCCTGATGCCTTCCTACCTTAGAATGCATTTTCCAAAGGCAGCATTTTTAAGCTTTCGGACACAGCCTTGTTGTATACACTGAAAGAAAAAAAAACTTGGTGTAGAAACAATTTTCACTCAAAAATGTATCAATTAAATTTCACAATTAATTACCAAGAAAAGGCAAGTAACATTGAATTCAAAGCAAAACTTAAAGGCTACAATAGTACTTTTTGTAATGAATGACTTTCACCTCCAATAATCTTTGTTTTAGTTACTTTGAAAAATTTTTATTTACAGTTTAGACTTGTTTTTAAATAAATGTGAATGGTAATAATAGAATCATAGGTGACTGGCTGAACATATAGTTCATGTGTAACCCTGTACAACATTATAAATGACTCAAATCACACACAATTCTGTCACGTTGTGTACTTTTGGCTTTCGGTATGAAATAGGGATACAAAAAATAAATTTTAAAATTGTCACATCATACTGTACCTAATTAGTATAACATATAATGTTATACAATGTTATGTAATATTATACCTACCAAACTCCCACAGCAGAGAATTGGCTCATATGTAGGGCATATGAGAATCAGTACAGCTCTGAAGGGGAACCATTAGTAGTTAGGGCACCATGTAGATTTGTCCTTTACAGAATCAATATACAAGCTGACAAATGGCCTTCATTATTTTGGATGCTGTGATAAAATGATTTGTGGCCTTGTTTATTTTTAAGGGGTCAAATGAGCTCATTTTGGGCAAGAGACTGAGAGAGTGAGAATAATCTTTGCATTCTTTTCAGTGTCCTTAGTTTTCACTCTTTATTACCTCCCTGTTTTACCCATAATGCAGCTGCAGTGGTGAGACTGTGTTGTCAGCACATTTGTCATTGTGACTGGAGCTTTCTTGTCAGACGCAAGCTGTTGGTAGTGTTAACACCTTTAAAGTTTATGGCACATTCATTCAAAGAAAGAAAGTTGATGGGAGATCTAAAATGTTCATGTTCATCACGTTTGGTTTGGTAAGAATGCTACTCTGCATGGCATTAAAGGGATAGTTCACCCAAAAATGAAAATAACCCCATGATTTACTCACCCCAAGCCATCCTAGAACGGCAGCCCAAAAATGTAAGCCTAAAAAATTGCATCCATCCATCATAAAATAATCCACATGGCTCTGGGGGGTTAGGGTTTTTGTAAGAAAAGTCCATTACGGCGGACCGCCTTGCGTATTCAACTTATGGAAAAAGCATAACTGGCACGACGATGACGTGGGACGTAGCGTAAGCAGTTTGAACTGCGAGAGGCGTTACACTTTCTTCGTAAGTTGAATACGGAATAGATATTTTACTTAAAGTTTTAAATATGGATATTTTTCTTACACAAACCCATCACTTCACTTCAGAAGTCCTTTATTAACCCCAGAGTCGTGTGGATTACTTTTATAATGGATGAATACACTTTTTTGAGCTTCAAATTTTGACCTGACATTCACTGCTATTATAAAGCTTGGATTTGCCAGGACATTTTTAATTTAATAACTCCTATTGTATTCGTCTGAAATGCCATATACACCTAGGATGGCTGGAGGGTGAGTAAATTATGGGATCATTTTCATTTTTGGGTGAACTATCCTTTTAATGCCATTCAGAGTAGCATCCTTACCAAACCAAACGTGATGAACATGAACATTTTAGCTCTCCCATCAACTTTCTTTCTTTGAATGAATGTGCCATAAAGTTGAAGAGCTAGATCACGACTCTTCTGTTGGTCATTTTTGGAATTGTTGCTCAGGGTGGGACAGGCAGAAATGGAAGCAATTACTTCAACAAAAGACTAAACACATCTTGTGCATTGTGGTACCATTTTCAGTTTTTCCTACCAGTATGTCTTTTCAGCATGGCTGTATTTAATTTTAACCAACAAGTGGTATTTATTTTAAAGCACTGCATATTAATTGACCATTCATTATTAAATAATACAAATCTGAATTTTCATAACAGGGATTGCTCTGTATTGTTGATAGCTTATGTGACTCGATTCCTTTTATTGTAAGTCGTTTTGCTGCCTCTGTGTAAACACATGGTGTATCTGCAGTTTATACACTTCTGTTGCCCTGTTTAAAACAATTTTCACCACAATATAATCCCACATAGTGTGGAATTGTGAGGGTATACTGATACCCCAGTGATAAGAAGCTCTTTAGGTCAGTGGTGTGAGTATACAGGGCACAACTTGCATCAGCAATCGGCAGGCAGTGAAGGCTACATATGGACGATTTCATACACCATCGCCCTTTTGAGATGAAAGATGCGCACCATTAATGTGGGAGTAACTATGCTGCATAAAACACCATCATACCTCTCTGGTTCTTGTCTAAAGCAGTTATTCATTCCAGTGCCGTGGACTTTCAAATTTGTAAATAATAAAGTGCACTAAAACCTTGACATGTTCAATTAAGTGAGCTCTGGCCATTTCTTTATTTATGATATGTCCGTAAGGTACAAGCTGACTTGTAAAGCTGTACTGATACAGGAAATATTTCTCCTTTATTTGTTCGTTAAAGCAGTGCGATGCACAAAAGAAGCTTTTAAAATATAAAATAGAAACATATTTACTGTCTGGGGTGATAATTAGCTTTGCGGTTGGATTGCAGTGGTTCTTTTTAGCATTGGAGCTGAACAGGGAGCTGACCTTTGACCCCTCCAGATTCGAGCCGAGACGGTGTGCTCTAAATGGATGGGTTTGGCTGCTAAACTTGTGCAGCTGGGTATTCGGGTGCGAGTTATTGAATTTAATTATTTTTCCTACACATTCTTTTCTTTAAAATCAGTTTTCCGACCAAGACAAATTTAATTGATATGTTAACACCGAAATACCTTTCCCTAAATCGTTTTTCCTTACAACACAGACTTTACATCTACCTAAACAGTTCCAGAGATTTCATCTGCACACACTGAGTGTGGGAGATTAGGATGCAAATTGAAGACTGTTGCTTCCCTGTGGCAGCTCCCGGTTAATGGCATTGCCTCAGGATGGCCTGACATTCAGCCAAACGATTCCACAGAAATCAATAAACTTCTGTGCTGAAGACGTTTTAAATGCCCATGGCGCTCCCAGCACATTTCATCACTCTCATGCTGAATTCCCACTGATATTGCCCCAGCCCAATATGGATGACTACAGCCAGACTGACCTCGATCAGACAATTTAAAAAATCTGAATTAGCTCAGGCTGAACTGGATGACATTTATTTTACCTTGTCTCACCAGGTCTGTGTATCCTCTCTGAAAACACCACCGTGACTGCTCACTTGTTGTATATGTTGTGTTTTTCCCAGTGTGGGATGCAGGTGTTCAGGGAGATTTATAATAGCTAGAGCTATTCGTTAGCATTCCCGCTCATATCAATGGCAGTAGCTTGGCTGGTGCACAGTTCCCATGCATTGTGTATGTTATTGACCTTGACACACAGTCATGTGACGAATCTGGAGCCCTAAGTTCTTTTTCATTCTTCGTTTAGGGGTAAAACGAAGTTCGAAATACTGGACCAGCAATATACTGTTATCGAACATCCGACGCTGCCCACTCTGAGAGTGGCGTTTGGATGAGAATATAAATATGTGTTGTGCACTTTCCTCTCAATAAACGCACAACACACCTGAAAAAACAATTTTTTATTTTTAACGCAAACCTTGAAACTTATTGAAATAGATTTTAAACGATACCTGCTTCGTGTAAACTACAAAAAACACAAATCTGTGAGAACGGTGATGACACGCACATAAGCATGTATGTATGTGCGCAGGCGCATTGTTTTTCCTTACAAAATGACTGCCTAAATTACATAATGGCATGCATTATACAGCATTTCTTAGTAATTTCCGATACTTTCGATAATGTTTTCATCTGTAAAGAGGGAAGGTGAAGTGCAGGAGACCTTCACAGGAGAGAGTCTAGTTGACACAGTCTCTGCTGACACTTCAGGGCTGCATTAGGCGCAGGTCCTTCATCTGATCTGGATACGGCCTGGATCTGGCAGACTACTGTTAACCTCGGGATAAACAGAGAGACTAATATCAGCGTAGATGCCATTCTTCTTATGATGTAACGAGTACATTGGGTGTTATAGGAAGTGTTCCCGCATCCGGCTGAGCTAGTTAATGCACCCTAAGACAATCATTTAACTGATTTGAATAATAGAAATTGATAATGTTCTATGTGTATGCCAGGTTAAAGAGATGCGTTTTTAGTCTAGAGTTAAAAGAGTGTGTCTTCTTCCCGAACAATAATAGGAAGACTGTTCCAGAGTTTAGGTGCCAAATAGGAAAAGGATCTATCATCAGCAGTTGATTTTGATATTCTACGTATTATCAACTGGCCAGAGTTTTGAGATCATAATAGACAATGTTCCCTCTAATTTATTTTCTCGCTGAGCAATACTTTTCTCTATTCGGCGGACATTTTGGTCACCTGAGCAAAAACATTTTTAATACCAGACCTGTACTGCATACGAAAACACACACACACACACACACACACACACACACACACACACACACACACACACACACACACACACACACACACACGTTTGTTTTTGTGAAATGTGGGACACTCCATAGGCGTAATGCATTTTATACTGTACAAACCGTATTTTCTATCCCCCTACTCTGCCCCTGCCCCTAAACCTACCCATCACAGGAGACTGTGCAGTTTACTTTCTGTGAAAAACCTCATCCTGTGTGATTTATAAGCATTTTGAAAAGTGAGGACATGGGGAACGTCCTCATATTTCACCCTCTTTTGTAATACCTATGTCATACCCATGTCATTATACACATTTGTGTCCTGATATTTCACAAAAACATGCCCACACACACACACACACACACACACACACACACACACACACACACACACACACACACACACACACACACACAAAAAGTTTCATCATGCAGTTATAACTTTTAACTTTAATGTGCCATTTCTATTAGATTTAGCCCTTGATGTAACTTTAGAAGTCAAGTTAAGCGCATTTTAATTTGACAGAGATTATTATTATCATTTTTTACAATGCTGTTAACTGTACAAGTCTTCTTTACCAAGAAAAACTATTCAAAACTGTCTTCCCCAAAACAGTTAAATTCTTTATAATAATATAATATAATATAATATGAAAAAAATTAAGCAGTGACAATGAGATTTTTATTGGCGACAGGCAGCATTAAATCATCAAACTTAAATGTTTGTTTATTGCTTATGAATTAAAAAAAAAAATTGTGGCAAGGACCAGTCAGACTAGTGAATGTAGTAAAGCAGATTTATCTGCGCATAGAAAAATAGTCTCACGAGATTTGTGCCTTCTGATTGAATCTTCTGAACTATATTTTATAGGTATTATCGGCTGATAACGATCAGTGCCGGATCAATCGGAGCACCTTTAATTCAAACTCCCACTAGATGCATATAGCATTAAATGAATCAAATAAACATTACCTGATATTATTACTGTCATATTTTGTGTTGTTCTAACCATGACGTTGCAGAAAACTTTAAACCTTTTTTAAAATACAGTTGTCATGTCTCGTTGTCTTGCTTTGTTAGGACAAAAACTCTGATTAACATGGAAAGGAGACTTTTTATTGTGTGTCACGGCGTTGCATCATGTCTGGTTAGGAAAGCATTGTGCTTTGACTATTAATGCGTGGAATTAAAGGCTATGCAAACTGCACAGGGTCATGTTGGCCATTTTCCTGTAGTATTGATGGATTCAGCTGGCTGCTATATGTTGTTTGTTGCTGAAATTGTTAGATAAGAAGCTCTCTAGGTCACTGGTGAAAATACATGAGGAAAGGAGAGGACTAGCATCCGATAAAAAGCTGCATAACAGGACACAGGGGACGACTAACACTAGCAAATTGCAGGCAAAACTACACTAGATTATATTACATTTTTCAGAGCTTCCCAAATACAGCACACCAGACCTGTCTGATTTCTCTATGTTTTGTGTCAGGGGAAAACCTGGAAGTAGTCAGTTTCCTCTGCTGTGGTTTTCTGTGCATTGCTGAGCTATTGCTTTTGAACACCCCAACGGCCTTAATCGGATAATTGGACAATCTTAGGGTGACTATAAAAAGTCTCCCTCCATCAGGACGAAATGCTCTGTCACAGTCCCTCCGCGGTGTCTGTCACTCTGCCATCTGCCACCTTCAGTAATGGACTGGTTTGACAGTGTCCACACATCCTACACCAGCTATAGCGATGGAAAAAACAGCACCCGGACCCGATTGAGAGAAATGATGGATTGTTGGTAAGGGTAGAATGTCCCCAGAGGACCCCGGATGCTGAACACAAGACTGATTATTATCTCCTTCCAGTAGGTTTGGGTTGAACATAGAAAGCTGACCTCAGCGCCCCTATGAGAAGAGTGTGCATGAAGCTCAAGTGTTTTTCACCCCTCGGAAAATGCACACATTGTTAGCGCTTGGAAAAAGAGGACCCCTCCATCCAAGCACTCAAGAGTCTTTTGTCACTTTTAAATAACTCATAGATGAGTAGATGGTGTCTCAGGTGCAGCTTTGTAATGCAAGGAGCTTTTGTGCTTTGAGCAAGAGGACGTGAGGAAGGCAAGTTGCACTTGCATTAAGGGAGACCACAGCTGTGAGGCTTCCAGTGATGGTTCCTGAAAGCAATCAAATGTCTGTAGGTTGTGTTCATGTTTATTAAAAGTAGAGCAGTTATTCATGGGGTTTCTGGGATCAGTTGTGACTGTGTTGATGAACATTAACGGAAGACCTGCTGTCTGAATGTTTGGGGTTGTCAGAGAAGCACGGGGGGGAAATTAGTCACACTTGCTAAGTTCTTGGTTGCTCACTAAGTAATATTCATTCTATTCTACTCATTAATGCTAGTGCTTCGGCAACAGAAACTTGAAACTCATCATTTTAAATGGACAGTTCACTCAGAAGAATTCAAAACGGTCATTATTTACTTACTTTCATGTTGTTCGAAACATGTATGACTAGCTTTCTTTTGTTTAATGCAAAAGGAGATGTTTAGCAGAAGCTCTTCTTCGATATTCCAAAGGCATATTTGACATGCCACAGTTGGATATGAGACACACAAGAACTATTGATATCAAGCCTGGTGCAACTTGTCTTGATGTGCATGTTTAAATGAGATTTCAAAGCTGTGATTTTGGAGAAGATTATCAGTAAACAGACTAGAGGCATTGGATTATATATCGGTATTGACAATTACTGTTATGAAAAATGTATATTGTCAAAGATGAGATATCGATGGTCTGTTCATACTAAACATACGATAACATTGTATATAATCCAGTGCTAGTAACAATCTGGTTGACGCTCAAAACGTAGTAAGTGGCAGTATTGTACCTTAAAGCTGCACTATGTAACTTTCTTGTGCTCAAAATGTACTAAATTTATATAATGAGCGAGTACATCATGAATATTCTGACTTTTAGTCCGGTTTTGGCCGCACCGCTGTGGAGTAGCACAGCACCTGCGTGACTCGCCATAGACATAAACAGAAAGAAGTAGCTCCGGCTACAATGTTCTTCCACAAGACGCATGCAGTTTTGTTTATCAATGGCTTGAGTGTTAAAAGTTACATTGTGTTGCTTTAATGCTGGTTGCTACCAATTATAAAATGAAAAAAGAAAGAAGACAATGACATCCACGCAGAGCCAGGCAAAAGCAAAACACTCTACCCTCACCATAAGAAGTTAGCAGGCCAGTGTGGGAGTTTTTGGGATAAAAAAGTAAAAGAGACACGTGTTAAGCCAGGCTTAGACTACAGTATTTTTTAAATCTTAACTGATTGTGAAATCTGGTTGCATCACGCACATTAGGAGAATAAAATGTTCTTCTTTCAAATCTCAATCCTGCACATACTACAAGATTTGAAAATCATGCATCACACACTTCAAGGTATTCTTAAGATTATCATGCCAGATTTAGCACCTTGCGTGATCTCAGGGGGAAGCGGATGTTAACAATATGGAGACTGTCGCAGTGACTTGCTGTCTTTGTAATTATTCTTTGTAGCGAAAAATCATCCATGTTCTTGCCACATTTTGACCAGCCATTCTCCATCTCCGTTGTCCACGGGACCCGTACTGCTGCTTGTTGTTTTTGTTGTCACCATTTCCGTCACATTTATCTCCTTGTGGACTTGTCTCTCATTGGCTGTTGTGGAAGTACTGACGTAATCAAAGTCATAATCATCCCGATTTAAAATCCTAAATGTTTGATATTGTCGGGGCGACCCTGATGTATCCGCGAGCAGATCAGGAGGTTTAAAATTCGATCTGTAAACGCCTCGCATTACCAGATAATCTGGAACCGACCAATGCCCTGGGCATGTTTTTTTTTCCCTCTCAGAATTTCAGGAGGGGTAAATCAGCCTAAAACTCCTGTAGTCTGAGGCCGGCTTTAGACTAGGAGTCTATAGGAAGTGTCAATCTACAGTAATTTTTTTTTGTTTTTTTGTATGCTTTTGTACAGTTGTGGTTACAAACTCTCTCTGCCTCCTTACACCCTATTTTGAGTATGATTCATTGACCAAAAATAAAGACAAAATAAACTAAGATAACAATGAATTTGATAGCTTTATAGCTTTCAACAATTCTATAGATACCACAATGATATGTTGATTTCTCTTGGCCACAATAATCATGTATTGAAAATCTGATATTGTGTATTACAGACATGTCCACGCATCATAGTCCAAACAAGCAAACCTCAGAGTTTCCAATCTCTCTCAGTAAATAACTTAAATTTCAAATTTTTCCTCACACAAAGATAATGTTGCACTACTGTTTGCCCAGCATGCCTTGCTATTTCTTGAAATGTTACTATAAAAAAAAATATTTTTGTTCAGCAACATCATTCAGAGATCCCAAGCCAAAATTGTTTGGTTTGTTTGAAATGGTAAAAATGGGCAAAACATAGCTGTCAAGCTTCTCTCAGCATGAGACATACAAGCTTGACATGCTCAAAAATAAGGCCACAATTTGACTTCTAAATTGTAAGCAGTTTGGTCCTGATCACCTTTCAATACCCCCTTGGTCTGACCTATTATTGAATAGAAATTTCCATCACCAGCTTACAAAAAATCTTCATCAGCAGCTAAAGTGACACCGCATTGGTATCTACAATTTCCCCTGTCCATGAAATAAACATTCACAGATAAACAATCCATCAAATCTTGAAGCCACCAATTATTACTAAAGGGATTTGTCCATAACACTGTTAATTATGTGCATATTCATAAGAGCCAGCAGTTCACGGTAAAGAAGAGCAGCTAACCGATTGGCAGCTGTACCAATCAAGACAACCCTTTTATTTGCATCCGTCCTGTGTCGCATTGCAAAATGTATGGCCATAAATTAATGCTTCCCATTCTTCATGTCTTTTTAGATACCCAGGAGCTTTCAGAACACAATTCTATGCTTAGCACATCATTGAACGCTTGCTTCAAAGACTAGAGTATCTAGCGCAGTAGAAACCCAATGAATAAGATATATCATTGTCAGCCTTGTCACTCCATATGTGTTCTTATAGCTCTGAGACTAGCTGATTTTTGTCCATTTTTAGTGAGGATAGTCTTATACCCCTGAGCTACCACCAAAAAACACACAGAATATTTATGGATTAGCTAGCTAACCCACCCGCGTCTCTGTTCTCAAAGAATGACGGGATCATCAAAGCGCTCTTCAGTCACCATAGCATTTAGCCTTTTGTTTGTCAATAATTCAACAAGCAATATACTTTGAATATTTCATAATATGTTGAACCATGAACCACTGGATGGTGAAAATCCAGCTCTTCAGTTTATTCTAATGACACTTGTATGAACCCAGCTTTGAACATTATCAAATTTATTTGAAGGGAATTTTTTTCCCATACGTTTAAAATCATGAAAAGGAATGCAAAAACAAAACAAAGTATCATCAAATATGGCAACAAGACTGTAGTCCAAGTTTTTTGAAGTGATACTATACCTTTGTGAGAATTAGACCTACATTTATTCTACATCTCTAAAAATCAACTACTCTAGTAAACTGTTAACTTGAGAACCACTGTGGCAGGATCATTGAGTCAGTGACGACGAAATGACGCCGTTTCCATTGACCAATGTTATGCGGCTAAAACATATGTTTTTCCTCTCGTGAAAAGTCAGTCCAAACATTATGCCATGTATGTTGGTAGGTTTATGTATATCTCAGTCACCGCACTAGCCATTATTTTGAATAGAAAGAGATGTTGGTGTGTTATCCAATTATTAATGGCAAGGAAAACCCCTTATACTTAAGTGTATGAGGTCTGTGTGTGTGTGTTTCTCCCTCATATCTGCTTCAAGGTCTTCATGATCATTTGTGGCATTTCTTTTGTTGATTAGAATCCAGTATTCCTGTAATTCTATTGTCTTTTATGAGTTTAATAAAGAACTCTGTCTCGTCATCTGTCCACGTCATCTGTAAATGCGAAAAAACTGTTTCCAATGCAGTTTTGTGAAACTGTCCTTTTTCGAATTGCCTGAAAAACCACCTCAAGCGAGCATGAAAACGATTTTGCGAAATATGTGAGTTTTTGCGGAATTGACACATTTCCATTTACCGTATTTTCGATTCGCAATTTCATTTTTCTCAATTTGAAGGATAATGGAAACGCGGCTAATGACCTTAAGAACAGGATCAATCAGATATGTGAATGAACCATTCTGAACTGATTGAACTAGATACGATGGATACTAGATAAGCTAACTATACTTCAATCTGCATATTTATTTATTTGTTGTGGAAGACATGCATTTTGCATGAGAATCCAAATGATGGCTGCAGCATTGCTCATGCCGTTCTCTTCCACTTGAACTACAGGAACCATGCAATAATCATAATCTGTTATCTTCAGCTTTGTAAATATTCATGTTAGCACAAATCAGTTTGTTCACTGGATTTGATCTGTGGCTCCTTTGGAGTTCAAACCCTGTGATTTTGTCAATGTGATTTTGAGTAGAAAGTCCATACTCTGCTTTATGATTAACTGTTAGGCATAAAATTACTGAAATGTGCATTTGTGTGTCTGTTACAATTTGCAGTCTTACACCCTCGGACTGATCCAGTGCTTGACCCTCACATACACACATTATTCTGAGCTGCTGAATTATTCATGACCATGTTTACTGTGTGCAGCATTGAAAAGAAACACATTGGGAATAAATATCTGAGTCCAGAGACTAAAGTGACACAGTTTCATAGCATAGCATAACACACACTCACACCTAGAACTCTTAAATATATTACTATCAGTAGTAGTATTATTAGCTTTTAAAATATATGGTTTGACTATGGATTCATTTGATCAATATATTCAGCATTATTACGAGTGGGTTTCTCTTGTCACCATGTTATAATATTATATTCAGATGTGAGGGTGTATGTGTTTGTGAAAACCTGTGAATTTCTTACAGAAACTGACACATGGAATACATTATATGAAAAAAAATGGAGATGAAAATGCTATACATGGTACAAAGTGAAAAACAGTTTGATTGAGGTGGAATGAAAACTGTTGAATTGTGGCAGTGGTTCTCTGGAGATTTAAGCAGTTGTAGACCTGCCTTCTCAAAATGCAATTGCCTTATAACCACATGAATCCTGGAAGATTTCTGTCCCCTTGAAAGTCCATTCCACCTAAATGTTTAAGTTTCAAAAAGTTCATTAAGACGTTGTAAAAGTAACCCATATGCATTGAGCGGTTTACATACATATAGAGCACATCAAATATGATCAAATGCAAATCAACCATACTTGCTTGACACGCAAGAACAAACCTTTTGACCGCAAGAACGCAAAAACAAACCTCAATGGTTCTTGTGTGAACCAAAAATATCTTCATTTGTGTTTTGAAGTAGAATGAAAGTCTTATTGGATTTGAATTACATGTGGGTGAGTAAATGATGACATAATTTTCATTTTTGGCTGAACTGTCCCTTTAAACAGACAACATGCCAGGATAAAACACTTATTATTTCAGTTGTTGAGAGTCCGTCTGGCTTCCTGGCTTCCTGGTGTCCCAATTAAATTCATCTTCATTGCCACAGGAGACAAAATTAGGCTTTTACTCCTTGAAGATGTTGAGTACAGGATCATTAAAGCCCAACCTAACAATGTTCATTCACTTGATTCCCCTGGAGTCACGTTCACCACGATCAAACTGGTGACACGCTGAAAATCTGGGCACACTAGTATTTCCCCAGACTATATTAAAGTTTGGTGGAGATGAGGTTCTTCCTGACAAATAACAGGACACTAGTTTTTTTTATTGACTCTTCCGAAATGCATGTTCTCCCCGGGCTTTGCGGCCCAGTATTAAAGTGGTGGTGTGTGAGGCTGAAGCTGTTGCTGTTCGCTAAACCTGTAAAGTGTGACAGTGATTAAAGATGCTGAGCAGTAATGTTGTTTTCTCTGCATTGCATTTACAGGGCATGGGCATCAGGTCAGAATGCTTTCTTTAACTCTGAACACACTCCCTGAGATTTTGCTGTTAGTTCTGCCATTTGTTTTGTGTTAAAGAGATAGTTCAGTCAAAAATGCAAATTCTGTCATTTATGCTTGTTCCACTTTTCATGGCTTTCTTCTGTAAAACACAAAAGGAGATGTTTTGAATAATGTACTGGTTGCTCTTTACCATGTTTTAAGGAGTTTTCAACAATCCTAGCAGAAAGCTCTAAAGCAGTAAACTCATGTTACAGTTCGATCCTCAAGTGAAGGTTTAGTATGTCTATAAATATATATTATGTTACGAACATGTAATTACATTTTTGTGGTAACTAAAACTTTTTTTGAGAAACTGTACAAATGTTTATAAAAATAATATATACAGGTGCTGGTCATATAATTAAAATATCACACAGACTGATATTTTTGTTTATTTCAATATATATTTGTTTATGTTAATGTTTATTTCTTTTAATTTTTGATTGAAGAGACCAGGGGTGATTGAAGAGACCTGAGAGACCATTTAAAGGCCTTTGCAGGTGTTTTGAGTAGAGTGTGGCACCAGGTGTCTTCAATATTAAACCTTTTCTGAATTTTGGAATTTCCTTAGTTGTCAGTTATAATCATCAAAATTAAAAGAAAATATTGAAATATATCAGTCTGTGTGTAATGAATGAATATAATATACAAGTTTCACTTTTTGAATGGAATTAGTGAAATAAATCAACTTTTCGATGATATTATAATTATATGAGCTGGTTAAAAGTGGTCAAGCTGGTTAACTGAAAATTTGGTTTGAAAAAGTAAAACTGGCTGTCATAATTTGTTGAAATCATTTGTTTTCAATTTGGATTGATATTTTGTATCTAATGCAGTTGAAATTCAGATATAATTTTTTCAGATTTTAAGTGTTCCAAAAGTGTTCAAATACTTTTTGGGCCACTTTATGTAATTATATAATACTTTTACAGTCACAGAAGGCCTTTTAGGCTTGAGTGTGTTGTACAGATTCATGTATTTGCCTGAATGGCCAGCTAAACTACATGCAGTCTTCTCTTACGGCTAGTGCTTCAAATGATTGCCACTATTTGTCACCGCAGCATTGAGATCCTGTCATAATCTCAATTTCGCAGCTTCCATATGGATGATGAATAGACCTTTGATAAGAGAAGCCATATGCACTTACAGGGTATGAAACCAATGATTTTGTGAACAATAGGTTTGACATGAGTTGCAGTACTTTGAAACAAATAGAGCGTCCTCAAGTCAGTGACTGCTTCCTTAAATCTTCTTCCTCTGGTCGTAACTAGACATCTCTTTACTCACTTTTACAATGTCATCCTTAATTTTTCATCTTGTTGGGTTATTCTCAATAACCTAGACACCATGTCTTGTTTTTGCATGCTATGTCTGCTTTCCCATATCTTTTACTGTCATTTTTTCTTTCTTTCTTGCATGCTTTTCCTCTTCAGAAGGGGTAGATTTCTGAGTTCTGCTTCGGTGCTACAAGATGACGGCCTCAAGAAAGGTTTTGTGTTGTTGTTTGAAGCATGACACCTTGGTGGGCTCAGATTAAAAATGAAACCCACAACACGTCACTGATTTGCTGATTTTAACTGTAAAGATATAGCCGTTTATAAAATTACCTCATAAACTATAACAGGGTCTAATGAGATTATCTTGCATCTTCTCAGTTCAGGAACTGATTTACATTAGCCTGCATGTGTTTCATCATCACTTCTTTTTCTAAAACTCAAAAACTCGTTCTATATTCGACTAATAATTTACATTGGTTAAAGGGATAGTTCACCCAAAAATTAAAATTTAATGTTTATCTGCTTACCCCCTGGGCATCCAATTAAGATATAGGTGACTTTGATTCTTCAGTAGAACAAAAATGAAGATTTTTAACTCCAAACGTTGCAGTCTGTCAGTCGTATAACGCCTTTAAATTTAAATGTGAACGTTTCAGTAAAAAAATGCCCAATCTACATTTAATATGTAGACCTACCTTATTTATATGCTATAGTATTATTATACACTTCCAAAGTTTAAACATAAACCTAAAGTAATAATAATAATTGCCATGGATTGTATTCAGTGTTGTCTTCATGGAGCAATAGTTTTGCAATGCGCTATATTATTTCAAAAAATAAAATGAATGCCCTTGTGATTAACTTGAGTCCACCAAGGCCTTGGCAAATGTGCTGTGACTTTGCATTAACTGTTGTCCATTCATCCCGCTTGTGTGTACATGTGCACATGTCTGTGAGTTTGCATTAATATTTAAGCTCTGGTTTCATTTATTTTCTCAGCACAATCCCATTCCTCATGTTCCTCAGAGCACTGTCTGTCTTAATGTTTGCCCTCTGTGATGTTATATTAGGTCATTCAGTCAGGTGTGCACACCTCGTCCATGTATAGTTGTATTCAGTCTTTACAATTGTGTATTAACTATGTCTGAGAAAAAAAATCACAACTGCAAAAAATGTTAAGCACATTTTTCTATTTGAATATATTTTAAAATGCTTTTTTTTGTGAATTTTCAGCACTCCAGTATTTATCATTTATTATTATTATTATTGTTGTTGTTGTTATTGTTATTATTATCAATGTTGAATACAGTTGTGTATAATGTTTTTCAGGATTATTTAATGAATAGAAAGTTCAAAAGAACAGCATTTATCCAAAATATAAAGCTTTTGCAAAATTATAAATGTCTATACTGTCACTGAATGTATTCATTTCTTTAAGTTCTTTCCCCCAAAAAATAAATACTAATAATTCTTATCGACCCAAAACTTTTGAACGGTAGTACAATGTTACAAAGCTTTCTATTTCAGATAAATGCTGTTCTTTTGAATTTTCTATTCATCAAAGAATCCTAAAAAAATCATCACATTAATAATCATCATATTAGAATGATTTCTGAATGATCATGTGACACTGAAGACTGGAGTAGTGATGCTCAAAAAATTCAGCTTTGCATCACAGGAATGAATGACATTTTAAAATATATTCAAATAGAACATTTTTACATTTTAATAATATTTCACAATATTACAGCTTTTTTGTATTTTTAATAACAAATGCAGCCGTGGTGAGCAGAAGACTTCTTTAAAAACATTTAAAAATCTTACCATTCCCATAGTTTTGACTGGTAGTATTACCAGTTAACACAACATATATTTAGAAACTTTTACACAAATTATCTATATAGCAAAATTCATCAGAAATATGAACACCACCAGTTCAGAAAAATAAAAGCAAATTAGTCATGTTATAAGATTCTGACCTGACCTTTGAATGATAACGTTCAACTAGAAAAGTATAATCCCAACTTTAAAGAACAGTTTATGCAATTTTAAAGCTCAGTTATTTTCTTTTTTTCCAAAGAAAAAAGCTAAAGAAAGAATTGAATAGTGCGTTTCTAAAACATAACTTGCTTTTTTTTTTTTATGTATACTTATGTATAAATGTATACATGGACATGTTGTCCATTGTTTTTACAAACTGTGGTAAATGTAAAAAGGTGTCTTTCATAGTGGACAGGCCACAGATGTTATTCAGAGCTTGAGGTGTCGAAAATGTACACACAGGATCTACTCATTTCCACCATCTCTAAAATAAGCTTATTTTGTTATTTGTAAGATGTTGTGTTGAATTCAGCATACGAATTTCTGACATGTCCGAGAGCAATGGGTTCCTACATGCAGTGGTTCTAATGCTATGTTTTTGCTGTTGAGCAAAGCCAGTGTCACATAAGCTTTGGTTGTCCTCCAGCTAAAGTGAGAGTCAGTCTCTCTGTGTGTCTGTTCCATCTCAGAGTCAGACATGATTGACAGGGTCTGTAAATAAAGCATGGAAGAGCTCTGAAGAGGTGCTCTTGGTCCAGACTCTGTCATTCACAATTCCCTAAAAATATCTTTATATGTGTTCTTAGAGCCGTCTTGGGTATTTTCATTTCATTTTAATATTTACTTTATTATTATATTTATAATGCAATGCCAATTGACATAGCCTTTATCACTGATATCATTATTTATTTATTTATTTTTTTTCTATAGATATTGCAACATATTGTTATTACACAATTAGATGATACCAATTTAGGTCAACCAATTACCAAGCAATGCTTCATTTTGTTCAGTCTGTGGTGTAAAAGGTCACATTAGCAATTAAAGAAAAAACACTTGAGCAAAACATGGTCAGGTCAAAGTGTCTGGTTAATTTTTGCCCAATTTTTAAAAAAAATCAATTTTACTGGTAGTCCACTGTTTAAAGAATGTTTGATTTAATATGTCACAGTTTACTTTATTTTGCTATCCTCACTTACTTAATGAACTATAGTATCCTGCACCCACTAGTAAAAAATTATACCTGGTGTCTGAATAATTTCTGGTTTTAATGTATGATGCCTAATAGTATTATTCCATGTTGAATTTGTATCTCTAAAATCTGATTTGTACATTTGTACCACATAATGTTAGATTCCGTTTCTTTATTTAACCTCTCTTTTTCGCATCATGTTTGGTTACAACTTATGCAATAACCAATGATGTTCATTATTGACATCACACACTCCATACTTAAATGTGTGTAAATGCAGACAAGCTTTTCAGTGAATTACGGCTTAAATGTTTGTCTGTTAATCACATAAATGCATTCAGAAGAGCTCTGTAGTTTCTGTATTATGACACCAAGATTTATGGTTATTCAATATCCAGTCACACATAGGATAAGTATCTTCATTTGCCACTACGCATGCTACTTTCTGGAACTTTAGAAACTTGCTTATAATGAATATCTAATTAGATTTTAAATTGCTTGAGATCTTCTAGATCATTCAGTCACATCAGTTGCAAAGGAAGTCACGTTTCGGAGATACCGAGTGTACAGAAGACCTTAGTGCAACGATTACCCAAGGGGACCAAGCCAATCAGCGTACAACTCCTCTCTCCATTTCACCGTATTGCTTTTAACACGTTGAGTAAGGAGGAGTGGTAATTCAAAAACGAGACTCAATTAGATCGAATAAATGAATAATATTTCCATAATTCGCCGTGTGTTGAAGGTTGACTGGCTGAGCTCTTGATTGAGCACTTGAGTCAGCCCACTGTTCTGTGGTTTCTCATAAACCTCTGAATTCGTGCAGAACTCTCTCATGTCTTATTATGGTTTTTATTATGAATCAGATTCTTCAAAGTCATTAATCTTCAGCAGGAATATATTAGTCACTTTTGAAAACATTCCCTTTTGTCATAGAATATTTATCTCCATACTAATTTGCTCCATACTAAATTGAAGTGCCATGTATCTTTCACTGTCACGGCCCGTGCAGTATGCACTTTTATGTGGGGACCCTTATTACATTATGAACCAATTCTATTCTGGTGAGATTAGTTTATCTACAGTATTTTTATGACGCTACTGCCTCTTCTCTTGGTTTGCAAGGGCCCACTTGCAGTACCATACATGTCTGGTGTGTTTTTAAAAGGCAGGATGGAATACGGATTTTCACCAGATTCCCTCAAGGAATTTTCCACTCCCATCTCCATGCACACAACTGTCAAACTACCTTGACATGTGTTCACAGTTCCACCATTGCAACCGCATTCATTTAGTCCCACCGGTTGCCTCCTGTCAGTTCTGCTAAATAGAAGTCTTCCTGAATCTCTGAGGATGAACAATGTGGGGCTCTGACTTTTGAGCCAATATATGGATGACCTGGAATATGGGTCTTGTCTAACCTATTCGTAAAAAAAGAAGGGAACAATGTGTTCCCTATGGATTCATGAGGATACTTGGGAAAAATGTTGTGCCTTGTAAAAATAGCTATTACATTTCATACGTCTTATGGGGATTTGTGAGTCACAGATACTATAAGAAATGTGAATTATGTAGAATCGTGAAAACGCATTCAACCAACAATATTCTTCCAAACTGAACAAACAATTCATATTGAACAATGTAGACTCTCATCATGCATTGCATTATGTGGTTTGTATTATAGATTGTTTGTTCTACTATGTCTTAATTAGATAAGCTTGAATTAATATAACTGAACACAAACTGTAATAGTAATGTAAGGACCTTAAATTTTAATGCAATATCATGAAAAAATATTTTGAAAAACAGTAATTGTGTTAAACAATATCAGCATAGTTAAAGTTTTGGGATGACTTCATGTGTTTTAGCTTGTTCATTTGTTGGAGTGCCTCTGGGCTCGCTCTTGGGCCATATTACTTTTAAATCATTATTAACTACCAGGTCTGGCATTTCTCTAAAAATCACAGTTTACACCTTGTTTTAATTCAATATTGTTAGAAAAGGATTTGTGATATATTATTGCATGGTTGCATCAGTACAGCACTTCAGAAAAAATAACGTGTTGGTGGATAGCAGCATTTAAAACGATATACAGCAAAAATGTGTTGCTTTTAAAAAAAAAAAATGTTTTAATGTTATATTCCTAAAGACTGAAAAACTTTGTGGCTTTGGTGAATTTGAATGCAAAGAAAACAGACTCCTGACCATCACAAGATGATGGAATCAACCCACGCTTCTGAGTCTATTGACATTTTCAAGAAACAGCTGAAGATGCATCTTTTTCGTTAACACATGACCCATTAATACTAACACTTACTATTCTATACTGTATATCCATTTATTGTTTTACTAAAAACAAGTGTACTGTGCTTGATTAACTGTGAGTAGTCACATTACTTACATATTGTTGCCTTTTTATTAGTGTGATTGCTTCTATTGTTCTCCTCATTTGTAAGTCGCTTTGGATAAAAGCGTCTGCTAAATGACTAAATGTAAATGATTAAATGATGAATGTGCTTTACTGTGCGATATAGCCAACATATTGCGTTCTTTGTGCTGTCTGATTGTTATTTCTCTAGCATGCTCTGTCGTATTCCTGTGGGAAAACAGTTTGACAGACTTTAGGTATTTTCAGGTCTACTTTTAATTCAATGACAGCATGATTTCTCAATAGACTTTGAAATGAAACCGCTCCACCTGTGCAGAGTCCCACTGGCTGGGTGGAACCTTTATCTTTTCTGTAAAGAGAAGAGACGAAAGAAGCTCTTCAGAGTGGCACTAATTCATTCCTCTGTGTGTTCTTCCTATTTTACACACTTTCCCATCAGAGATTTAACATTTGGGTTGCCATTAAACATTCAGCAGCTTGCATAGGGTGGATTTATAGTGCAAGACAATATACTTGACTATATCCTTTTTACCCCAGGCCAGTATTAAAATGTTGTACTCTGATTATAAAAGTTATAAAAGTGAATCCAATAGTTCAAAAAAAGGCGTAGATGTTAATGCAATGGTGCTAGTGCAACATGAAGTATACCCAAAAACAGCGTTGGAATCTGGAATCTTGAATTTGTCCTTCTCTTTCTCTTTCTACCTCCAAATCCCAATACATTTTTATAAACGAGCAGAGCTATTACATAGTGGCTGGTGCATGTAATCAAGCCACTTTGAGCCATTGTGCTCATGTAGGAGATGCAGGCTTTTAATCTACCCTCTATCATTTTCTGGTGTCTCTATTCATAGAAAGTGACAAAAAGCCAACAAATTAATTTTAAAAAATAGGTGAATTTGTAATGAAAGTTATTGTGAAAGAAATAGATTGACTGAATTCTGCTACACTCAAGAAGCCTCTCTTTGTAAATATAATACAATACAGCGGGAATATTGAAGGTTAAGTTCAGTGACCTCTTTAGTATAGCTTAACATCTTCATGGGTTTTACCATCCCACTGTTGATGAGATTTGGCCATAATTAATAGCATGTCAACCATGCCTCCCACAGTGGCTTAATGATCCTCTATAATTAGCATCTGTTTTCAGTGTGTCTAAGTTGTCTTGAGAGGGGTGCAGCCCATGGGAAGGTCCCCATGTATTTGCCATTGATTTAGCCTTTCTGTGTTTTTTCTTCTTTCTCTATTCAGACTCTCTCATACTGTGAGAAGGGTGGAAGATAAATGTGGCAGCGTTCTGAATGTGTTTTAGTCAGGGTCTTGCTCTGAGATCAATGTTCATGGCAGGAACTTTGTGTAGAGTCAGTGGGAATTTTCTTGCTTTTGCCTTGATTGATCAGCATTCCCTTTGTAATGCATAATTTTGTTCTATTTTTAAAGGTTAAGTGTTCACTTTTTGTACAGCTATCATACCAAACAGAACTACATAAATTAAGACTGTTTTAAAACAGACTTCTTGGTCTTTACACATTTCATTACTCTCAGAAAAGTCGCCATGTTAAAGGGATAGTTCATCCAAAAATGAAAATGACACCATGATTTAATTTATAACGTGTTACATATGGATATTTTTCGTACAAAAACCCATCGATTCGCTTCAGAAGGCTTTTATTAACACAACGGAGCCGTGTGGATTACTTTTATAAAGGGTGGATGCACTTTTTTTTTGTCTTCAAATTTTGGGCTGCCATTATAACGCTTGGAAGAGCCAGGATATTTTTTTATATAACTCTTGATTGTATTCGTCTGAAAGAAGAATGACATATACACCTAGGATGACTTGAGGATGATTAAATCATGGGGTAATTTTCAATTTTAGGTGAACTATGTCTTTAATATAAAGGAATTTTCCATATTATAGATTTTTCACAGTTTCTTCAGCTATAGTTTCCCCCCAGAGTGTGTGGTTTCAAATGGTTTACTTATAATTGTCTCTGCAAGCTGGGATAGGAGAAAGTATAACATTTTATTTATTTATTTATTTATTTTAATTATTCTTTTTAAATATGTATTCGTATCACACACATACACACACACACAAGAAAAATTTGTTTTGGGGAACTAGACTTTTATAAGTATGATTTCCTATAGGAAGGCATATTGCACTTGCTAGAAAAATATGTAGTAATGCTTTAGGTGTATTTCTTATGAGCTTGTTTATTTTTAATTTTTAATTTTAGCCAGTATGATGTACCAGTGCCTGCATCTTTCAGTTTTATTTTAGGTTTTATTGAGTCTCTTTTAATTACAAATTATTCCAGATTTAAAGATGATGTGATGCATTGTTGCTTTTCTGCCATGTTTAAGTAGAATAATTTACTAATAATCTAGTTTGTTTTGAAGAGATGTACCCTATAATTGATTATAGGTATGATTCCTTATAAGAAACCATAGTGCACTTATTAGAAAAAATATGTAGTAATGTTTTAGGTGCATTTCTTTTTTTTGAGCTTGTTGATCCATTATGAGGTATAGCAGGCCCTGTATCTGTAAAATCATTTTAGCATTGTTAGTGTTCCCTTTGACTTTGGTGGTGTTTATTGTGTTCTCTGTTTTAAGTATGAGAGTCGACAGTCTGTATCAGTCAGCTCCGTCAGGCTCTCTGTCATTAGTGCTT
Source organism: Gobiocypris rarus (assembly GCA_023029165.1). Lineage (NCBI taxonomy): Eukaryota > Metazoa > Chordata > Actinopteri > Cypriniformes > Gobionidae > Gobiocypris > Gobiocypris rarus. The sequence continues at coordinate 15,525,244 of CM040923.1, forward strand.
TCATCTCTGGTAATTAATGCACCTTCTATTCTCCAGACCTCAACACGCGGCTGCACCTACTTTGAAGATGCTTCAACCAAAAGAGGCACAACATATGGGTGCTGTAAAAAAAAAGCAGTTTCCATGGAAACCGCCAAATTTGATGCTGCAATAATTAGCTTAACGGCATATAATGAGTGTATGTGACTGTAGGGCAGAGGTTGTTGCATGCTGTTGTGTCACTGTTTCTTGCCGTTAAGGAGCTGTTTTGCATGTTGTTTACTTTCTCCGCTTCCTTGCTAAAGACTAGCAGAAAATTAACCTTTTTTTTTTTTTTTCACGTAGTGCGAGCGTCACTTAAAGAAACAGCAGAAATTTTAATTTAATCTGACTGGCAGTGAAGAGTTTTGAAAGTCTTTGACTAACAGTGCCAGGTTCAAATTTAAGTAGAAAAGTTGTATGTACTGTAAAAAATGATCAGTGTACTTCTCCTGTAATGTCCACAATATCAACTATGCACAATTGTTAATCACAATAAGATATAATACATGTGGGAACAATGTTGTGTTTTACTGTGGCAGCATAACATTTGGAATATTTGAAAATGGGTTTCTAAGTTTATGTAGTTGCTGTGATGTAAATGACGTAGGATGAATGACTAGAAGCACAATGATGAAAAAAAATTATGAGACTTGAGGAAAAATAATGTCAATGCTTCTGTGTTCTCTCGCAAATGTTTTGTATTCCCTGAGACACTTTGCGTTCATTTGCAAAAGACCTTCTGAGCACTTTGCGAGCGAGTGCAACGTTTCTTGGCAGAACGCAAACGTTTTTTGAGGCAACACAAACTTTCTTAAGGGGAACGCAAAATTTGCGAGAGAATGCAAAAGCATTGACCAATCATTTTTACTCAATCTCATATTTTTTGTCCTTCACCATGTCCCTTTAGGGGCTCAGTACAGAACACGTTGTATAAGGGTAAATATGTTATATTCAGATATTTGTAGATAGGATTGTGGTGCTTATAATTTCAGTATAGTTTCAACAATAGTTTCAGGAATAAATGAAATTAATTAAAATATATATAAAAAATAAAAATTGTAATAATATTTCACATTATTACTGTTTTTATTGTATTTTTTTATTAAAATATATGCAGCCTAAAAAATATATGCATATAAAAAAAAAAATCCTACTGTCCCCAAACTTTTGGGGTCAAAGTGATTTCTGATGTTGAATGTAGAATTTATCTCAAGTTTAAGAAATCTGAAAATGATGATGATTTTAGTCTAATAACCTTAGTCTAATCCACTGGCATCCATTGGTTTAAAGTCCGCAGCCGTGGTGATCAATCGAGAGGAAAGTCGATTCAGAGGCGGAACAAGTTACTACATTTTTATGAAGGATCTTTTGGTAACACTTTACTTAAAGCCTTTATGTATAATGCATTGTAAAGGCATTAATAATCCATTATATCTTTTTTATAAATAATTGTAACTAACCAATGTAAAACTGCATTATAATGTTTGCAGATTCCTTGTTACGTTTGAAATTGGATGTTTGTTGTGTTTTAATGCTTTACACTTTTTGTAAATGGCAAGGGCAACCATGACCAGATCAGTGCCAGCGACAGAGATCTGTCTGATTAATGTGACCTCCAATGTTTGTGACAACATTTGATCAAATGTGACAGCCATTTTAGTCCCCTCGACCACTTCTGTCTTCTCTTACTCTGCAAAGATGGAGCATGTGGGCTAAAAACCTAGCATATTATATCATGCATAAGGGTACTCACAAATTATGACGGAATTACAATTTGTGAAATCAAGGAGAAGTTTTTAATTAGTCTCTGGACTGAAATTTATCTCCGTAATTACTGTTGATTAAGAGAAATAATACAGGCACTCATTTTCTTAAAATATATCTTAAAATTTAATGATAACCACCATCAAATTACAGATGGCACAATAGAAAGCCTTTAAAACATGGACAATGCTCACATAGACGGTGCACAGTAGTCACTGGTCCGCATCCTAAATTTCCAATGTTTCTGCTCATGGCTACATTTTTGTCAATGAATATAAGAAGTCAGATAAATGAACTCCCTTTTTATTTTTATCTGCTTCAAGAAAGTACACTTCCTGAATGGAGAAAACATCAAACACAACTTAAGTCTGAACACAGCAGACGACAGGACCATTCAGAACTAACAAACAGTGGTAAATAGTAAAAGCGCATGAAACTGTCAAGCAGTGTACTTTAGTTACAATAACACACACACACTGGCACACATGCATGTAGCCTCGCACACACACACATACACACACTCACACGCGGCCACACACACTCGTGCGCTGTAAATGTAAAATAGTGAGTGCATTTTTTATTACTCGCTTTTGTGTTTACCTCCCTCCGCCATTTTACGCTAGCATCGAGAAGCGGGGATGTGACGAATGATGTCACTAGGCTATAACCTATTATGGTCTATTACTGCTTCGATACAAAATCATCCACATCCGCATCACAATACATTGATGCAACAATTAATTTCAACACCCCTAGTGCACAGGGTCAAACACACAAAGTCAAAACACCATCAAGGTAACACATGTGACACTAAAATAATGCAATAAACATGGACTAAATAACACAAAATGCAACATAAAACACCCTAATGTACATTATATATATATATATATATATATATATATATATATATATATATATATATATATATATATATATATATATATATATATATATATATATATATATATATATATGGGGATGATTAGGAGGCCATGATGGACAGAGGCCAATGGGCAGATTTGGTCAGGATGCCGGGGTTACACCCCCACTCTTTTTCCGAAGGACATCCTGGGATTTGTAATGACCACAGAGAGTCAGGACCTCGGTTTAACGTCTCATCCGAATGACAGTGCTTGTTACAGTATAATGCCCCATCACTATACTGGGGTGTTAGGACCCACACAGACCACAGGGTGAGTGCCCCCTGCTGGCCTCACTAACACCTCTACCATCAGCAACCTAGTTTTTCCCAGTTGGTCTCCCATCCAGGTACTGACCAGGCTCAACCCTGCTTAGCTTCAGTGGGAAACCAGTCTTGGGCTACAGGGTGATATGGCTGCTGGATACTGTGGTTATTTACAGCTTTTACTCGCAAAAACCTTCATAATTGTCCGATTTTTTTAATTTTTTTTTTAAATATCATAAACATTTGATGTGATGTAGAGCATTTATAACTTTTCAATGTATATGGTAAAGTAATTTGCAGTTCACCAGTTTACGCTAACCTTTTTACCTTTTACTCTAACCAAACATTTCAAAGATTTTTTTATTTTATTTTTAGAAGCACAGTAAACTAAATAACTGTATTTATTATCTGTTGTTTGCTTTAGCTGGATCTTAAAGAATCAATTTCAAATTAAAACAAAGCAATAGTATTAATTGGCCACAGAAATCAAGCTTCCAGTGAGCCGCCTGGCATCCTCAGGATACCTGGCTACAGCCAAGTCACGAATACATCAGCAGTGTCATTTACCCATAATAGTTACAGCAGTGTTATATCAAACCTTCTCAGCAGCATTATGAGTTCAGTGCTTCCCATAGACATGTGTAGGGTTTCCTAATATAGCACAAATGGGAAAAAGTAGATCATTTATTGATGTGATCATACACATCCGAGCAGACGTTCATAGTCAGAGAAGCACTTAGTTAGATGTGCCATCGACTTCCTGTTGGCCTTTTAACATTTTTCATTGTGTGACTTGTCACATCATTTTAACCTGACACTTCACCTTCACATGAACCTCTGTCTTCATTAAAAAAAACCATTGCGGGATTTAGCTCCCTATGCACTCGGGACCATTAAAAGTTCAACGTTTTTATTGTCACCGCGCATTTGAGGGCAAAGGAATCGAATGCGTCCTGAGAGAGAAAGTCGAGTCCAGAGGGTGAATGTTTCATGTGTAGTTTTGGGATGTTTTACAGTCCTTCCGCCCTTTTGTCTGACAGAATCATCAATCTGAATTGTGCGATTCCCTCGATGAAACATTCATGCTGTATTCCTCGAAGGCAGAAGCTGCTGAAAAGATAACGCTGACCTACGGGGCTGACTCTAGAAACCAGAGATTGATGGGACAGAATGACACTCATTATAGGACCCAGATTTTTGTCTTAAGCAGTAAGCACTGTGAATTTTAGCAACGGCCCTGGATATATCTGTTGTTTTTCTTCAGCTGTTTGTTGCTTTTAATAGATGAAGACTTCCCGGCGCCTATGTGTGGGTACTTTTGTTTGCGAGTGTTGTGATTGTTTGTATACCTGAGATGTGGTGTGCAGTCTGAGCGTCTCGTCTCTGACTCCGCAGAGAAATGTGATTATGTTTTTCTGGCCTACAGAGCGTCTGCAGGAGGTTAATCCTCTCAAACACAGAGAAATCTCAGAGCTCAAACCACAGCACTTCTCTGACAGCTTTAGACTGGAGATAGAATGTCTGTGCATGCATATGAAGCAGGATTGGGAAGCTGCTTTGAAATTAACTAAACAACAGTCAAGCTACCCTTCTGAAAATGTATAGTTGCACAACAAGCTACTTACACTATCGTTCAAAAGTTTGGAGTTGGCAAGGTATTATAGTTTATAATTATAGTTTCATTTTTGAAAGAAGTATCTTTTGCTCACTCACACAGCATTTGTTTAATAAAAAATACTAAAACTAATATAACTGGAGGTGAATACAGCTCCTTCATTCTAGACTGTATACTAATGTTGTTGTAGTCAAGACCACCTAATCCGAGACCAAGTCAAGACCAAGACCAGAGTGTGTTGAGATCATAGACTGTAAAAAAAAATATGGATGATGTGCCTTCTGTTACCAATCAAATGAAAGCATTAACAACAAAATTCATCTTTGCACAGAAAATGCATCTGAAATTGGTAATTTACAAAAACATAAATAATATTTTAAAAAACATTATTGAATGTTTGTATAAAAGCAATATCATGTTTGCAGTCATGTTCAAATTTGTGAAAACAGCTCTCTTGCTCTTGTGAAATTGCTTAATTATATCACATGTTATAACATAAAAATCTAATACAAGTACTTTTTTTGCAACAATATCCCTCATTCATTTCTGAACCGGCACAATAAATCAACCAAATTAGAAATAAGTCATCGATTGCATCTGAAGCAGCTAGCTTTACATCCAATAACATAAATGATGTAAATAAATAAATCAGACAATGCACTGGCAATTTAGTGATATCCCAGCAGTTGTGGTCTTGAAACAAAGTCCAGAGTCCTCTAAGTCTGAGACCGAAACAAAACCGAGTACAAATGTGGTTGAGACCAAGACAAGACCTTCAAAAAATGGTCTTAAGACCGGTCTCAAGGCCAAGACCAGTCTCGAGTACCACTGTACAACACTACTGTATACATTACACAAGAAATAGAGAACTCCCGTTCATTTGTCTCTGCATGGCTTTTCCCCAGCACTCTCCTGTAGTACAGCAGGCACAATAAATCCATATTTTAGTGAACACTCCTTCCTTATAGCTAGCCAACCGTGACAGAGGTTTGGATGTGCGGACAGGCCCGCTCACAGTGTCCTAACTAATAAACAAAAATAGAGAGAGAGAGAGAGAGAGGGAGATAGGTAGAGAGAGAGAGGGAGAGAGAAGAAATGTAACAGTGGTGTTGCGGTTTTTTTAATGTGCATCATATTTAAATAGTTCACCCCAAAATGAACTCATGCTGTTATTTTTGCATGGAACAAAAAGTATATATTTCCGAAGAATCTGAATCCTTCAGCCAAGGGAAAGATTTTTCCTATTGACATTTCCCTATGGTATGACTTCAGAAGACATCACATGGACTACTTATATAGGGCTGTTCATGGAGGGAAAAGTTGGGAATATGCTCTAGAAAGAAATAGAAAAAAACAGATTAAAGTTAGAACAATGTGAAAATGTAAAGTTTCAAGGAGCAGTGGGGTGAGAAAGTGAGCTGTGTGATGGGATGTGCAGCAAACTGCAGGAGAAGTCTAAATCTGGAGGAGCAAAGAGGGTCTAACTGGATTCCCAGCTGGAAAACAAAACCTCCTAAAGCTCTAGAGATGTTCCTGATGGCGCAGAAGGGAATAAACCCTCCTAGAAACAGAAGATCCAATTCTAAACTTTCGTTGATTTCTGCTGTCAGAAAAACACTCCCACAAAGCAACTCATGGCTTTTGAAAATGATAGCCTGGTACAATCAAAAACAGTGTTAAAAATAACTGGTGAATTAGTGGCTTAATGGACTCCCAAATGGAGTCATCCGTGCCACTGTGATGTTGAATCCTGCAGAGCTCCTGTGGGGCTTGAAGCACTTCTGTGTGAGTGTGTGAGTTTGTGAGAAAGTGGTTTGGCATTTTCCGTATGTGATCATCAATTCCTTCTCCATTGAGCATGTGCTGATCCACAGATTTAGCTTTCACCACAGATGGGCATACAGAATTACAGTATAATGTGCTGTATAATGGGAAGTATAATTAATTACAAACAGTCAGCTAGATGTTATTTTATTTCAGAGTTGTATTTTTAATCCGCACTTTCTTATGTAGTTTCACGTTTGTCTTTACCAAACATAAAGAAATGGTATATTGCACACAATTTGAAGGGATAGTCCATCCGAAAATGAAAGATCTGTCATAATTTACTCACCCTCAAATCACTCTATGCCATAAGACTTTTGCTCATCTGTCCCTCCACTGAAAGTCCTTTCCACCAAAACCTTGACTCTTCAAAAAGTTCTTAACCGAAGCTCAAGCGTGCTTATGGGAACCAATAAGGTTTGTTCTCTCGTGTCAAGCAAGTAGGGTTAAGCTTCTGTTTACCATGTTTGATTTGCTTTATGTATGTGTTTATCAATGTTTATATGTGAATAAAATACTAAATTAATTCTGTTTATTATATAAAATGTTCATGTATCTTCAGTTCAGAGGATTAAACTACGCTATTTTCTATTACGATGTTTTTAAAAAGCATTCAAGTTTTGGGGGTGTGAACTTTTAATAGAGGGGCATAAATCTCTCAGGTTTCTTTACAAACATCTTCATTTGTGTTTTGAAGATAAAAGAAAGTCTTATTAGTTTGTAAAAACAGGAAGGTGAGTCAATTAGTCATTTTTGGGTTAAAATGGGCGTTTCCTCCGAGGAGGCAAGGGAGGCAGTGCCTCCTCAAAAAAACTGGATGATAAAATAATCGACATTACAAAAATAATTTTTTTTTTTTTAGATTTGTAACATATTACAAAATGTGACACACACAGGTGAATTTACAGCGGAAGGCATGCCTCCTCTGTCCCCATTGACTTAAATCAGATACCCTAAAGCACGCGCTGAGTTTTGTGCGCAGTAATTGACAATAAATAGGGGAAAGTCACGTGAGAGGAGGCAATGTCTCCATTTCGTCCGCCTCTTGTTTTCCTGCTCATTCAAAGATTGGCTTGAATGAACACAATGATGCCGTCAATGGGAAGACCAATTAAAAAGCAAGAAAACAAACTTGGATAACACCCGTCGCTTTGTCATGTCAAAGTCAAACTTGAAATGACCTGAAAACATGGTGACCGTGTGGGTTTTTAGTGAGCAATCAGCTTGGGGAAATGAAAGGTACATCATCTACTTGGAACTTTACATAGTTACTGCAAAAATCCAAAATACAATTGTATTTAGTATTTACTCTCTTTTTTATGTAATGTTTATTTTGTATGACTGGGACATAAATTTACTTTCGATATATATTTACTGTAAAAATAAAATAAAAAAATAAATAAAAAAGTGAGCCACCACACACCACTGTGAGTGAACTATTCCTTTGTGTGCTCCATTGTGTGCTGATCACCAAAATTATAACAGGTGGTTAGGTTTGCTAGCTTTAATAACTAAAAAATAGCCTGTTTGTCTGGTTTATTTGTTCCAAACATGCCAGCTAGTTTCAATTGAGACCGTATATTATACAGTGACAAATGATAAACCATCTTTACAAAAGATGCAACAAACCGAAACAAGCAACGCTCATTGGTCGTTTTTTTGTATGCTTGGTTCTGTTAAATCTAAATTTTTCTTTGTAGATATTTTAATTTCTAATTTTATTTCATTTTTAAAATCCCTCAAGTGCTTTTCACACAGCTCTTAACCCCGGTTATAAAATCCTGCTTTATCACTGCTTTTGCAGTGTTATCCCTGCATTGTGATGCTAAAAATGTATAATGTCGAAGCAGTGTTAGAATGTTACAACTAGATGCTTAGCAACAGTCCTCATATTCATGTCCTTCGTCCACAAACCAACAGTTTCAGTCAAATGTTGACAGAAAACACAACAAATGGAGACCGTTTGTTCTTACTTTTATAGTCCGAAAAGTCCATTTAGTATAAACGTAGTAAAGTCGCAATATATAATACAAGGATGCACAAAGCATAATCCAATTCTGCCAATCAATGACACTGACACTGCAAATATGCAAACAAGACTGTTAACCCAGGGTTTGTTAACCCGGTGTTTAGAATCACCCAGGGTTCCCTAGTTTACTTGCTGTTGTACACCCAAGGACTGTCATCAGAATATATTTCTTATAGCTATATTTTCAACATTTGCTGGTTTCTTTATTTTAACTAAACGTGTAGAAACAGTATATGGTTGGTTACACAATTTAAGTAATTTAAATACATCTGAAATATTTAAAATAAAGTAAAAGTGATGCATGGCTGCCCAGTATATCCAGTAATGCCCTTCAGATGCCCACTTCAAGAGAACATAGTAATGATCACTTTCAAATGGAATTCGCCCAAGATGTTTCACTGTGTTTTTAGGCACAAAAACCTAAATGGATCCTCCCCTGTGCTGGAAGACCTTTAAGAAAATGCCAGAGATTCACAACACCAGACGTCTCGCTAATGCAATGTGAACACTTGCTTCGGGCCACGGCACTCCTGCCTCTTACCTGTGTGTGTGTGTATGTCTGGCTGTTTGTAAGTGTGCCAGTGTGTATCTGTCTATCACTGTACAAATCTGATTTAGCATTGCACCACTTTGCCTAATAGTGGGCATAACTCTAGGTGGCAAGACTGAGTCCGCCCTGACCTTTACAACTTTATTGGCTTGGTGCAGTCTGGTAGCACACAGGCGACTTTTATTTACGGACCGTCTCGTCTCGTGTGACGGCCGGCCGTTGTCCGCAGGGAACTTCCCAGTATGTCACAACGTCTGCAACACTTTATTGCCTTAGAACGCCTTCAATTTATGTTAAGACTCTTATGACATGGGTCGACCGAGTGCCAATCGCCGTCTATGGGAGAACAAGCTGGGCGAAGCAGATAAGCTCAGAGCGCGACAAGAGGCCGTTAACGGCGACAAGAAATGTGGATCAGAGTGTATGTCAAATCCACGGATTAAACAACATTGTAAATATCATCAGAAGTCTTGACGGTTTAATAAACACTGGTGTGTGAAGTTTGTGAAGATTGGAGACACAAAAGTCAAATGTTTTATCTTGGTCATCTGGTCTTTTAGTGATATATGTTTTTGGATTTGATTTTTAAATATTTAATGGTGGTTTCTAATGTTACCATCACTGTTATGCTTTTCCACTTTTTAACTTTACTTAGTTTGTAATGTTGCTGTTTTAGCATAAAATAGATCTGGTTACAAAGCTCAAATTTAATTTAACAGAGTCCACTTTCCACAACGAACGGCTCGTTTGGACTATAATGCATTTTTTCCGGATCTTATGAAGTCATAATATTACTCATTTAAATAATGAGTTCCATGGAATAAAAAAGGGGCCAGGCCTGGTTGAGCTGCATTTGAGAAGACCGTGTTGTCGCACGGAGACACTCTTTTGTCCACCACGTTTCCAAAACTCATTTGACCTTCCTAAGTCTGATGAAATTTCTTTTAAACACTGTTTCTGAATATTAAAACCCAAGCGTTTATCTGTGTGCTACACATTTTAAGGAGAACAGCTTTTTTATGTTGCGTTTGTAAGCTCTAGCTTTTGTAATACGGTTCACCGCTCCTTAGGAAATTTGGCCATGGTTTTGTGATCGATTACTGTTTGTGTTACCATAGTTTCCCAACAAATATCACAATTAAATGGTGTTTAACATCATATCAATAATGTATAAGAAAATTACAAAGTCTGTGCTTAAAATCCGTTCTGCGCAATCCTCTTGTCCGTTAACATCATCAGGGTCTGAATCGGGCTTGAATTAGTTTGAAATTTATGCCATTATTAATATTTACACTAGAGAAGAACTCACAGTTATGGAGAGGCGTGACATTTCCTGAACACGCGCTAAGTGTTGCCAATCACAACACACTGGGCCAGCTAACCAATCACAGCACATTTCGTATTTTGGAAGGAGAGGCTTCATTGAAATCGGAGTGTTCGAGCCAGACTGGGGAGAGATATTCTAGTACACCCCAAAAATGAAATAAAGACTTTGTAAAAGGGCATAATAGGACCCCTTTAAGTATTAAACTTTGGTTGATTGGTGACCCACTGAAAAGTTGTCGATTGATAAGCCATGATTGTTGCTTCAAATCGTGTTTTAATTAAGTTATATCTGGAGACCAGACTGTTGTTGAGACTTTAGGGTGAGCTCTTTTGTCTTGGACCATCATTGTTTGACAGTTGTCTGTATAAAACTTGTCATTTCAGAACATTTCCTGAGGCCGAGATACATTAAACATGCCGTTTATGCAATTCCGGTCGAAATTCCATGCTTAATCTTGTAGAGTGCTGAACAGATGGTAATGTAATGCATTTTCTGCATGTCAGAGTACAATTTAAATCGCTTGGCGTGTTAATCAGTTGGTCTGTTTTACTTACTACTGCCCTGAAATCAGTTTATAATTCCTAAGCTGGGGGATGATGGGTGCTGTAATTGCAGGCAATTAATAAATGATCCACTGTTTGTTGTAGATGCACTTAAGTGTTTTTTGTTTTTTTTTAATTGTGTACTTTAATTTTACATTTCAAGTTGTTTCTTTGGAAGGGAACACCATCTTTGGCTTCCTGGAGTGCAACTGTGTAAAATCAATTGGGTAGCATTTTTCAACTTAGCTCAGGGGGAGACCCATCTGCGCCTGGTACGAGACGTTCTTTCTTTTTTCAAAACACTTTCTCTTTCGTCCCATTTTTCAATTGAGTCATTTGTTCTAAAGTAGAGTGTAATAAGAAAAGGCATCAGTGTGGCCCAGCATCAAGAACCCAATGAAATGGGCTGATTTTATAGACTGGCCTCCGTAGAGACTGACTGAGAGACAGAATAAAGTGAGGGCAAAGGTCACCTGAGTGCAAATGGCCATCGTTGCACCCGCTGCTCCTCTCATCCAAAAGAGAGAATTGCATCTCCAAAAAAAAAAAGAAAAAGACAAAAAGTCAGTAAGTCAGTTGACAGAATGGATTGCTGGTGATGACCATATCAAGTTATGAATATCTGATATGATGTGTCTTAATGGTTAGGTGCCTGGATTGGTAACCAGAGTTCCCAAAAGGGCTGATACCACTGTTGTGGTGACTAGTTTAGTGGTTAAGGTAGTTTTAGTAATTTGATGTGTTTTTTATTATTTTACAGTTCTATTTAGCTTTATTTTTTCTGCTGTGTGAAAGCTATGTGGAACCACTTTCACAGTGATTTTATTCCTGCCATGTTCTTCGGAAACCAATTGCATTTTTTTTACAGGGAATACAAATCCATATGCATCCAATACTTTTATACATTATCAAATCATTGACTGTTGCTACAAGGAAGTTGGATATACAATTTAAGGGAAAAGTACAGTTTTAGAAAAATGAATGAAAATGAGACAACAATTGACATCTAGCATAGGAACAGCCTCAAAACTAACAGACACTGACCAAAGCAACAACATGTTGGTAGTTTTGTAATTGTCTTCAGCATCAGATAGGTCTGGACAGGACTGTCCCTTTATTCTGTGGAAATATCTCATGGAATTAATGGACGCAAATACCATCTGTCCTAGTTTTGTGGCTAGGCAGTAAGATTCTGTTCTACCCTGCTTTATATCTGCTCAACATGTTGCAATAGAGCAGGCAGAGAGGATTTTAGCACGTATATATGTGCTTGCCTGCTTTATCACCTAAATTATGTTGCCTATCAGGCGTCAGTCTCTGATTAGCTCATCTTTAAATGATCTCCGGAAGGATTTCTCACCAGACGTGAACTGAGCTCTCACAAGTGAAGATTCTTAAACCAATCACGATGGCTTCTCACGCCTGCTTGTAGGTGATTTATTGGTACTTACACTGCTGTTCACCCTTTTGTTTTATCTGCCTTATACAGAGACGTTCACTGTGGTTATCTGATCTGACAGTTATTGTTTTCCGGTTTTGTCCACTTTCAAAGGCAGGCTGACTTTTATAGCAGATATACATATGTCGGGAGGTCATAAGCTCTGTCTATTGACTACATAAGCAGCTTCTAAGAGAGCATTCTATATGGAACCTCATATGTCACTGATTTAGAACTCTCTACATAGTCAGCAACATGTGCCACTCAAATAGTGCTCCTTACATGAAATGCACTGGGGATGTTATTTGCAATTGATTTCAGTAGAGCTTGATGTTAACATGCTGCTACGTTATATTCTAATAAGCAAATATTTGTCAGTGCCTAAAAATACTGTTATATGGTGTGCTATATACTGTATGTCATAGTGTAGCTACAGTCAAACCAAAATGTATTCAGGCACCTTCAACATGTTCACAGTTTATTCCCTTATAGTTTAGAAAATGGCAATAAAATATGACAAGAACTCCGAGTTAAACTGTGTCAGAACAAATTCATGTTGATAATGTCAGATTTTCAATTTGATAGAACAGTATGTAATGGATTACAATCAACCAATCAGCTGTCAGCTGTTAAATTTAAGTACACAATTAGATGATACCAATTTAGGTCAACCAATTACCAAGCAATGCCTCATTTTGTTCAGTCTGTGGTGTAAAAGGTCACATTAGCAATTAAAGAAAAAACTCTTGAGGAAAACATGTTCAGGTCAAAATGTCTGAATAATGTAAAAACTATTTTTTTATTATTTATTTTATTTTTTTTTACTAGTCCACTGTATGAAGAATGTGTGGGTCTAGTATGTCACAGTTTACTTTATTTTGCTATCCTCACTTACTTAATGAACTATAGTGTCCTGCACCCACTAGTAAAAAATGATATCTGGTGTTTGAATAATTTTTGGTTTGACTTGTCAATGTTCTCAATGTAGTAATACAATAATATTATAATTTACAATAACTGTTTTAGATTTTAATACATTTTAAAATGTAATTTGTTCCAGTAATGGCAAATGAAAAATTGTATGTATGTTTACATGTACCTGTATATATGAATGTGTGTGTGTGTGTGTCTGTTTTACTATAACACATTGTCATTCTGTATAAAGGTTCTGTTGAAGAAGCTTGATCCAGATGGGTTCTCCTTAAAAGTCAGCAACTTCATACTCCATTCATCTTGTTCATTGCTGGTATTCACAGCTGGTTAATGGGTGATGCATGGGCTGACATTTGCGAAATGTGTGTGTGTGTGTGTGTGTGTGTGTGTGTGTGTGTGTGTGTGTGTGTGTGTGTGTGTGTGTGTGTGTGTGTGTGTGTGTGTGTGTTCTGCTGCCTGACTGCTCCACTAGATTGGTTTTAAATTGAGAATGTGTGACACTCATTACACAAGGGTGGGGCTGTGTTCCCATTCGCCTTCAATTCTAGTGCCCTGCAATTCTAAGAATGGTTTCTTGAAAAATAAATGCAGCGTATGTTTATGAATAAGTCAGTGATTTATTGGTTTTCCCCATTAAAACACTTGCAAAACATGCTACATGTTTCACTTGGGAAATATAAAGGTCATTGCAAATTTCTGACCTTTGTGTTGCGTTGGAGAGGACTAAGATGGGCCTATTTTTCTCTTCTCCTCTCCTTTCACTATCATTGCTCTGTCCTTGTCACCCTTGTCTCCTGCTATTAAAGTGAAGTTGGCAAGCTGTGTTGTCACTGTGGGTTGCTGCTAGAACATGCTGGGTTTTGTTTCTTTAAAGACAGCACACAACTGGAATCAACTTGCTTCTTTTAAGTTCCACGCAACCTGCTGCTTTCCTTTTTTTTTTTTTTTATCCTGATGTTTATCAATAGATGCATCACAAGTTGACTTGTTTTTTACAGTTTCTGAAGGCAAAACCAACTGACATAATGCTAAAATGTTGGAGTTGTTTCCACAGTTTTTAGGGTCTTCTGGGTGGTTTCTAAGGTGTTGCTAGGACATTCTGATTGGTTGTCAGGTGATTGTTTACTTGCCCAAGGGCCAATAACAAATGAATGTTCACTGTTCAATGTTCATATGTGAATAAAAGCCTAAATTAAATCGTCATATAAAGCAATCATGTCTCTTCAGAAACCTTGGATTAAATTGCTCAATTCATATGGATTTGATGAATGTTTGTTGAAAGTTATCATCATGTTTTGAAGATGAACGAAAGTCTATTTGGAACTACATGAGTATGAAGAATCTTCATTTTCACAATAGTCTTTATTTGTCTTTTAGGGGCTCTATAGATCAAGACAAAAAATCACCCCTCACCCTCCCAATTGAAATGAACCTTGCTTCAAATTAATATGATAATGTAGTTGAAAATGGCTTGAATCCCTCCTTCATTGTAAGTCAATGGGATATTTTTACAGGTAACAATTGTTAGGCTGATTGTACATGTAGTAGCGCACCTGTCCTCAACAAGCTGCATAATTTGAGATATCATTCATGTCCGTCACAAACGATAGGGGGATTACTTATCTGCTGAAGTTTAATATTTATGGTTAAGGGTTTATAATATTTATAATGGGGCTTGCAAACTATTGCATCAGCAGATGTTAATATTGGTCCTTCAGTATGGTACTTATTCTTGATTTTGTTTTAAAGGTCCACTGAAGTGCCTTGAAACATGCAGCGGGATGTGTTGACGTAATTTCCCCTGAAACAGGAAGACAGGGTAGGACATATCAAACAGCTCCTCACCCTTTTTAAAACAGCCAATAGCGTTTAGTTTATGTCACAGTTTGACTAGAGCCATTCCGCTCTGTAAAGCCACAGTTTCCTCCTAATCTCTAACCGTTTCTATCATAATCTCTTCCATGTCGCTTTGAAACACTGCACTCTGTGCGGAATTCAAATGGGCTCTCGTGTCTCTGGCCCGGAGCAGATTCTGTGTTTACGCTCCAGCGGTTCATTTGAAACTAACGTGGAAACACTTCATTCACCTGAACTGAAACCGTATTTACACTGTCTGAATATCGTTCCCTATCCCCTTTATACTGTAGGTCACTATGTGCCATTCACCATGTAGAAAATAGTTAATGTGTGAACAAGTGACCGATTTCAGCTTATTCATGACCTTAAAGCTAACATACTCATTCTAAAGGCTAAAAAACTTAAATTTTGGTTTCAGGGGGCCTTTAACTGTGATATATCAGAATAGCATCTTTGCGCTGTCCCACCGGTCCTCTGTGCTTTCTAATGACTGTCATGAGAAGGAAGAATTAGCCGCCAACACCCATGAGAAGCGCTGAATCCCTGGGTGGTAATTACCCCCTCTGCAGATTTATGGGCGGCTCTTCATCCGAGTGTCGACCCCACTGAGTTCTGCAACCAAAGGTCAGAGTAAATCAAGCCCAGTGGTCGCCCCATCGCACAGACCCTGGGTTCATACAGACATGAGTCAGGGGACAGCGCTGGAGAGGCTCTGTGACATGGCTGTGGGCTGCTGATGGGTTTATACAGGTTTAACTTTAAACGACCGTCCTCCTGCTGAGAGAGAGATGGTTAATCAGGACGTGTGCTTGCTGTCAGGGGAACAGGTCTATAGGGGAACTATTACAAATTGCCTTGGATTGAGAGGAATCAAGCGCTTTGCATTAGGTTTTCCAGGCAATTAAAAATGAATGATTAAAGTGTTCATTCAAAGTTGACTTGCCCTCTCATAGCATTATGTTTGTTTAATTAAATAATAAACTGTTGAATGCAGATCCTCCACTTAAAAAAAGAATATATTTTCTGCCAGCCTTTTTATTAGAGTAATTAACCGTTTGAGACATTATTTTGAAACATTTTTGAGTGCTTTAATTAAAACTAAACCTCTACAGTATATAGATGCTGACTTGCTGACCTGTTTCTGTAAACAACCTTCTTGAAGAGATGCTGGTAGATTCATATGTGACCTTGCTAAATATTTAAAGGTAGGGAATGAGTCGTGCTGAGTGCTGATGGTATGTAGGTCTTTTCTCATCCGTTCTAATGTCATTGGTTAGCTCTGGTTAGATGCTGTACTGACCTGGGACCAGTCAGAACTGGCCGGCTCCGAACGTGTATGCAATTCCAATCAGCTTTTTGCCATTGTGAGGTGTAAGGTTTAAATACAGATAAATTGGAGTGTTATGAGTGGAAGTAGATGAGAAAAGATATCGGAAGTAGTATCGAGAATGGTGAAATTTTACTGATTTGGGTATCGAAAAGTGACAATTCTGCATGCATGTGTTCTTACATTCATACTGCATCATACATTTTGAAAATTTCGCTGTTACTGTACATTGAAAGCCTTGCGTGCAACGCAGACAAAGACAGGAACTCTGTTCGTCACACGATACATCTGTGAGATTGCATGCGACCCATGGGACATTCTGTAAATAAAGCTTTACAGCCTCCATTAAAGATTCATCAAACGCAGTACACATCCTCAATCTAGAGTTTAATGGGTCTGTGGTTGTATATCATCCATGTAGCTGTTAACATTTCTGTCTGTCTCCTATAGTTTTTGATTTGTTTATGATGAGGCATGGCTCTCTTCTCTGCAGTTTTTATTGTATTTCATTAGTTATTGTGCTGCACTATGGGAATGCTCTATACTGCCACTTTGCATGAGTGCTTCTCAAGGGCCGCATATGCATTTGAAGGTTATCGTTATATAGGCCGTTTAATTTAAAGCCTTAAAAACTCTAGGTGCATGCCCTACTCAGTCTTTCATCCGTTCCACGCTTTAAACAGCCCGTCGCTTCCAAGAGTGTCTTATCCAGCTGAAAAAGAGTGTTTTGAGTCAATCCAAGTAGAATGAATGGCATCTGCCAGGGCTTTCACACCGACTGGTTGGCATTCTTAGAGAAACTTCTTTGTAGGCTTTGTCAAACCCAAGTGCTATTTCCTTTGAGAAGACCAGGTTTGGTCTAATTCCATGATGCAGTTCTTGCATCTGCCTTTCAAATGGGGTGGTCTTTGTAATTCAGACTTTACACTGAGGGTGCTGTCAGTGTGAGATTGCTAACCTACATGGCTTAGGTGCCTTTTTAGATTGTACGAAATGGAGTTAAATGAATAGTTCACCATCATGTTGTTCCAATCCCATATGATTTTCTTTCTTCTGGGAAACACAAAAAGAGAAATATTGAAGAATGTTTAGGCTTCTTTCCTTACAACAAAACTTTCAGTGGTCAGGGACTGTCAGGCTCCTCATTCACACTTCTGCATATTTAAACTTTCCTTCACTCAGTTTACTGAGATCAAATGTCGCTTGGAATTGTCGATGTCTTTACACAAATGCAAATTACATTTGAGAGCTATGGCGGAGTGGAATATTTTCAGTGAATAGTTTCAACTTCAGTCAGTTTCTTACACAAATCTGTTGTACAACTTTCAAAGACCTTTAATGGGGCGCATGAGGTACAGTATATGGACCGCTTTTATGGCGTTTTTGTTCTTTTTTAGAGCTTGACAGCCCTCATTCAGCATATGCTTTTGTTGTGCTGGAAAAAAAAAAGCAGTGTGCCGTGAACATTGTTCAAAATGTCTCGTTTTGTTCTATAGAAGAAAGAAAGTTATACAGGATTGGGAATAAAAAGTAATGGGTTTGAAATGACACGATGGTTAATAAATAGTGACAGAATTGTTTTGTTGAACGCCACCCTTTTGTGTTTACAGCTCACCAGTAAAGCAAAGCCTAAGTTAAGGACTGTTAGTATGCACCACTTTGCCCTGGTAACACCCAAGAGGTTATAAGTTAACCTTAATAGCTCTACTCACATTACATTGATAAATGTAAAACGTACCTCTTTAAAACTGGGTTAAAATTAACGTTGACACCCTGCCTTGGACGTTTTAACATGTTTATCAATTTTTTTCTCTCGTCGCTGTTTAAAGCAGTGTAGAACATGTTGTAATTATGCCTGTCTCTCCCCTTAGACTAACACCTCTGCAACACCACCTCTCTAATCAACACTTTTTAATTAGCGCTTTGCTAACTCATGACGTGACGTGTGTGCCAAACTGAACCGAGTGACTTCTGCTAGACAGCAGTGTCTTCAACATGCCCGTTATGGGCATCTGCCAGCAGCGGCCCTCTGGGCCCTGGCGCCGTCTGTGTATGGGATAACTATGGTGAGGTTGCTTGCTTTTCATGAGATGTCCTCAGACTGGTTGAATCCTTCCAGGCTTCTTCTCATTACTCTCTATGAGGATTAATTATCATATAACATATCACTGTCCTCGACCAAACAAGTAAACTCTCATGACAAACCAAGGCACAATGCAAATCTTAATCTGCTCCATGTTAACCTGACTTTTTGTCACAACCAGCTGTGACCACCAACAGCATCACACAGTAAGACAATTAAACCATAAAACTTGGTTTCTGTTTTTAGCATGTCTTCCACAGTGAAATCTCATTTGACTAAAATAAAAGTATATAGCTGCATATTAAGTACTACTTAGTATGTCCTGATTGGCTATTATTGTGGTGCTTCCCTGAGGAAATGCTTTGTATTTAATTGCTTTTTAATTAAATTCAATCTTATTTATATAGTGCTTTTCAAAATACATATTGTTTTAAAGCAGTTTTACAGAAAATGGTTGTTTCTATGTTATAATGTAAGTATTCTGTTATCAGCCAGAGATTAATGTACCAAAGTAATGCCCACATGGCAGTAATATGCAAATATAATAACGTACATGTTATGTGGTCGTTAACTGGATTATAGTTAAGGATAACATTATAATATTAGGACGATATTTGAAAGTTCTGCATGTCGATCCAATGTAGCTGAATGTCATCTGAAATCTTCACAACTGTCAGCGTTGATAAAACATTGCAAAGGCTGGATCCAAACTAGAACTGACGCAATCTGTAGTTACTCAGGGAACATTCAAGTAACATTCAATGGATCATTTCTGAGTATTGATCTGTCATTTTGAATAGAAAAGAACTCCAAATTACTAAAGTTACTAAACCTAACAAAAACAGCAATGATAAAACTGTAAATAGAGCTAGAAAACAGTTTTTTTTAAAATCAACCTAAATTATTCAAGACCCAGAGCATGATGGGAACATCAGAAAAGTTAAGTAGTTTTGCTTAATTGTATAATGTTGATATTTACGCTTTAATTTCTACAAGCTTGAATTAAGTACTAATATCGAATTTACTTTGTTTGTAGTATTACTTCACCACAGCATCATTTTTATCATTGACAACAACAGTAGCATGGTAGGTAATGAGATATATGTTAGAAACCTAGATGAGAAAATATGTGCTCACCTTTTCCACACTGGTGGGACCTTCAGAATGAGGTGGTCAGATGTTGATCCAATGCTTTACCACCACCTTAGGGCAGCATAGGATCCCTGCGCCGTGAATTTGGTTTGATCTCGGAACATTGACCTTTGACTTCAGAAAACACTTCGGGGAGGTTTGTTTCAGAGGCAGAGCTGCTAGAGGGGAGTTTTGATCATAACTGTTTGGAATTCTAGCACATGTAGAGCTGGTTTGTTGTTGGACTGTGTTTGTCTGCATGTGTTCACTGGTGTGTATGTTCACAGCAATCAATCTTAAAGCTTCCCAAGATGCAAACTGTGAGATCCCAGCTTATTTGTACTTTGAAGATTTCAAACCTGATTTACTTGAGGAAAAGGTACAACATCAAGACTGGATACTTGTTTGCTCATACACATTTTGTCTTTTAAAAGAATACATGATATCTGCAATCAATACCATCACAGCAAGAGATGGTGGTTGCTTTGAGATACATAATAGAATACAGCCTCATACAATGAGTTCACACTCAACACAACACCTCACCAACTAACACAAGACTTCTACTGGGGTCTTTGATGGCCAGCTGGCATGTGTCTTGTTTAACTAACTCTATAATCAGAGGAGCCTTGCAGCAGAGGACAGGCTTAGATCAATACCGCAGTGAGTTATTGTCCTAGACAGCTACCTTTACATGATCCCAATACTGCTGTCTGGTGTTTGCGAGGCAGGCTTGTCATTGTCCACCAAGTTCATGTTTATTAATCAAGGTGTCCTCTATAGAGATTTCAACTCTTGCCTATTTAAATAAGACCTCTGATCCTTGCCATCAGTCAAACCCCAGACAGACCATTCATAACAGAGTTAACAGTCCAAAAGTCCAAAAGTGTTGCCCATTTGATTCAAGAATTGTGGCACATTTTTAGCCCACTTAGTCATAGTTGAGAAAAGGAGGATGAAGGTTACTTTTACAGTAAAATGTGTTGTCACTTAATGTCATATAGGTATATAACAGGTATGTTTTTGGTTTGGGTTTGGATTTGGCTCTGTCTTGATTCATTGTCCTTTCTATTTAACTTTTGCCTGACACTGGGATGATTCATTGTACTTATTATTAAACTGTTTCCATGGTTGTGGTTGAGGTTATAGGGCCCTATCTAAGAACATGGTCTAAAGCGCATGGCGCAAGTGCACTTAAGGTGTGTCTGAATCCACTTTTGCTAGTTTAAAATCAGGGAAAAATGGTCGGTGTGCCCCTTGCATGGTCTAAAAGAGTTGTCCCTATTTTCTTAATTGAGTAATGGGTGTGTTTTGGCCGTAACGTGCAAGAAACCAATCAGAGTATCATCTCCCATTCCTTTTAAGCCAGTTGTGCTTGCACCATGGGGGATTGCTATGTAAATGCCGGAATTTGAGATTGCTTTCTAAGACTGAACACTTCTCCAGAGAGGAATAATTTTATTTTTACTATTTAAAAATGTTTGTTTGCTGCTGCTTGTCCTGTGGCCCTCAAATGGCCGCAAATGCATTTGCTATTTAAACAGCATGGACGTGCAAATGATAACTGCATTGTAAAAAACACTGGCACCGCTTTGCTACTGGTGTATGCTAGGGCTCATAGGGTTGCAGGGTGACTTCAATCTGTATTGTTCATCATGTTTGCTTGCAAAACAATTTCATCACCCCTTACATCTTGTTATACCATATACAGGCCCTTGTCAATTTCTGGCCCCATCCTTGCCATTTCTGAAATCCTCTTAGTGACAATGAATTCAGATTACCATGAGTACATTGAATCTGTACCTTTCACTTGTGTGGGATTTTTCTTTCCCAGAAGGGAAAAGTGTCATGTAATTGTCATTTCCCTCCAGTCGTGGCAGTTGCTGCAAATTTCATGGCCACAAATGTTAGCCTGTGTCCAAATTCCCACTCTTTTGAATTTGATACTGTTAACCTGACCGTTGATGAAATGCTATGAAGGTGTGTAGTATAAATCGATCCACCATGTTGGCATTGTTCTACAATGCAATGTATTGCTCCAATTGCTGGTTCAGGTGTGTTTGATAAGGGTTGGTGCTAAACTCTGCTGGATGGTAGCCCTCCATGAGCAGGGTTGTCTACACTTGGTCTAAAGTTTAAACATGGGCAACAACGTCCTAGGTATCTATCGCAATTACATTTAACAAGCCAGCCAGCCAGCTCACAGTTCTCCACCATTTTATTTTTGTATGACTCCTCAACTCCTGTTGCCTTATGGGAGTCAGATCCTGCTTCGGAAGGGACAATGTCCTGCAGGGTTTATAGCTCCAACCTGCCCAAAAACACATCCCTGAAAGTTTCTAGTAATCCTGAAGACCATTATTAGATGGTTCAGGTGTATTTGTTTAGGACTGGAGCTAAACTCTGTAGGATAGTGACCCTTTAGGGGCGGGATTGGACCCCCCGCCTTATGGGATAGCAAACTGTCCACTAGTTACACACTTTAGAATCTCAGCAGATGCCAAAGTATTGTCCTTTAGCAAACCCATGTCCCCTTACTCTGTGCATGTGATGTTCAAATGTCTGTTTGGTGTCTTGCAGGAGTTTGCCGCCCTGACGAAAGAGCTGAATGCCTGCAGGGAACAGCTGCTGGAGAAGGAGGAGGAGATTTCAGAGCTGAAGGCCGAGAGGAACAACACCAGAGTGAGTTCGCACACAGTGTCTTCCAGGCACTTCAAAGAATTGTGCTCCTCAACCATCATTCGCCTCGTAAAGTTGTGCTTGTTTACAAAAAAGGCAATAATTGAACAGATGCCCACCCAATGACTCGTGCATCTAATTCATGGTGTTTTGTTAGAGACAAGATGTTTGTGCGTGCTCAAAACTGCTTTTACTGAACTGAAACCACATTTTGTTGAGATGCTTACCATAGATCATAGATCATAATTCACTGAAAGTCAAAATAGCAGGCTGTTTTTCAATAAAATTGTCACCAATCATTTGCATTGAATGCAGAGAAACTGCCAAAACGTCTGACAAGAACTAGCACTCTGGCTATCCATTTCACAAGAAAGTAGTCATTCTCAATTCTTCTGCTTCATTTTCACCACCATTCTTTTCCTGCACCCCTCAGTGCCTGCCTGAGTCACTGTGCTAATCCAGCACACCTGACTCAACGCTGCAATTCAATTAATTACTTGCGTTACTTAGCCGCAGCCAAACGTTTGAAGAGTCAATTATGGAATTGAGGATATTGGAGAGTATTAAAAACCAGAGGGAAGCATAGATCGAGGGGGATAAGGGGACATAGTGGAATGGAAAAGAGGAGAGGTCGAGTGAGATTAGAAACAGACTCATTTTAAACAGAGCTTCTAATCTTACACAGGGAGAGGCTAATGTGACAGTGAGTGAAGTATTTAACCCAATGCAGTGCATCAGTCATTATGGAAATGGTCATATCTTAATAATTTTGAGATTGCGTCCAAAATTAACATACTTATCACATACACTAAAAGTAGCTGATAATGCAGGAAGTTAGAAATAGCATTTTGCCCACAGGGATAAGCAGTATATACAGTCAAACCAAAAACTATTCAGACACCTTCAACATTTTCTCACATTATCACAGTTTTTTCGGTATAGTTTAGAAAATTGCAATAAAATATGACAAGAACTCAGCGTTAAACTGTGTCAGAACAAATTAATCTTGACAATGACAGATAACTTTGATAGAAAGGAAAGTAATGGTTTACAATCAACCAATCAGCTGTCAGCTGTTAAATTTAAGTACACAATTAGATCTTACTGATTTAGATCAACCAATTACCAAACAATGCCTCATTTTGTTCAGTCTGTGGTGTAAAAGGTCACATTAGCAATTAAAGAAAAAACACTTGAGGAAAACATGTTCAGGTCAAAGTGACTGAATAATTTTGGTCCCAAATGTTTTATCAATTAGTATAGTATAGTATAGTATGTCCCAGTTTACTTTATTTTGCTATCCTCACTTACATAAATGAATGAACTATAGTGTCCTGCACCCACTAGTAAAAAGTGATATCCGGTGTCTGAATAAGATTTGGTTTGACTGTATTTTCACTGTAAACTCGCTTTTATTTATTTTCTGCCAATATAGCCTATAGATCAATATTGTAGATATGATAAAGATTTTTTTGTTTATTTCTGAATATTGACTTACTAATAATACCATGTGAGGTTGAGTGATCTCAGCACATTGGCCACCATTGGGGTTGACGTGCTTATGTAGAATAAAACATTCTTGGACTTTCATATTACTGCGTTTTTATCTCATATCAGTGTTCAAGTACTTTTCTTTACTAGTAAAACATGTGTTTTAGGTTCACTTATATATAGTCATACAATATCCAATTATGTTAAACAGGTCATGTTGTCATGTAAGGGAAAATACATTATTAACAGAGGAATTATACTGAATACTTATTTCAGAATTAAAATTAAGCATCTAAATGAAATGCTCAGGATGGAATTTTACACAGGGCACCCCTTCGAGTAAAATGACACATAATGTTATTGTACATATATTGATTTAAGATCAATGCTGAGATTCATGTATTAGCTAATGGCTGTGTCTTCTGACTGCACCAGTGTTAATCTGATCCACCAAAACAGACACACACAGAGGGAGAGAGAGTAACCTAACCTGCATTATCCGGCTGTAGGGTTGTTTTAGTGCTGAGCTGGCTCTGGGAAAGACAAAGGCTGGCACAGACTGAGTGTTATGAATGAGAGAGCAAGGAACTGAGCAGAAATAGAAAGGTCAGCTCCTCGATAGGTCTCTAGAGTAGCACTGCTACAGCACTGCCTGTACAGCCCTCAGGCAGGTACATGTGCTACTGCAGCCCTAATGCTGTGTTACATTCAACTGGAGACGCCTGAATTTCCAACTACCGACTTGGCGACTCCACCTGAAGTCGAACTCCCTACTTGGACATGTGAAAACTTGTGGAACTCAACTATAATTTTGCTATCATTAGCTATTAGCTTTCATTTTTTTTGCATTAATTGTAGTTTTGTTTTAGCTTTAACTTTATTTTAAATGAAGTATTAGCCTTTGCTTAAGCTTTAGTTAGAGATGTTATTTTAATTTTAGTTTTTAAGTTATAAGTTGTGAAGTTGTATGTCGTCTTCCAAAAATCATGCAATGGAACACTTTCATGGTCGAAGGAATACAAATAACTTACATCCAGCTTTAGATGCAATTCAGCATTATTCTGAGCAGGTTTACTGAACGAGTGCATTTCAAAACAACATACTCAATTTTACTTGAAATGCATTCTCTTTTTCCATCCATAACTCTCTATGTCCACTCCACTCATCTAAAGCCAGACAGCTCTCTCTCTCTATCTCTGTCTCTCTCTCTCTCCCACGGTGTCCTTGGGACTTTGGGACAGAATTGATTTTTTATGCTATGTACCAGACCAGAGAGTAACCACATTAACATAATCTCCTTTGTGCCGGGTCCAGGGGGTTTCAATTTGTCGTGTCTGCTTTATTGTTTCAAGTGTAATGGGTTTGCTTGTGTGTAATGTTGTTAGCTGTCTGAAAGGGTTCCCTTGTAAAATGAGAAAAGACAAAATGGTGTGTTAAGCACATATCATTATTTTTCAAATGAAGAATGTCCTTGAGGGTTCAGTGATATGACGGAAAAATTGACCTCATGTTGCAAACATTTAGTTTCAGTTTTAGATTAGTCAATAAGTTTAGATTTTTTATTTATTCGTTTTTATTTGTCTTTAGATTCAGCTTTGGTTTAATCTTTAGCTTTAGATTGAAATTTTATTTTAGCTTTAAATTTAGCTTTACTTTTAGAATTAATAGGCTTTGTAAATTAATTTTGGCTTTACATTTTCAGTTTAATAAGTTACTCTATTTAGGTTTTCCTTTTAACTTTAGATTTCATTTTATATTTGATTTGATTTCAGCTTTAAATTTAGATTTCCGATTTAGTTTAAGCTTTCGATTTATGAGGATTATGATGCTAGACTTCATTATCTCCATATATGTGCCACAGCTGCTGTTGGAGCATTTGGAGTGTTTGGTTTCGAGGCATGAACGTTCCCTACGCATGACGGTGGTGAAACGGCAGGCCCAGTCTCCTTCTGGCGTCTCCAGTGAGGTGGAGGTCCTCAAAGCTCTCAAGTCCCTCTTTGAGCACCACAAAGCACTGGATGAGAAGGTAAACCGAGAGATCAACACCGGCTGAGGTTCCTGTTGTTTTTTGTTGAAATCTTAAGGCCAGCAAAATGTTGTCTATGCTTTCCTACAGTGCATTGCAAATTTTAATGATATATGTGGCATACCAAATGTACAGTACCACAAACCTGTTGATGTTAACCCATGCATAGGCTGACTGATCTATAACTGATCTATTTTAGTAACCATAATAATATTATACCTGTTATTGGACAGTGAGGTCGAAGTACATGTATTAAACACTGCAGCCCACTGTTCCACCTCTCTTTTCCTTCACCCAGTGGTGTTTTATTTATGGATTAAGCCCTTGTGTGGCAGTTCATCCAGCTGTAATCCATTCTGCGGCCTTCTACAGACAGTGTCATTTATAAGGCGTTAGGTAACAGATGGCAGGAAATTGCTTGTGATTTATGGGACTGTAGTTTTAGTGACCACTGGTCATCCAATGATGAAAGGCTGAACTTACTGAAATGATTCCAGTGATCAAACAGGTCACCAGAAAGTCCAATTAGAGGGTTTTTATTCAGCGTTGTTTTTTTGTCCCAAAACTTGGGTGCAAAAAAGTTTTGCATCATATTTCTAAATCAGTAATATAAAAACATTCTCAGTTCTGAGTAAAGCTCAACCCTGATGAACATTTAAGTGATGGAGTGTTTTTTCCCCTTTCGTCCAGGTACGAGAGAGATTGCGGGTGTCACTAGAGCGTGTCTCTGCCTTGGAGGAGGAGTTGGCTGCAGCCAATCAGGAGGTGAGGCACAAATGCTCTTATTACATATACAGCAATCTGCCCCATAAAGGTACTATCTATGAGATAAATATACTCCATAAACATGCTAAATATACTATGTTTAATTTGTTGCTATGCCATGTTGTTTTTGCTTGATCTGATTAGTTTGAAATGCAACAGAGCAAACAGAGCATTGTGTATTTTAGTGTTTATTCTAGTAATAGTGTGCAGTCCAGATGGTGCAGTTTTAGCTGAAAGAGCCAAATAACTAGTTATTTTTTAAAGAGATATTTTATATTGAGAATGTGTATATTGATCTTGATAATTCTGCGAGTTCTGCTGTGTAATAATCTCTGTTTCTGAATTAACACTTGTGTGATCTCTTCGAGTCATGAGAGGAGAGAAGAGGTGAAGTTATTTAAGACAAAACAATGAGTCATAAAAACAGAGGCTGGTGGTGTGTCTTCATTTCCTCAATTTTAACACTTTACAATAATGTTTAATAAAATACATATTTGAACATTTAAATGATTGAATTGAATACCTACCTAACAGCTTTTTGTTATCATTTTAACAACTTTACAATTATTGTAAACATTTCATAAAGAATGCACAAAATGTAACTATGCATTTCAAAATCTTAACTAAATTATATAAAATATTTAACAACCCCACAGATTAAGACCAACAGCAAGCATACTGGTGAGAACATTCTCACTTACATAGACGTAGCACAGTTCTTCTCGCCAACATCAACCATGCGACAGAAAGATTTGTTATGAATTCTGTTTCTGGGAAATGAAAAAAGCAGTTGCGGCTGCTTTTAAATTTCATCCAGTCTTTAAGCTGGACATGTTTTTTACTTCCCAGATAATATTTATTTGTAATTATTACTAGTCATTTAAAGCATCATCTTTTGAATAACGGTTCATTGATGTTATAAGAGGACATGAGGCATGTTCATGATGCAGTGGTGGAAAATCACAGATGTCACATAGCACTTATTAAAGCAAAGTATGTACTTGAGCTTGTTTAAGATATGTTCTGTCTGTTTAAATAGCATCTGAAGTGTAGAAACTAATAGCTCTGAAAATACTAAAACAATGAAAATACTTAATGAATATCTAGACAACCTACTATGTGTGCAGTGTACATCCACAACACTCTGATAGTGGGTCTCACATTTTTTTACTTTAAAGCCCTGCATTCTCCAATATCCGTAGCAACTCTATGCCGTCAGAGATATTCGGTCCCAGTCACCTTGCCATAACAATTTGGCCCTTGTCAAAGTCGCTTAGGTCTTTATTCCTGCCCATTTCTCCTGCATCCAACATGTTGATTACGAGAACTGATTCTTTGCTTACCATCTAATCTATCCAGACATTAACATGTGGCCTTGTTAGGAGATGATCAGCGATATTCGCTTAACCTGAATTCAGGTTGATCGGGATCCAATTTCCAGTCATCTCAATGGCAAAAAGTGTCCCAATCAACCTGAATTCACCCCTTATATATAGTTGTTTTCAGGCTCATCTCCATATTTTGTCAGTTATATTTTCCCCAATAAATCATTACTATTGTTCACCCCTTACATCTGTCTGTGGTTTTGCAAATATTTAACCAATGAAAAGTATCAAAAAGTGCACGTGTCTTAACCTCATAACTCTTATATTACTCTAACTATCATTAAAACCTCTTAACTCCATCCTGTCTCTATCTTGAATAAAGTGCCATATGCCGTCTCTACTTGATAGCAATGCAAGGGCAAAAAAAGAACTGGTTATTTGCATAAGAATCCATGTTTTCTTTACTTTAGAAACAGTTTATATATAAAGGATGTTTTATGTCTTAGTCTAGCATAGTTTTGCAGTCTTAAATAGCTTGTGCATAGCACTTAATTTTTAATAATATGAGATTTTGGCTAAATGGCACCCACATAGTTACAGTAAACTTAACAACCTGTAAGTTGATGAAAATGTAACATGATGCACTTACTGGCCGTTCTAATGACAGACAAAACATGTATGTCTGAAATTCCCCGAAATGTGTGGGTCAAAAACCATGTAACTCCATTTGAGCTTGGTGTTGCGACGATATAGTACTTTGGCCAAAAGATAACAAAACAAAACAAAAAATTGCTGACAATACAAGGTCTTGACCAACAATTTATGCACATCTTAATGGAAATACATGCTGTGATGTTCTTTCCATGAAGAGACGCATCAATTTTTGGTCAAGATATTGTATTGACAGTGCAAGAGTCAAGCACTCTCTAAAGTTTCCTCCAGCACATCCCAAAGAATTTCAATGAATTCAAGACTCAGAATTCTGGACTCAGAGGTGCCAATTCATGTGTGAAAATTATTCTTCATGCTCTCTTACAACCAATCTTTCACAATTTGCAATTTGAGCCTAGTGAATCTTGACATTGTAATCCTGGAATAATGTCCATAATGTTTCTTCCTTCATGCTTTTTCAAGAAATTAAAAGCTACACATTCCATCAATTAGGCTTAGAAGAACTGTTGCCAAACATATAACATGCTAGAAACACAAAAATCACTGCAATAATGAGCCAATCATAGCTAAATCCATCTAAATCCAAACAGCAACTTTTTTGTTTGTTTTGTCCAGGCAGTGTACTGCTGCTAGTCTTGTAGAAAACATTTGATTAGATACATTTTATTGAATGTTGTTATACATTATTATTCAGAAGATCATTTCAAAATTTGATTGATTCAGCATTTTCTACCTTCATATGTCTCAGCTGTGCTCTCAATGCAATCTCAGAATGATGAAGAGTGCTTCATTTCTGCACGAGTATAACTGAACCATCTACATTTCATACTTACTTTAATATCTCAGTGTTAGAGGGAGCAAAATGTTGTTAACTGCATCTCCAACCCACTCAACCCATTCAGGTGCAACACAAAGATGAATCAGGTTTACGTGAAGTAGTTGCTTTCTGTTTGAAACAAACCAGCGTTTCAGGCACATCCGTGCTTTCACGCGCTCCTCTTTGATGACTCCAAATGAACGACATCAAAGCGAACATGCTCACTTTCATTGGGCCTCCACTTCTCATTTACCTTCATTTGCAAGTTGACTCAATATTCCGGCTCTTTGTGGAGTCAGAAGGTGCGGGATTGTTTGATCTTCAGGTCTCGAAAAATGGCAGACAATTCCCTTTCTGTGCCTTCAAAAGCGTAAAGCCCCTTAATTGGCGCCTCATTAAAGGAATGCGTGGCGAGCGGCGATAAACCAAACAAAAGAAAGCGGATGTCTCTCTTATTTCCATCCATCCATCTATCCTGTTTTCTCTGAGCTCATAGTGGACAGAGCATCTCAACATGGGAGTGGAATAATCTCCCAATGCCCTTTAGCCTGGAGAGAGCACAATGTGTGTGTTGGTTCGACAGTGCTCATCAGTCAGATAACCTGCTTAAGAGATGCTCCTAGAAGAATACTAGGTTCTTTTATTAGGGAGCATATGCCAGCCGACATGGTCAGCAACTTCTGCTGCTATATTTGTATGCACTGCAGTTTTACATTATTGGGCTATGGCACTTCTGGTCCAGATATACTGCATTTTATCATTTATATTATAGTATAAGATATAGCGTTGTTCAGTGAAGTATACACACAAAAAAAAGTGCCATGTTATTTATTAAAAAATTTGGTAATGATTGAGTACTATGTTATATTCTGTACAACCTTCAACATCAACAGTATATTGAGGTGCCACCAAATACTTTTTGTAAGGGATCAGAATCAGATTATTCTGGAACTGAGTGCAACAGTAGGGTACAAACTTGGGCTGTCAGTGTTAACATGTCAACATGTTTTTATGCTATTAAAGGTATATTCCACCCGATGCGCACCGTCGGATTTTTAAAACAAATTTATTTACATGGGTGTAACTTGTGGCGAGATATTGCTTAAAACTGCGTATGTGTCGAACGCCTGGGTACATGTCCGAGTCAAAAGAAGTATACTTTCACTAAAGGGGTCATATAACAAAATAAAATATAATTTAGTTTGTTCAAATCATAATTCAAATAGTCAAAAATTTTAATAAGTAGTTTTCCATAATCATTTTCGACCTTCTTTCTGTTTAGCGATGGGGCTTTTATGCTACTGTTGTGCCTTTAAGACTTCCCTGGAAAATTAATTTATCCAAAATTCCTTTTCCATAAGCAAAATAAGTAACAGCGTTTATGAGTTGCGGATCCAATATAGTGGGTTCTGCAAACTATTAACAAATTGTTAAGGTCGGTTGTTAAATTTCAGTTCGAAACGCTCATTTCTTACATTCCTGCCTCTCCACATTTCCTGTCAGAATGAGTGGTGGAGCACTCAATGCCATACATTTGCAATTAAAAAACTGACGTAAAAGTGGCCGTGCTTGCTGTTGATGTGCCATATGAAGCGAACACTTCTAAGCTGTCTAAGTTTGATTTATGATGCTGCTTTTCTGTATGCTTGCAGTTTAGTGGGAATTAACAATATACAAAAATCACCCTGGAAAACTTACGCATACATACACTCCAGGAAAAAATACAGTTTGTTGTGCTCATCAAAACTGTATGGATAACTGATTTATTGCTTCCAAGTGATACAAATAAAGCTTGAGACTTGCTTTACCAAATAATGATAGTAATCACTCGGAATGTGTGGAAACGGCTACTATGTCTTTGAAACTCTAGGAATACAACAAAAATATGCATCCGGAAGCACAAGACGGAAAATTTGCACTAGTAATATTTAATGTTGCAAATGAATATTCCCATGATGTCTGTGTCAGATAAAATCTGGAATGTTTGGTATATTATTTAGCATTAAGTGTCCTGTGTGTTTTGATATCAGCATTGCTAGTTATTATCTTTAATTATTTCTCTTTTATATTGTACTTTTGCAGATTGTGGCCTTAAGGGAGCAGAATGCCCACATTCAGAGGAAGGTGGCATCAGGAGAAGGGGCAGAGGACTTGTTGGAGGGAACTGATGCCCAGAAAGTTCATGGCAAGGTGGGCACTTGCACCTGCCGGGCTCCAAACTGTCTTCTCAACAGTCAGATTTTGTTCTATGAATGCCAAAATACAGGACTGTTCAAACGAAAGAAGTCTCTACTGCTCACCAATCTTTAGTGTTAAGTGATCCGGTCCCACTTTATATTAGGTGGCCTTAACTACTATTTACATCACAAAATACAATGTAAAAACATGTATGTACACAATAAGTGCATTGTAAAATGTTAGTGCATAGTAGTTTAGGCCACCTAATATAAAGTGGGTCCATTGATCCTTCAGAAATCATTCTTATATAGTTGAAAACAGTTCTGCTGCCTAATATTTTGATGTAAACTATGATAAGGATTGAGGATTCCATTTAGATCAATTTAATGCTTGCTTGCTACAGATTTTTTTTTCTTCCAGAAAACGATACTGCACATAATTTGAATGATACTGTACATAAGTGGTGCCTTGAGGTGATTTATTTTGATGTACGATCAGTTTTAAGTCTAGTACGGAAGAAACACAGGTGTACAGTAAAATCAATAAGCATTCACTACAGTCAACAAACACTCATCCTGTCAAACTGTATTTCTAGATCGCATTTAATGTGGCGTTAAACCGGTCGTAGCAGAATCTTGCCTCGCGCTCCTGATGAAAAGATAACAGGATGACAGGATGAGAGAAGTCATCCTCCTCACCGTCACCGATGGGCGCCGTGTGCGGCATTAGATTGTGTTGGCATGATGACAGTGATGGCAGGAATTTGTGGCCTCGTAGAAGATAAAGGTTGGCACTTTGACAGTATATCTCAATTGGCCAAATTAATCTCCCATGATGCTCGATAGATTTAGTAGCAGTACTGACAACATCCAGGCCTCCTGGCACTGATGCATGGGTCCAGCCGACCAACTAGAGGTCATTGGTTTTGCCTGTACGTTAAACAAATAAATCTGACCCTCCCAAATTGATACAGACAAAAAAGGAAGAGGGAGCGAGACAGTGGAAAAAAGTGCCAGTGCCAGTGAGTCATTATCTCCAGAATAAAACCACGGCTATTCTTTGTCTTGTCATTCTCGTCTATTTACGATCACAAAAGTCGTGTCGATCTCTCGTGGCTTCACAGCTTTGACGGAGTAAATTCAGTGTGCTCTGCAAATGATTTTATCACCCTTCTGTCTTGGAGTCTGCAACCATAAATTAAACGGGAAATAAAGTCTAATTTTAGTGCGGCATAAGACATGTCAAATTTGAGTGTGAATATGTGACAGAAATCTTTATTTTAGGCATGGCAGAGGAAAGATCTGCTGAGCCTCTGTTTCACACACTCAGAATGCAATTAGACAGAAAAGAACATGCTGGTAATTCAAACATCCTTTTAAAGAGCAGCACAAACTAGCCGAAGACATGAAATAATAATAATATAATGAATAATGAAAAATATAAATATTACAATTAATATGTTAATAAACTAGAAAAGGACTTAAGAAATTGCAAGTATAGTTATGTTCTTTGTGCATTGTTTAAATTAGTGTTAAATTTTGTGTCAACTTAACTTATTGTTTTACCATTAAATGTACAATAATTATATGTTTACTGGACATATTTGTTTTGATTTGTATTAATCAGAAGTTTAGATGAGATCAATTTATTTTTAACACTTATATGTGACCCTGGACCACAAAACCAGTCATTAGTCGCACAGGTATATTTGTGGCAATAGTTAACAATACATTATAGTCAAAATTGTAGATTTTTCTTTTATGCCAAAAATCATTAGGATATTAATTAAAGATCATGTTCCATGAAGATATTCTGTAAGTCTCCTACCATAAAAATATATCAAAAATGTTTTATTAGTAGTAATATGCATTGCTTAGGACCTCATTTGGACAACTTTAAAGTTTAGATTTTTTTGCACCCTCAGATTCCAGTTTTTCAAATAGATTGTCATATCTTAACACATACATCAACCGTACATCAATGGAAAGCTTATTGATTCAGCTTGATACTCTTATATGAGACCTTGGACCACGAAACCAGTCATGAGGTTTATCAAGTTTATTGTGTGTGTTTGGGCTGTAGCGGTTGTCTAACGGGTCGTTGGAGTCGGGGGACGAGGCCAGTCAGGTGGTGGAGCTGCAGGAGCTTCTGGAGAAGCAGAACTACGAGCTGGCTCAGATGAAGGAGCGCATGTCCTCGCTGTCCTCCCGCGTGTCCGAGGTGGAGCAGGAGCTGGAGACGGCCCGTAAAGACCTCATCAAGAGCGAAGACGTGAACAACAGGTTCCAGAGAGATATTAAAGAGGTGCAGTATATTGGTGTATGTGAATTAGGCTGTGTGCAAAACCTCAACCAACATGTCAGATCAGATTTACTTTATTTGGCACACAACCAGAT
Source organism: Gobiocypris rarus (assembly GCA_023029165.1). Taxonomy (NCBI): domain Eukaryota; kingdom Metazoa; phylum Chordata; class Actinopteri; order Cypriniformes; family Gobionidae; genus Gobiocypris; species Gobiocypris rarus. Next base: position 15,559,223 of record CM040923.1, read on the forward strand.
ACACAAGTGCAACAGTAGGTGCAATGCTTTCTTAGGTGCTATTCCAAGCAACATAGTAACATGACACAAGACATATGACAACAAAAACACAACTGTATACACAAGTGCAACAGTAGGTATTCTTACTGCTCCAACAGCAAAGTGACAAGACATGGGACATACGATGACCAAGACAACATAATCAGCTAAGGGGTTCACACCAAGGCAGCCTTCAATTGCGCGCCATCTTTGAACCAGAATATAGAAAGCAGATTCACAAGCATACATATGCAACAAAACATAACATAGCATGAAACAGTACACGTGGTCACGTGCTGGGATTTTGTGTGGGAGTATGAAGGCAAGGGGAGAGAAGAGAGAAATTGTGAGAGGCAGACGGATGAAGGGGGCTGGGATGGGGAGGGTTATGTATGGTGTGAATAAGAGTCAGTGATGTGTGGTGTGAGAATGTCAGCCAAAACTTCAGATGTTTTCAGAGTTCAGTTCAATGGCTTGTCCTTGAAGAGAGATAAGGCAGTGCACAGGAGTGATAGCAAGAAACCGTCTGACAGGCTGACCTCCCAACCGAGAGAGCTAGGAGAAGGGAGAAGTTACTTTTTAATTTGTATTAATCCATTTTTCTGATCTTCGGTAATTTGTCCGGATCATAATTAATCAAACCATTCTGATCCTCAGCGTTCCTGGCGAACCGGTTCATGCAGTGACTTAGACATTTCATCCAGCTTCGCAGTCAGACCGGTCAGAGTCCGTAAAGTTCACCAGCCTGACCCCCGATGGAGCCCACTCTTGCCTGCGCATCCGCAGTCCTGACTGAGATGTTACGGTTCAGTTCATCAATCATTATCACTCTCTGATCTAATACCTTCAGTCGGTCACACACATCCCGAAGTGCCCGTTAATTTCTCGCAGACAGCGGCTGGGTGAATTTACTGGCAGCTGTCTTACCAATCTTCCGATAGGTCAGGGCAATCCCAAGGCCGAGGAATAGGGACCCCACTATCACAATTCCAATTATGAATAAATCTTCCACGTCCTCCACGGACAGAGCCTCTAGGCACACGGTTTGCCAGGTGTTCCAGGCGTCCATCGTGTAGCCCGCAAAGGTCCCGTCCGGGCAGGTGGGTTCTCCGAGCACCCTTTCTTAGTGAAAAATCTTGTCAATCGCGCTGAGGACCAGTTAATCAATTCCATTTCAGTATTCTCAGGAGCCCAGCCAAGCAGGAGTTTGGAAAAAAGACCAAAGGACAAAGCGCAAGAGCAAGAGCGGGAGCAGAGAGAAAACACGTCTGCCCTCTATGAGTACAGGAAGTTCTTGTTTGAAGCGGTGTAACATCCTTTCTACCCAAAGGTGCCTTATTTCAAAATTCTGTCCATTACGGCCTTGACTGTCCAGGTGTCTTTGATTTTGGACACAGACTCCATCTTGAGGTCACATTTACAATTAGTGACAGCCGGCCTGACTCTGGGAAATGTCTGTTGAATTGGAGATGCAGTTATTGATGGAGAGAGAGGTTGTGGCAGCCCAAGGCAATGTGTGTGTGTGTGTGTGTGTGTGTGTGTGTGTGTGTGTGTGTGTGTGTGTGTGTGTGTGTGTGTGTGTGTGTGTGTGTGTGTGTGTGTGTGTGTGTGTGTGTGTGTGTGTGTGTGTGTGTGTCTCTATGTCCGAATGTGTGCATTTGCCTGTGCTGATATTTGTCCTCAAGCCTGTGTGTAACTATAGTTTTTATAGGATTTTTGATTGACAGCAGACTATTACACCTGCGGGCTCCTTAGGTGTGTGTCCACTAACCAACAGTCTGCCAATATGTGTGTGTGTGTGTGTGTGTGTTATACAGGCTATGTGTCAGAAAGAAGACATGGAGGAGCGGATCGTGACTCTCGAGAAGCGCTATCTAAGTGCCCAGAGAGAGTCCACGTCGCTACATGACATCACAGACAAGCTGGAAAACGAACTGGCCAATAAGGAGGCGTTCCTCAGACAGGTCAGGTTTTGACCACTTGTTTTCCAATTTCCTTCTCCATTTTACTTTTGTATTATTTCAAATTGCTTTGATATGCTGCAATTACTTACCTTCCGTATTCAAACACTTTGTGAACGCACATGTTTTGAACTTGATAACTGACAAACAGTCATTCCCTTCATAATTGAACATTCCGTTCCGCTGATGTCATGGTCAAGATGACCATTTCATGTCCTGCCAAAGAATTTACCAGGATTTTTGAGTGCTGAAAAATAGATGCATGTTCTGAAAATATTACAGAGATGGATGGCATGACAAAGTTGACAAACCACCGATTAACTATTAAAATAAAAAAAAACATATTTACTATTAATAATCTGGACACAAAATGAAATTCTATCAGTATTTACTCAATTTGTACCAAATTTGTATGACAGACTTTTATTGAAGATCCTTTTCCATTTCAGTGTTATTTGGACATTATTTATATACAATTCTAGTATTTATTAATGTTTTAAATTAGCTTTGTGTTTTTTTTTTTCAGTGTTCATATGCTTTTGTCTTTTTATTGTTTTTATAATTCCATTTAGGTTTCATTTATTAGTTTAGTTTAGTTTTTAGCAATTTTAGTACTTTATCTTATCTTATTTTATTTCATTTAGTTACCATGGAAACATTTCTAAGATTCGTTAAGTTTTTTGTCTAATATGTATATTTTATTTCAGCTTTATTTCAATTAAAAAAATATATATGTTTAATAGTTTAGTTGTAGTTAGCAAGAACAACACTGTTTCATAGAAGATAAGTGAATTGAGACTGGCAATGCGAAGCTTCAAGAACGAGCAAAAAATAGGCAGTTATGTAATTTTGTTTGTTTGGGAACACTTAAAAGGGCCAAGCTGATCCACTTGTTGCTGTGGATGCTGGACAGTCATATGATGTCTGCGTGTGTGTGTGTGTGTGTGTGTGTGTGTGTGTGTGTTTTCCCACAGATGGAAGAGAAGAACAGGCAGTTACAGGAGCGGCTAGAGTTGGCAGAACAGAAGCTCCAGCAGACCATGAGGAAAGCTGAAACACTGCCTGAAGTCGAGGCTGAGCTAGCGCAGAGGATAGCAGCTCTCACCAAGGTACTGAATACCACACACACACACAATAGCTGTGCATTTAATGCAAACCAGTGTTTTAGAAGTATTTAACTAAATAATAATTTGACTTGAAATGAAGAATACGTAAAGTGCAGAAACATCTGGGAACACATAAGTTGAACGATGGCTCTTACATGAATTTGAGAATTGTTTCTTAACTTATAGGCTGTGTCACACATAGGCTGTCTGAAAACCTAGGCAGCTGAACTGTTGCCTCGCTGCCTTATCAGACAGTGACTTGTGACAGGGTTTGTGCAGGAAGGCACCTCACGAATCTGATTTTGGACAGACTTCTAAGGCAGTGTAACAGTTTAATGATCTACAGCAAAATAGAGAGAGCTTTAGTGAGAACTAAACAAATATTTAATTACCACATTAGTAATTTCTCGCTAGAAATGACATCAGAAGCGGAAAATTTTGGTAAAAAAACGTACATTTACACACAAACTGACCCGCAAACGCAACTTTCGAACGCCATCTTTTTTTCCAGCTCAACTGTCACAGAATGTAACGCACAGGATTGTCGGATATCAAAGGCAACAAAGGGTACATATATGTACATATATGCTGCCTTCAAAAATCGATCAGATGAAGGTATCTCAGGAGACAGGAAGTGAAGTGAACATTAGATTCGGACGTGCCTTGAGATGTGTCCTTCGAAGGAAGCATTTTCCAGGTTTTGGACGCAGCCATATTGTGCTCAACTACTCAGACTCAGGGGGTCAAGGGACGTTTTTAAGGTGGTTTCTCCTGCAGACCGCTGCACATTAAGAGGCTCTAAAAGTTCTTGGTTTGGTTGGTACAAAGCTATATATTGCACTTAGGGTACATTTATTTTGTGCATTGATCAGCATAAAAACTTCAATATCATCAGTAGCAGTAGAAATATTTTTCTAACTTGTGTGGTGTACTGATCACAAAGATTTAAAAGGCCATGTGGTTAAATATATCAGTGTATATATATTTTTTTGGTTTACCACATGTACAACAATCACCAATTTCCAACAAACACAGAATACTTACATCCTTTTCGTCATCATTTTATGTGAATTAAAAAAAATCTTTAGAAAATCTATATTATATATATATATATATATATATATATATATATATATATATATATATATATATATATATATATATATATATATATATAATTATATTGATGAAAAATAGCATCAAAATGTTTTATTCTTTTTTTAAATAAATTGTTATATAAGTAATATATACACTTTTAAAATTATTATTATTATGTTAATTCTTTCTTTTTAAAATAAAATAAAAATGTAGGGGTGGGACTTGATTTTGTTCATCAAAGTTCTCTATCTCTATTAAAAAAACCTTCAAAATGATGTATGATTTTTTGGAATCAGACAAATGACTGAGTTCTGTTTGAAGTTGATATAGTCAGCAAAGGCGTTAAGAATTGTCCATTTTGTTTTCATGACGTTAAAGGAAAAAGTAAGCAGGTACTTACTGCTTTGGTAGCATTTACTGATAGACATGATTGATACAGTTCTCATTATTAATCTTGTGTGATATTTCTCTGTATTGTGTGGTTTGGTAGTCTGATATGGAAGCTAAACTCCAGGACATGAACTGCAGCCTTAGGAAGGTGGGGCTGAAAGCCGATCACTCTCTCTCTCTCACTTCACTCTCTCTGGTTGCGGGTCTGTTCACTGCTGGTGTATTTCAGATGCATGTAATGCTCAGCTGGGATTTTCTTCGCTTTAATGGTTTGCTGACGTACTTGGTTCTTTCTGTTCACCCAGGAGAGAACAGATGCTTAAGGAAATAAACACTCCTTCTCTTTACCTGTCTGCACAATCATATCTGTGGAATTTGGTGTGATGGCACCTTATAAACCAAACACACGCTCTCATTTATCTAGATTAAGATTTTCGAGCCAACATCACAGAGTTCATGGGTCCTTTCTCTGCTGGTTTGGGCTAATTTGTGGATTTACATGTGCTCATCTGACAAAATACATTGTGTGTGTTTGTTGTACAGGCGGAGGAGAGACACGGCAGTATCGAGGAGCGTATGAGACATTTAGAGGGACAGCTGGAGGAGAAGAACCAGGAACTGCTCAGGGTCAGCATCAGTTTAATTGCATACTTCCTTACTATGTACTATTTTTACAGTATGCTTACTTTCTGTTTATATGGAATATCCAAATTGCCACACTCGTTTGCCAAAATATGCAGTATAAAACAGCATTCTGCATGTCCCACAATGCAATGCAAAACAGTTTCCCTCAATGCAATGCACTCTGACCCACTTTATATTTGGTGGCCTTAACTACTTTGTACTGACATTTTCATTAATCATTTGATACAATGCACTTATTGTGTACATACATGTTTTTACATTGTACTTACATTTTTTAAATTGCCTGCATGTAATTAGATCTGTAATTATTTTCTGTAATTACATTTATAATTACACTGTTGACCCTTCCCTTACACCTAACCCTACCTTTAAACTTATCTTTAAACTTACCCATACCACCACACCTGTCCCTAACTTTACCCGTATCCCACCTCAATATAAGCAAAAGTGTTTTGCATTACAATATGAACACAATAAGTACATTGTACTTATATTTTGATACAAGTACATAGTAAAGGCCACCTGATATAAAGTGGGGCCATGCCCTCTACCTTGACCTTCCATTTCCAGTATGAAAATCAACCATGATTATTGTCTCCTCCTAACAGGTTTTTTTATTGAACTGCCAAAAATATGAAATATACTGGCAACATTTGCTAAATGAAAACCCTCAGAGAGCAAGCATAGGACATTTGTTTTTTCACTTACTGTATCAATAAACAGTGACATTGTGCAGCGTTTCTTCTAATTATCCCTTGATGCAAATTTTGCCTAAAGAGAATGTTTTTATAACTGATGGCTTCCTAAAAAGATATCTGGGGGATAGGTGGGCTAAGCATCATGAATCTCAGTGCTTGGGTCTCTGAGGGTTAAACATGCAACGTAGTGAGGTCATATGACAACCTTTCTAACATACTATACATTTGTATGCAGTATATAATAAATTATAGTATAATATATTATATAGTATAGTATAATATAGTATAGTATCATATAGTATATAGTTAATATAGTATAATATAGTATAGTTAATATAGTATAATATAGTATAGTTAATATAGTATAATATAGTATAGTTAATATAGTATAATATAGTATAGTATATTATATAGTATAGGTTAATATAGTATAGTATAGGATAATATAGTATATAGTTAATATAGTATACAGTTAATATAGTATATAGTATAGTATAATATAGTATATAGTATAGTATAGTATAGGATAATATAGTATAATATAATATAGTATATAGTATAGTGTAAAGGATAATATAGTATATAGTATAGTATATTATATATTATAGGATAATATAGTATATTATAGTATAGTATATTATATAGTATAGTATTTCATTTCGACAAGAAACTTTGTCTTTATTGAATTAACACCAAATCTTTCCACACATATAAACAGTAAACAAACAAAAAAAGTGAAATGTAAATTAGATTTTGTGTGAGTATAATGTTCAAAAAATTTTTGGCTAAAATGGTGTATTGTGTTTCCTCAGGCTCGACAGAGAGAGAAGATGAACGAGGAACACAACAAGCGTCTGTCAGACACTGTGGACAGACTCTTGACTGAGTCCAACGAACGATTACAGCTCCACCTGAAAGAGAGGATGGCCGCTCTTGAGGACAAGGTGGGAGACGATCCAACCGTCAGTGCCAATGACTTCCGATCACATCAATCACTCATACCGTTTCCATTGCTTCTCTTTCAGAATGTGCTAATACAAGACTCTGATAACTACAGGAAGCAGTTAGAAGATTCCATTCAAGAAAAGGTCATTAGTTTTTGTTTACTGAAAAGTAGCTTGGTGGAACAAATTTTAATGCAATACTTGCTATCCATTCTGAGTAAAATGAAACTTTAATGTGCTTTGTGGTTGTAGTCTCATCTCTCGGAGGAGATAGAGAAACTGAGATCTGAGCTGGATCAGTACCGGTTGAGGGCCGGATCACTTACAGAGCCCACACTGTCACGGTGAGACAGAAATCATGAAAAACTCAGAACTATCCTTTTACAATAAACAATAGCTCTGTTCCAAAACCCAACCAACTCGACAGAATTGTAAAGCATCATAGGTGTGCACTCGACATGAAGGCTGTTCCACAACAGTTGGCAGCAACATTAGCGCATGTATTCTTTCCGGAGAAGGCAATGTAAGGACGTATTGTTGAGGTAAATTAAAAAATAAATACTTTTTTTTTTTTTAAACAGGAGCGAAATGCGGACTACAAATACATAAAAGATTATAAAACTAAGGATAAAAAATAGAAATGTAATAAAAAAATATTATTTAACCTAAACATATTTTTTTATGCTCTTAGAGTGCAAAAGTTGGGTTCTGGAAGTAAAAATCCCATTCATTGATTTTAAAAACAGACCTACTGTGAGCTACGAGGTTGTAAATCGATGGTATATGCTTTTGTTGAAGCTATTGTTTCTTATTTGACTGTCATTTGCAATGCTTCATGTAATTTACATTTTTCTCTCCTTGAAGCCATTAAGTAAACAGTCTTGTATCTTTGTATTTCTCTGATTTTGAAATATTGTTTGCTTCAAATCAGAGTTTGTAATGTTATGATTCACCTCATAGCTGGTTGGTTTGGTTAATGGCTTATAACTCTTTAACAAAATGGGGAAATTAATGTAAAAAATAGTTCCAGAGCCAAGGCCACTGAAAAAGTGGACAGGCACCATTGTGTTGTATTGGGCTGTTAGCTTAGAATCAACATCAAATTCTATTGGAATCAATAGTCAAGTTTCTTGTATACTTCCCATGAGGATTTATGTGGCAAGTAGAGTTGCTGCCCTATGTATATTGTTCCAGATCAGTCACTTTTTAAGTTCCAGTAGTGGTTAAGAGCTTGTGCTTGATGTAGACGGCAAAGCAGCTCTCTAGGTTTTGGAACAAAGGTAATGTTACCATCTCTATGCAGTGATATAAATTAAATTACTTATGGCACTTTTGTTCTTTGATTTCCGGGCATGGATGTATATTGTTCTTTCATTGCAAATGACATTTTAGCATTGAAAAGTTTATTTAATTTATCTAGATTCTAGATGTCTTAATGATGGATTGTGATCTTAATTCCAGGTCCCATCTGGATGCTTCCGGAGATCTACGTTTCTCTCTGGGTTCTCTTGCCGAGACACAGTCGGACCATTATCGCTCCACCAAGGTTATCCGCAGACCCAGGAGAGGGCGCATGGGGTTACGTATAGACGAACAGAAGGTAGGAGCTCTTCATCCATTGTTTCTTGAGCTTTGTGCTGAACATCACTTATTCCTGCTTCTCTTTAATCTTCCTGCAGGCTAAGTCTCTGGGAGAGCACGAATGGCGCTCTCAGCAAATCGTTCTGGGTGGCCACCCGTTTGAGAGCGACACGGAGATGTCGGATATTGATGACGACGACCGAGAGACCCTTTTCAGCTCGATGGATCTGCTGTCTCCTGGAGGACATTCAGATGCTCAGACTCTGGCAATGATGCTGCAAGAACAACTGGATGCCATCAATAAAGAGATCCGGTCAGTACATTCGTTGTGACCACAGCACCTTTTTCGTAGACTTGGCTTAAATTGTGTTATCTTAATTGTCTACCCAGAGATAGAGATGATGTATTACTTTCAAATCACTTTAATGTCTGCTACGTAATACATCTGTATAGCAATGAAATAACATTATATTTCTAAAATTGTTACCTCAAAGGTCACCAAGGAAAAATGTGTGAGGAGAATAGCAGAGACTGACCCTTGCTGCACACCTTTAGAATTGTTAGGTTCGACAGCTGTTCATTTACTGGTTTAGATCCTGATTTTCCAAGTCAGTCCTAAAGAAGGTTAATATCATCTCAAATTGTAGTACTAGCTGAGAAATGCAGCCCAGGTTAGATAACAAACAAACTAAATTTGTCAGTGCAACAAATGACTTAATGGGGCCTGAAATCTGACTCTGTTATGGGGGAATTTTTTTATTTTTTCATGAACGAACATGTTTGTGGTTCTTGTGATGCATTTAGCATTAAATCAAGATCAACTTTTACAGCTTTTCTCTAAAACATTATTTAAATGTTGCCTAAAAATCCAGTCGTAAGATTTTGTGCAGTTGGAGTTTTCTGTGAAAACTCTGATTTGTTTGGTTTCAGATAGTGATTCCATCCACACCAAGGATATCAAACACGTTTTATATTTTAAGAACACTCATTGTTTTTATGTTATGCATCCCCTAGCAGAGAGGTACGTTATCTGCATGATCCGAACGATTTAAAAGTCTAGTGATCTTCAGTCGTTTTGTGTACGATGTACGATAGTTTTTTTTACAAACATACAGTATAGGGATTAAACTTGTCACCTTAGAAGTGTAGATTTATCATTCAAGTTTCCCTCCATAGCCTACATATAACCTTCTACTCCCTAGATAGTCCCATTGATTTTGTTTTAATGTTTTAACTGTCAAATGTATTAAAACTTGTACATTTCTACAGACTCAGAATCAGGATTCTGCTACACGCAAGTCCTAGAATGAATACAAAAAAACAAAACAATAAAAGGTGCTGCAGAAAGCAGAGTTGTGACTTCAGGCAGTGTATATGCTGAAATGAATATCAGCAAAGGCTCAGGATTTCTCCTCTAGGCTTCCCATGTCGGATAGTTATTTAACAGTAGTTATTTAACAAAAGAGGTTGAGTGAAAGGTAACGGCTGATTCTGCAGTTCCTGATTTCCATCATTTCTGAGAGTAGCCTAAACTTTGTCTCCTCAATGTCTCACCACTATCACCTGTCTGGCTTGATAAGTCATCGCTGTGTCCTGTCTGTCGATTTCCCTCACATATTTCTGACCCTAAGTCCTGACTGGATGTGCACTTGCACCTAAGGTTGTCAAAAGCAAATGTTTGACTCCAACTCAGGTACTAACAAATAAACCAACACAGGCCTGTGGATTTCATTGAGATCTAATTTGTGATTAATCCTTCTTCAGACTTTTTTAGTTGTATTTTATATTTCAAAGGTCATTTTAAATTCGCTAAGAGCCACTCACAGCAGACAAGTTTGAATTTTTTAGATGGTTCTCTGTCCTGTTATTTCCCACATTTATTTTTGGTCAGGAGCCCCCTTAATGTAAAAGTGGTTTATAAAAGATACACAACCTCATATATAATGATCAGTACAGTATGTGTGTCCAAATTTATTTGATTGCCAGTGTACAGATACAGCTCACAGTACTATTAATCTGTGCCTATAATGTGTGCTGGTTGTTTTGATTACCACAGGAAGAGAGATGGTCTCCCTGCACACTGTTTATTTCTCCCTTCCCAGTAGTGGTCCGCTTTTGATAAAGCACCAGCTTTGTCTTTTGTGCTTTTGGGCTAAAAGACACAAAAGCGTTGAATGCCTTACAAACAATTGTAAACATGTTAAATGCTTGACAAATGGTCAATGTTTAATTGTTTGCAGCCCAGTTGATGGCTGCTTTACAAGATATTCAATAATCTGAGCCCACGAAAAACATCCACTACAAGAGCTGTCGAATGTTAGAGCAGTAAACTGCAGTTTTCAATCCTTGAGTGTTGTCCTCGAGCGTCCACTGAAACCAACATCAGTCTTCGGCCAGTAAAGAACTAGACTTTTATTATTTCTCTGTTTTTTGTAGCTTGTTATTGCATTTATTTGGTCATTTTTCTATGTTCGAAGTTCAAATATGTTCATTTGGCACTATCCATTGTATTAAGGGATAATTAGATGATGTATTAGCTACAGTGTTTCTAGTGTTGTTGCCAAAAAAGTTTACATTTGCTAGTAGATTATCATCTTTTTCTCTTGTTTCTCCAGTCTGATCCAAGAAGAGAAGGAGTCGACAGAACTGAGGGCAGAGGAAATAGAGAACCGTGTGGCCAGCGTGAGCCTGGAGGGGCTGAACCTGGCGCGGGTGCACCATCCCGGAGCCTCCATCACTGCCTCAGCCACCGCATCCTCCCTCGCCTCCTCCTCACCTCCCAGCGGACACTCCACCCCAAAACTCACCCCACGCAGCCCAGCACGCGACATGGAACGCATGGGAGTCATGACACTGGTATACAAGCTTGTCCATTTATGTCGTACAGGGGTCACATCATGAGGACTTACAGTATTTACAGATTACAGTTTTCTTTGGTCATTGGAAATAAAATTATTTATTTATTTTTGTTGGAAATAATACAAAACATGATATGACCTCTTTAAGAATATTTGTTTTACTTATGCCACATCACTTTAACATCTTTGGGACATTCATCCAAATTGTAGTGCTGGTTAATTCACAAATGAAACTGTACGATGTCTCTCAATCAAATTCTGTATTACAGCTTTTCTAGTATTTTCTCTGCAGTTTGTTTATCAACACGTTGAGTTGCTTTGAATGCTTCATGACTATCGAGTCCATTAACAGGCAGCAAACTGTTCATATTTTTTCTTTTTTGTTTTGCAGCCTAGTGACTTGCGGAAGCACAGGAGAAAGGTATTACTTAAAAAATCCCTACACAAAAGGGGATTATTATTTTCATAGGCACCATAGAGGACACCAGGGTTGGGGAAAAATTTGAATGTAAAAATTAGTTCCATTTCAAATTCATGAGTTGGAACTGAATTGCACTGGCTATAGTTCAAAAGGGTGTTGATTTGGAATGAATGAATATAACAAAATATAATGTGGTTTATTCTTGCCTTACTGGCAAATTAACTTGAAAACAAATCTTGTCATTCTGCACCATTTTGCTTCTTAAGCACATTTTTATTGTTTTAAGGATGTTTAGATATTTGTGCGGGTTAATAAAACAATAATACTGAGAATTATGGCAGTAAATAAGTATTAATACATATTTATAAATGTATGTAATCAATTATGTATAATTCAAATTATTTTCATTGTATGGATGGCATTGATTATTATTCATATTTATTATTAACATTAATATCTAAGGTCTCTGGACTACCCTTTATGTTGTATGAAAATATCTTTATGGGTGTGTTAGAATGAAAAAAGACATATAAGACACATCCTGTTTTCAACCCAAAAACTCGCCTTCATGTCGTTCCAATCCTGTATGACTTACTTTCTTCTGTGGAACAAAATATACAATATTTTAAAGAACATTGTGAGCCAAACATCATTGGAGCCCATTGACTTTCATTGAATTTCATTTCATTTCGTGTCTCAAAATATCTTAATTTATACTCCACAGAAAAAAACTCATAGTTTTGGAACGACATGAGAGTGAGTAAATGACAAAATTTTCATTTATGGGTGAACTACATTTTGGGTGATTTTAAAAAGGCATTCTTAATTCAGTTTGGAATTGTGCGCTGGATTGGTAAACACCAACGTTTTTTTTCTCTCTCCTTACAGATCGCAGCAGTGGACGAGGACGGCCGAGAGGACAAGGCAACCATCAAATGCGAGACCTCGCCTCCTCCCACACCTCGCCAAGTCCGCATGACCCACACGCTACCTGCTTCTTCGCACAATGACGCACGGTGAGAAGGCAAAAAGACGCCTGACAGCAGCTAGACGCGTGCTGCGTACAAACGTAACTCCCGCTGTTGATCTGTTTGTCTGTCTCCAGGCTGACGGCTACATTAGAGATGGAGGCCAGTGCTCTGAGCAGTGTCGCCAGCAGCCAGGACTCCCTTCACAAACAGCCGAAAAAGAAAGGCATCAAGTCCTCCATCGGACGACTGTTTGGAAAGAAAGAAAAAGCCAGAATGGGGCAACTGGGGAAAGAGATTATGGGACCAGGACAAGGTACGGAAAAATACAGCTCAGTGGAACCACCATAGAGACATATAAACTATTAAAGGGATTCAATTCAGGTTAAGCTCAATGAGATGATGTTGGTATATCACAGTCATTTTGAAAACAGTTGAATGTAAATATAATTATCACACTAACATTATAAGATGATGGGTTAATGGATCTCCTCCATCAGTAGGAAATGTATCCGATCCTGAGCTTATGGGTCAGGATATTGCAGTCGGAAAGCTGGGAACACAGGCAGAGAAAGATCGCAGGCTTAAAAAGAAGTAAGTGTCTTATAAATCGCTTACTGACAAATTCAACTCATATTGACATTTTATGAAGTTAATTCATTCCTGGGCCCAAATCTTGTAATACGAATTAAATATAACCGACACACCATAACAACCTTCCTCACAAACACTGTCATGTTTTTCTTCACACACCTCCCGGTAAAAAACAATATTTGACCATATGGCCCATCTGGATGCATTGTAGTGCCTTAGGCCAGAAACATACTTTACGCAAACGCATTGCAAGCGTGCGGTCCTGTTGCGCCGACTTAGTGTGTGTTTTTTTTGTCACATTGACCTCAATGTTCATGATAGATTCATGCGATAAAGTGACTGTTATTTAGGTAGCTAGCTATAAGCATTCTGACTGTTTAACTAAGGTAACGCAAGGTAACGCTTCTAAACCATTGATCCACCATGATCGTAGATGTCCTGAAAGAACAAACAACAATTCAATAAGAAAACTTTTTGGTAAAAAAAATCCTGAATGGAAACTCGGCTAATGTGCGATGTTGAGCTCGCATCAGCAAATGCTGCTTGGTTTGGCCAATATTTGCGTAGAGTATGTTTCAGGCGTTACTTAAAATTATATAAGAATTAATTTTTATGGTCAGTATAGTTTTAATTTGTTTAAGTTTACAGCTTATTATCTATATGCCACATGTTTTACTACTTAAATAATGTAATTGTCTTGAATCTGAATGATTGTCATTTGTAGAATGAATGTTAACATGAGAATGTGCCTTTCATAGCAGGCTTGTGAGTTTGTTGCATACGCGGATGTGTTTACAGCATGTCATGTGATGCTTGCCAAATATCACGTTTCTTTGCCTTAATGCTAATGATTGAATGTGACCGTTTTATGTAATTTGACTCGTGTCGGTCTCATCCATCATGGCGCCAAGCGAGGACGACTCTGCACCGTTTCCATTGCACTGTCACACTTTTTGCATGCTGTATGATAAAACAAAAAAAACCTTTTAAAGACAAGTAGATCTGTTCAATTGTGACCGATAAGTCAATATCAAAGTGCAAAAATACCACAATTCCCAACAGTAATGCACGTATCTGAACAGGTGTTTTTCTAAACTACATACAGTATGCTCAATAACAAGCATTTAATTTTGTCTCCCATCGCTTTCTCTATTTTTCTTTTCTCTCTCTCTCTTTCTCCTCATCTGACTCTGTATCAGCGGGTAAGTTTAGTTTGTGTTGCCGAGACTTGCTGCATTTTCCACTGTCGACGCTCTGTCCGTGTCTGTCGTCATGCTCCTAAAGTGTGTGTCTATCTTCAGGGGGGTCCGACGCATTTCCTTTCTGTCCATCTAGAGACCCCTGCCTCTGCCTTTCTTTTTCATTTGACTGTAAATGTGATTCTCCCCCTCTGCAGTTCTATAGAGGATGCATCTCTGCCTGGAGAGAGAATGTGTGCCTTTATAACAACCCTTTTTCGATCTGCCATGCCGAGGCCTTTCTCCTCTCGTGTATGTGTGCGTGCGCGTGTCCGTGCGTGCGCGTGTGTGTGTGCATTGTGTGCCGTATTCAATAACCAGGTCTCGTCTCTGGTTATGGACTGTCAACTCATTGACTACTTCCCTGCTCTCTTTTTCTTTTCATTTTGTTTTCTCTCATAACTGTTTCTCTCCCTCCCCAGCGACAGTATGTTCAGAGGAAGTCACTCATACGCATTACATTGGACCTGAACATATGAAGTCCGACACGTAAAGATGAGGAGAGATACATCATAACCACCACCACCACGAAGGCCTTATTGCCTTTAAAACACACAGAAATGAACGCTCATGGCCACTGGATAGTCAGCCACCGACACGGTGCCGGTGCTTAGTCTGGTTCTGTGCTTTGTGTTTACATCACAAAAATGTGGTTCTGGAAAATTAGGCCCTTTAAACCTGCCAGTTTGAATTAGGCCAACCCCTAGTCATGCATAGTTGGCATGAAATGAAAATTCATCCAATCTATTTTCTAAAAACATGTTATGAACAATTCATCCAATTATAAAAAAAAAAAATGTAATAACTCGAACTTCCAGTGAAACGACAGACTCTCCGTGACGTATGCCGGATTCTCCGTCTGCTTAAACCCTGCCCACAATTGACTGCAAGCTCACATGTGCCTCCATCTAATCATCAACCAGCGGATTGAAAGAAGTCCCTGTCCTACTTTTTTTCTTATTCAATAATTGTGACCTATGCTGGCAAAATGAGTCTGAATGCACACGGGCTAACTTCGAGCTACAGGCAAAACAAGTGAAAAATTTCAATTGTAGTCGAATTTGAGTTTTTCACAAAAATAAGTTAATTAAGCTCTTTTCTAGTGATCCTAATCCTCAAAATAGCAGTTAAACATCTAAAAGTATCTTTATTTGTATGTTTTCTGAGAGGAGTACCTTTCCTTTGTCCATGAAAAATGCAGTTTTTCTCTGCCCGCTTCTCAATGACTGGCGCTTCCCCTCAGCACAAGTTTGGTGACGTTACCAGGTTGCATTACAACTTTTTGAATCTTCATAGCGAATTCTTGATTGCATGAGTCTAAACCAATATGTTTCAGACCCATGCTGATGTAAACAAAACAATCTTACTCGCGCTAACAGACAGCATGCGCACAAAGACACCTCTCAAGACAGCATGCAATCCCAAATCATTTATTTTAAAATATCTGCCTTGGTGAGAATTCATGCAAACATTATATGTTATGTCTTAAGTGAACATTTAGTTAACGGTTGGGGAAAAACATCTGATGTGTAACATTATGTTTGATCAATGCATTACAGTATACTCATTTTGCCAGCATGGGTCACAATTAGTTTCACTCGGATGTAAGTCCCCCTTTGTTCTGAAAAGAAAGTTGCATTTTCACAAGGCGCCATTTCCAAAAGAGACCAAAATGTGTTGATAACAGTGCCTTTTATGTTCTAGGGTTTATCTCATAGTGCCATTTCCGAATTTTTGAAAAGTTTATAGTGGCTTTCTCACCATCATTTTTATTCAATAGTTTGATTAAACACCAGATTTAGTTGTACAAACAAGCTCCATAAAGAAACAGGATCACTTGAATGCTAAAATATGTTCCCAAAACTAGGACTAAGACTTCTAAACAAGCCTCCCCCCCTCCCCCTCTCACACCAACACACACACACAGAACCGGATCAGACACCATCACGGCACCATTTCGGTGGGAAAAAAGATATCAGTGGTCACCTAAGTGGATTTGAGATATCATTTTTGCTGACAGAACCATATCACTCACTACAGCATGTGTTAGTACTGTACCCAACAGTTCATTCAAGTGGCCTTACTGTAGACCCCAAACATGCGGTTGGATTACGAAGCAGCTCTCTGAAGGAAGAAACATCCAACTGTCTCTTTCTTAAAGTACACAACATACGTGTATCGTAAAATACTCACCGCTACTTGTTCTGTAACCAAATGCCCTAAGAATTCCAACACAATTCCACCAAACGTAAAGCCTTAACTGGGAATATCTCTGAATTACACCGGCTCGAGATGACGGATCCTTGGAGACGAGTACATTGTGACGTTCAGACATTAGCCAGAGAGATATATTGGATCATTGCTGAGGACACAGCCCTTGTAAAGTTAGTAAATGACAAGAGGCAACCTTGGTAAAAGCTAAACACATTTCCCACTGAAGAACGGCGTAAAAAAGCCTCTGTCTGAGAGTCTGATGAAAGTTTATGATAGCAGCCTTGTCTTAAAGCACAAATATTTATCAAGAGAAGCACGGAATAGGGTTCAAAAGAAAAGGCGTTTCTGTTTTCCCTCGATAAGTCACAGTATTCCAGTTTCCTTAAGCTCTCGGTTTTATAGGCGAGGATCAGGACACAGCAAGGAAATGTCACGATATGTTTATCTGAGAAACTGGAGCTTTCAGTTAGTTGGCATCTCAGCGTGATCGACTTCACCCTTAGTTTTTTCCCTTCGTTTTATCCCACCGCAACCTCGTCTTTGATTCATAAACAGAAACCCAGACCGCCTTTAAGAGACGAGACAGACCTAAAATTAAATTATGGAGTGATGTGAACTCAAACCAAGCATTATGATGGCTTAGGTGCTGCTTATTTAAAGAGATTACTTGAAAAGGTAGCATTCGTCATGCTATATGCTATTTACGGGCTAGTATAGTGGGTATGAAAGAAACTTTTAAGAAGAAACTTTTACATTTGGTGTTCCATGTTGCTCTGATAAACAGATACTGGCCATTAAAGGACAGGAAACCTGGCAGAGACAGATAAAGCATCTCACTTTCTCTCTCTACATGCCCTCCCCTCCCCCTCTCTCTGTTCAGTTGATTATCTCTAAGCTAGTTCTTTCTTTCTCCTTATCTGTCTTCCTCTCTGTCTCGCTTTGTCTCTGCCACCTGCTCTCTCTCTAGGCACGAGTTGTTAGAAGAAGCCAGAAGAAAAGGGTTACCTTTCGCTCAGTGGGACGGTCCTACAGTTGTCGCGTGGTTGGAGGTGGGCAGTATTTATTTTCAGTCAATCAAAAAAACAATTATTGGGTGTATGTGAAAAGTGGGCAGGGCACTTGAATATTAATTATGTGATGTGCGTCCAGTAGTCAGACGTGTTTTTCTATAAGGCAGATGTTGGTAAGTTAACGGCTGCCATAGTGGAATCGACGGTTACCTCATGTGCACTACACCACACTACACCAATTTTGCCCAGATGTTTGTGCCCGATTTGCAGTCTGTAGGAGGCTGCACTAGTTGCCGAAAGTCAGAGCCAGTCTGTAGTTTTTGGGTGGTTCGAAATAACAGATTTCACAGAAAATCCTGTATTGTGTAGGCACATGTTTCTGCATGAGTTTGTTGTGTTTGGAATGACTTGAAAGTGTATGATGCCCAGTGTTTTAAAAATTCTGTAGTGAAATCCAGCCTTAAATATACAATTTGTGGTGTGGTTAATGTTTGGTACGTCCAGCTAAGCAGCCACAAACAAAGAAACTGATATATAAAGAAATGCATGTGATTATTGCTATAAAAAGAGTATGATTACAAATTTCTAGAGGTCCCACAGTGGTTTGCCCAGTTATAATCGTTATTACCCATATGTATTAGTATAATGTGGCAGACTGGTATTAATTCACCTTAATGACTGAGGAAATGTGTGATTAAAGGTGGCCTGGGATGGGTTCCTAGTAATTATTTCAGTATTTTTTCCATATAATGGCACAGATATGAAGTTTATTGTGTGGTTAAGATAACTCCAAGGCTCTATAATGGCTGCTAAATAAAGATCTAAGCAGTACAACAGTTGCATACTGAGAATCAGTCTCTCCTAGGATGATGCAACTGCAGTATTAAGTTGTAGTAACATGGCTGCAACTTTTTTCAAGACTAACTGATATGTAGGAGTTGAAGAATGTTAAACATAAAATATTGAACTTGTTAGACTATTTTCTTCTTCTGGCATAGATATTAAGTATAGAATCAGTTGCATGATTTGCCTGTGATGCTACAACTTATTGAGGTTTGTTAGTGGTTAGAACAGACTTGCTGAAGTTGGTCGGGTTTACGACGTGATTAGACATAGGGCAATATCGCCATCTAGTGGTGAATCTTGCAATATTAATAGATGTTTTAGAGCGGGGTCTCCAACTCTGCTCCTCGAGGGCTACCATCTTGCAGAGTTTAGCTCCAATTTTAAATCAAGCACGTCTGAAGCAGCTATTCAATGTGTTCATGGTATAACAGGTAAATGTGTTGGAGCAGGGATGGAACTGAAGTCTGCAGGAAGGTACTATCGCCCTGCAGGAACAGGGCTAGCTACCTCTGTTTTAGAGACAGTGTAATGCAGTCTTTGTATTAATCATGCAACCCTGTGTGTGTGTGTGTGTGTGTGTGTGTGTGTGTGTGCGTGTGTGT
This sequence comes from Gobiocypris rarus, assembly GCA_023029165.1. Lineage (NCBI taxonomy): Eukaryota > Metazoa > Chordata > Actinopteri > Cypriniformes > Gobionidae > Gobiocypris > Gobiocypris rarus. Next base: position 15,578,415 of record CM040923.1, read on the forward strand.
GTGTTTAAAGCTGTGGCTGGGGATGCCAGCATGGTATGTTGCAGCGTGTCGTGCCAACGTAAAAAGCGGAGCAATCATGTCTGCCCTGTCGGACACTGAAATCCAGAGAGAGATCGGCATCAGCAACCCACTGCACCGCCTCAAACTGCGTCTGGCCATCCAGGAGATGGTCTCGCTCACCAGCCCCTCGGCTCCCCCTACGTCTAGAACCGTGAGTACACACACACACACACACACACAACCTCTCCCTTCCCATAGTTTCATCCTCAAAGTCTTAACTTGTTTGACAAATACTGGGCCACGCCGGTCCATCACCATAGCATTCTTATTGTCAGTTATTTTTAACCCATTTGCAGCTTAATTTTTTTCTGTTGTCATGGTGAAGTGTTTTGCATCGTCTTTGACAGCTGGTCTGTGACTGTATTGTGTGATGATACATTCACAGATTGACACACACACACACACACACACACACACACACACACACACACACACACACACACACACACACACACATCCCAGCAGTCATACTGCTGCTTATTTAAATTTTTCTTTCTCAAAGTTATTTTTACGCACTCCTTCTTAAAGCATCTCCTGACAAACTACATATACACAACGTCTGGTGCACACTGTACGATCTTGTCCACACCTGGCCTGAGACAAATGGTGCGTTCAAGTCATGTCGATAAGATCGTATTTACAAGTTGACTTGACACCACAAAGTCGTAACTAGGGGGAAGCTCAGGATTTTCTTTAAGTGTGGCGGAATACCACAATATTTATTTAGCAGTGACATTGTCAGGCACAAAATATAATAACATTGTAATTCTTCATAAATTAATAAAAAACACACCTGATTCACATTCTTTGTTTCTAAACTCACACAAGTTGAGTTTAAAACCTTGCAGAAAGTGACTTGAACGCACCTGATGTTGTGTAAAAGATTTTCTTTTTTCGATTTCTGTTGAAGTTGCACAAGCTACGTTGACTTTTAAAGTGCTCAACGGGGCTCAGACAATAACGAGCTCACAAGCAAAAGAAAAGAACAAAATTGCGCAGTGTGCACAAGACTTGAGGCATCAGCTAATTTTGCATGCTAAACCCAGTTGTCGTCCTCAGCAGCCGTTCCCGTCCCGTCAGAGAGAACGATGTTTCGTCTCCCCTGACGTGCGCTCAGTGCGCATGTGGCTCTGTGTGTGTATCTTTGACTCTGTGGGCAGGTCTTGCTAATGATCTGACTGTGATGCTGTAACACTATTGGCTTACAGTGCTGCTGCTCTTCTTCTTTAACACTGCTTGCCCTTCCTGTCGGATTCATCTCCGGGGCCGCCCACATAGCCGTCGGGTAATGTGTGGGTAACCCACGAGGAAATGGAGACCCTTGCCGCCCCCTCGAAAACGGTCAGTCGCCTCATCCTTTTCAACTGTCTAACAGAAAACAAGCCCACCCGTATGCTCTTTGCTTACTCTTACTGACACTTTTTGCAAATGTTGTTGTTTCACAGAATCAGGGTAGAGCATAAAAGTCGGCATGAAATCGAAACGAGCATCATTTACTTTTGTAGTACACGTTCCTGCCGTTATTGTGCTCGGTTCAAGTTGCAATAATGGCAAACAACAACATAAAAAAAGGAGCAGATATCAAGATGCTCTCGTGAGTGACTTTGACCCACTTCAAAAGTGGAAATACATCAAATTAAAGAAGTAAAATGATTTGCGAATGGGGATTCATGTCGACTCCAAGCTCTGGCCTTTAACTGTGCAGAGGAAATTTTCATCAGTTCATGTCTGAATGCATTTGCGCTTCCATAATCAGCTCATACGTGCTGCCATCGATCACATCCAGTGCTAACGATCTTTAGATGGGTGAACCGGCAGCAATAGAGGCACTAATTTCCCATAGAACAGCTCTGACAAAAGCGAGGTCGAACGGACGTGACATCCTCATGTTCAAATGGAATTCAAATGGAAAGGAGAATAAACGTAGCCTTGTTATTCTCCATCGAGCCTCATACAATCATCACGGTTCACCCTCATCAGCATAACGATCACCGAGAACACCAGTCTGGAATGGTCAGATGAATGCACGTCGTTTATCTGATGTACAACCCCAAATTTAGAAAAGTTGGGACATTTTGTAAAATGCAATAAAATCAAGTCTGTGATTTGTTAATTCTCTTTAACCTTTATTAAACTGACAAAAGTACAAAGATTTTCAAAGTTTTGTGTATTTTGTAAATATGAAAAAAAATGTATTCCTACAACACACTCCTAAAAGTTTCACATCATCATAATTACACTTTTTATATGTTTGGGAATTGAGGATACTAATTGTTGAAGTTTTGCGTTGAACTGTACCCTTAAAATACACTTGGTCAGTAAAAACTTTGGTCAGTTAAATATGTATGTATGGCCATGAAAAGGCCATACATACATCCATGAAAAGGATAGATAATTAACAAATCGCAGATTTGCGAATGTATTGCATTTTACAAAATGTCCCAACTTTTCTGGATTTGGGGTTGTAGTTTGTGTGATAGTTTATTGTATGTGCATGCAGAGAGATGAGGTCAAGGAAAAGTTTCTTACATTGTTGTAGTTTCGTCTACTGTGTTGTTGTGTGTTACATGTTTAAAAATGGTAAAACCTGCCAGATACAACCGATGCATTAGCATGTACGATTGGGCGATCATTTGAGACTTATTATAAAACTATGTACACTATATTGCCAAAAGTTTTGGGACAACTGCCTTTACATGCACATAAAATTGAATGACATCCCATTCTTAATCCGTAAAGTTTAATATGGAGTTGTCCAACCCTTTGCAGCTATAACAGCTTCAACTCTCCTGGGAAGACTTTCCACAAGGTTCAGGAGTGTGTTTATGGGAATTTTTGACCATTCTTCTAGAAGCGCATTTGTGAGGTCAGGCACTGATGTTGGATGAGAAGGCCTGACTCGCAGTCTTTGCTCTAATTCATCCCAAAGGTGTTGAGGTCAGGAAGTTCCGCCACACTTAACTCACTCATCCATGTCTTTATGGACTTTGCTTTGCGCACTGGTGCAGAAAGGGGCCATCCCCAAACTGTTCCCACAAAGTTGGGAGCATGAAATTGAAAAACAACCCCACACCATAATCCCCGCTCCACCAAACTTTACACTTGGCACAATGCAGTCAGGCAAGGACCATTCTCCTGGCCAACGCCATAGCCAGACTCGTGTATCGTATTGTCAGACAGAGAAGCGTGATTGGTTACTCCAGAGCAGGGCCGTAGCTAGGGAATTCTGGGCCCCCTTGAAAAAACATTGATGTGGGCCCCCAACGCCCTCCACTCATATACGGTCGGCCTATGAGATATGGAGGCCCACATCTGATGCCATGCACCTAATAAGGCTTTCTTACAAAAATAAAATAAAACAAGACAAATAAATAAATGCAAATGTTATTGCTTTCACTTATTCTATATGCAAAGTAGTATATGAATATTGTGTCAAACAATGGCATTAAGTGATTAATAACTTATGTTTTAATTCATCAAGCAATTATGCAAGACAAACTAATAAAATAACAAAAGACAAGAAATTAGTAAAATTATAAAATAAACTTTTTAAAAAGTAGGCCTACCAGCAATATTAATTGGCCTATAAAATGTATTTCCAGTCAGTCTAATGTGTAACATCTGAGATAAATATTCAGAAATGAAATGCAGTCAAATGTGAAATAAAACCACTTAAGTTTCTCACTGTCTTAATTTTTGAGGAAGATAATGTGCTATTTTATTAAATAAAGGTAATACATTTTTCCTTCAATAGCAATGAGTTCTATTCAAGTTTTCTTGACAGTATTGTCAAAAATATCCCACAACCGACAAGTGATCCTTGTGACACGCATATGCATAAAAGAGGACTCTGAAAGAGCGCAAAAAGACGAGGTGAGCACGTAATCGTTCGGCCGTAATCACTCCACCATGCAGAGACGTGACAGTCCCAGAGTGCGCCGGGCGGCGGCTATTAGTGTACTAATCCCGGCGAAAGCAAGAACACGGCGGACCCCATCAAATTGACTCCCTGGCTACAGTGCACTTGTTAAAGAACGTTTTGATATTCCCTCTCCTTTTCATGACGTTATATTGTACCCAGATTTTTTTGCCGACATTTCAGTCCGTTTTACTTCAACTATAACTTTTTCAAACTTCAACTATTCTCGGAGCAACCTCAACTCTGATCAACTGTGATTGCGATGTTACTGGGTCTCTCTGCTGAAATAACCATCGGACTAAACCATTTTTAGGGACAGGAAGAGAGAGGAAATTTGGAAAACTTTAACTAAATTGCATATTTTTGTGATTTTCATTTAACTCTCAGGCATACAAATGTATATATAATGGGCAGTGGGGCCCCCTAAAATTGTCACCACCTTTACTATTGGCCCACTAGCGACGGCCCTGCTCCAGAGAACACGTCTCCATCGCTCTAGTCCAGTGGCGGCGTGCTTTACACCACTGCATCTGACACTTTGCACTGCCCATTCCATGAAGCGCTCTACTCACTGTTCTAGAGCTAATCTAAAGGCCACACAAAGTTTGGAGGTCTGTAGCAATCGATTCTGTGCCTCAGCATGCGCTGACCCCTCTCTGTGATTTTATGTGGCTGTTGTTCCCAATTGCTTCCACTTTGTTATAATACCACTAACAGTTGACAGTGGAATATTTAGTAGTGAGGAAATATCCAGAATGGATTTATTGCACAGGTGGCAACCTATCACGGTACCACGCTTGAATTCACTGAGCTCCTGAGAGCGACCCATTCTTTCAGAACTGTTTTTAGAAGCAGTCTGCATGCCTAGTGCTTGGTTTTATACACTTTGGCCACGGAAGTGATTGGAACACCTGAATTCAGTGATTTGGAGGGGTGTACCAATACTATTGGCAATATAGTGTATGCGTGTATGTGCTTTGAAAAGTAGCACTGATACAATCACTTCCTTGTGCTTCCACAGAAGTCCCAGTCAGAGGAGGGGAGCTGGTCACAGGTGAGAGTATCTACACTAATTCATTTCTAGCACTTACTGTATTCACATTTATTATCAAATGTATTTGCAATGCATGTCTAAGGTGCAGAAACCAAATAAACAATTTTACAAGTTATTTTACATGCATCCATTATGTGGTGAATATGTAAAAGTCAGCAATTTTTGCTTCATATCCGCACGAGGATACCTGGAACGGATGTGATGTAACTATCCGCCAAATACTGTTTACGTAAAGCAAATGCAGGAATTATGCCATATAATGCACATCCTTTAGTTTAAAAGTAGTGACTCTGCCTAAAAATACATTTTTATATAATGAATAAAGTTTTAAATAATTAAGATTTCCTTCATATTTTAATTTTTAATAAGTAGTTTATGCTTACCAAGGCTGCATTTATTTATTTGAACACTAATATGGTGAAATATTTTTTTCAATTTAAAAGAACTGTTTGAATTTATTTGAAAATGTAACTTCCTCCTGTGATACTAAAGCTTAATTTTTAAAAGCCATTACTCGAGTTTTAATTGTCAAACGATTTAGTGCTCAGTAATTATTATCAGTTAATAGTTCTAATTATTAACAATGCTGAAAAGTTTTTGATGTTTAATTTGTCGAAAAACACTAATTTATTTAAAATTTACAACATGTATTTGAAATAGACATGTTTTGTAACATTATAAATGCCTTAGTATGAATTTTGATAAATGTAATGTGTTTAGTCCATATAAATGTATTGAAATATATTCCAAATAGTTACAGCCCAATGAACATGCAACTAAGGCTTGTAAATGTGTAGACCACAGAAAGTAGCTCCTTTAGTCCGAATCGCACGGCCATTAAATGTAACGTGTCGTGCGTGCGTGCGACGTAGACGCTGGCATACGGGGACATGAACCACGAGTGGATCGGGAACGAGTGGCTGCCCAGTCTTGGTCTACCTCAGTACCGCAGCTACTTCATGGAGTGTTTGGTGGACGCGCGCATGCTGGACCACCTCACCAAAAAGGACCTCAGAGTGCATTTAAAAATGGTGGACAGTTTTCACAGGTCAGCAGTCCAAGAACACTGGTGTCAAACTATTCATACAGAGTAATTAAGTCAGAGCGGACTTTACATTTGAACTTGCTTTAATTGCAATATCGACGTATCGTTTGTAACAGAACCAGTCTGCAGTATGGCATTATGTGTCTGAAGAAGCTCAACTACGACAGGAAGGAGCTGGAGAGACGCAGAGAGAGCAGCCAGCACGAGATAAGAGGTAGGTAGAGGCCACTCTGTGATAGCGCCCCGGGGCCGTCAGCAAATGCGTTTGTGATATTCGAATGAACAAAAACACCCACTAGGATTTTGTGTTTGCATTGGCATAGACGTGCTGGTGTGGAGTAACGAACGGGTGATTCGCTGGATCCAGAGCATCGGTCTCCGCGACTACGCCAACATCCTGATGGAGAGCGGCGTGCACGGGGCGCTCGTCGCACTCGACGACAATTTTGACTACAGCAGCCTGGCCCTGCTGCTGCAGATCCCCAACCAAAACACTCAGGTCTCCATCCACACAAACACACACTCTTTACAGCTACTACGTGTCTATTTTGAGGGAATAATATTTAATCGACTCTCTTCTCCCACAGGCTAGACAAATCCTCGAAAGAGAGTACAACAATCTGCTGGCACTGGGAACCGAGAGGCGATTAGATGAGGTCAACCACTTGTTTTTTTTATAGAACCGAACAATCGAAAACGGTTCGTTTTAAATCCTACATTGCTGTGTATTGCTGTAACTTTTTCATAGTCTCAAAGTTCCAAACTAAACACAAGAAGGCTGAAATGACAATTGATTCGAATAGAGTTTGAGATTAGGGTGTTGCATACTTGTTTAGTCGATCTGCATATAAATACATGACTGAAAAGCTTATGAGGGTTCATGAATTCTAAGTATATTTATTAGAATGTAATCAACATTGTGTTTTTTTTGTTTTTTTCCACTGATCTTGACAGTGCATTGTGCCAATGTAAGCTTACATCAATCGCACGGCAAAGCTAAAAGCACATATAGAGTTTATGTAATAATTTGCTGCAATAAGCAGTGCAAAAAAGCTCTTTGTTCTAAATTTGTCTTTGAACCCTCCGTAGTGCGACGAGAAAGACTTCAGAGGGCCGTCGTGGAGGAGGCAGTTTCCTCCGCGGGACGTCCATGGGATCAGCATGATGCCCGGCTCGGCAGAGACCCTGCCCGCAGGCTTTCGCCTCACTGCCACCTCCGCACACTCACGCAGACTGCCACCAGAGGGTGAGATGAGCGCACGAGAACTCACACAGTACTATTCGTAGCAGATGTGGACAAACAAAGCACAAAAGTCGGCTAGGAGAAAAACGCACATGGTTAAAAGTGCTGTGAAACAGAGAGGCCATGTTTGAAATGGAATTGTGCTTGTGCTTACTGCTTGATTGAATGAAACATTGTTTCTTTAGTTTTTATATATATATATATATATATATATATATATATATATATATATATATATATATATATATATATATACACCGATCAGGCATAACATTATAACAACCTTCCTAATGTTGTGTTGGTCCCCCTTGTGTTGGACCCGTCGAGGAATGGACTCCACTAGACCCCTGAAGGTGTGCTGTGGCATCTGGCACCAAAATGTTAGCAGCAGATCCTTTAAGTCCTGTAAGTTGCGAGGTGGGGCCTCCATGGATCGGACTTGTTTGTTCAGCACATCCCACAGATGCTCGATTGGATTGGGGAATTTGGAGGCCAAGTCAACACCTCAAACTCATTGTTGTGCTCCTCAAACCATTTCTGAACCATTTTTGCTTTGTGGCAGGCACATTATCCTGCTGAAAGAGGCCACAGCCACCAGGGAATACCACTTCCATAAAAGGGTGAACATGGTCTGCAACAACACTTAGTTAGGCGATACGTGTCAAAGTAACATCCACGTGGATGGCAGAACCCAAGGTTTCCCAGCAGAACATTGCCCAAAGCTTCACACTGCCTCCGCCGGCTTGCCTTCTTCCCATAGTGCATCCCGGCGACACGCGTTCCCCAGGTAAACGATGCACAGGCACCCGGCCATCCACGTAATGTGCTCTGTGGTCCAGTTCTGATGCTCACGTGCCCACTGTTGGTGGTTTCGGCGGTGGACAGGGGTCAGCACTGCACCTTGACTGGTCTGCGGCTACACAGACCCATACGCAACGAACTGCGTGGTAACACTTTAGAATAATGGTCATTAGTTAACATGAACTAATAATGAACTGCACTTATAAAGCATTTATTAATCTTTGTTAATTTTAACATTTACTAATACATTATTAAAATCTTGTTAACATTAGCTTAATGCACTGTGAACTAACATGAACAAACCATGAACAGCTGTATTTTTATTAACTAACGTTAACAAAGATTAACAAATACAGTAACAAATTAATTGCTCATGGTTAGTTCATGTTAGTTAATACATTAACTAATGTTAACTAATGACCATTATTCTAACGTGTTACCAACTGCGTATCCTGACACCTTTCTATCAAACCAGCCTTAACTTCTTGAGCAAATTAAGCTACAGTAGCTCGTCTGTTTGATCGGACCACACGGACCAGCATTCGCGTCCCACGTGCATCAATGAGCCTTGGCCGCCCATTACCTTCCATAGTCGCTGGTTCACCACTGTTCCTTCTTTTGATAGATACTGACCACTGCAGACTGGGAACAACACACAAGAGTTTTGGAGATGCTCTGACCCAGGCATCTAGCCATCACAATTTGGCCCTTGTCAAACTCGCTCAAATCCTTACGCTTGGCCAATTTTTCTGCTTCTAACACATCAACTTTGAGGACAAAAGGTAAACTTGCTGCCTAATATATCCCACCCACTAACAGGTGCCGTGATAAAGAGATAATCAGTTTTATTCACTTTACCTGTCAGTGGTCATAAATAATGGTATGCCTGATCGATGTGTGTGTGTGTATATATATATTATGTATGTGTGTGTGCGTGTGCTTGTGTGTGCATGCACGTGTGCAGGGATGTAAAGCTGCTATGTAAAAATTGGTATGTGCGATTAATACATTTACCACAGTAGCATGCATGCGATTATTTGCACGTGCTTTGTTTGTGTGAAGTAAGCGTTTGTTGCGTGCTTGTTGCGTGCTAATCTAGGCCTGCATGATTCAAATAAATTAAACAGAAATTGCTATTTGTTTTAGTACAATTATGAATTTGCAAAAATTTACAACATTTTAATGAAACGAGTGTACAGTATGTGCATTGTGTTTCATGGTAAAGCACAGCAGTGCGATCAAAGCGGCTCGATCGCTAGTCCATCTCTGCGAGCGCCGTGAGTTTGAGTCACTTATACCACGCATTTGAAAAAGCGCCAAACATCTTTCTAAACTTGCAACGAGAGCAATTTGCAAACCTGCTGTAATGCAACAAAAGAGAACATTTAATGGGGTTTTACTCCAAACTCACTTTCACAGCATCTGTCGAGAGTTTGAAATAACTTCATTTTGTGATGCGACGTGGTTTCATATCACTAAATGAGGCAGAAATTATATTTTAATATTCTACACAGCGATAAAGGCTATGTCGATCAGCAGTGCATATACTTTATTCTTATGAAAGTAACCAAGATGTGTAGAACACAGATAAACTATATACTGTTGCAATTGTATGATTATTCTCTTCATGTTTAACGAGTCAAAACATCTGTCTGTGTTTTATTCTGCTACAGGCATAGCTGGATGCCTTTGTCCATATGAGGGATTTCCTCGAATATCATAAGTTGTATTAATTCTATGCTTCTTACTTGTGGACTTTAAGCACGAAGGCACCCTCCGGCTACCAGTATAAATGAAACATGTGACATTATATGTGTGTACGCAAGAATCCTAACAACACCCTATTTTGGGTAAAAATCTGAAAAATAATACTTCTCAAGAAGTAAACATGCAAATCCATAGGTTTGTAGAGAAGTGTACAGGATTTTTTTTTCTCTATAAAGTTAAGAAAGTACTGTCACAAATTTTATCATAATAATAATTATAATAATATTTGTATTTTATAATAAAACTTTAGAGTTTTCTTGATAGGCAAATTAATTGGTATTTTAAAATTCTCAGCCAAATGGATGGATGTTGTTTGGAAACCTTTTGAAATTTGTGTAAAATGATTTCTTGTTAAGGTTTGTATTTTGCGTGCCCTGTACAGAACAAGCGTGCGTGTTGTCAGTCACATGCCTGTTTAAGCGATGAACCGCACTTGTTTTCAGAGATGGGACAGACTTTTTATACTTTTTAAACTATTTTATAGGATCAGGGCTGGGGAAAAGAATAGTAATTTGTGCAATTAGTACTTGTCATTCAATGCATTAAGTTAACGATTAAGACATGCGGGTGCAAGTGTACTGAAACCAAATTATTTAATTAGTCATTTGATAATTTACGGTTTAAATTATTTATCCGAGTTATTGACAGAAACGTCACCAAACCATGTAGAGAGGCACAGCTAAATGTGATTATAAAGGATTGAAATATTGTGAATGTCGTAAGTACACTTAAATTGAAAGTTGTTTTGTAATGTTTGATAATTGTTAATAAATAACAAATAAAAGTTGATCGTTTGATAAAGCTGAGATTTGATCATTTGTAGTTTAGTCCTGGCTTTCAGTTGTACTGTAATGTAGAATTTGAATTAGTCGTCCGTTCGTTCGCCACAGGTATCGATGTAAGGTGGATACTGGCCTTAATTTGTAGTGCTCAGTAAAAAGATGAAAAAGATAAATATGCAATATATTATACACATGTAAAATAATCAGAATGTATTTATCTATAGCGTGGGTGGATGTATTTATTTATTAGTATGCTATGATTTGGTATTTGAAAGCTGCATTTTCAGCAGTCAATACTCCAACTACTTGAGTGTCACGTGATATTTTTGAAATCACTGTAATATGCACTGAGTTGCTCTGTGAAAGTAGAGCAGATGATAGAATATTTATGTCAACAATAGGTTTGTGTCAGGAAAGACACAATACTGCCATGCCATAGCTGTTTTTGGCCAATCCGACGTGGGTAAAATAATCCACGAATACATATTTTGGCCAATATGATAGGTAATCAGGGTATTTCATGTATCAATTTGTTAAAACTGAAAACATATTATTAGTAGTATGGTGAGACACTGCTCCAAACATAGCCAGTTACACACAAGCTTCACCTCAAGACGGACAGGCAGAAGCACACACACACACACACAAGGTTGACTGTGTTTCTGTTGTTTTTTTACGGACCGCTGCCGGGTAGTCCTGTACGAGGCGACGGACGACAGTCCCGACGACATGTATTTGGACTGGTTTCAAGGTCAGATATGACAGCGCCTCCAACCGTGTGGCATTCCCAACCCCCGTCCCTACAGTGCAGTGTACTCGTGCCCCCCCCCCTTACGTGGTCTCAACGTCTCCTGTCTTTTCTTAACCGTCAAATATACCTGTCGAGTGTATGTCAACAGCGATTCGCAGTAGCATCACGGCAGCCTTCGGTCCTTTCGCGGACGTCTGAGTCGAGGGAAGCGACGTTCACGGCGTGACGGCAAAACAGTAGGTTACCCAAACCGTAAATGGACGGCAGGAAAAAAGGAATGAGATTTCAAAAGAAGAGGCGTCGTTAATCTTTTTCCCAAAATCTTTTTTAGTAGCTCTGCAGTTGCCACTTTTCACAAAGATGTTAAAAACAAGTGTAGATTTTAGATAGTTATTGCATTTGGTACACACGTCATTGCCATTCTTCTGAAGATCCTTTTGGGAAGCCGTCTTCATGGTGGTCCAGTGGGTTAAACCACCTAACTGACATGCAGAAGGTTGCTGGTTCGATCCCAGGTCACCACCAGTGTGTCCTTGAGCAAGGCACTTTACTCCACGTTGCTATAATTAGTGCACTGTAAGTCGCTTTGGATAAAAGTAAATGTCTTCAGCGTTCACTGGAATATCCGGTGGCAGCGTGCCAAAGTGGGTTATTTTCACTGTAATATGTGGAGCAGCTCTTCTTTTTTTTCATCCTTTGCGGCGGTCCTGGTTAATTTACCGAGGTTTGCATTTCTGTCGCGTCTGTGGCGAGCCTATCCAGTAGCATGTAGTGAAAAAAAACAATCAGCTCTTTTTAGCACCCAACCCCTGTCCAGGTACAGATGGGGAGAGCACGATGAAAGTAGGACGATTGCTTGCGTCTCAGAGGTGGATATGGAAGAGGATGCTATCCTCGATCCTTTCTAATTTTTCTTCCAGAGCCGGCAGTGAGACGGAAGTCCCCCTCCCACACGCCGAGGGGCCTTATAAATAACGCGCAGGGGAGCAGCTGCCGAACTCCCCCGTTACCTTTGTTCTTGGCTCAAGAGCATTGTCTTTGGTACGGCAAAGTTCTGTCTGGCTTCAATTTTGGCGTGCAACAAGTCGTGGTTATTGACAGAAATACTACAGGTCAACACCTACTCGTACGCAGGTTTGCATAAGGTGCGTGGCAGTTCGGAAGCTGCCGATTCTGGGGTGGAACACGCGTGTTATTGAATGCTAAGTCCCTTTAGTGTTTATAGATAGCATTGATCGAAAGGCTGTTTTATTACTGGCCTTTTTTAGTGAATATCCTGCTTTGTCTGTTCATAACTCAGGTATGCTGTTTGTTGTGTATTACTGAAGAGTATGTGTAAAAAAGTAATGTAGAATTTGTATTTAAAGTGAGTGAGTGGGGTAGTTAGTTCCTGGTTATGAACGGATAGATTTACTGACTCGGGTTCGTGGGTGCTTTATTATTATTGGCCAAACACTGAAGGTGTGTAGGCACTTATTGTGTGCCTACATTCATCCACAGATGTTGGTTATCTTCTGTTTCTACTCGTTGTTCTTCCAACTCTTTAAGTGTACGGCAGGGGGGTGAACTGTTCAAGAGGGAAATGGCCTGTGGAAAGACACCACTGTCGGCGTACAAACGAGCGAGCGTGAGGCGTCTGGCGATTTGGTGGCCACGGGTCCGTCGAAAGCGCTGTGAAACGTAGTCCATTTACCATAACACCAAACCAAACAGGTCAAACCGCTGTCGTTGTTTTAACCCTGTATGTGTAACGGTGGAATTGTTCGTAGTAAAAGCACTGAGTCATGTTTATTTGTTATTTATTGAGGAGGTGTGACTCCTGGGGTCTGTTTTTCATACCTCGCTTAATACATCCGAGATGATTTGACAGATCCCAGATCTTTTAATGGTGATAACTGATCTCTGGCTAATTTGGCTAATGGATTGAAATAAATATCTGGATCAAGCTATCTAAGATTACTGAGTTGAAGGCGGTGAGCTTGATAGTGCAGCCCCATTCATCCACAGAAGCATAGAGGAAGTGGCTGAAACCAGAGAGTGAAGGCAGAGAGAGTGGATTGAGTGAGTGAGTGAGGGAGGTAGGTGGTTACCGTCATGGCCTCGGTCTTGTCGGTAGAGTCGCGCAGGTAGAGTCGCAGGTCTTTGCACGAGCCGGTCTTCGCACGACGCCTGCCGCTACAGCTATAATAACTGCTTATGTACCTGCTGCCCCCTCCTCCCTAGCTGCGGCTTCTCTTCAATTAACCAATCGCACACTGAGCCACGTCACGTTCTTCCTCGTTAACCATCAATAACCACGGCTCCGCCTCCTCGCTACCCGCAAACGAGGGACACATGCAGTAGCTGTTTTCAAGTCAACCGCTATACTTGGCCCGCTGTTCATACACTCAACTCTGTGAGCGCTCCATGTGTGCTTTTTAGCCCCCAAAAGCACCGATGAGCCCTCTTTGATTCGTGTCCCCCTTTAACACTGTTTCTCTCTCAGTGGCGTTTGGATATTAACCACTTAAACCACACCTACTACACTAACCCTGTCAGGTTATGTCGAGATATTTTAGGTCCTCTCAAACTTCCGTACCTGAAAAAACACCAATGAAACCCATTCCCATTTTAGATTATGGATGGATAGATAGATAGATACATGCCTACAGACAGGCAGGCACAAATACATTTTTTTCATACTCACTCACTGCATTTCTTGATTTCTGTGCAGTTGGAGCAGTACAGCGTCTGGACAGCTCCACTGTGAGGACCTACTCTTGCTGAGAGAACATGAAAACTACAAGCTGTGAGTGACACACACACACACCTCCCAACACTTAAGTTCAATCAATATACCCCATAAATAATACCTCATGATTTGCATTTACACAATCCACAATCAATCCACTGAACTGACACAAGTACGCTCTCGCACAACAGCATTTTTATGCTATTCCGACATACTGGATTCACATTTTACACTTGATTCTACAAGTATATGCCATCATTGCATCGACCGTGTCCTCAAACAAATGGCTGTGACGTTACACTTATTACATGTAACTACACCTTCAGTCAACACCATTACATGGCTCCGACACAACAATAACAAAACTACCACAACTGGAATATTACTACAAATAAAGCCCATTTTTAGTCAACCAGCAGCCTACATTTCTGAGACAACACTACCCCCATATTCATACAAAATTCCTCCATCTGATACAGGATCTACTTGCTGCACAAACTGCCTCACGCTTCTACAAAACATCTCAGTTCCTGAGACAATATTACTTGCAGTCCTGCCATAACACACGGGAAAGCCCAACGCTCTGATTGCGGGCGACTCCGTGATCACAAACGTTACCGGCAGGCCCACAGCTACGTTCTGCTTTCCTCAAGAACAAACACAGCACTTCAAAGCACATCATTATTCCTGGGGGGAGGGGGGTGATCACAACTCATTTAAAAGGATTCATCAAGCAAACAACTCCCAACAAGAACAACTGACATCTTTTCAAGGTTACTTGGTCTAAAATATATGGCTGCAAAAAACCAACACGAGTGGACTGAACTTTATTGACAACTGCGATCTTTCCTTAAGTCAAAAACATCACTTTCAATCAGACAACCCAAACAAACTTAATGCAAGAGTGCTTAAGCGCACTATTACCTCTCCCTCCATCATCCTTCAGCAGTGTGTGCAGTCAGTGAAAGTCCAGCGACTGTCTTGCAAAGACACGAGGCTGAATCCACCTTAAAAGACGCGATGCTTCTGATGCTTTCTTATTCACGCTCAACTTAGGAACCGTGCGGTTTGTCTCTTTTTCAAGCTTTTTTAGGGATTGTGTTGCTTTTGTGTCCATTTTCAGAATAAAGTAATAATATATTAGCGAAGATTGACTGTAAAATATTAAGGCACATTTAATATAATTACAGTAGCCTTTTCTTTAATTATTGTATATGCCATCAGCTAAATTTAGGGACCATGTGGTTTTTCTCTTATTCACACGTTTGATACTATTGTCTATTTTCAGAAAATAATAATAAACTATTTTAAAGGTAATTCACACAGAAATATCAGTGAAGAAATACAAATAAAAAAAATACAAATGTACATAAAATATAATTACATCATTCTTCAATCATTGCACTTGAATGCTTTGAATGAATTAATAAATCAATACAAGGTAAGGTAACTAGAGATTAATGCCAGCTCCAGCTTGGATCCAGCCTCAAAGTTTCACTAAGGCATTATACCCAGTGTACCTGACTGTCACCATGCAAAATTACAGACATTTCTACAGTAGCATTTTTAAGTTATGGATCTATGCTCTTTTAACTGTATTGTCATATATGTCAAATTCATGGATCCATAACTTCAAAATGCTACAGTAAAAATGTCTGTAATTTTGCATGGTGACAGTCAGACACACTGGGTATAATGGCCCAGTGCGACTGTGAACGCACCCATAAAGGCAGCCGAGATATAGGGCCATTTGTGCCATTAATGCAAAGGCTGTACTGTCGTTTGTCAAATTCGTTGGCCCATAAATTCATAACGCTAAAGTAAAAATCTTTAAAAAATTGAATGATGATATTCAAGCAAGATGGGTATAAAGCACCAGTGAAATTATGTACTTCCCCAAATGGGTCCACAATGTGATGGCTCTTCTAACTGCATTGTCAGATTGGATCAATAGCATCAAAATGGTACAGTAACCATAATGCAATGGCTCTTTCAAGCCAATTTAATTCATCAATTAAATCAGCAAGTACAGTTGTAAGATATTAAGATTTACAGTATTGATAAAAATCATACATCCATTTAAGCTAAATTAGTTTGCATTTCAAAGCAATGATAACATGATTATACATTTTGTATTTCATCCATATTTGATGTTCTGGAGGCCTTCTTCTGTGTTAATTATTATTATTTTCTTAAAATAGACAAAATAGTATCAAACGTGTGAATAAAAGAAAAACCACATGGTACCTAAATTTAGAAAACTAAAAGACGCGGAATAAGAAACTAAAGACGCGGAAGCGTCGCATCTTTTAAGGTGGACCGGATAGCGTCAATAAGACGCTGCTAATAAGAAGCCGGATTCAGTCTCGTTGCAAAGACAGACTCCAGACAGCTAGTCCACAGACCTAACTCCGTCGTCGAGCTCCTTTCTCTCGTCGTTTACCTATCCTTGTGTTGTTCCAAACCGACTTGTGTTTTTGTGTAACGGCCGCTTGTATCCATGTAAAACGTGTCTTTCTTTTCTCTTTCAGAGTCGTCCGACCATCGAGTTGGCCCGAACAAACGATTCTGACGAGTCACACTGCCAAGAGAACAACGGAAGCCTGCGGAGGACGGGGCGAGGAGGCGACGCGAAGGCGTGCCCACCTCCCCGTCCGCTCCTCTGTGCTCGCGCGGCCCGGCCGTCCGCGCGCGCTCTCGCCCTTTCTATCTTTTACGCCACGCGCCACCTTCGGCTTAAGTACTGTGTATTTCTTCTACAGGGGATGTGTAGGTTCAAATGTAAATCACTATAAATAAAGCTGTTTTATATATAGAAATACAGAAACAAATATAAATAAATATATACACACGTCTATATAAAAAGATAAACAACGCGTTCAGACTTTGTGCGCGTTGCGTCTTAACGTTGTGGTTTTGAACGATGCTGCTGTTCCCGCTTTTCCCCTACACCCGAGGGACGCTTTCCATGCGCTGTTGCTTTTCGTTTGCTTCTTCGTGCGTCTTCAGGCCCGCTGCGGTATGCCGGTTGGAATCCCCTTGCCCCCCTTAAAAAAAAAAGACATACCTGACACACACCAGAGTCAATGTCACAATACTTTTTCACTTTTCCCCCTATGGAGCGCAGTATGTGTTTTTCCCCGACCTTTCAAACACATCTAATCGGTAAGTAGGTTAAACACACAGAATGCTGCAAAACGGCATTCACGAGCCGTTTGCTTGTCACGCGGTTACGTATCAAATGCAATATTTTTCATAAACTCCAATAATATTGCCTGGGTCTTCGTTTCATCCGTCATCAATTTGTGAGAATTTGAAAAGCGAGTATGACGTACTAAAACCTAAATGTGTCTTTGTGGCGGACTTTCGGGAACCGGCCCTACCGAAACCCCGCCGGCGCTCACCCCGTTTGGACGTTTAACTCTCGTGTTGACTTTAAAGCGAACACTCGCACGTGTTATTGTTTGGTTCGATTAGAAAGAATGTAAAACGCGTATAGTTCACCATCTAATCGTTTCCCGTCATGGGTGGCGCCGCGCCTGCTGAAGTTCGGTCAGCCTCATCTCGACGGCGTCCCGTCACCTCTCGTTAGGGGAAATCACAAAGACAGGCTTAGCTCGTAGTGATCGTACACTTACTTGCTGTGACTTACTTTGGTGTAAAAATGTTTCCAACTCTTGTTTGTGTTCAAAATGCAGGGAACACCTCTTGTACAGCCCTCCGCTTCCTGTCTTTGAGTTATTTCTGACACTTCGACAGTTTGTACATCCCTGTTTTGCACGCACAAAGAATCGGTTTATTTTGTGTCCATTTTTTTATTTATTACTGATTGTATCTTGGTCAAAACTATGTGGTGATCAAAGACATTTTAATTGTCAATAAAAGTACAGTCAAATAGGTTTTCTTTATAACAATCATTGTCAGAAATCTTTTTATATTGTGCAATACATTACATTTCGCCTGCATCGATCCGTTCGTTTATGTATAGTGCAGGGTGAATCTCGCAATAACATGTCCAGGCTATATTTGAACGGTAACACTTTACAATAAGCCTTCATTTGTTAACATTAGTTCATGTATTAACTAACATGAACTAACACAGCCAATATATTTGTTCATTTTTGTTAACGTTACTTAAAAATACAGCTGTTCATTGCATTAACTAATGTTGACAAAAACATTTTAATAGCGTATTAGTAAATGTTGAAATGAACGTTAAAGATTAATAAATGCTGTAGAAGTGCATTATTATTTTGTGTAACTAATGTACTTAACTAAGGACATTTTATTGTAAAGTGCTACGGTTTTAACAATCGAAAGGAGGAAAACAATATTTCACTTCATGACAATGGAGCCCATTTTTATGACTACTTTCTTCCCCTCTACTTTTCATTTTTGGTCGTCAAACTACAAAATGTGAATAAAATCGAATAAAACTACGGGCACAATTGTTGGTGCTTTGACAATTGGGGTGCAAAAAATAATGCTACATTATAATAGAAAAAATAAATTATTTTCTTAACATAATACATTTGGTGTAAAATATTGTTTCTCTTTTCTCCTGATATTGGGGTGGAATAAATATGAACCAGACATATTTTTTTACATTCACCTATTCAAACTAATCTAAACATGCTGACTGATGCTTATTTGGTCCAAAACCTTAAACAAATACAAAATATCTTATTAACACGCATCGATTACTTTTTTTTTTTACAATTTAGTATCATTATTATTACACAATATTATGGCATAGTAAGGAATACATTCTATTATAAACCATGTTTCTCTATTGCATATCTTCACAGAATCTCGCATCTTAGAGAAGAAGGTGTGTGTGTGTGTGTGTGTGTGTGTGTGTGTACGCACATCCATATCTGGTGGTCAGCTATTTACCAGGCTGTTTTACACTTTTTCTCAGCATCTTCTCGATGTCCTTAAAGACCTCAGGATCTTCTAGGGTGGGACTGATCTATGCATTTCACATAACGAACATCAAAATTAGAAAGCTTTGCTGTACGGTCATATTTTTACTGAACAACAGCATTTGCAGCTGTCCATCCGTTTAATTAATCGACAGTTATCGCATCAACAAATTACCTTATAAGGCTTGTCGTTCACCAGGTTAGCCAGAGACGATCGTGGAATTTTTCCTGAACGGGTTTTGGGAAGAGCTTTGACAAAAACAACGTTCCTGAAAGCTGCCACCGGCCCGATGGTGTTCCTCACTAATTTCAGCATCTCATTCACCAGCACTTCTTTACTCTTCTGACAGTCTACAAACACACACACACGCACAATGGAATCTCTCTACTTTCAGCCAACACATAACAAAAGTCTCATCCCTTGTAATAAATATATTTTGTTCCTTTTCTTCATTCCTCACCATTCCTGAGCACGCATAAAGCCAGAGGCACGTGTCCCTTCAGGGAGTCCTCCAGCCCCACCACGGCACAGTCCACCACGGCAGGGTGCAGCAGGACAGACTGAAGGAGGCACACGAGAACGCACGCACAAAGACGTGGTTTGTTAGTACATGAAAAAAGATGCTTGTGGTTGTCATTATCTGTGTCGTGAGTGAGACGCTCTCCTCGCACCTCTTCGAGGGCGCCGGCGGACAGCCTGTGACCCGCCACGTTGATGACGTCGTCGGACCGAGACATGATGTACAAGAAGCCCTTCTCGTCCACAAACCCTGCGTCCATGGTGTCGTAGTAACCCTAGGAGGGAGCACAATAAAAATGCTTTTGAATACAAAACTACTACTTAAAAACACTTTTAATACAAACACATTCATGAACTGGTGTGCGTAATATTTATTCGATCCGCTGGATGGCACTGCACCCCATAAAAGCACAAATCACTATTTCCTAACATGCCAGTGATGTCTATTATACCATTATGTTAAATTTTCTACGTCTACTACAACGGTGGAAAAAGGCACGGCCAGACCACTGTCTAAATATAATAGACCTATGACATACTGAGTAATCAGCAAACTAATTTGATAAGAAACACTCGTCGCTGGACTCCAACCTAGTATAAAGTGAACTACATATTCACTAGATATTCTGTCTCTGACAAAATTCACTATTTCATATTTTACACATACAAATTCAAATTACAAAGGCACAAACTACACTTTTTTTCCGGTGCTTTCTGTCACAAAATGTTATTTCAATATTTTCTTCATGGCATCCCATTATCGGGGTGTGGTCTATGCCCTAATCAAAATAAACAAACATAAATTGTGACTGCTCACTTTGCATGTCAGTCCCTCCTGTCTGTCTGTCTGTCTGTGTGGTGGTGGTGGTGAGTGGTGGTGGTGGTGGTGGTGGTGAGTGGTGGTGGTGGTGGTGGGTGGTGGGTGGTGGTGGTGAGTGGTGAGAGGTGAGTGGTGAGAGGTGGGTGGAGAGAGGTGGTGAGGTGGTGGTGGTGAGAGGTGGTGAGAGGTGGTGGTGGTGGTGAGAGGTGGTGGTGGGTGAGAGGTGGTGGTGGTGGTGGGAGGTGGTGGTGGGTGGTGGTGAGAGGTGGTGAGAGGTGGTGAGTGAGTGAGAGAGTGGTGGTGGTGGTGGTGAGAGGTGAGTGGTATGTGGTGGTGAGAGGTGAGAGAGGTGGTGGTGGTGGTGGTGGTGGTGGGAGGTGGAGTGGTGGTGTGGTGAGTGGAGGTGGGTGGTGGTGGTGAGTGGTGAGAGGTGAGAGGTGAGAGGTGAGAGGTGAGAGGTGGTGGTGAGAGGTGGTGAGTGAGGTGGTGGTGGTGGTGGTGGTGGGTGAGGTGAGTGAGAGGTGAGTGGTGGTGGTGGTGGTGAGAGGTGAGAGGTGAGTGGTGAGAGAGGTGAGTGGTGGTGGTGGTGGTGGTGAGAGAGAGTGAGAGTGGTGGTGGTGGTGGTGGTGGTGGTGGTGGTGAGAGGTGAGTGAGAGTGGTGGTGGTGGTGAGTGGTGGTGGTGAGTGAGTGTGGTGGTGGTGAGAGGTGGTGGTGAGAGGTGAGTGGTGGTGGTGGTGGTGGTGGTGGTGGTGGTGGTGGTGGTGAGAGAGAGAGAGGTGGTGGTGGTGAGTGGTGGTGGTGGGTGGTGAGTGAGAGAGAGTGAGTGGTGGTGGTGGGTGGTGGTGAGAGGTGAGAGTGGTGGGTGGAGAGTGAGTGGTGAGAGAGTGAGTGGTGGTGGTGGTGGTGGTGGTGGTGAGAGGTGGTGGTGGTGGTGGTGGTGGTGGAGAGAGGTGAGAGGTGGTGAGAGGGAGGTGGTGAGGTGAGGTGAGAGGTGGTGGGTGGTGAGAGGTGGGTGAGAGGTGAGAGGTGGGTGGAGAGAGAGTGAGGTGGTGGTGGTGGTGAGGTGGGAGGTGAGGTGAGAGAGAGGTGGTGGTGGTGGTGGTGAGAGGTGAGTGGGAGGTGAGTGAGAGAGAGAGTGAGTGGTGGTGGTGGTGGTGAGAGGTGAGTGGTATGTGGTGAGGTGGTGAGAGGTGAGAGGTGGTGGTGGTGGTGGTGGTGGTGGTGGGTGGTGGGTGGTGAGGTGGTGGTGGTGGTGGTGAGTGGTGGAGTGGTGGTGGTGGTGAGAGTGGTGGTGGTGGTGGTGGTGGTGAGAGGTGAGAGGTGAGTGAGAGAGGTGAGTGGTGGTGGTGAGAGGTGAGTGGGAGAGAGAGAGTGGTGGTGGTGGTGGTGGTGGTGAGAGGTGAGAGGTGGTGGTGGTGAGAGGTGAGTGGTGGTGGTGGTGGTGAGAGGTGAGGAGGTGGTGAGAGGTGGTGGGTGGTGAGAGGTGAGGTGAGGTGGTGAGAGGTGAGGTGGTGGAGAGTGGTGAGAGGTGGTGGTGGTGGTGGTGGTGGTGGTGGTGGTGGTGGTGGTGGTGAGAGGTGAGAGGTGGTGGTGAGGAGGTGGTGAGGAGAGAGGTGAGTGAGGTGGTGGTGGTGAGAGGTGGTGAGGAGGTGGTGGTGGTGGTGAGAGGTGAGTGGTGGTGGTGGTGAGAGGTGGTGGTGGGTGGTGGGTGAGAGGTGAGTGAGAGGTGGTGGTGGTGAGGAGGTGAGTGGTGGTGGTGGTGAGAGGTGAGTGGTATGTGGTGGTGAGAGAGTGAGAGGTGGTGGTGGGTGGTGGGTGGTGGTGGTGGTGGTGGTGGGTGGTGAGAGAGGTGGTGGTGGTGGTGGTGGTGGTGGTGAGGTGAGAGGTGAGAGGTGAGAGGTGAGAGGTGAGGTGGTGGTGAGAGGTGGTGGTGGTGGTGGTGGTGGTGGTGGTGGTGGTGGTGAGAGGTGAGTGGTGGTGGTGGTGGTGAGAGGTGAGAGGTGAGTGGTGAGAGAGAGGTGGTGGTGGTGGTGGTGGTGGTGGTGAGAGAGAGTGAGAGGTGAGTGGTGGTGGTGGTGGTGGTGGTGGTGGTGGTGAGAGGTGAGTGAGAGGTGGTGGTGGTGGTGGTGGTGGTGGTGAGTGTGGTGGTGGTGAGAGGTGGTGGTGAGAGGTGGGTGGTGGTGGTGGTGGTGGTGGTGGTGGGTGAGGTGAGTGGAGAGGTGGTGGTGGTGGTGGTGGTGGTGGTGGTGGTGGGTGGTGAGAGAGAGTGAGTGGTGGTGGTGGTGGTGAGGAGGTGAGAGGTGGTGGGTGAGGAGGTGGTGGTGGTGGTGGTGGTGGTGGTGGTGGTGGTGAGGTGAGGTGGTGGTGGTGGTGGTGGGTGGTGAGAGAGGTGAGAGGTGGTGAGGAGAGGTGGTGAGAGGTGAGAGAGTGGTGGTGGTGGGAGGTGGGTGAGAGGTGAGAGGTGGTGAGAGAGAGAGTGAGTGGTGGTGGTGGTGAGAGGTGAGAGGTGGTGAGAGAGAGGTGAGTGGTGGTGGTGGTGAGAGGTGGGTGGGAGGTGAGTGAGAGAGAGAGTGGTGGTGGTGGTGGTGAGTGGTGAGTATGTGGTGGTGGTGAGAGGTGAGAGGTGGTGGTGGTGGTGGTGGTGGTGGGTGAGAGGTGAGTGGTGGTGGTGGTGGTGGTGGGTGGTGGTGGTGGTGGTGGTGGTGGTGGTGGTGGTGGTGGTGAGAGGTGAGAGGTGGTGAGAGAGAGGTGGTGGTGGTGGTGGTGAGAGGTGGTGAGAGAGGTGAGTGGTGGTGGTGGTGAGAGGTGAGAGGTGGTGGTGGTGAGAGGTGGTGGTGGTGGTGGTGGTGGTGAGAGGTGAGTGGGTGGTGGTGAGAGAGGTGAGTGGTGGTGGTGAGAGGTGAGTGAGTGGTGGTGAGTGGTGGTGGTGGTGAGAGAGAGTGAGAGAGTGGTGGTGAGTGGTGGTGGTGAGTGGTGAGTGAGTGGTGGTGGTGAGTGAGTGAGAGAGAGAGTGAGTGGTGGTGGTGGTGGTGGTGAGTGAGTGAGTGAGTGAGTGAGTGAGTGAGTGAGTGAGTGGGCAAGCTTTTCCCACCAAAACTGGGTTCAGACTTAAAGGGTTAGTTCACCCCCCCAAAAAATTCTGTCATTAATCAATCACCCTCATGTCATTCCAAATCCACCAGACCTTCGCTCATCTGCGGAACACAAATTAATATATTTCTTGATGAAATCTGAGCGCTCTCCGACCCCTCCATAGACAGCTATTCAATGAACACTTTCAAGGTACAGAAAGGTAATAAAGACATGGTTAAAATAGTCCATGTGACTCCAGTGGTTCAACCTTAATTTTATGAAGCGACGAAAATAGTTTTTGTGAGCAAAAACAAACAAAAATAACGACTTTACTAAACAATTTTGTTCTAGCTGTGTCAGTTAAGGTTGAACCACTGGAGTCACATGGACTATTTTAACCATGTCTTTATTAACTTTCTGGACCTTGAAAATGTTCATTGAATAGCTGTCTATGGAGGGGTCAGAGAGCGCTCAGATTTCATCAAGAAATATCTTCATTTGTGTTCTGAAGATGAACGAAGGTCTTGCGGGTTTGGAGGATGAGTAATTAATGACAGAATTTTCATTTTCGGGTGAACTAACGCTTTAAAGACAAGTCTAAAGTCTGCCTATGCTAGTGATTTGAAATGCTACTTTAAAACAAAACTACTACACAAAAATAAAGACACTTCATGACCATGTTTTTTTTGTTTCATACACAGTAGAGCAGATTGTGAATAGATGTGTCTGTGTGTATAGCTGAACGCTTACAGGGAACTTGGTGAAGTACAGCTTCTTGAACAGCGTCTTATTCTGCCAGAGACTGAGAGCCGCCCCGGGAGGCAGAGGAAGCCTGTCGAGAGAAGAAAAAGAAGAAGAAAAAAATGTCAAGATGTGACCTTGCTTTTCTTTGAACCATCAAAGAACAGAATGTTTTCAACATTTCAGGGTTAGAGAATGCTTTAAAGTATAAATAAAAATTCTGAGGATTAACAGCAAACACAGATTTGTGTAAGATTGTCATCGTTTGCTCGCCCTTATCGCCTCTTCCAAACCTGCATGACTTGCATTATTCTGCAGAGCGTAAAAGACGATATTTTGAGAAATGTTTTGGTGTTATTTAATACTGACCAAACTGTTTGGTTACCGACGTACTTCTTGCGTGTTGCTCAAAATAAAGAAAGTCAGAATTTCTTATAATTATTATAATAATCAGCCTGGACCTCCTGGAAGTGTTTATGTATTGTCTTGCGTTATAAGCCACAATTTTTTATTTAATTTTTAATCCGAGCGTGTATCTGACAGCCTTTCAAACACGCTCTTGATTAACATCAAATCTATCGGAGAACAGAAATGACAACAAAACCAACATCTTCAAGATTATCTCCCTCCGGCGAGGACAGACGCGTCGCCGGGGCTCAGACGGGTGTCGCACCTGAACAAAGCCTGAAAGAACACCGAAAATGCTCTTTTCTAAGCAGACGGTGCGAGACGAGACCCCGTTAGTCATTCCGCTCAGACTCTGCCTTAATGTCCTCCTACAAAGACTGAGATTTTAAAGTCAGATCTGTGATGAAAAGATTCTCTTCTGCTTTGGCTTTGTGTCAGTAAATCTTTTATTGTGTAGGGAACACGATGAAAACACTGAAGTGGAAAGCACAGAAAAGGAGAGTTATTTGTGAAGATCAAACAACGAGGTTGCGTTATCATCTTTAGGACACGGCGGAGGCCCGGGCGGGCAAGCGTGCCTGTCAAAATATGTCCGTCTACGAGAGGGAGAGAGTTCATTAGGTAGAGAACAGGGCGATGTTCTGACGTTCATATCATTGTGAAGATATTTGTATTGATCTTTTATTATTATTATTAGCGGTCAAACACCGAAGGTGCTCTGGAAGTCTACGGGAGCCCATAGAACCGCTGGCGGAAAGTTATGAAATTTGGCAAACAGAAGATGGCCTGAACTGTCACCATAGTAAATTTGATATCTCTAACTCACTCCCTCTAGCGCCACCAACTGTCTAAATTTGCACTTATGTTTATGCTAATAACTTTCTAACCATAAGGGCAAGAAACAAAATTCTTGGCTCGTGACGATTCGATCGCACCCAATGAACCCGTAGCACCGATTTTCACAAAAACATAACCTGATCACTATCAGACCATGCCGACAAAAACATATGGAATTCAAGTCGATAGTCAAACCGTTCTTGAATAACGCATGAAACTTATTCGATGAAGTGCCTGCCCGTGAGGCTATATCTCCCCAAAGCTTTAGTGTATTCTGACCAAACTTGGTGTGTCTTATGACAACCATGGCCTGAGGCTAACTGCAGTTACGGCACAGTGCCACCTAGTGGTCAGGAGATATGAAAAATGTCTGTTTTTGCAAAAAACTTCTGAAAGGTTTGGCCAAAAATGTAAATTCGTGCAGCATGGCAAGTTGAACTATGACAAATTTTCCCATATCGACAATTTTGGCCGTCGGACATTTTGATTTTTTTTCTAAAATGCTATATTTTACAAACGCATTGGCATATTACAAAATTTGGTATGTGTCGTCGGCACCATGCCCTGACAGTACTCAAAAAGTTATGCCAGTGCCACCATGTGGTCAAAAGAGTACTGAAATTTCCAAAAAATGCTTATAACATTTGATTTTATTAAAAACAAGAAAAATGTCTAACTCCTCCTAGACCTTTGAGACCCGATTTTCACCAAATTCGAGTCGAATCATCTTCAGACTGTGCCGATAGATCGTTTTTGTATACCGCATTAACAAAGTTAAGGCACAATGCCAAAATGAATCAATATCAACATTTAATATCTTTATCTAACGTGTTTCTGTGTAAAATGGGATCTCATAAAAATGTTAAATGTAGAATAGGCCGTGATTTATCCATCTGAAAGCAATGCCGTGGGGAAGGAACTTGTTACATTTTGATGCACTGATTAATTGTGAATTAAAACAAATTAGTCCATAAAGGTACATTTTCATTTCACATTCACGTCTTTGAGGGGTAACAACCACGATCCTTTTAGGATATCTTGATGCTCCAAGACATTTGTTTCGTGATGCATAGTAAGTACGTATGCTTACGCCTGATCCTACTGCCATTTCCTTCAGCCCCAAACCTACTGTCTCTGTCGATAAAACTAAAACAATGAAAGGATTAAAATAACTCACTTTACCACAATATTTCCCAGAGTCCTTGGTTTCACCGGTTGCATATCATCATCAATCACTGTCACTATAAAACAAAGATAAAGAAAGTGCTTTGGTCGTTTATTGAATTGTCTAGCTATAACGAGCTCAAATGTCAATCAAAAGGAGCTCCAAGACATACTCGCTCATCGATCGACAACAAAGAGTTTGTAATAAATAAATGATGAGCCTCACACGTGCCACGTGAAGCGTGCAAAAGTAAAATGTACAGGGATCTCACCGTCGTATCCAGGCACGGCTTTACCGGCCGTACCGGCAGGGGGAGTGAGCGAGCAGCCCAGACCGACACAGGACGCGGTGATGGAGGAGCCGCTTTCTACAACACAGAGAAATGACAGTGATGAGAGCTGCATAAGCAGGTCATTCAGAATGAGGCACCGATGTCACAAACATAAGCTCATTAACATATGACCGCCAATATTTGCATATGACTTTTCATCATTCGGTAACTTTGCACAAAAGACTCATAACTTCAAAACTACAGCAAGGAAAGTCAAAAGGTTAGGGTTAGGTATATTTTCATTTTTTGAAAATATAAATTACATTTGGAGATTGTCCTGCTGAGAAACTGCTGATAAAAGACACAAATATATATAATTTTTATTATAGTTTTACATATGTTCTTATTTCACATGCAATAACTCAAATGTCGTGGTGATAGCACAAATTATTAAAGTTACAACTCTTTTACCAAGGTAGCCTTTTTGTTTAGCCCTTAAAGCCCCTTTATGGGCATTTTTAAAATTGTTCCTCCATGAGGAATATCGCGGGATTAATGCAATGCATTTTAATCGGAAGAATCTGCTGTAAATAATTCTGTACCATTTTCTACGATCTGTGCATGTTTCATGAAGTTATGAGCAATCATTTCATGTGAAATCTATATTTGGTTTTAGTTAGTGCCTGTACGCATATTAAGCTCTATGTGAAAACAACGCAACAGGAGCATGTTGCATGTTAAATAAAATATCAAATGAATGCATGCAAATGTTTCACCCCTATCTTACAATGGACCCTTTCACATTTCCATGGTTCTCAGAAGCTCAAGTCATCATAGTTGGGTAAACTTCTACAGTGGTGAACAGGAGATGACAGCAAATATAATATTTGTATTGCCTTTTGCTCCAAACATTCAGATCTGCCTCCATCCAATCAACAACCATGGGGTTCAAACAAGTCCACATCCTACTTTCTTTTCCAATATGTAGTTTCCTGTATTCTGTACGTCACAATACAGAATCTGTCACTACTGCTGTTACATCGCGACTTTAAATGGACTTACTTTAGCAGATTCATAGCTATTTACCTCAAATAACACGTCCAGTTTAAAGGCACAGACCTTTCAAGGAAGCTCCATCGCCCCCCTTGAGTACTCAGGTTTGTTACTGCCACGGTAATGCAAGAACGCATATTAAGTATGCACTTTAAAACAGGACCCGCGCGCTCGCATTGCACTGACCCAACTGTGTTTGTGTACCTGCATAAATTACATGATGTCTGGCTTATAAATAAACATCACAAAAGTTAAAAATATTTCACAATCAGTAGACGACAGAGCAAAGCGTTCACAAATAGAACACAGACTTGTTCATCATCTGTCTCGGAGCCAGATGCTACAGGAGAGATGTGAACAGCAGGGGAGAGAGAGAGAACGAGTGATGAAGAGTGAGAGAGTGTAACTGGTAAAAAGAGGGAGGTGGAGAGCGAGGCAGAAACTGTTGGAATCGCAGCGTGTGACACCACGAGTCTGTCTGGCACTGCTGACATATGTGAGTAATGCAGAAAGCTCAAACACTTTTCACAGGTGACGCACAGTGTGTAGAAACACGCACAGAGCAGGAAAGTCTGCTATTTCTGAAATTAGTACGTAGGTCATTTACTCACACAATGTCGTTACAAACTAGCACGATTGAAGTAATTTTGAAGAATGTGCCATTCCTCTTTTTCATGCGATTATTATGCATGGGCACTGGAGCTTTTAAGTGCCAGAACAGATGCAAAATCACCTTAAAAATTAGGCTGCATTCAAATACCTCTACTTCCATACTTTTTACACAAAAAGCAGGTGAAAAACACTGTCAAATGAGTATAATGTCCAACTGGATAGTATTCATTAAATTTAAATGATTAAGCAGTAGGAGAAATTTACTGGGATGACCTACAGTGCTACTTTCGGAGAGATCCAGAAGTGCACAACAGATGGACAATTTACCATCCCATCAGGCCACGTGAGAAGAGTTGCGAATGGCAGTGAAGCGACGCAACTAATGCTGGTAGTTCACGACATGACTAATGCATGTCTAGATTACATTCATACTATTTATTTTAACGTGTGTCATGTTTTTAGTTTGCTGTGACAAACGCAAGATGCAAGTGCAGTAGTCAAACATGTCCATCTAGTAAAGAAAGACAAATTATAGTAGAATGATGCAGGGATGACGACAAAACCCTGGAATTCGCCCATGGTTCCCTCGACATTTTCCTATGGGGTTTTTCAATTTAGAGCCTGCGATAAAATTGTTCTACAATGTAAATTACACACACACACACACACACACATAGTGAAAACACATTTTGAAGCAGTTATGTTTGTTTTTGAAAACGTATGTTTCTTGTAAGTAACTAGATAAGACAGTTTGGGGTGTGAGAGTGTGCAGTTCAAGTATCCTTGTTATGTTTACAATCAACCGATTAATCGTGATTAATCGCATCCAAAACAAAACTGTGTGTTTACATTATACGTGTGTATAATTATTATGTATATTTAAATACACACACATGTATGTATGTATATATATATATATATATATATATATATATATATATATATATATATATATATATATATATATATATATATACACACATGCAAATATTTCTTAAATATATACATGTGTGTGTATTTAAATATACTAAATATATTAAAAGTAAAAATGTTCTTAAATATATACATGAGTGTTTATGTGTATATTATGTACATGTACTTATGTATATTGTATATACATAATAATTATACACAGAACACAGACATTATATTATGTAAACACAAACTTTTATTTTGGATGCAATTAATCGTTGGACAGCACTAGTTTACGGCAAGCCTTATTTTACTCAATAAGTGAAAAACATTATAAAACCCATTGGAAAATCTTGAGGGAACCACTGGTGAATTAGTTTAGACATCATCCCTGCACACTTCTATCTTCAAAATATGAATATGATTAATTATCAGTTATCTGTAAAAGAAAATATCTGAAAGTTGTGGCTTCCGAAACCATACACATTATCACATACGATCCAATAATGCACTGTGAGGTTCGTGCTGAAATATTCTTCTAATATTTATATTTTATATTAACTTAAATTAACAAAAGTGACTCTTTAACAGCTTACATTTGAGTTAACAATAAAACCACAGATTCTTAAGCATATTGCCTCATAATGTCATCATAATTACACAATATATTGGTACCATCTTGATTATTGTAGATATTTGAGTATTATCATTTGTTTTATTCAGTTTTTACATGATCATGAAACAACACTTTTTAAATTATTTTAAAAGCACAAACTATGCAAAAGTGGCTGCCTCTCTGGTGCACCAAGCGTCTGAATTTCATGTGGACTATATTAGTGGATTAATGAATTCTAGGGGGCGATTTCAGACACGCCCATTTTGGCACATCCCAATATTAATGTGGTCCATAAGACTTGTGCACTACACCCCAAATCTTCCGAAGCCATTCCATAGCTTTGTGTTACCAACATGGCTTGACATTAACACCTGCCAAAAAAAAATGCGGGTAGATTTCAGCTGTGGCGGGTAAGGCGTCTGACTCCCACTAGCCACTCTGGCGGGTTGAACATAATTTCAGCCTACAGCCAAATGAAATGGCAAGACTGTCGCATCACAAAATTACAATTCAATTACAATTCTTTATCGATTAACTTGCAGTTAGTGAAGGCGGGATAGGCGGAATCGCGCTGAAAGACACATCAGAAGCGCTCTCTCTGTCGCAAGTGCTATCAGTTCTCCTTGCTCCTGAATAGTCAAATACACGCGCACACAGATATCAAAATGTCCATCGTGTGAAGGATCTCACGTGAACACACTCGGTTATGGCTTAAATGTACATAAACAGGTGGGTAACAACTGGATATGTGTCAGAACATTACAGCTATGCATTCAGCAGCCCAAATACCTGTCTGTCATTAATATTAATCAAACAACTACAGATGTTAAATAAAAGTATGCATATTAAAAAGTAATGTCAAACCCTGGTTACCGACATTTCTTATTACATGTTTTCTCTTGTGCTCCATTGTTTGTCAAGTCAGTCATACAGGTTCCTTTTAAAGGATTAGTTCACCTCAAAATCACCTGATAATTTACTCACCCCCATGCCACCCTAGATGTTCATGTCTTTCTTTTTTCAGTGGAAAAGAAATTAGGTTTTTTCAGGAAAACATTTCAGGATGTTTCTCCACACAATGGACTTCAATGGTTCAAATCAATGCAGTTTCAAAGGGTTTCAAAGAGCTTCAGAGGCTCTGCGCGATCCCAGCTGAGGAACAGAGTCTTATCTAAAGAAACCATCGGCCATTTTATAAAAATAAAAAAAGTATATATTTAAACCTAAATAGCTCACCTTGCGCTGCTCTGCGACACCATGGATTACACAATTAAGTCGCACTGATTTGGAACTGCGTTGATTTGGACCTTCAGCATGTTGGTTGCCACTGAAGTCCATTATGTGAAGAAAAATCCAGGAATGTTTTCCTTAAAAAAAACGTGTATTTTTCTCAACTGATGAAAGATGGGGGTGAGTAAAATATCAGGACATTTTCATTTTAAAGTGAACTAATCCTTTAAAGGTACCCTATAAAATAATGTTTAATTGTAAGGGTCAGAAATAGGATGGAACACTACAACTAATATGAACACCATAACATTAAATCAATGAAGTGAAATGAGAAGGTGTGCTTGACCGACTTATGGTCGAACAGCTAATTTACCATGAGGTTTTTGACACAGAAATGGCTCATTTGTTCATTCTGAAGTTCACGTCCTGCCATCACCAGTTGTTGCCAGCCACCTGCCCCCTCACAAAGTCGATTTAGTGGACTGATAAACTTCACCAGAGTCATAAACCGACTGACTGTGCCAGGGTCCCCGTACGCACGACGTCAAGCTCAAAAGACAGGCGCCAACGCTCACGGCCACGTTAAGGTCGTTTGTACAGCCAGCAGTCATTGCCACATACTCCCGCCTGGAAACATACCAGTTGCCCAGCAACAGCGGTGACATCAGCAGCCCTCATCGCCAAAGCCCCCCATCTCTTCACAGCAGGAGTTGCGTCTTAAAATAGCACACAGATTATTATCAGGTCTCAAAAGCGGCAGCCTTTCTTTCAATTTCTGCGTGTGCTAGATGAGCGTTGCCGCTGAGAATAATAATCAAGCGACATATTTACATGCGTGTGTGTTTGTGTTTGAGATTGCAAACACACTGTTTGATTTAAGCAACAAGCTCCACGAGATAAATATAGCCACTTAAAAGCACATTAACAGTGTTATTTTAGTATTACTTATGTACTATTATAGTATGTATTCATAATTAGATGTAATTTTTTTATTTAAGTTTTAGTAATTTTGTTATGTGGATTTGTCCTCAATATTTACATTTTATTTTATTTTATTTCAGCTTTATTTTAATTAACGTTTAATAGTTTAAGTTTAATTAACAATAACAACACTGTTTGAACATTTTTAATTACCACATTGAGGATATAAAATTGAAATTTCAATATATTTTATTAAGCAAATTAAATAAATGTCATTATGATTGCACAATATAATAGTGCAATCATAGTGTACCATAGTGATTCACGTTAATATTTCAGTATTATTCTTTATTTATTTAACAATATCAGTTGACATTGGATATTTCGTCATTTATGGTCATTTCTCTTATTTTTACATTTTGATTACCTCTGCCATCATTAATAATTAAAAACACTTAATAATGTTAAATTAAATCTTTACCCAATTTCAAAACAAATATACTTTTTTCATGCTGTACATCCCCGTATGCTGTGATCCCTAAATTCACTTGTAGTGAATTTATAGATTTTTTTGTGTTTAATTTTTAATATTTAAGACAAAACAAAATTAAAAAAAATGTCCATATGAAATATAATAATTATCAGCTTATCGTATTGTCCAGAATAGCAATCTGCATTTATAGGTACACAATTATCCAAATAGACAACAGCAGCACTAATATTGACCAATCAGCATTCAGAATATATTTTATAATAACTGCTAGAGAGAGAGAGAGAGAGAGAGAGAGAGAGAGAGAGAGAGAGAGAGAGAGAGAGAGAGAGAGAGAGAGAGAGAGAGAGAGAGAGAGAGAGAGAGAGAGAGAGAGAGAGAGAGAGAGGAGAGAGAGAGAGAGAGAGAGAGAGAGAGAGAGAGAGAGAGAGAGAGAGAGAGAGAGAGAGAGAGAGAGAGAGAGAGAGAGAGTCACAGCAGCTTGACTTCTGATATTGCAATGCACACATGAGCCTGGGGAACTTTGAGCTGGTAATGACATAGATAATGATGGTTCAAATCACTTCCACTTTATTTTAGAAAAGCTATCGCACCAGCGCAACCAAACTGCTTCTACACTACACCTCATCAGCTCTTCTAATCAAATCTTGTTCTGTGCCACTGAACAATTCAAACACGCTGTGGCGTTTGTGTGTTTGCACGCCGTGGCGGAGATGTTATTTCAAGATGCGTAATAATACGACTCGTCTTGGTGGCGATGCATAAATGTGCTTTTAATCATGAATTGGATGGAGAGAGGGTGAAATTATGAATGGAGGACAAGACACACACACAAACCGTGAAGACAGAATCATTCATCACCTTAAGCACTATAGCCTCTCTGACCCTGCGCTCACACACAAACACGCATACAGATTCATCGTTGTCCCCGTTCGTGCATCGATACAAATCTGACACTGCTTTTAAATGTGTGCTGTCAAATGACACACAAACAGTACACAATACCGACTGTAAATATGGATGTGAGAGGTGATTCGGTACATTTTGTACAAATATTCTCTGGTCAAGCTCAGCACCTGTTTATTTCTCAGAGATATTTATGAGCTGAATATCATTTGCGGCCAGTATAGAATGAGGAGGTTACCCAATTCATTACACATGGTGATGGTTTATGCATCATGCTGGCAATAGGGGTTATGAATATTAAAAGAAGTGTACTATTTTTCAGACAATCCATTTCAGGCTTGCCAGAGAAATAAGGGTGACTTTAAGGTCAGGAACATAAACAATATAAACATAAACCACAGAAAGTTGCACCTTTTCCCATCTGCCACACATTTTAGTGAAGTGTACTGAGTTATCAATTGGTTTTTGTACTGTTTTCAGTTTCCTTTCAACTAAGGCACAGGTGTCCAATCTTGCTCCTGGAGGGCCACTGTCCTGCAGAGTTTAGATCCAACCACAATGAAACCCAGTTTAGATCCAACCACAATGAAACCCACCTGAAGCAGATGATCAATGTCTTACTAGGCATACTAGAAACTTCCAGGCAGGAGAGTTGAGGCAAGTTGGAGCTGAACTCTGCAGGACAGTGATCCTCCAGAATCGAGTTCGACACCCCTGAACTGAGGTGTTACACAGTGCCATTATGAAGTTTTTTTTTTACTTATGCCAGACTTGTTCATTTGTCATCATATTATCTTTGTAAGATTGTAATCAAATAAGAGTAAAGTATTTTCCATTTAGGTAGTTATTTCAACAAATATACAAAACATGATTATTTATTTTAATAAAAAAGTAACATTATGGGCAAAGGAGTAGATGGAGTAGATCGAGTCCATCACCACCACTTGCCCAGTCCTATACCTCGTCTAGGGTCAACATTTCATTCAGTAACATTAGGCATGGTTTTGATTTATATGCTGTTTAATGTTGATGGTCCCGTTATTTTAAATATGGATATGATTACATATGATATTGCTTGTTTCAGTATCTTCTTCACATTTGTTTTGATCAGGAGATTCAGTACTCTTTCAGAACATGCGTCACAGCGCCCCTACCGTATAACAGTGAAAACACAGAAAGCAGTAAAATTCCATCAATGGCTGAGAAATATATTAATATATGTTTTAAATGTAATAATTTTTTTGTGATGCAAAGCTGTATTTTTAGCATCGTTACTCCAGTCTTCAGTGCCACATGATCCTTAAAAATCATTCTAATGATGATTTGCTGCTCAACAAACATTTCTGATTATCAAATTTTCAAAACTGTTGTGCTGCTTAATATTTTTGTGGAAACCTTGATGCATGTTTTTCCCCAGGATTCTTAATTTCAATGTTTTTTAAAGTAAGTTTAAAGCAATAGCATTTATTTGAAATTTTAAAACATTATAAATGTCCTTTAATTTTTTTTATTAATCAACCGCTTGTGGATAAAAACAAAGCAATGTCAAATTTTTGAATGGCAGTGTATCTGGATGTCATAGCACCCACCTCTAATCTCAGCTACCAATAATTGAATACATTTCAGTCAAACTTCAATCAAACAAGTATTTGATCTGCTTAAATCAGACATTATTTGACTCATCGACTGCTGAGAGGAATCACATTGTGCCAACCACTGATATCATTACCAGCTGGTGTCAACAGCTGACGATCACCCTTCATCTTAGGCTTTGTTCTGACAATTTTTGGCATACTTGGAAAAAAATCCATTCGTTTGTACTAGGAACAGCAAAAACAAAACTCAATGAAATCCATTTTACAAACCTGAACCAAACCACATCCATTCATGGTTTGAAAACCTATTTAAATTGGATAATTCATTGTAAGTCTAAATATTCAGATCAATTTGCATAAAGTAAATTTGGATGAAATTCCAACATGTCATGATGACTGACATAATGTACAGTCCTCTCTCTCCACAATGACAGCTTACAGTGGTAATAGAAGAACGTTTCTCAGTGTTGTGCTGATGCTTAAAGGGTTAGTTCACCCAAAAATTTAAATTATGTCATTAACGAATCACCCTAATGTCGTTCCAAAACGTAAGACCTCCGTTCATCTCTGGAACACAGTTAAAGATATTTTAGATTTAGTCCGAGAGCCTTCTGTCCTTCCATTGAAAGTATACTGTCTGTGTCCAGAAAGGTAAGAAGAAAGGTATGAAAAACATAATCAAAGTAGTCCATGTGACATCAGTGGGTTAGACTCTTTTGAAGCATCGACAATACATTTTGGTCCAAAAATAACAAAAACTACGACTTTATTCGGCATTGTAATCTCTTCCGCGTTTGTTTGAATCTGCGTGCTGACATAAGACGCTGCTGACGTGTTATCTGGCTTCCATGTAGTCTGAGGGAGACGCACGCTTCACTGTGGACTCGTGAACGCGGATTCAAACAAACACGGAAGAGAAGACAATGCTGAATAAAGTCGTAGTTTTTGTTATTTTTGGACCAAAATGTATTGTCGATGCTTCAAAAGAGTCTAACTAACCCACTGATGTCACATGGACTACTTTAATGATTTTTCATACCTTTCTTCTTACCTTTCTGGGCACGGACTGTAGAGTGTGCATACACTTTCAATGGATGGACAGAAGGCTCTCGGACTAAATCTAAAATATCTTAAACTGTGTTTCGGAGATGAACGGAGGTCTTACGGGTTTGGAACGACATTAGGGTGAGTAATTAATGACAGAATTTTGGAGTGAACTAACCTTTTAAGTCATTAATATGGCAACTGATTTATTGAATCTAAGAAAATGGATCTGAATGACTGTGAACAATGTCATAAAAGACAAGATGGCACTATAAAACAGGCAATAGGAAATGACACCAGTAATGAACCAGAGCATGGCAGTGACTCACCAGTTTGCCACCAGTGATCCAGCACAGGGACTCCAAAACTCCTCTTGGCCCATTCGAGGGTCTCTATATCACAGCGCTCTCCGGCTACAAACAAGTTCCTCAGCCTAAAGAAAGTAAAAAAAAAAAAACAGCTCTTAGAAAGTCTGTACAGAGCAGTCTGATGTGTCCACAAAGATTCTGCAGAAAACAAATGTGTGAAGAGCAAGAATGCAGGTGTGCATTAAAAATGTACTGAACTCATTCTCGTTGGAAAGAAACAAGAAGAACTGAAAGGCAGTGATTGCATGAAGCACAGCGGGTGTAAAGGTGAGGACTCGCTGTTCCTGTCATCAATTCACAAACAAGGAATGGATTAAACCGTGCTGCGGGTGGTCACATCACACAATCCTTTCATCTGCTCAAATCAACAGTAAACTACACCTGTAATACTGAAGGGACGCTCGCTAAGGACCAAAGGACAGTCAAAACATCTTTTCATCATTGAGGCATGTTTGAAATGCTAATACATGGGGCAGTAAGTGAATTCGATTGATTTGGTAGCTTGAGAAACACAGGCTAAACTAAAACAGAAAGTACATTTATTTTTAGACTCCCTTTGCATTTACATTTAGTACAAAATGTTACTACAAATGTTACTACTAATGCTATTAAAAATGTTTCAAATACTCATAAAATAATTGAAAAAATGATTTCAGCTTTTTTTTACTGTAACATCTGATTAACAACTTAATGAATCAGTTAATAATAATTATATAATATTCATATTATTATAACATTAATTATATAAATAATTTTATAATAATAATAATATAACAATTTAATAATTAACTGACTTAATTGAAGATTGTCGTTTTATACCGTTATAAAAATGTTATATAATCTATATAATTTTGTTTAATAAAACAAAACTAATAATGCGTTTATATTGCAAATAAAATAAGTTAATTGCGGACTGGATAATATTACAGATGGATAACAGCCATAGACTGTAAAAAAATATATGGATGTAGTGTCCGTGATGTCACCCGTAGGTGTTTGAAGAACATTACTGAAGCCCAAAGTGGGCGGAGCCGGCCAATCGCCATCTTGGCAGCGCGTCACACCCAAATAACTGAAAATGGGAAACGAGGCGGGATGTGGGTGGAGCTGAGGTGCCTGGTTACTGAAACCACTCCCACCTACCTCGACCATAGTGGCAATCCACCTGTCACTCAAGTGGCTACACCCTTAATTATGCAGAACTTTAAGGCCTAATAAAATTTTAATTTTATCTTTTTCAAAAAAATTACCCCATTCCCCAATTTTATAAATTGGCAATTTCACCAATATCTTTTACATTTATATAAATATAAGACCTGAATAAATTTGCCTTTCCACAAATTTAAATTCACCTGCCACATTTACGTTGACATGCAAATAACAGTTGTTAGAATAAAGAAAAAAAGCTCTGCACAGTTCACTAGATTAAAAGTACAGCATATTTTACCCCACGCTCCCCTATATGACCCCCCTCCAGAACTGATGTAAGTGTTTATGATCAAGTAACTGCATATTCAAGCTGAGTTCCTTTCTCTGTTTCACTCCAGGGTCAAACAATGCAGAAACTATTCAATTACCTAGAGTCAAGGTCACATGTGTGTGATCTGCATAACAACAAGCTGGAGTCTGTTGAAGCCAAAACACCATACAGTAACACACACCTTCTCTCCTGCCCACCTCTCATCTTTTAAATGCCTGACAAATGCACTTGACTCAAACATTTCATTAAATATTGGCATTCTTGCAAGCTGTATGCAGAATTTTTCCTTGCTTTTCATTAACTTCATTCGCCCAACACATCTGCCAGCAATCATTTAGGTGTGAGGGGGGGAGGGTTATGTCATTTTTGTAAAGACACAGCTCTCAGTGTGAAAACAACGCAAATTGCAGTTATGCCTACAGTGTGAATCCAGTCTTAATGTGATTGTTAAAGTGCCCCATTATGCATTTTTTTGATATTATCTTTCATTTAGTGTTTAATATAACTGTTTGTGTATGTGAAAGGTATGTGCAAAATTTCAAAGTTTAAAGTGCACGTTAAACAAAGTTATTGTCCCCCAAAACAAAGAACCGATTCTGTGTGTGTACTTTGACCCACGGTCAAGAGTTTGCTTTGTGCTGATGACAAGTCAATAAGATACTGTTTTTTGACCATGGATCCATGTAAACATATTATAGAAGACCTCAAAAACTGAATAAGGAACCTTTAATTAAACAAAAATTGTTATCAATGACCCATTGACAATGAGTGACATTGCAGTTTACTGTGAGGGAAAAAAGCACAATGAGTGCAAAAATAATGCACTGATGTATATCAAGACAGGATCATTCACTATATTGTGTAAAAGTGTGCAAGAAGGTGAAAAGATTGCGCAGCAATAGAGTCAGGAATCCAGGTATGTATATCTATCGCAGGACCTGCAGATGTGGGTTAACATCACTCTTATGATCTTGTCGAGAGGGCAAATCCTGATTTTACAG
The DNA here is from genome assembly GCA_023029165.1 of Gobiocypris rarus. Taxonomy (NCBI): domain Eukaryota; kingdom Metazoa; phylum Chordata; class Actinopteri; order Cypriniformes; family Gobionidae; genus Gobiocypris; species Gobiocypris rarus. The sequence goes on from CM040923.1 coordinate 15,617,556, forward strand.
CGTAGCTGTAGATTTTCTGAGCTGGAAAATTCTATTGAGTTGAGTCGTGCCCTCTGGCATGCATTTAAACCCACGCTGAGAGCCGCAGGTTACAGCGCCGACACGAGAGACACACTCCTGGACTGAGAGCTTGTGCTTTTGTGTGAAAGTCACGCATTGCGCGGCTCCTTTTGGTCGAGCTGAATTGCCCTTCCTTCCATTGCATCTTTGCAAATGTCTTTCGTGCTTGTGTCATTTAAGTCCAAAAATAAAAGCTTATGTATTCATTAAGGGTCATTTTAAAGAAGCATAGCTTACAGATAATAGCTGTAAGCTATAATACAATAATTATAGCTTACAGAGCCAGAGCAAAATAAAGCCAGTTTAATTTAGGAAATAACGCTTAGTGAAAAATACAACTACATTATTAGTAGTGCTACTACGAATAATCCAAGTGTAGAAAAAAAAAATTAAACAACTGATTTTTATGCAGAATAAATATTCATAAGGTGTCAAAAAATTTAAACGAGCACCATCTAATAAATGACAAGCCCTATTATGGTATTATTGGACATTATTGTTGTTATGGCATTTTCTGATCTAGCTGAATACACTATGCTGGTAATATTCAAAGCCAGATAATTGGCAGTGCACAGCCAAACAAAAAGTCGCTGTTTGGATTTAAATTGGCAAATGCTTAATAGTCAATGATTGGATCATTATTGCAGTGATTTTTGTGTTTCTAGCATGTTATATGATGAACAACATATTTGCATGATATAAATCAGACACTCTTGTGATAAATAATGAAAAAGCTGGATGGATACTATTAATCCTACATTCTAGAAGACCATTTACTCTGATCTTAAATGTTTGTAGGGCACATTTTAACACAAATTAAGTTGTGAACCTGCCAAATTTTAATGCAGGCTTTGCAAAGAGGCTGTTACTGCTGGATGGGTCAGTTCAAAATGATTAGATTTTGGCCATAAGTAAAAGTGCAGCACATTACATGTGAGTCTTAAAAGAACCACAGCAAGAAAAGGTCCCATTGATGCATATATACAGGTGATATTTACGCAAGTTTAGTTTATGTTCAGATGAAGTAAAGACGTCGTTGTTTAAAGTATATTGTACACAACTTTATACTGCACATTTTTGGTCAAATTATAGGTTATTTATTTATTTGCCAGCTTAACGCTTAGGAAACAAAGATAAGTGTCAGAACTACACGCTATCAATCAAAGTTATGGATACACTGGTAACACAATGATTTGTATCTTTTCTTCTATTTCTTTTCACAGTTGTATTTTGTTTATTTTATGTATTGTCTGTTTTTAATTTGGACCTTGAGTCTGTAATAAAGATGGATGAAAATGGTCACGTACAGTAAAGCTAAATTCACTTTTTTTTGTATTAATAATAATATAATAGTAATAATATTTCATTAAAATTGCAGATAAAGGGTAAAGCTACAGTATACCTCCATCACCACACATCAATGCGATTCATTTTCTAGTTCTTTTTTATCCGGGGTGCAAGCTTTCATAACCATCTATTAACGTTTATGTAAATGATTAATGGCCAGTCTTAAAACAGGCACTGAATAGTTATTACAGGCAGAATATCATTTGAGTGCAAGCAAGAAAAGGAATTGCTGCTCCGTAATGCAGCGCTGCTTTAGTTTAAATCAAAGCCATAACCATTGTATAGCAGCTCTATAGTGCTTTATTGAAACACATCCATTAATATCACCATGGTAACTGCACTCCCCCTCCCCCCGCCCCCATGCAGTCACAGCAAATAGCAACATAGTGTTTGTAGACAGAACATCCACACTAATATCAACACCCTAATGCTGTTTAGTGTCTATGCTTGAAGACATTTAAAGATTTTGAAAGCATTAAAATCTGATAATAATTAAATTCACAAAAAGATCTAAGATCTGCCTATGCTATATTATACTATGCTATAACTTGACCAAGCACTGAACTGCTTTTGCATAATTATTAAAGCTAAAATAAACGTGTTATGAATAACTGCAACTGTACTTCTGATGCTGTGCACTCCACTTTCCATATCAAACACTGTTATTAACTGACATCACCAATAACATTACTGGCCATTCGTTGCTAAGTCCCATCCATTTGAGATCTCATTTAATCATATAATATAGAAGCCTTGCTTTTGTGTGGGAAAGAGAGTATGACTGTATATAACATGTAACATGCATATAACATGTTATGTTATGCTCTGTTTTGGTTTTGTTTTCACTCTTTGTTTGTTTGTTTGTTTGTTTGTATACAGTGGGGCAAGAAAGTATTTAGTCAGCCACCAATTGTGCAAGTTCTCCCACTTAAAAAGATGAGAGAGGCCTGTTATTTTCATCATAGGTACACTTCAACTATGAGAGATTTTTAAAGAATTTATTAGCAAATTATGGTGGAAAATTTGGTCAATAACAAAAGTTAATCTCAATACTTTGTTATATACCTTTGTTGGTAATGACAGAGGTCAAACATTTTCTTTAAGTCTCCACAAGGTTTTTACACACTGTTGCTGGTAGTTTGGCCCATTCCTCCATGCAGATCTCCTCTAGAGCAGTGATGTTTTGGGGGTGTCACTCGGCAACACATATTTTCATCTCCCTCCAGACTGGCAAGGCAACTCCAGGACCTTGAAATGCTTCTTACGAAGTCACTCCTTCGTTGCCCGGGTGGTGTGTTTGGGATCATTGTCATGCTAAAAGACCCAGCCACGTTTCATCTTCAATGACCTTGCTGATGGAAGGAGGTTTTTACTCAAAATCTCACGATACATGGTCCCATTCAGTCGTCCTGGTCCCTTTGCAGAAAAACAGCCCCAAAGCATGATGTTTCCACCCCAATGCTTCACAGTAGGTATGGTGTTCTTTGGATGCATTCTTTCTCCTCCAAACACGACAAGTTGAGTTTTTACCAAAACGTTCTATTTTGGTTTCATCTGACCATACGACATTCTCCCAATCCTCTTCTGGATCATCCAAATGCTCTCTAGCAAACTTCAGACGGGCCCAGACATGTACTGGCTTAAGCAGGGGGACACGTCTGGCAGTTCAGGATTTGAGTCCCTGGCGGCGTAGTGTTTTACTGATGGTATCCTTTATTAATTGGGTCCCAGCTCTCTGCAGGTCATTCACCTAATCCCCTAGGGAGATTATCAGTGGTCTTATATGTCTTCCATTTTCTAATAATTGCTCCCACAGTTGATTTATTCACACCAAGCTGCTTACCTATTGCACATTCAGTCTTCCCAGGCTGGTGCAGATCTACAATTTGGTTTCTGGTGTCCTTTGACAGCTCTTTGGTCTTGGCCATAGGGGAGTTTGGAGTCTGACTGTTTGAGGTTGTGGACAGGTGTCTTTTATACCGATAACGAGTTCAAACAGGTGCCATTAATACAGGTAAAGAGTGGAGGACAGAGGAGCCTCTTAAAGAAGAAGTTACAGGTCTGTGAGAGCCAGAAATCTTGCTTTTTTGTAGGTGCCCAAATACATATTTTCCACCATAATTTGCAAATAAGTTCTTTAAAAATCAGACAATGTGATTTTCTGGATTTTTTTCTCATTCTGTCTCTCATAGTTGAAGTGTACCTATGATGACAATTACAGGCCTCTCTCATCTTTTTAAGTGGGAGAACTTGCACAATTGGTGGCTGACTTAATTATTTTTTTATATATAATTAGGATGCCACATTTACCATATTATAATGTTATTTGCAAAATAGTCACACATGACAATAAAACAAAGTGCACAAATCTTGTTTGGTATTACAAAAAAAGGCTGGTCCAGTGGTGTGCTATCTAGCTTTAATAACATGATCACTTAGGGTGGGAAATATGACCAAAATCTTACAAGTAAACCATAGCAATAAGCAATTGCTTAATATGAGTAGAAAGTTCTCAAGTAATTAATAATCAGGTAAAAACAGTCAGTGATAAAATAAGAACTAATAAACAAACGACAATAGAACAGATAAATAAAAAATAAAGATACAGATACAAACAGTGCTTTGAGTTTTTCAGACCCAATACTGACACGTCCCAAACTTGTTCACTCAAGACATAACCGCCAATATAACCATAGGCATAATAATGATAAGCCTTGAAATAGAACATTCGATATACTCGCGCGAGCGCTGTGTGCACAGAATCCGCAGGCAGTCTGACATCTGTGTCAGTACCAAACTTAGTTTGTGGTTTACATCGCTTTTATTAACTCTTTTTTTAAAGAATAAAAATCAGTTTTATGTGTCTGTGGTACAATCCGAAAGAGACACACACAAACACCTTAAAAAAGCACTTTAATGAGCATTAGAGGTAGCATTGGATGGACGTAGGAAAATTATGACCGGTTTAAAATTATTTAAGACCTAGAACTCAATACTTCAGTGAATCTAAGACTTTAAGGCCTAAAATTTTGATTTTTAATTTTTAAGACTTTTTAACACTCCGCAGGAACCCTGATTGTAAAGTGGCCCCAAAAAATATGTGGACACACCAGCCATAATTAAAAATGCATTTTGTATTATATAACAAACTATCAAAACAAGTGCCATTTATTTATTGAAATGTAAATTTTAAAAGAATAGAACAAACAAACAAACAAACAAAACCTTTTCAAACAAAACATTACACAAAATTATGGTTTCAAAATATAGACAAAAAGTCTTTCTGGTCAAACACTTTTAAAGTCACTGGGCTTCATTTACAAATTGAACAAATGACAGAAAACTGGGCGTATGGCTGTTTCCTTGACATTTATCAATATGGACGTGAACCGTGGCTATGATCAAATCTCACGTCAAGTTTCAACTCCTGTACGCAAGTTTTTGCGTGCAACACAGTAAATCTGGAGAATTGTTGACTGAAATGGAAACATATGAAGCCAAGCCACACATTCATCATTTAAAAATGTGTTATTTTCTATTGACAGTGTGTCATTTAGTCTATCCATAACATTAATAAAGTATTTTCTTATATTAAATAATAATTTAATGAAAATTATAAGGGTTTTTAAAAGGATAACAGGTGTTTTTTGTGTAAGATCAATTTCTCTTTCATGAGATTACTTCCTTTTCTTGGCCGGTTACATTTCTCTATGTCAAAAACTCTAGTGGCAAGGCTTCTAAAGCATCAGTTTATATGGGTGTGATATTTAAATGACGTCATCACTCGTTCGATGGAATTGGCGGCATATGAATGTTTCATCATACGTGAAGCCCATCGTAATATGATTTCTGTGCACGTTTCTTTGTTAGATTGATAAATGAGGCCCACTATGACGGAAACTGACATGTTCAGTGATTAATTCATTGAAAAAGTATCTCATAAAAGTAGTTACTTCAATGGAAAGCCACTTGGTTTGATGATTTGTATCTAATGCAATGACATTCAGATATTTTTAAGTGTAACATAAGTGTCCAAAAACTTTTTTGGAACCACTGTAAATACCCAGAGAAAGAGATTATTTGAATATACTGTAAGTAAACATGTCAGTACATTTTAGGGGAAGCTATATTTCCTGTGTAGTCGCCACTGATACTAAAATAAAACTTGTTTGCAGATGCCTCACTGCATGTTACTTGTCGTGGGCCATTATGTTTCTACACAGATACATTTGAGGTTGAATTACCTGCTGAGAGGGTACTGTTTCCCATGGTCTGCCTGAGGGTCCTGTTGGCGAATGGCTCTGATAGCAGTAGGAGCGGTAAACATGGAGGCTGTGCCGTGCTCAGACATCACACGGAAAAAGGCCCCGGGGTCCGGAGTCCCCACAGGTTTACCCTGCGGAAACAGCAATTGCTTAAAGCATCAGACTGTATAAATGAGACCAATGTCTTAAGAAACCATGGGAAGAATTTTCAATATTATGTTTAAAAAAGCCAAAAATTACTGTCTTTTGAACCAAAGTAGAATTTTATTTCCTACAGAGGTTGCTAAAGTGTAATATTTTGCGTATCCTTTTGTTGCAAATATAACAATTTTCCCAATATTGTTGAATTGTACACAAGTCTCCCAGTGTCAGACTGTATCAGCATGGGCATTTGCTGCGGGTGGTGAGTGAAAATTAAATCAAGGATGTGTTTGAAATGTTGAGTGGCTTGGAAAGGTGTCTGGGTGGCAGATGGCCAAAACGTATGGCAAAGAAACAGAATAACATTGTTGCAGAGAGATTGCACACACAAGAAGCACTTCACAACGCTGAGCTGTTCAAATATTCATGTTTCTGCCATGCTGCTCAGAGAGAATAGTCTTAGAACTAAACGATGGCTTCATATTAGCGAGAACAATCAAGAGGCTCACGCAAACCTCTCATCTTGTTTCTAGAACAGCGTTTGTGCATGTTTTCGTGAGAGAGAAAAAAGGCCAATCAATTACAAAGCTATGAGATTTATTCGAAGACAAGCTTTAACAAAGAAATCTAATAATTATTGTGACATTTGGACATTGTTATAGAAACAAAAAGATGTAAAAGGTTTGTTCTTGATTTACAATGTACAAAACAAGGATCTGCATCTGTTGCATGTCGGCGTCAATCAGTAATTGGCAGGCATTTAATGTTTGTTTTGTTTACCCCACTGAATCACTTGCTACATAATATAAATAATCCAATATTAAATAGATTTCTGATGTTTGAAGTTAGTGACAGTGTTGCCAGGTCGTTGTTTTTCAGTTGCTAAAGTGTTCTGAGGGGGTTTTAGTGCATTCCAAGCTGGTCTTTAGGGGGTTCTTCGTTATTGCTAGAGCACTAATAAGTAATTATTAGTGTTATCTGGATGGCTACTTCCTAGCAAAACAGCCTATAATCTATATACTGCAGCAGCTTCTGTTGTTGTTTTTTTTGGTTGCCCATTTTAAAGTCCGCCAGGGGAAAACTGTATGATGGCCGGTTGCTTAGAAATTAAAATCCCATCTATGCTGTTATCCTATCTTGATAATTTTGTCATTGTTTATTCACCATTATGTCATTTCAAACCAACACAAAAGAAGATATTATTAGGAACATTGGGGTCCAAACAACATTTGACCCCATTTGATTTATGAACAAACAATAATACACTTACATAATAATACAAAAATATATATTTTATGTAGCACAAAAAAGAACAGATTTAGGATGATATGAGGGTGAACTAATGATTAAAAAATTGGACGAATATTTATTGTAATATGCACTACACAAATTTCAGCTTTAGTCCTGTACAAAGCCAATATTTATGATGTTATCTCCACAATATTACATTACTAAGGGTGTAATGATACACTTGTGTCACGATTCGATATTGAACTCGCAATACGATATGTATCGTGATATTTTAAGCTATAATTAAGAGAGGTTTTTTAATTTTCACTTTTTTATTATTATTATTATTATTAAGATAATATTATTATTACTGTATTATTATCAGGACCCACAAATATTCCCCCATTGCATTATTACACATTATATTCAACATATAGTTGTTTAATGTAGTAATTTCACTGAAACTTTATTTTTTCCTGCATTACTCGCGCTCTCACACGTTTCTGACTCTCCCGGTGCTCGGTATGTCCTGCCTCTTCCGCTATTAATGCACTATACATATAAAAAACGCTTTGAATAATCATACTACTAAAACTAAATGTGATTTAAATGTACTTTGTGCTTTCACTTTGAGGAGCGCCGTTCCGGCAGTGACTGACCAGATTATCAATGAAATCAATCACAGATCTAATCGCAAGAAAGCGGCATGAAATAGTCAAAATGACTATTCCCAAACTGTAAATGCCTTCAACATTTTTTGGATATTTTACGTTTTAGAGGAATTGAATTTAAATGGAGGGACAGAAATTGCTCAGGTTAGGTTGGAAGTTAAACGAAACGACATGAGCGTGAGTACATGTTTTTGTGAGTTATGTGTCGATTAACAATGTATCGTTACATCCCTATACACTACTTTCCTTACATAGTATAAATATTTTACCTTGCAATAGAACGATTATATTGGGGTGAGAGGCATCAAAAAGTTTGAAAACCTTTTCCTAGCAAACACCACTACTGAATAAATCAGATCAGGTTTGGCATGTTGCATTAGTTGACAGTATAAAACCAATACGACCATAGATGTGCATAATTACAAAAGACATTAATTAAAACAGAATGAGGGCCTTTTGGTCTGGACATTAACATTGTATGAGCGATCTATTAAAATCTAACTTCCATTACAGCAGACTAATAAATTCTGCGGGCATCTCCCATTTTCTCCTGTGGAGCGAAACAACACATCTAATCAGCAGAGGAGATGCCAGTGCTGAATTCACCTTGACAGAAAACCAAACACAGCCTGATCGTCTCCCACCAAGTGAAAATGATTTTAGTATTCATGCTGCGACCTCAGCTAAGACTCAATGAGTTGAACTAGTTTAATACTATAAGAGCTGCTCTGTTACCAGTACAAAAGCTTATGAAAAGCAACAGCAAATCGAAAGTCAAACTGAGCCAGTGATACAGGAATTTTGCTTTAGAGAGTCGTTCCTTCTTGCATTCATTCTCCTAGAGAAATGACTGTTATGAGTCTGTAAAATCCACAGTATGGACTTAGGAGACCTCAGTTCAGCATGAGCTTCAGTATCCGGCAAACCACAACAGCAGATAATTGAGTGTTAGCTGGAGCGGTCCACAGGTTAAATGTTGTAAAGCATTCACACTCATTTCACATTCGCACATTTTTGCACACACATGCCCCGTACCTCATAGAGCACGGTTGTGTTGCCGTGTAGAAGCGGACCGTAGCAGATATATGAGTGGCCCACCACCCAGCCAAGGTCAGACGCGGCCCACCAGACCTGACAGTGAGAGACGTGAAGGTTAAACGGTGCAAGACAGAAGCTTTTTCAAGGGCTCATGTCATGCATTTATCATCATTTTTCCCTGCTGTTCCAACCCTGTGTGCAGTTATTCCGTGGAAAACAAAAAAAATAATCAAAAAGCTTGTTAAAAATAAATTTTGTAGGCAAAAAAAAAGTCTATTGTCTATTTGTCAAAAGTGTGACAATGTATGAGCACAGTTCACACAGAATTGACTTTCAAACCAAGCAGTTTTCCAGCTTTCTGTTCGTCAATGCGACAAATTTACATTGGAAATCTTTTATGCCCATGTAAAATTCTAGATGCCACGGATTCCAATTGAAAAATTTGCCAAACAAGGGTAAATGTGACCATATCTTATCATTGGAAATCCCAGAAGGGGTAAGCAGTGCTACACAATTTCCCCCCATTTTACTTGTATGCATTTTAATGCAGCTTTTCAATTTACTTTTTAATGAGCACTCGTTTTAGACAGGGGAGGAAGCATGTTTTGAAAGTACATCAAAGAAGAAAATGTAGTTCTTCATAACATTACCACTTGCAAAAATCCCAGATCATGACCTACCTCACCAGGAGAAAGTCCATAAACGTTAGACATGGTCCAGTTTAACATCACAGCATATCCTCCTGAATCTCTGACTACACCCTGATGAGGAGAAAGAAAGAAATGAAAGACATTATTTACAGGAAGCAAACATTACTGTTAAGGCCTGTTCACACCAAGAACAAAAACAGCACAGCAAGATAACAACTATATTAGCGCCAACATCAGCGGACGATATCGTTATCGATATCGAGTTTATTCCAAGCGCTGGCTGCAGTTTTGTCATCTGCCGCTTTAACGCTCGAGCTCTTTAAGACAGGATGGATTCTGGTTGGCTGTCAATGTTTTTATCATTCATCAGCTCGAAAAATCGTTCTGAAAGTGATTCCGATGATATTGTTTATAGATGTGGTGTAGACTGATTTTCGTTTATATTTAGAACGATTTTTAGAACTATATCGTTATCAGACCTGGAAAAGGGAAAGGGGGCACAGGCCTAAAATCAACCACTGCTTTAAAACTATTTAATTTTCTATTCATGTAAATAATTATTCTACCCAATTACTGTTTACTAAGCCTTCAAGACAATCATGTATTTTATTATGTTCATACATAAAACAAGTCCAGCATGAGAAAATTACAAGTGTCAAATATGTGAGATGAACAAAACAATTAATCGCAATTATCTGTATTAGAGTTTATTGACATATTTTGAGTTTTATGGTGGTAATTAGATCCTGTGTGTGCCAAACAGACTTAGATCCATAAATCTGAGGGGGTGTGGGGGTGAGCGAGGGCCATTAGCAAGAGGTTTATGTACAGGGCAGCATTGCCTTGAGCCACATATTTCATACTGGCTGGAGTCTGGGTCAGTGGAGAGCCGTGATTTGTTCACTCTGCCTTCAGGCCTTGTAACTTCCTCCTGTGCTCCTTGTACTCCCTTATCTTGCCTTGCTTCAGTCAGTGCACATATAAAAGTGAGTTTTTAGGGATGCAGACAGCACCTGAGGCATGCTCACGTAAATTTCAAGGCGCTTTTCACCTCTTGGACAATATTAAATAAACAAAATAAAATGTTAGTAAGGTGGGAGATTAGATGGAATCATGTAGGAATCAATAAGTTAAAGAATACACTGCTTAAAATGTTTAAAACAACTATTGCTGGGTTATTTGGCAACCCAGTTCTGGATAAATACTGGACGAAACATGCTGGGTTATTTTATTTTGGATTGGACTATTCATTTTAAATAATAAATCTAAAAATCACTCTTAAATATATAGAACAGTTCATATAAAATATTTTTTATTCAATGACAAATCAGTCTTTGACAATCATAAAATACTCAAACAAGTTTTAGGAAGTGGCAGAAGCAGCCTCTGAGAATCATTGGGAAGAAAACTGGTATCAGTGGGCTATACAGTATGCCTGTTCCAGTTCATTACCATACAATCTTATGCTAATAATCATGTTTGCAAAGTTACATCAAAAACAGCTTTCCCTAGTGTCATCTCGCCAGCCAAACATTTAAGTTTCAACCCATCAAACACAATGCTAGCGTAAATAGATCATTAGAGCGCTCCCACTGTAGTGAACAGAGCTGTACTGTATAAACTGAATGAGCATGTCAACTTTATTGTATAGGCTATGACAGCTTGGAGTGTCTCTTATCTCAGCATTCATTTGGATGGAGGTGAAATTAAATGATGGCACGTCGTTTGCTCCGAGTGTAGATCCGGTGTATGCTGCGTTTGTAGAAGGCTAGCTTTCCAAGCAGATGTTAGCTGCGAGGCACATGTCAACAAAAAAGGTATTATGTGACAATACAGACATTTTCCTGTTTCTACAGTAATAATAAGTTAGGAAAACAATGTAATACAAACCCTAATTTAATTCAGGAAGATTCCCCTCAGGAAGTTCTCTCTCAGAACAGAATGTATCCAGTTTTAACTGGTTTGGCACAGACTACCCAACATTGGGTTCCATTGTCAAAGTGCTGGCTCAGTGAGTGAGGGGGTTATTGGCAGTAAAATTGACCAAGCAGCCGAATTACACACAAATCATGTTTGCAAAGTTCTATTTCTACCCAGCACCTGGGTAAAAATAACACAAAATAAGCCAATAAAACAACCAAACAGGCTGAAGTTGAACCCAGCATTTTTTTTAGAATGCACTGGTGGGATATATTTTGCTGGTCACAAAAAACATTAAATATCGCAATGATTTTAAAGCATTTTTAAATAGACATGGCATATTTAAAAAAAAACACCAGCCTGCATTTCGAAAATACCCAGTTAAGCCAGCAGTGACAAGTTACTGGTGCCTGCTTATTCTAATAATTACAATATTTTGCAGAGAGAGAGGTGCTTTCAGTGTTTGTTTCAGTGAATTTCATTCACATAATGAAAAAACATGATACCTTAAATTAGGAGTTAACTGTTTTGTAACAGTGTACTACAGTACGGACACACAGACACACACGGCAACAGTCAAAGGCTATGGAATAGGGATGCTCATAATAAACTAGTTAACCAACAGTAAGATTTTTGACAGATCAATACTAACTCCAAATCCTTTAAATTTAATGTAGCAAGAATAAAAAATAAAAGTAGCTAGCCTATAGCAAGCCAAAACAAAGTAATTTACAGCGAAACTGAAACAGGTGCATTTATTATGTATACTAGGCTTCCAAAATCTTTGTAAAACATCCTTCACATGCACAAAAAATGTGCATAACACCACAGTGGAGCGATGTTCACGCTAACAGATATTTGGACCAAAAAAGGCTTCCTATCACTTTGTGCTACCAACACTATATTTGTATTGTTTTAATTGTTGGTTTAGGGTTTGGGGTAGGAAAAGACATTAATAAAGCCTCAAACCACATCACACCACATGAATATTATGCTGGTAGCAAAATATGACGGGTCATTTTTTAATCGAATTGTGCTACCTACCTATAGAGAACGTGAAGCTAACGTCACGCAGTGTTGCCTTCCTATTGATTGTTTAAATTTATTCTCAAAACAAACCAAATAGTATTTACATGGTATTGCATCATACATGGCCAAAACGTGTACCCTGGAGTAAAAAATACTTTTTTTTGTTAGCGAAAAGCCAACAGAGCTTCAGTCAACATCACAGGCTAAATCCTTTATGCTAAAACAAGCTCCTTCTTTTTATCTCCTGCGAATACAATATGCAATAAACAAAGCCCCTGACAGCCGGGATCTATTCCACAGTAAACTATTTTATCCATTCCCTCAGTTGTGTGCTGTACTGTCATAAACAAGATTTTACCTTAGGAGTGCCAGTAGTGCCAGAGGTGTACAGGACGTACAGAGGATGATGAGCGGGGACGGACACACAGTCATGAAGGCGGGCAGTGGCCATTTCCTCCTCCCAGTCCAAGCTCAGGTCAGGACGTGTGGACACCTTTTCCTATGGAAAAAAGTGAGATTGATATTAGAGACTTAAAGGGTAAGTTCACCCAAAAATGAAAATTATGTCATTAATGACTCCACAGTGACACTGCTGACGTAAGACGCACAGCGTGTGTCTCCCTCAGACTACAAGCGAAGCTCTGTTGCACCAGATAACTCGTGAACGTGGATTCAAACAAACAGGGAAGAGAAGACAATGCTGAATAAAGTCGTAGTTTTTGTTCTTTTTGGACCAAAATGTATTGTCGATGCTTCAAAAGAGTCTAACAAATGGCTTGTTTCCACTGAGCGGTACGGTACAGTACGGTTTGGGTCTGTAACCATGAATTCGGCGAGCATTTCCACTCCCAACAGTACCCTTTTTGATAGGCGTGGTGTATGCCGGAAAGTAGTAATCAACGTCACTTGATAGGCGTGGTATATGACGGAAAGCATCGGTTGACGTCATTCAGGCGCCGCCAAGAAGAACGATGGAGACCTTACAGCAGATCTTGTTCTTGCTTCTCGGCATGTGGCTGTTTATAACAAGGAGGAGACAAGCTTTGTTTGATAAAAGGCTGCAGGCTCTTGCGTTGTCGATCCCCCTGTCGCACGTGCAAGTGACGATTCTCTGTCAACCAATCAGCGTTCTGCAGTGAGTCTAGCTCCACCCTTTAGTACCGTACCACTGTGCTAGGTACCCCAACGGAATGGTACCGAAAAAAGTGGTACGGTACGGTTCGGCATTTTGGTACCAGTCACAACTTTTGACAGTGGAAAACGCAAATAAATGCGCACGTGCATCGCATCGCACCATACCGAACCGTACCGCTCAGTGGAAACGAGCCATAACCCACTGATGTCACATGGACTATTTTGATGATGTTTTTCATACCTTTCGTCTTACCTTTCTGGACATGGACTGTAGAGTGTGCATATACTTTCAATGGAAGGACAGAAGGCTCTCGGACTAAATCTAAAATATCTTAAACTGTGTTCCAGAGATGAACGGAGGTCTTACGGGTTTTGGTTATGTCTTGTAAATTACTGTCTGTGTCTGTTCATGTTGTTGTATATTTGTATTTGTCAATACTATGTAAAATGTCCTTGGGTTTTTGAAAGGCGCTATATAAATAAAACATATTATTATTATTTGTAATTAACAAAAAAATTTATAGTTTTAGTTTTACTTTAGTTATCTTTAGTTAACAATAGCAACACTGCCAGGCAGATGTAAAAGTTGTTTTTTTTTTTTTAAGTATTTTGGTTTCAATTTTATGGAAAGTCCAAAGTGCAAATCCAGTGTTTTGCAGGTGCCTTAAAGGAATAGTTGACATTAAATATTAAATCCAGCCATGATTTATGCACTGTGATGCTGTTTTAAAGCTGCATGAATTGACTATCTCTTTTTTCCCCTGTATTTATTTCAGGCATGTCACCTTTTTTTTGACAATGAGTCCATTGCCCCTGCAAATCTCAAAATGTATCTCTGTATTTGTGGAATAAGTGCGTTAACCCAGTGTTTTGGTGCAGTGTATAGATGCGTTTTCATTCCAATCAAGTAGTTTTGAATATTCTAAAAGAGTCTGTAAAGTCCTGCCCTTTAGTAATCTTCTAAAGTTCTAACGGGCACTTCTGGGGCTGGCAAATTCTTAAAATGTAATTTTAACTCAAATATTTTTTCTGATTTCCGAGATGTGTTCATCTTCACCCATGCAGGATTCATCCTGTATCCCAAACCGCTGGAAAATCAAAAAGCTATTTGCAAACAGTTTCCATGACAACACAAGATGAATCTTAAGCAATTCCCTGCGTTGTGAAATCAACATACTGATTGAAGATGTAGCAACATGAGAAAACTCATTTAACAGACACCAAAACAGGAAAAAGAAATGAGTTTAGCTAGAGTATGTTGAAATGCTTTGAACATTTGATTTCCTAATGTTTTTTTGAGTGGTATGTTATTACAGCTATACAAATGAAGAAAGACTAACTTCCTTCCAAAACGATTTATTTGAGAAGGACGACGTGAAGGTTGAATTTAGAGGTAAACTCTTTTAGAAAGGGGACCACATTTGCATTTGTATTCTCTCACTGCATTATCTTCTCTTTTAACAGTTAATAGGCTGTAGTAACTGTGCCAGTTTGACAATGAGATTGGCGTCCAGGCGCCATGGGGTTTCTGGGAGCTCACCATGCTGGGCCGGTTGTAGATGAGGACTTTGAGTGGTTTGTGAGTGCTGAGCTCCAGAGCTTTCTCCACCAGGGGAATGTACTCGACTCTTCTGCCCGGCTCTATGCCAAATGATGCTGTCACCAGCAACTTGGGCTGCAGGGAAAAATATGATTTAAGAGAGGAAGTGGTTTTCGCAACCTCAGCAAAGATACGCATTTACAAAAATAGGTTTTTGTTATTCATTTTCATGAAAAGAAAACGCAATGGCTTGCCTTAGCATGGTCGATACGGACGGAGAGCTCTTTGGAGGCAAATCCTCCAAATATGAGGCTGTGGGTGGCACCAATACGGGCACATGCCAGCATGGCAAACATGGCCTGAGGAACCATGGGCATATAGATCACCACCAGATCACCCGTCTTCACGCCATGCCTCACCAGAACCCCTGCCAACCTGGAAACCTACAAACAGATGTGTGGAAGTTAAGCTTTATGGATATGGATGGACAAATTCTGACAAACTGGAGGCAAGTCAGAAATCTTACAATATCTATTCATCAAAACAACAGAAAATAACATTGAATGCAAATTGGTCCAGAATTTTAGAAGTGTATGAAGGTTCTTGGTTTCAAAGATCTTGTTGAATATTCATGGACAAAATCGTAATTTCAATTGGAGCTCACACAATTGGGAATTTTGCGCAAGGGATTCCCCATACAGATTTATTCAAGATAGTTGCGCAAATTCGCTCCATTGACCAGCAGTGAGCTGCTCGGTTTAAAAGCATCTTCTGTGAGCTGTGCTTCAAACATCTCCACACTATTGATGACAGACTATAGACCATTTTTGCCCCCAAAATTTCACTAATGTGACCGCGGCTTCAGTGTTTTACCTGCTCCTGCATTTCTCTGTATGTGATGACCTGTTTAGTGCCGGTAACTGGACTGTCATAAACAACAGCTGCTTGATCACCTCTTCCATTCTCCACATGCCGATCCACAGCATTATAACATATGTTCAGCTTTCCTCCAACAAACCTGCAACAGAAACATTTGTTCTTAAAGAAATAGCTGAACAAAAGTAATAATGTTGATACCTTGACCATAACCAATTTCAAACACCTAAAAAGAAATCAAAATGTTTAAAATGCCATTTATCATCATGCACTAATCAATATTAATTTAATAGAGTGCAATAGTTCCCACCCACTTTTTTAAATGCTTTAGCTTCACAAATATTTTGTCTATTGGAATATTTTTTCCAAAGTCTTTGAAAGAACAATAAGTCATGAACCATCTGGATCATAGCATTACAAAACTTTTATATGAAGCTAAAAAAATATTTGAAATTGTACAAAGAATGGTACGAAGAGGAAAACTAAAACAATGGATAAATATAAAACTACTGATTTAAAGATATTGATATCCTCTTGCTGAACTACATTCTCATTTATTCAACCCACACAACCCACAGAAATAAGAACAGCATATTCAACCCTAAAACTAACCTTAAATATGTAATATTTTACCACATTAATGTTACTGACTGAGATTAGAAAACACTGTACACTACACAGAAGGGGGCGGTCGCACAGAAGCGTTCGTCTGCGCTGTTTTTGATTGGCCTAGACACACATGCGTCAGACATTCGTCATCCCGTTGAGTCGCGCGCCATTAGCGTTGCGTTTTTAAAAGAGTGCGGATCAAGTTAAAAACAGAAACGTAAATTGTCATAATTTACTCTCTCTAATGTTTTATGTGTCCCAAAAGCCATGTCTGATTTACTATCCTTCAGTAGAACTGTTGTTTTGAGGTATGTTAAAGACTGATGACTCAGTCACTATTCACTTTCATAGCATAGCATTTATTTTCCCATAGGATGTAATGAAAGTGACTGGTGACTGAGGTTATCATTGAGCCTCACATAATTTTTTGGTGAACTTTCCCTTTAACAACAGGTATCGCGCCCAAGACCCCTGAATTCCATTATATTAGGCTACTGTTGAACGTAAAAACACAATATGCCAATGCCCACTAATACTGTACATACCATTTTGGAAATACTGTATCCGTCTTATCCAGAGTTTTGGTCCAGTGTTCAAACCAAGTAATACCATGAGCCGCTTCACTCCAAAACTTTTCGGGTTTGTCGCGTGCCAGGCCAAACGCGTCCTCATATGTGTGTTTTGATGAAAATGCACGAATAAAATGTTTCCTGTATGCGTTATAATTTGTGTTTGCCGCATATCCATGTCCGATATTTGTCTTTACCTTTTGCAGGTAACACGGTCCAGGCACACCTGTGCAAGAAAACTTCAGACCCAACAAACTTCTAGAACCTACAGCACTCACTGTTTTGTTTCTTTCCTTACCTCTAGACACAGTTACATTTCCCATACAGATGTGTTTTAAACGCGTAGTTTGGAAAAGACGCATTTTGCTGTTATATATTCAGAATAGCGTCGTTTCAGGTCCAATGTTTGCTGACACGAGCGAGCTCCAAATTTCCCAACTCAAAAATGGCCGCGCAATAATTCAATACTTCAGATCACAGCCAGAGGCCACTCCAAGATACTGCAATCAATGCAATGCGATCGTTACGTAATGTTGGGGCTTTCTGAGGTGTCCTGCATGATTTATGAAACACAATGTTTAAGCAGTGCTATAGTATGCATATAAATGCATCTAGGAAAATAGCCTATACCAGGTGTTTTCGAACTGTTTCGTATTCCAAAAACCTCCAAATATGAAGGCAGCTAGGCCTATATATTTTCATCTACAGCCCAGTGTATAGGCTACTGTGAGCTGTGTGATTGTATTACGTTATAGAACGTTAAATATTAATCCTGCAAAGCCTGAAATATAAAAGAATCAAACAGTCCTGAAAGATGCAAAATTAAATGTTCCCAATAAGACTGATAGCTATATCATATCACATTTTAACATTATTTTTCAAACAAACAAACAATACAAAAAAGATAATTGGATAAAGCGTTATAGTGTATCATGTTGACAATGTAGGCCTTAGAAGTAGGTTTTATAGGATTAAATAGACAACATGTTTTAATTTAAATGCTTTTATATTGGGACAGCACTATTCAATGACAAATATTACAAATATTATTCAAAGCTTTGCCTTGAAATCCTGTAAAAACAAGCAGAAGGTAACAGAGAACAGATGAAACCCTGGAATAATGCAACACTACACAGCAGAATGAAATAGTAATAATGTTGACGGTTTGTATGTTTGTTTGTTTTGTGTTACACTATTGGTCTCTGAAATTTTCCAAGGACCCCTTAGCACACCCACCTGGCTGTGTTCAGAATGGAAAACTAGCTTACAACTTATGAATACTGTGTATATTCTTTATACTGCATAGTGCATACTGTTCTGTATTGATTTTCACAGGTGGGTTTCCTGGTATTTTGAACTACACGTTCCATTGTGTTGTGTTTTAGGGTTAAAGGAAATGTCTGTAAACTTAATAGAAGATGTTCCTCTGGAAAATTACCTGTAAATTACATGTTCTACGGATCTTCTATTAAACAGTAATGTATTGCATTGAACAGTATCAATTCGGTTAAAATAATAGATTCCACTCATAAAAATTTCACCCACTGTCTACATCCATAAAGGAAGAGAGCAGCTTGGACAATCTGCAAAATATCTTGTTTTAGTATTTCACATAGGAAAGAGATTCATGCAGGTTCAGAATGACATGAGGGCAGAAACACTAATAGCTTTAAGCAGCAATTACCCGGACCAAACAGAAAAAGGACTAATGTGATATGCAAGCATGGCTGGGGGCTTTAGATACTGTGAGAAAAAGTAATTAAAGATGATTTTAGATTATTTTATTTAAAATGGCTGAAAAGTCACAAATACAATCACTGTAATATGATTACCTTGATTATCACTTTTGACCAATAGGTGGCGCTGTTATCAAATTATTATTGTGTGGTCAGCGTAAGGTGATAATAACACATAAAAAGTTTGGTGTCAATTTGCCAAAGCGTTGTAGAGTTACAGCCTCAGAATCAGCTTGGCATTATGTTAACAAATTTGTTGCGTTACTTGAAAAGGGTTTGGTCTATCAAAAAACTTTTGATAACTTTTTGCCAGCATGGTCTGAAGATGATATGAGCCAATTTTGGTGAAACAGTATAGGATGAGTTCGAAAAAGTAGGGTTTCAAAGAAATTCAATTAGCATAAATGTAAATTGATTTTTGGACAGTTGGTGGCGCTAGAGAGATTGAATTAAAGACTCCAAATTTGGAGGATTGTTTAGACTGACTTCTATCAGTGTGCCAAATTTCACAACTTTTAACCATAGGGTATATGGCCATTCAATATGTGCCATCGCACCATTCGGACAGACAGAATTTTTATTTTTGAGTGGACCATTCTTTTTTCTTTTTTAATTATTCAAGGCAATGTCTTATCCATGGCTCTCACAACACCAGCCATTTCAGTCATTAATGCCTGCTGTCTGTGTCCATACACCTCTCTGAGTGCTGACTGCAGTCCCATTTTAACTGCAACCTGGACACTGTGATTGAGTCATTCATCAATCTTGCTGGCAGTTAAGGGATGATGTGATTTACAAATCGCTTGTGCAATGTTTTCTATTAGAGTGGCTGAGGCGATTAATGCTAAGTGGTCCTAGTCCTGTGTGGCAGATTGTCTGTACGCAGATTACAGAGTGAATTGCTCAGGATTTAATAGAGCTGAATAAGATGAATATATCTTGAATAATGATGCACATTGCTTGATTGATGACATTTACCCTTTTGCTTGCAAAACAATGATGTAAACAACTGTTACAACAAAACAGCAGGATAAAAAGCTGGTAAAGAAATAACCACAATGTGAAGTCTGCTGAAAAAGTAAATAATTGGCATTTCATACATTTCTATTGTAATTTTTCTCTCACTTGAGGTCCACTTGTAATCCAAGTACAGTTTTTGTGCCCAAACTCAAGTTTCTCATTTGGTTTTTCATAACCATTTTACATTTAAAGTAAACACCTGCTTTGCACGTGCTGGTAATTTTTTAGTAGCTTATATATGTTAAAACGGCGCTAGGAATTTAATTCATCCTTTGCAAACACAAATGAAGATACTGCGAGGAGATGCAGTTCCAACGCCTGTACTTTAGGGCATCGTAGCTCCTGAGCCAGGTATACTTGAGCATTCTGTCCTTTTTAGGGGTGCATCTTGTGACATCTCATCCTGTTTTTGGTTCGTTTAGATGTCGTCCATGTTGCGTTCATATTTCAATGAACTGCACCAGAGTTTGTTTGGAAGTGGGCCAAGACCCCCTGAAAATGTGAGCTTGTTGGTGCGCACCAGGGTTTGGATGGCAGTGTTCACACTTATTCAAATGAACCACACTAACAGAGCAACCAAATCTGAGTTCATTTTAATCAAACCAAACCTGCCAGTGCCAAGTGTGAACACATCCTAAATGTGCCACAAACTGTTAAAGGTTTAGTTCACCCAAAAATGAAAATTCTGTCATGTTGTTCCACACCTGTGAGACCTTTGTTCATCTTTGTAACACAAATAAATATATCTTTGGTGAAATCCGAGAGCTTTCTGACCTGGGAGCTACGCAGCTACCACATTCAAGGTCCAGAATGGTAGGAAAGACATCATTAAAGGTATCCATGTGGCGACACGAGGGCTTTGTTTGCGCTTTATTTACAAAAGCACGTTCACAGAACTACGTCAGCTATCAAGTCAACACAACAGGCATGCGTAGGTTAACCTAGGTAGTTGTAGGTTAATATTTTTGTAAATTATGTTTTTTCAGTAAAATCACTCAAATTGAGGTTAAACCACTGGAGTCACATGGATCACTTTAATGATGTCTTTACCGTTTATTGTTCTAGATCTTGAAAGTGGTAGTTGCGTAGCTCCCAATGGAGAGACAGAAAGCTCTCAGATTTCATCTAAAAGATATTCATTTGTGTTCTGAAGGTGAGCAAAAGTCTTATGGGTTTGGAACGACATGAGGGTGATCCTTCAGAAGAATACGCAGAGTTGTAGGTGCTACACACAGCCAGAAACAGCACAAGGTTTAACATACTTAATCATATTTTAGTTTCATATAGTTCTTCTGGTGTTTAGGAATAACAGCATCTGGCTTCCTCCTTCTTGGAAATGTCAGGAAAAAGTTTCTGAACAACTAGCAAGGAGTCATCGAATATGTCTGATGTCAAAAGTTGATAAAATAATGCTCTAATTCCAGTAAATTTGTTCAAGTTTGTCTTTTATCTCAAATTGATTCCTTCTCAAATAAACCTTTTTAAATGGTTGATTATGATTTAGCTTTTTTAACTTTAGTTAGTGAGTAAGGTTGGTGTTTGAGCATAAACAACATGCATTTTATATGTTGTCACTTCTTCTTGAGTAACATAAAACATAAAAGGCTGAACAGTTTCGGACAGTTTCAGTGCGTGTCTGCGTGAGGTTATCCGAGCTGCTAACACATGGGCTTCGTCCGAAAACCTAGGCAGCTGACTTGTTGTCTCTCTGCCTTATCAGACAGTGACTTGTGGCAGGGTTTGTTCATGAAGGCACCTCACGAAACTGATTTCGGACAGACTTCTAAGGCAGTGTAACAGTTTAATTTACACTGCCAGCAAAATAGAGAGAGCTTTAGTGAGAAATAAACAAATATTTAATTACTAGTAATTTCTCGCTAGAAATGACATCAGAAGTTAAAAAAGTTGGTAAAAACGGTACATTTACATACAAACTGAGTAGCAAACGCAACTTTCGGACACCATCTTTTTTTCCAGCTCAACTGTCACAGAATGGAAAGCACAGGATTGTGGGATATCAAAGGCAACAAAGGGTACATATATGCTGCCTTTGAAAATCGATCAGATGAAGGTATCTCAGGAGACAGGAAGTGAACATTAGATTCGGACGTGCCTTGATACCTTCCTGCCTTGAAATGTGTCCTCCGAAGGATGCATTTTCCAGGTTTCTGTCGCAGCCAAGCTCTTGGAGCTCCGCCCTCTTCTTGAAAGGGGGCCGGGAGCAGAAGCTAATTTGCATTTAAAGGGACACACAAAAATGGCACGTTTTTGCTCACCCTCAAAAAGTGACAATTTTAACATGCTATAAAAACTTTATTTTGATCTAAATCTTAACATACTTGCTCTGAGAACATCAGAGACTTATTTTACATCTTGTAAAAAGGGGCATTATAGGACCCCTTTAACAAAACCATCTTGTGCTGAATGATCAAATTACTCCATAAATGTTTATATTCTACTTGGCATCTGACATTGGCCTCAACATGCAGATCTCCATTAGCATGTATTTGTTTTAAGTTTTGCATTTTCAGTGGACTTACAGCACGTCTTCATCTCTGATCTGGATTCAGCAAGCACATCACACGAACTGTACATCTTCAATTAGTTTCCTCCCTGTGTTGCAGGATTCTAGACAAGAATCAAGCCTTAATGCCCGTCAGCTTGCTCCCAGCACCAATTCGCAGTACGAAGACTTTCTAAAACAGAGCCATTCATATTGCCATAACTCCTTCTCTCACTGGCGGTAATAGCTGCATTGTTTGACTGGAAATGTTTGATTTTTATTCTGTCGCCTGCCCTGATGCAAACATGTGGAAGGGTGTCAATGATCTAACTAAAGGCACTCACAGTGCATTATGTAAGAGCCTGTATTGCTCCCTTTCCTCTATTTAACATCTGATTTGATCTGAGTGGCAATTTAGTTAGTGCAGCTGAAGCTGATGGACAGCCTGAGTCAGACATGGTGAGAGAGCAAGATGGGTGTAAAATGCTTATGAAATAATAGTGTTAAAACAGACATCATTACACACTGATAAACAATTGGTGTAGGATTTACTTTAAAACTGTTTTCTCTTAAAAATTGCAACATTTCACAAATGATTATATGTGACACATGCCTTAACAAACACCACTAAGAAGCGCATTCAAGCAGGGAATGTTTGACATATCCCAATATCACAATGACACGCCGTTTGGTTTGTTTTCTGAGATGTGTCAAAGTAACACGCACACTTCCATTCATCTCGACGTTTCATGAATCAGACAACAACATCTGCCTCTGCCGTGCTAAACAGGGGAAAAAGAACAAAAGTGAGCTGTTTCTCAAAGCACGCATCTGTATGTGAGCAAACAGCAGCCGTCTTGTATCTGCCCCCTTCAAGACATCTTCATCTCACGGTATTCTGTCCTTGCACTGAACATGGTGTCATGTTCCAAAACTTCCTGACAGCCAAAGACTAGGTGCTGTATTCTTTAGGAAAGTGCAGAAGCATTGAATGAATGATAGCGTTTCTAGACTGAATAATAAGCCAGCTCTTCCTTTGACTTTCTGCATAAAAAACAAGCTGAAATCAGGCATAAAGAAAAAAGGCCAGATCTTTGTTGAAGGCCTTCGATTATAGTGTTTCCTCTCTCGCCATTCAGTATTTAATTGAAAATGCCTTTTAAATCCTTGCATTTGAATTGAGGTGGTAAAAGGGATGCAGAGGGGTAAATCATATTAAGTGTAGGAAGTAAAATGAAAATGGAATGAAATTTAAAGTATAATTTTTTATAATAATAAAAATATACAATATTTATATAAACCTTTGTGTACCTTGGATCACAAAACCAGTCATAAGTCACATGGGTATATTTGTGGCAAAAGCCAATGATAATTTTTTTAGGTCAAAATTATTGTTTATGCCAAAAATCATTAGGATATTAAGTAAAGATCATGTTCCATGAAGATATTTTGTCATTTCCTACCGTAAATATATAAAAAATGATTAGTAGTAATATGCATTGCTAAGGACTTCATTTGGACAACTTTAAAGGCGATTTTCTCAATATGTAGATTTTTTTGCACCCTCAGATTCCAAGTTTTCAAATCACTGTATCTCGGCCAAATAATGTCCAATCCTAACAAACCATACATCAATGGAAAGCTTATTTATAAAGGATAAATCTATACAAAAATGTACCCTTATGACTGGTTTTGTGGTCCAGGGTCAGATATACACACAACCCGTTTATTTCACTGTGTAACTGTGTTAAATTAAGTCAATCACTCCTCCTGTTTTAATTGATAAACATTATATTGTGAATTTTGACCAATTTGAATCAAATTACACCTCTTGAAATTAAAAATAGAGATAATTTTTTCAAAATTCTGAAATTTGCTCAACCCTGACCAAGATACAGGCCTAAAATAACACATTTCAGAGAAATATGAATCAGAGTTGTTAGACACATGCGAGCTACCATACACCTTCCCACCTCTCTCACATTCACACAACCTAAAAATAGTCTCTTCTCTCTCATATTTGAGCTTAAACATTCCTTACCAGTTTGCTCTCAAATCTGCGCATCCATTCAAAAATCAATTCATTCTCATTGGGAAAGCTTCCCAGCGCACTCTGTTAATCAGACCTTTTTAGCAGAATGTTTTCCAGAGGCTATGTCCCATATGGCCATGAGAGCATAATCTCCCAGTGGCCTCTTTCTCTCTGGCTTTAAGCCCTCCATCCATCCATGGCATTAGTTAGCACATCTGTCTGCAGCTGGAGAACTGACAGAGCAATCCATCAGTGTTGTTATTTCTGAAGCCAGCCTGCAAACTGCAAGTTTGAAGCATCTGAAGAATTTTCTTAAAGGAATAGTTCACCTAAAAAAATTCTGTCTTAAATGTACTTACATTTATAGACGAGAGAAGCTATCTAATCATGAATTAATCATTTTTGAAGTCTATAAAATATAGCACACCTCTTAAAAACTGGAGAGAAGCTGCCAGACTTGTCTAGTGAGTGCTCATAATTACTTTAACTGTGCATTTCACAGACACCAAACAACTGGATATGAAATACAGTCATGCATTCACACTGCAGGTGACAAAGTATCTACGCTCTAGCTGTTGCTGTCAGTTCACTGCGAAGGTCGTAGGTTGCAAAGGATTTGCCTGTAAGTCTTGCGTTTAACCCTGCATGCAGACAAAGATGCTGCAGGCATCCAGGACTACAGCTTATGCGTATTCATGTAGATTAATGTAAACCCTCATCAAGTGTGTTTCTGATACTCCTGGTATGTGAGCTGCAATTTTTGAAATTTGGTACGAATATGACATTATAGATCCTGTATAAATCCCATGCATGAAACAACTCCACATGGAGTTGAATTGAAATTGGTTCCACATTTAACAAATTAACCTTTTAAAAGTTGGATTTAAATTGCATATTGAATGAACCTTAGAAATTTACTTTTTAAACAAAGGTTTTAAGTGTTTTTAAGGTTTTAACAATCTTATTTTGGTCAATCATAAATTAATTTAATTTAAGTTATCCCACAAAATGAACTTTTAAATATCTTATTCAACATTCAGCAATTTAGATTTATACATTTTATAAGCTTATCCAAAGTTTGATGAGTGATGTTTCTTAACTTCTGATTGTTTCTATGTTCGATGAGCCTTGGTAATTACATTTAAGTGCTGGGGGAGAATTAATCCCGATTAATCGCAACCAAAACAAAAAATTGTGTTTACATATTATATTTTTTTGTGTACTGTGTATAATTATTATGTAAATATAAATACACACTCCTTCATGTTTTATGTTTAAGAAATATTTGCATGTATATACTGTATGTATGTATGTATATATATAATTCTATGTGGCATTTAAAATTCTAATGCTAATTAAGCTTAGAATAAATTAGACGATTATCATTTAAAATTCTAACTTTTGTTGAATGTGTGGAATAAGATATTTCAAGTTTGGTGTTTAAAACAGGTTTCAAATTTTTTTTTTAATTAATGGTTGTCAAACAATATAAAGTAGTGCTGGGGAATCGATTAATCGCAATTAATCACATCCAAAATAAATGTTTGTGTTTGCATAATATATGTGTGTGTACTGTGTATAATTATTATGTATATATAAATACACACACATAGATGTATATATTTATATTTATGTATAATGTGTATATATATATATATATATATATATATATATATATATATATATATATATATATATATATATATATATATATATATATATATATATATATATATATATATATATATATATACTCACCTAAAGGATTATTAGGAACACCTGTTCAATTTCTCATTAATGCAATTATCTAATCAACCAATCACAAGGCAGTTGCTTCAATGCATTTAGGGATGTGGTCCTGGTTAAGACAATCTCCTGAACTCCAAACTGAATGTCAGAATGGGAAAGAAAGGTGATTTAAGTAATTTTGACCGTGGCATGGTTGTTGGTGCCAGACAGGCCGGTCATCTAGTATGCAGCAGTCCTGTGGGCGAAAATGCCTTGTTGATGCTAGAGGTCAGAGGAGAATGGGCCAACTGATTCAAGCTGATAGAAGAGCAACTTTGACTGAAATAGCCACTTGTTACAACCAAGGTATGCAGCAAAGCATTTGTAAAGCCACAACACGCACAATCTTGAGGCGGATGGGCTACAACAGCAGAAGACCCCACCGGGTAACACTCATCTCCACTACAAATAGGAAAAAGAGGCTACAATTGTACAAGCTCACCAAAATTGGACAGTTGAAGACTGGAAAAATGTTGCCTGGTCTGATGAGTCTCGATTTCTGTTGAGACATTCAGATGGTAGAGTCAGAATTTGGCGTAAACAGAATGAGACCATGGATCCATCATGCCTTGTTATCACTGTGCAGGCTGGTGGTGGTGGTGTAATGGTGTGGGGGATGTTTTCTTGGCACACTTTAGGCCCCTATAGTGCCAATTGGGCATCGTTTAAATGCCACGGCCTACCTGAGCATAGTTTCTGACCATGTCCAACCCTTTATGACCACCATGTACCCATCCTCTGATGGCTACTTCCAGCAGGATAATGCACCATGTCACAAAGCTCGAATCATATCAAATTGGTTTCTTGAACATGACAATGAGTTCACTGAGTTACTAAAATGGCCCCCACAGTCACCAGATCTCAACCCAATAGAGCATCTTTGGGATGTGGTGGAACGGGAGCTTCGTGCCCTGGATGTGCATCTCAAAAATCTCCATCAACTGCAAGATGCTATCCTATCAATATGGGCCAATATTTCTAAAGAATGCTTTCAGCACATTCAATGCCACGTAGAATTAAGGCAGTTCTGAAGGCGAAAGGGGGTCAAACACAGTATTAGTATGGTGTTCCTAATAACCCTTTAGGTGAGTGTATATATATATATATATATACACATTATACATAAATATAAATATATACATCTATGTGTGTGTATTTATATATACATAATAATTATACACAGTACACACACATATATTATGCAAACACAAACATTTATTTTGGATGTGATTAATTGCGATTAATCGATTCCCCAGCACTACTTCATATTGTTTGACAACCATTAATAAAAAAATTGAAACCTGTTGTTTTAAACAACAAACTTTAAATATCTTATTCCACACATTCAACAAAAGTTAGAATTTTAAACGATAATCGTCTAATTTATTCTAAGCTTAATTAGCATTAGAATTTTAAATGTAGGCCTAAACGTTAATTCCATGTTCGATGAGCTTTAGAAATGTATATTTTACACATCCGCATTATGTAGTACTATTGTTCAACGACCATTTAAAAAAATGTAACGTCTTAATTATCCCCGTTCCCAAATTTAGATATTGTACTATTAAATTATTGACGTAGCGTACTAGAGACACTTCAGCTCCGTCTCATTTATCCCATGTACTAGAGACACTTCAGCTCCGTCTCATTTATCCCATTCAAAATCGTCCGCTACACAAGCGGGTGGTAAATAATCCCACTCCCCTCCCAACCACTCCCATCATCCGCTCGGGCTCCAATCCGCGCTCACTCGCTCTCTCTGCCACTACAGTGCGCGCGCTGATGCCGCAGCTCCAGCCTCTCTCTCTTTCTGAGCGATAATAACACAGCACAGTCATGGCGACAGTGACAGTCCAACCGCTCACCCTGGAGCGAGGTGAGTACTGACAAACCACGTCCATTCAGTCCTCGCTGCCGGAGGAAACTTTAAGCTTTTGCGTTATTCGTTTCTCGGATTTTTGCATTATTGGACTTGGCTTTTGATGTTTTGGTGATGTTGCCTTTTCGGTTCGGTTTGTGTCCGTCAGGTATCATGATGATGATGATGATGATGATGAACAGAACATGGTCTGTGCTTCAGGATTCATCAGTGTGCGTTATAATAATGGGATATGTATTCGGTGTATTTTTAATAAAGCACTTATAGGTGCAAATTTTCTACACGCACTTTGCTGATGCTCAAACCAACGCACCGTATTTCGTCGTTATTTCACTTTACAGAAGATTCTACAACTTCTCAGTGTGCAAAACTGAATTTGAAGCTGAGCTGTTTTATAAAGCCTACTTCAATAAAATAAAACAGGATTAGATTACGAAGAAGCGCTCGAATATACAGTATACGCGCACGCGATGCTTCCTTATGCCTACATCTGAAAGAAAAAAGAGAGAAATACGTCAACGTGACTCAAGTCATGTGAGCAGAAGCTTGCCTTTTTGATATTATTTAATTCATCATCCGCGCGGTCAGTGTCCACGATCTGAACTGTCACATCAGCCTGAGGAGACAGTGAGTGCAACAATATGGGCCAGCAAATTAACTGCGTTTCATTATAGCCTACGATTATACAGCAGGTCAAACAGTAGCCTATGGACACTCAAACCATTTCAAGCGTCACTCAAGCAAAGCGATGGAGATATTTATAGAGAAATGAGATACCCCTGGCATGTGCGCGCGACGTGCTGTGGATATGTGGAAACTGTACATTGCAACTAGTAGCGATGAACGAATTGTTTTGAGTCGTGTCTTTAAAACGAATCAGTTGAACCGACTCACAAAACCTGTCTGAACGATTCGTCCGCGGGCTTCTCGAATCAACTGACTCGTTGAACCGAGAACCGTCTCTTTTGGAAATGATAATGAGCCGAGGATAAATGAGTGGAACAGATAAATCGGAGTGAACCGATAATATAGGCTATAATGTATGTTTAATAGATCGGAAATTAAGTAATTGCCCAAATGTAACAAATAAAACGTAGCCTAATCTATTGATTATATGACGTCGTACAGAATGTTTTGTAGGAATGTGCATGATATTTTAATCCAAGAGGAACAAGTGAATTTGTTTATTGTTAATGCAAATTATATTTAGGTTCTAATTAATTATTTATTATGAGCTGAGGCAAGTCTGCCTACATAATATAGCTTTAATAGGACATTTGAAAGCATGTAATAGGCTACACCACACTGAGATGTCAGGGACATAAAAGAATTGCTGGATTGTGTAAAACTGATTCTTTGAAATGAACTGTTCCAAAAAACCAGTTCATGAAAATGAGTCTGTCTACCCATGACTTATTATAAAGACACTTGCTATGCAATCATGACATCGGCAACCCATTTGACCAATCAGAACTCTAATAGGAGCACGGTTTGTAGTCAATATGGTTTGGTTGGTTTGCTCTGTATGTTGTCCAACATAATAGATCATATATTTAGAAATAACAAGAATCCATTGCATTGCATTCAAATGTGTTTATTAAACTGATCATGGAGCAGATGGTAAAAAATAACCACTTACATTCTCGACTTCTAAAAAGTGTGCAAGATAAGCTGCCAATGGGGGCCCGGTTCTTATTCATTTACAGGATATTATTTAAACAGAACCTCTAGAAACAATTACATTTAAGTGGATTTATTTTGTTGACATAATTTGAGCATTGCCAGAAACCCCAAGTAATTGTTAATGCTTAATGATAACACTTTTAAACAGACAGCTTTATGACAGCAGAGATCCAGTACACCACAGGCCTCACATTATTCAACATCTCTTCCAATAAAACTGCTATGCTTGAGGTTATACAGGGATAGTGTGGAGCAGGGATAGTGAACTACAGCTATAATTTGATCACAGAGAAAATAACCTTGTGTGTCCCTTCATTTTGGGTGCGGATGGTTAACTGAAGGTTGTAATACTTTCCTGCTATTGTATTTAAATAACAGATGCTCAAAGATAAGAACAGCTCCCTGTGTTTGTGTAATTCAGGACGGTGTCACTAAAGTACAGTATGGAACTACTAATCTTATTCAACATTTGTGCAGGACAGACTCATAGTCCTATTAGAAACTTCATCCAAGATCTTGATAAGGATGGAATGCTTGTGTTTGGAAAACAGAGCTGTACTATGTAGAGATTTAAATCAGGTAATATCAGGATTTTGGAGTAGTGAAACCTGAGAATAGTGACCGGAGAGTTGCTCTTGCTTACTTCATTGCAGGGATGGACGGGCCATAAGGAGCTCCGCAACTTTTCCCGGTGGGTCAGTAGGCCAGCTGTCAAAACCATAATTAGATACAAGGAAGATGTATAAAAGATTAGAAGAGAGAGAACATTTTTAACAAAAGCAATGACACATTTTTAAATTTATGCTGACTATATAGTATGCGAAAAACAGAACTCCAAAAGAGTAGCATGTCAGAATTCGGAAGATAGTGGGTGAAAATGACCCGGATGACCTACTATTTACTCTGAGATTCTGGAGTGTGTAATCGATGCACACTTCACCAATCTCATAAAGCCAGTGGAGAGGAGTTGCGAAGGGCAGTGAAGCAACACAACTGATGCTGTAGGTCACATGACAAGGCCAACACAGTAGATGTAGTATGTCTAGTTTGCATTTATACTAGTATACACACATTCATATTAAATAGAACATAAAACAAGCAATAATAATAAATAAATAACAGGGTTATTGTAGTTATTCAACGTAACCACAAATTAACCATTGTTTTGCTTCAAATCCATAGTTTAACTATATGGTATTTGTGTGGTTATACAACAATACGCCAAAAAAAACATGGTTTTACTATAATAAAACCATGCTTCATTTTCGTATGGGTATGTCTGTGCTGTACATGTGCAAAAGTTACTAAGCAAAAGGACAGTTTAAATCTAACCCTGATTTCTCTCACACACACACACACACACACACACACACACACACACACACACACACACACACACACACACACACACACACACACACACACACACACACACACACACACACACACACACACACACGTCTGGTTCACTATCTTTGTGGGGACTCTCCATAGACGTAATGGTTTTTATACCATACAAACTGTACATTCTATCCCCCTACACTGCCCATGCCCCTAAACCTACTCATCACAGGAAACATTCTGCATTTTTACTTTCTCAAAAAAATTTAAAATTGACTTTAAAATCTAAATTTAGTGTCCAGCAGCAGATATTTCAGCTAAATGAATGTCTTTGCGCTTGATATTAATTATCTCCCTCTCGACTGCGTTCCGTCTGTATGACGTGCATCCGCGCGCCTGGGTTACAGGTTGCCTGTTGTTCTTCACCAAATGTAGTTTATACTCTAGGCTATGTGATTTTTGTAAGCAGCTATTTTTTTTTTTCAATCAGCCCTTTAATCTTGTGGAAACGCATACATTCTGTTAAAATTGTGCCGGGTGATTCGACATCTCCTGATTCTCATTAAAAAAAAATCTAAACACTGCTTTGGTTTCAATTTTACTTTTACATGTATGCATTTTGCAGGCGTTTTTTTCCAAAGCGATAAACATAGCATTCAAGTTATCAGTTTGTGCATTCTCTGGGAATCGAACCCATGACCTTGGTGTTGCTGATACCAGAAAATGTAGGGATTCACTCCTGCATTTAAATACAGATGTCACTCCCAAAACTTTGTGTTCTCTTGGAGGTACAGGGAGACTTCCTGCACAAATCCGCAAATATTGGAAAAAACTTACATTGCGATATTTTGTTTTTCTGCGATTATTATTGTGATATAACAAACAATTTCACCAGATGATTTGAACAGCTCTATTTGTAAAGAATGAATCATTCTAGAATAATTAAGGTGATTTTGTAGGAGAGTGAATCTGCATAGAAAATAATAAACAAATTACAAGCATAGATAAATACATAGTAGATAAATAGTAGAAAGATAATACTGAAATAAGCAGTGCTTTGTGTTTTTCAGGTAAATCTAACAGTATTCAGGTACAGAATTTGAATAATCAAATGTAAAATAAGTCTTAACTGTATAAATGAAATATAACTATTTTAATTAATTCATTAATTAATACAATTTATCTTTGTTAAAGCTGCAAAAGTCATTCGATCACCATTGGTACATTAGACTGCTGTCCCTTTAAGACGAATGCATGGACCTACTATAAATGACACGCGTCCGTATTCTTTCTCAGTACATAACCGACTGTGTTTACGAGGATACTCGCCGAGATGGCATTTTGTGTGCAGGTGTCTGTTTAAGCTCAAATGAAAGAGAAAGAAACCTGAATTCGGCGTTCACGTGCTCTCTGGGTGGCTCTGTGTGTGCGCACAGATAACTGTGTTTTACAGTCCTCTTGCGCTTGATCTCTACAAATTTTAAAGGGTTACTTCAGCGATTAGCATTAAGCTTTGTATCAGTAGAAACCTGGGAGTAAATTATTGTACTTTACCCCCTCATATGACCCTGAGACGAGAGAATCATGTATTTTATTTCTGGAAAAATTCCTCCGATGACGCAAATATCGTCATTTTGCATCATCGGAGGAGTTTTTGGCCAGAGGCTGAAGACTACAGCCAGCAGGAGGCGCTATTTCCGCATGTTATCAACATCACACTCACAGCACTCGGCTCGGGGAGCTGCGGAGATTCATGTAAACGGAGCAAAGTGAGTGTTTCAAGTTTTCAAATGAACTTCCTATGAAAGTTAAGCTTCCAAAGACATGATCTGAAAATGCACCAGACTGATCACGCGCTGTGAATGTATGCGGCCGCGAATCCCGCGATTACCTCAGGTCATGTGATGAATGTAATCGGACTCCTCCTGTGTTTGTGCCGTGACACTCAATCGGCTCACTCACATTATATTGAACAGATACGTTCAGTTTTTAATTGTAGTGTCTCTAACTGAACTGATTTTATGAAAATGAACACGGTGGGCAAGTGATCCAGTAAACCAGTAGCCGTGCCTAGAGTAGGAGGGCAGCGAAGTGCATTCTGGGAATTGTTGTCTTTAATCCCCATGAGACAAAAATACATTTTCTGTGTTTTCTCAGTCTAGAAGGCACCAAATTCAAAAATAATTTCACATATCTACTACGTTAATGACCCAGTTTAAATACAGATTCATCTTCCCAGCGCTGAAGTACCCCTTTAAACTTTGAAATGAATCCGCGAATCGCATGCGTTCTGAACTGGGGTGCAGCTGGCCCTTCCGGATCACGGATGAACTACGATTCTGCGAATGCACACGTGGATGCACACTTCACGATATCGAATATGGACGCTGAAACAATATATCCTGCAGCCCTACTTCATGTTATGCTAATATTGGTGTACAGTAAAGTTAATAAAGTCAGTAAAATCACAAACATAAATGCAATCAAATGTGCCTCCAATCCCTAGTTTATTGAAAATGTCAATACAATTACATGGGATTAAAATATGGTTCTCTGTGATTCGCATTGCATGGCATTTTCCTCCTTTTAATTGCTTTTCCTCTGCAATGTAAAGGCGATATTTGCAGCAGGTGATAGTTTGTAGGCTAGCAGAGGTTTCCGGTCTGTCTTTAGGGTTGCATTTGCACAAAATGGATTTCTTTATTTTTAAGATCTTGCAATAGTTCATGTCATATTGATTTTGGTTCGAAGTACTCTTTTTTTTATTCAGAAAGACAAAATTCTTCCAAGTACTTTGCTAAATGAAACATGAAGTGTTCCTCTTTGAGAGGCTGGAATTTGATCAAAAGTCTTTTGGAAGGATTTCAGAGAATATTGACAATATCAAGACAGCCATCAAAGTGTTCACCAGTTCAAAAGCTTTGAATACAATTTCCAACCATTGTATGGTTATACAACTCGTGCAACGTACCATCGAGTTGTGAGGCATAAAATAGCAGTGATTTAATCTTTCCTTTAGGCAAAATTGTCTCTGAACATTTTCTGTCCACTTCAGTCCATCCATTCGAAGATAAAAGCCCAGACCAGACTGAGATCGAGATCAAGGGATCATATCTAAGACTATTTTTATCCAAACAAGACTGTCTGTGTCACCAGTAATTGCGTGCATGAAAAAGAAAGGGTCTAGAAAGACAGACAGCAGATCAGTCTGACATCAGGGGACAGGCGCTCTGTGAGGTCATTTGTGCGGGACTTCCATAGTTCTCCGTCTGAGCTATTATACTGCGAGGTGATTTATGTGCCCTTTGCAGTCGGGAATGTCACAGTTGGGCCAATTACGGATAATTCACAGGGTTTGATAAAGTGAGATCTTGGGATATGTGTTGGACACCAGAGGTGGGTACTGCTGTGTGTCTGCACTAACTCCTGCTGTTTTGGCAGGCCTGCTGTCCAGAGAGCAGTTTTTTTCTTCAGGCTTGCCTGACCCGTAAAGGATGGCCGTCTGAATCTGAAAAGTGGCAGATGGCCAGCACTCTCTCAGGAAATACATTCAGGCATATACAATGAGGAAGACAATGCACTCCTCAGGAAAATAGTTCCGTTAGAAATGTCTTGGCTGACCATGTTTTTTACAACCAAAAACTGTAATGGGATGAATGACAAGGGGATTATTAGGAAAACAGCTTAAAGTTAACATGAAATCAAAATGACCGTTTTTACTTGCCATGCACAACATCAAAACATAATAACTTGAACCGTCTCTGAAACATGTTTCCTTTTCGACTACTGAAGTTCTGTTCAAAATAAGATGAATGTGAATGTTGAAAACTGATAAACTTTTTAATTTGAATGTTAACGTGTCTGTTCAGACAATATATATGGATATTGGACCCACTCACTTTTAATGTTTCTAATTCAGCACATGTCTGTTCACCTACCCCCTAACCGATAAACCCTTATTTAAACTTTTGTAATATTTTCTTCATTTTTATTGAAAATAAATTCCTTTCCGTT
The DNA here is from genome assembly GCA_023029165.1 of Gobiocypris rarus. Lineage (NCBI taxonomy): Eukaryota > Metazoa > Chordata > Actinopteri > Cypriniformes > Gobionidae > Gobiocypris > Gobiocypris rarus. The sequence continues at coordinate 15,652,631 of CM040923.1, forward strand.
CTGATATGCGATGGGAAAGGGTAGTAGAGCGAGTTTGGCCAAAGGTGGATTCGAACCTTGTTTTCGATTTGCATCAAAACTTAATAACATGCGTCTTACCCCTACACTATTGATGCTGGAAATAATTATGTGTTTTTTGTCATTTTGTCTGGCCCAACCAGACGTTTAGTAAACAAGGCAATATAAATTCCTTTCTGGGAGAGGACCCACCCACATATTTTTTTTTTTTTGCTTCCGACGCCCATGGTTCAGACTGACACAAACATCTTTTTTTTTTTTTTAAAGAGAGGTGCTATTCTCTATGCCATTTCACTGCAAAGAAACCTTTGAATCAAGTAAGATTAACACTTTTGGTCACATGCCCAGAGCCGCAGCTATTATATAGAACAATGACTTGGTGGTGTTGAATACAAAAATCTGAATTGCTGTTTGAAAACATGTAAATACAATTTGACTTGACTTCCTTTGTTCTCTGTGAGAAGCGGGTGTCAGAAACGGAAAGTTGTGCACTGCAGCCCTTGTCTACTGCTGTATTTTGCATTGGTCTGAACAGACAAATTGCATGTGAAAATCTGACCAAATTTTTGTGCCGAACATTTGTGTTGGTGTTAACAGACTAAGGTATAACACCTAAAAATTAAACTTCTCTGTAAAACTTTATTTTAAGGACACCTAGTTACATACATGTTCTTCCTACAGTCATAACAGTAAAGTATGTATAATTACAAGTAACTAACTCTAAACCAAACCCTAACCATACATCTATAGTAAGTACATGTAGTTAAGTAAATGTTTATCACATAGATTTCACACAAATATATCCATTTTGTGTGAAATCGACCCTATACGACCCCAGTAGAATCAATGTCTTCTGAAGCTAAACAATAGATGTGTGTATGTGTGTGTGTAAGAAAAATACTAATATATATATATTTTTCTAAACTATAAACATTTGCTTTCCGGCCAACTGTCACATGCACATTAATGAGAGCATCGTGAAGCGCCATGTCAGCGTGTGAAGCGTGGTGTAAGCAAGGGACAGAAGCGATGGTTAATTGTTTAATACGTTTTAATATTCATATTTTCTACAATATAATCTTTTTTAACACACCTATAGTTTCATTTCAGAAGACATTGATTCATGGGGTTATATGGATTACCATCATTACCATCATCAAGTTTTGGGATACAATCCACTTGAATTATATAGACTAATGTGGATTCTTTTTCTAAGAATCTATGTTTGATTTCATCTGAAGAAAAAGTCATATACATCTGGGATGCAGTAGGGTGAGTAAATTATGAGAAAATGTTAATTTTTGAGTAGAGTATATCTATAAACCCAGTTGGAACATGGTATGAATATTCCAATCAATTCCTGATGTATAAAATTAAGTCTGGTCCCAAGTAATTTTTTTTCCCCAAGTTATTTCACTACGAAATACACCACATTACAGAAGTAAAATGGGTTACAAATGGCATTTTATGCTGACTAAACCAATATCCTGTTATCTATAATCCCTAAATAAACCTGTGTTATTTCAAACTTCATATTTTCCTGTTTGGTGCAGCTTGGCTTATTCTTAAATTTACAAATTTACAAAACAAAAAACGACGTAAAGAAGTAAAAATTGCCTCCTGTTAGCTTTGGAGGTGTTCAGTTGTCAACAACAGTGCAACTCTTGTCACTCGGCACCTATAAACGATGCTATGCAATGCTAACATTTGCAGATGTATGTTGATCGACGGAAATGATTATTTACCCTGTTTTACACAGGTTCCTCTGCAAACATGCGAAACAGGTTTTATATTTATGTACTGTAAAGATGGAACTTTGACTCATTATATCATTAAAGTGCCACCACGTTCTTATGATGCCATACACCAATATCTCAGTGGATCAGAGTTGCAGGTTGGAAACTGCAGGAGTTATGGTTATGGTGCATTTACCTCAGAGGGGGGGGATGTCATAGCTGGGAATGATGTCACACTCGAGTTGACCGCGTTCCAGTAAACAGGCCAGAAAACTAAGATGGACGCATGCAGGCAAACATTTGTTGTGCTTGCTCTTTTGGAATACACATAACACATAATCAGTATTTTGCACAGATAAGGCAGAGGTACTATGTCCACAAATAGAGGTTGGATAGTACTGTGTGCACCACTGAGTTTGAGACGCAGACAAACAGAAGTGCTAATAAACAATATATCACTACTCTTTCACTATGGTCGATGCGCTAAGCAGCCACATTGGATTCTGAAGTTGGGGTTGTTGCGCTTCCACCTTCACAACTCCGACTTGAGGGTGCATTCCAGTTAAAAGTTACAACTGGAAAGTGGGAACTAGGACTTTCCCACTTCCGAGGACAAAAGAAACGCACCATTATGTTGGAATTTCCAACTCTTTAAGTTGAAGGGAACAACAGACCCTCAATTCTTCGCAGTTTAGGTTACATATGGAAATTGTATTGCACTATACAGACCGAGCAGATTATATGTCAGCAGGGTTATTGCCATTCAAATACAGTACACACAATGTCCGTTCACACCTTCAACAGTGTCTTCAACAGAAAAATCATTTGCTATGGACTGTGAATTGTGGGCTTGCAATATGTACACTCACCACAGTCTTGCCACGGAGATTGATGTGTTTGTTATTAAATCCTGTCTACAAGAGGAAACCTCCACAGTGCTGAGAGATATGAGTTTAGTCTCGCTTGAAAGTCTCTGCAAAAATCTGGTCACTCCTCTAGACAAACAGCGTCCTGCTGCACTTGATTTGTGGTGTTGAGGTTTCTTTGTCTACTGTAGGTATTTGATTGTGTTTCACAGTGTATTTTTGAAATTACTGCCTTTGAAATTACTACAACACCCATCTCTGTTTAAAAGGTAGATTTTTGGTTAAAAACCGCTCTGTTTTTTACTCTACATGCTTTTGTCTGATGTTTGCTATATGCATATACCAAGATCAATTTATATTCACTTGTTCCACTTAGGCTAATGGGTTCATCTAGCTATAAATTAATTAATAATCATGCAAATGAATTCTAGAAGACTGCACTGTGAATACTGAATATAAATTCCAATGCAAAACCTGCTCTTACTGTCAGCCTCATTGAAATTCAAATCCTCATAATGAATGTGTCATGTTTGAATAGTGGGATGTGTAAGAGGGTCCCCAGAGGAAAATTGTATTGCTCTTTCAAAACTTATGAGACTTAAGAGTTCTCAGATGAATTTAATTTAGGTATAAACTTTGTCTGAAATGTTTCTTCTAAAAATTTTTAGAATTTAAACAATAAACAAATGATTTTTGACATACAGCCCCATTGAAAAAAGAACCAAAGTTTTATGGTTGAAGAAGAATGATGACTTTTGATTGCAGACTTTCGTAGCTAAAATCTGGCCTCTTTCACACAGCAGCAGAATAGGGGGTTGTCAGTCCCTAATACGGGGACATTCACACGCAGTACGGTTATTTACGGGAGCGACAACCGCATTCTATAAGCGAAAATTTTCAGGTCTCACAACCGCGTTCTCGGAAAACCCGCACTGTGTGAATGGAACCGGACTGGATATGTCATACGGTGCGAGAGAGCCGTTCTGCGCAGCACAAACACACGTCTACCGTTTGTGCAGCGCAGATGTGGGTTTTCATGTGGGTTTCGGTAACTTACAGCAACGAGATATGAGCTGTGTGATATGAAAGTTTTAGTCAGCGTGACTCTCCACTATCCACCCATATATATATAAAAGCTGCTGTCGATTAATAAAGGTTTGACAGATGAATTTGCGGCTCGAATGCATTTTCCAACATGTCCTCCAACCAATACGCCTATATAGGTTGTTTGTCACTTCCGACCAATAAGAGCGTTTACTAAAGTTTTTCCCTTTTATCTGCATAATATTTCAGGTTTTGCATAGCTCAATTGGCAAAGCATTGCAATATACAACCACATGTGGTCATGCAATTGTGAGTTCGATCCCAGGGAACACATGTGCTCATAAAGCGTGTATGCATTATAAATCACTGGGTAGGTTTAGGGATAGGGTTGGTGTAGTTGTAAATAAAAAATATATATTTTTGCTAAATGGAAATATGACAAATGGTGGTTAAATTGCATTTAAATAAACACGCATTTGATTGGTTAACGACAGTCTTGCGCCATTTCATGACGTCAGACGTAACACGACACTGTCATTATTTTTACGCCCGCTAGAGGGGAAAAGCTTTAAAACGTAAATATATAGGTCGTAATAAGGTGCTTTTTTTTGGAGGACAGTTTGCATTTTCAGTTTTACTGACATCGCCATCTTTGATAAAAGTGTTAGTTAGAACAACTGTTGGATTTTTCAGACTCTATTATTCACACATGAAAAAAATTGGTTATTTTCTCTGGAAAATAATCAGAAAAACTCTCGAATTGTTGTCAATCTCATAGCTGTCTTAGAAACAAGTTAAGTTTGTGACATCAACAAATTGAACATAAATTAGTAATAGAAACCTCAAAACAAAACCTGTCTGTTTGAAGAGCAATATCTTTTTGAGTTCAAGATCTCTCACAAATTATTTAATACTTTGTTGGCAATGTTGCAAATGTCAAATTATGTTCTTCAAACCTCAAACTTGCCATGATAGGATACCATAGTTTGTCGGTACAGACAATCTAAGCATGATTGATGTGAAAACTGTATAAATATATATATTTTTAAAATAGTCCCCTCAAAAAACTGTACATGGTCTTTCTAAGCTGTGTTTTTACTATGTGGTCTCAATCCACAGTGTGTTTGTGGAAAAAATTGGAACATGGTGGTCCCCGCACCATACGCAGTGCTGAAGGCTACAGTGGTTTGAATGGAGAGTCGGGTCACATAGACGTAGTGTAGTTAAACAGGAAGGCTGAATACTCTCTATCTCTGTGCTATCTTTGCCCCCCCGTGCTTACTCACAGATCCGTGTGGGCAGGCAAGCCCATGTGGGTTTTATTTAAAGGTGCGAAAATTACGCAATCACTCTTTCTTGTTGGAAGACCACACATTACGAGAACAGATACGTAATAGTGTACTCTTCCACTCAATTGCCAACGCATTTGCAGCCCTCTCCGCTGCACTTACCGGTCTCCATAGTAATGTAGTTTAATTTACAAATCACAAACCTGGAGTGTGTACCAAGCCCTTTAAATGTCCTGTTTGTGAGCCTGCGCTAGTAGAAGTGATGTAAATCCCAGACTAGATCGACACAAGGCCTTGAGCTGCCAACATGCACATCTGAATCCGACAGATTTTGCTCTTGGAATAACAATGTGCGCTATGATGTTTCCCTTTTCCTGCTAAATGATGACACGCGTCACTAAGATGTGTGAGAAAAGACTTGACTGGGATGAGACTTGTACTAATAAACCAAGCCCAGGTTGGCTGAAAGAAAACCTGAGGCGCCACAGAGAATTAATCCTATCTGTAATAGCTGTGCATGATGCAGGAGCTTGAAATGCTTTTAGAAGCTTTTTTCATCTTATAACTTTGTTAATGGATGAATTTATCTTCGAAATGCTGTAGCCCCTCGAAGATATAGTCATTACCAATCTCCACAAATGCATAAATCAGTCCATTCATTTTTTATAAATAACTTTGTCCACTAAATGACATTATGGTGATAAGATCTTTAGACAGTTAATATTAAGGCGTTAGACATATTTTCCTTCCCTGAGGTTATAGAGTTTCAGCTCAATATTGTTAAAGGTGCTGTAAGTGATTTCAGCCATTTTGCTAACTTCCACTACAATTAGATAACCCCATCCCTTCAAACCACACGCCTCATCCTTCCAGCAAACCAATACCTGTAAAAGGCAGTGGTTTCCAATTGGGTAAAAAAGTGTGGGCTGCTCTCTTACCTTTTTTTGATTTACAGAGCTACATCATAAAGTAGGGATATTTTAAGCAAGTCTCAAATACGCCGTCAAATAAGATACATTGTCGTCAAATATGATGCAACATGTTCCTATTACTTTCTGCCAAAAGCGATTATGTCCCCAACGCTTTCTGAAATCCATACTAGGGATGTATCTACTACACCTTACAGAGAAAGCATCACCAATTGCTGAGCATGAGTATTAATTTAGTTTCTGTTTTATAATGATTGATTGTTACAGTTGTCATCAGCTGCACAAAGCAATTGACAAATTATCTCCCACATACAGTTCTTAGACGTGCTCCACTCGCTTTTCCACAACAATATGTGAATAAATATGTTCCCAAACAAATATTGATAAACATTCACTGATGTACATCTGCAGTCTGGAACCCCAAAACCCTTGTATCCAATGCAAAAACATCACTGTCAGACCAAAGGGCTATTCTTGCTGGTCTGAATTTGATTCTGGATTTGAATTGGTTAGCATGAATGGCCCCCATTGAAATACAAGGTACAAATGCAATTCAGCCAAAAAATATCCAGATACTACGTGTTTATGAAAAGCATGTTACAGTAAATTGGTATTTGTTTGTATTAAAACGGTAAACTAAAGGCCCTACTTGAAGAACGAACTGGTGTGACATCATTTCGAACAAAATCAGGCCGGAAGGAAGTTTGTTTGGAGTTCATTTTGGGAGTTAGAAACAGTTTGCCAAAGTGAAGTTTGCTACGGATGGTAAACACTTTAGTACTACCATTGGTCCATGGCGATTACATAATAGGCAGGTGTGCTCTGAAGCTATGACTTCTTTCACAGAAAAACCTTTTCTGGTTCATTTGGCCTGTTCAGTCGGTCGAGGGTAGACGTCTGTGAGTGAAAACATAAACACAATGCAGAGATGCTTTATAGTAGAAAAGGAAGTTGTACTTCTGATGAAACGAGACACTGACAATAAACGTGACGTGACTTTACTGGAGTGCCGTAGAGCTCGTGAAAATATCCACAGCGCTATGATCACATGCTTTTCTCATGCTTTATTAAAATGCTTGCTGTTTTCTCAAATTTGTCATGCGATATTTTGTAATTGAGAGGACTTCAGCACATATTTACATATTCATCTAAACACTGTTCTTAGCAGTGTGGGTGGCGTCAGATGTTTGAACAGTATATCGCTGGTCAAGTATTTCGAACTTTGTTTTACCTCTCAATGAAGAAAGAAAAGAACTTTACCGCAAGTATATCCAACGCAAGGTGGCTAATTCGTACGACTTCACTCGCATGAATTCATACAATTTGTCTAAACCGCAGTGACGGGTAGGTTTAGGGGCCTATACACATAGAAATAAAATCACTGCAGTGGTTCTTCTAAACAAATACAAACATTTGGATTCAGTCTTAAATTATTGTAATTCTAATATTTCACTTTTGACGCACCATAGACTGATGGCTGGTGTATTTATCAAAGCCCCCCCACCCCCTCCATGTGTATGGCACAACACATTTTTGACATCTAAAAGTTGAGCTTAAAAGCAGCTTAAATACAGTATCTTTTTTAAATTACTGTTAATGAGCGAGAGAGACCGCAAAAACGAACAGAGACAGAAACATCTGAATCAAGACAGACAAGAAAAGTATGAGTCACAAAGAGAGAACAGAAGTGAGAAGGAGCAGAATATCATCCTTGGTCATTCTCTGACCTCCCAGTAATGAGACATAAATGTGAAAAGGAGTGTTCACACAGTTCCCTGTGCTGGCTGAAAGGACACCAGCATGTTCAAGATGGCTCATTACCCCATACACGACTCCAGACCGTCCTCTCGGCAGAAATCCGCCGGTAATGACGGAGCTTCAGGCAGCTCAGGATTAATGAAGTAAAGGTTGTCACACACTGTGGAGCTGCTGTACATATGCGGATCTATGAAAGCTGCCACAGGACATGACTGCAAAGTCACCTTCACTAATCTAATGTCATGCACTCTGCTGTTGGGAAAACAGAATGAAATGTCCAGTGAGTAGTGCTAAAAGTGTGTTCAGTTTTATACAGATGAAAGTGAATCTGGCAACATTTATTACATTGGTTATGTATTGCGGCAGTTTGGAAATTAAATATCTGGTGAGTGGCGATAGAAGGTTAATGCGTTTGAAAATAACAAAGCACCTACACTAAACACTACCGTAAACTAAAACTGCCTCTAGTGTTCATTTTAAGCTGGAAACTGCTGTGAAAGTTATGTATAGGTATGTTTTTGGAGTTTTGCAGGCAAATATTTCCAATCAGGCTCTGCTGGTATTTTAAGCATCAGACCTGCAGCAAGGCCAGAGATCTCAACGTCGCTCAACTGTAGTAACTTGGACCTTTATTCTGAGCATTACATTGTCAATATTATGAAGTGTACCATTGAGTCTAGGGCTCTGTCCCAAAACCTATAGAGCAGCCCCTTAAAGCATCATAGGCACACTCCCAATAGGGAGTCTGTTATAAAAGTCATGCGTTAGTTAAGCAGCCTTCTAAGATAGCATCGATAATGCAAATGTGTATGGACTTAAGCAAGCATGGTGGGGGAGATGAAGTGAAAGGATGAAAGTGAGGACTTTAACATTGTGACAAATGAGCATTACAAACTATACAAATCACTAGACAGTGCAGTTCAATTTGAAATGGTGTGAGCCACTGAATAGCACAGAATTGATCCATTCACTGGTGAGTGAAACCTGCACCCAATGGGAAATGTGCTGCAAGTCTGTGAGCATTTTAAACTGTGGTCATAAGCACTCTGAAAATGGCACGGTCTTGTTACGGGTGATCCGGGTTTTCAAAGTTCAAAAGAACAGCATTTATTTGAAATAGAAATCTTGTAAGAATGTAAAAGTCTCACTTCTGATCAATATAATGCATCCTTGCTGAATAAAAGTAATACTTAAAAAAAACTCGAACGTTAGAGTATATTTCAGAAATGTCAGTGAAGGCTTAAAATAAAATATTTTCAAGCAAAAATTTATGGAATTCAGCTATGAATATGTCGGTTATAAAAAATTAAAGCTGCTGAAACTTTGATTTGTGCCTTTGTTAAAACCAGAATTGACTATTGCAACAGCATTGTTTATGGCACATCATTCAAAGTCTAAATAACATCCAGAACTCTGCTAAGTTCACTGCCACTCTCATGACCACATCACCACTGTCCTTCAAAAGATTCACTGGCTGTTGCTGTTTTTTTCCGCCCTCATTATTTCCAAATCATAATATTCCCACAGCTATTCTTCTTGGGTGAACCAAAACCATTAAATGGATCGTATTTACTCATCCTTATGTCCTTATTTTGTCCATGGAACAATTTTTTGGGGCAAAAATATTTCAATATGCTTTGCTGCTTTTATTTAAAAAAAGTTATGACCAGTCTTAAAAATATACCAACATATTACAAAATAACTTGTAATTTAGTTTAGTGTTATTTTACTATTAATGATATACTATTTTTATTAATGTTTTAAATAGCTTTTATTTTTTGTTCGTTAATTTATTTTTAGCAATTTTAGTGGTAACACTTTAAAATACTGTTCCGTGATTAATGAATAACTACACAGTAACAAATGAGTAATGCAATATTAACACTCTTGTAACTACTATTAAAGTTTTTGACCGTGGCCTGTACGTTGCCTAATGACATCATACCCGCGTTAACCTCTATTTCCGTTTTATTTTGTAGAAACCATGGAAACACCAAAGAAGCTTTAATATATTGTGTGTTTTATTAGACAGCTGAGCAACTGTTTGCATACATTCAGCGACAGAAAACGAATCATTGTTACATAGCTCAACACAGTCTTAAATCTCATTTTCTTGATTTACCACGAGTACCATGTTTTACCATGCCTAATATCGATCTAGCTTACTGCAGTTTGCAACAAGTATCTCATAGTAGCCACAGAGTGAACGCATTATAACATAACTTTCAACACACTCAAATAATGTCTAATCTGATGAAATAGTGACTATGAAAAACGCTATAGTGAACTACCATATTCAACTGAGCACTATTACTTACTAGTTTGTTAATAGGAGTTTCTTGTTAGTTAAAGCCACAATATGTTTTAACCGCTAGGATAGCCACTCAACATACGCATGAGCAGAAGAAGCGGAAGCTGTCTACGGCATAAGAAAAGCTCCAAGAAATCACAGCGTCATCAAGCTATGCCTTTGTTTTGAATAATCTTCCAGAGGACTGCTAAGAATTACTACAGGTTCATGATAAATGTGAATAATGCATAATCTATGATTAATTCTAAAGTGAAGGTCGTGGTAACCTCACTAGCAAGGACTCAAATATTAGCAGATCCTTCAGAAGGAATTACTAATTATTTGGATCATTGTTCTAAAGTGAAAAGCATGATAACTCTCTAGTAATGAGTGAAGTCATTGTAAACTTTTGAGGTTTTGAATTTTATGACTCAAGTGTTACTACATTCTTCAAAGAAATTACTTATTATTTGGAACTGTATTCTAAAGTGGAGATCATGGTAACCCACTAATCACTAGTGTAAATTATATTTATAATTTCATTGCAGCTTTATTTCAATCAATAAAAACAATTTTAATCACTTTTGTTTTAGTTAACAATAACAACACTCGTTAAGCATGCAACAGGCCGCAGTTTATACCCTCATGTCAGTTTTTTCACCAAAAAGCATCAGTCATCATTTTTTACTGACGCGTTGTGGCAATAGAGTGATTTATGTCATGCTGACATTCTTCTGAGGCAGAGCCAAGTGGGACATGCCAGGACACTGCTCAGTTATGGATCTAGCTGTCAGTTTTTGATAGAATCTAAGCTGCTTTAATAACAGAAGAGCTTTAATTTGATTCTATCATTTTATCAGAAAAGCTTTCAAATACAGTGCAATGTGACATTTTAATGAAAACCGAGCCAAAACCACCCATTTGGGGTTTGAAGATTAGAGCAAAAGGTCGCAAGTCTCCTCTCAATGTGACTGACAGAAAGGCCTTCAAACTGCAAGAGATTTTGCTCAGATTGTTGCATCTGTTGTTGTCCCATGAGCCCACAGGCCATAATAGCTTTTGTGTCTGCTCTCGCTGGGTTGGGTTTTATTAGTTCCTGTCAGGGTCTGGCCTACTTTGCTTTGCTGTCTGTGTTCGAACAAAGTTATTATCTAATGCAGGCTAACATGGGACAGAAAGACCCTAATTTTGGTCAACTTGTGAGACAAAATTTAGAAGGATTTTTCTCATTTTTCACCCTAAACAGTTGCAGATTACATAAAATGGGGGTTATTTTTCACAGTCCAAAGATGAACGAGCACAATTAGCCACATGCTTGCCTTGACACAAAAACAAATCACTGCGAGTCGTACTGAGCACTAAATGTGACCAGAGGCTCAACCATCCATAACGTGATCTTTAGCTATTTGTAAAACTACACTTTTTTTTTTTAAACCACAAACCTTTAACAGGTTAAGTGACAGATATTCATCACATAAACACACTTTTATTATAGTCCTTCTTAAACACAGAGGAGCAGGAGCAGGAGCATTCGAAGTCAATCTATAATTGATTTACCATTAATTATATCTAATTTATAGTCAAAGGCTGTTGTTGTTTTTTTTTTTTACAAAGGTGATGCTTTGATGCCTGTAGTAATGATGTTTTAAAGGGGGATGAGTTACAAATGATGAGATACAAAGAGGAAGTTTTACTATGCAGGTAGTCGAAAATCTAATGTCAGACCAGCTAGCATGCTAAAATATACCACTACTACTGTAACTACTGTAACTACCTCATTAATCAATCAACCAACCAACCAACCAACCAACGAATCATCCCTTGCCAGGGTTTTGCTGATTTGCAGTTAGACTGTTCTGGGTGAGTGTGTAGTGCTGTAGCTAAACCATAACTATATCATCTTCGGGGTTGTTCTCACAAAAAAAACTGTTTATTTTACAGTTTCCTTGTTACATATGTTGAATGTACTTACCATAGTAATAACAGTAAACCATGCGTAATTACATGCAACTAACCCTCAACCAAACCATAATCCTATACTAACTCTATAGTAAGTATATGTTGTTATTTAATATTACATACTTATATTAATACATATAATTACACTTTAACAATGACACCTTAAATTAAAGTGTAACCACTTTTCCATATTTCTATGTAAGCTTTTATGTAACTTTTTTTTTTTATGTAACTTTTTATGTAACCAGAAAAGACTCTCTGAGATGAAAAATCTCTTTCACAGGAGTGTCGTGGCCAAAATAGGCAGCAATACAGAGAGAATATAACAATTTTGTGAGCGAAGAAACTATTTCTCAACAATTTTCTGTTTTATAAGACAGCAAAGATAAGATGGCAACATCCCCAAAATGGCACTAGAAATACTCGTTCGTTTACATCTTGCTTTTTTTTTTAAGAACTTGAGTGCCACATTAAAATAAGTTTTAAAAATCATGTCTCATTAACTTTTCTGTCCACTGGCAGGCGTTTTGCATTTTGAAATGCAATGGCAAATTTTGTATAAACTCCCTCTTACCCCACTGACTCCAAGTTCCTTTACTAATTGCTAATAAACTTGTATAGTCCCCTACAGTTAAGTGAGTGGAATTCATATTGTAAACAAACCACTGTTGTAATTACAGCGGATAGCTGTACACAAACATTTGTTGGCAAGCGAAATGATTTCAAAAGGCAAGAAGAACCATGCCGACCTTGTGAGCAATGTTACAACCATAAAAGGAATGACAGAAACGTTTAGTTTTGCTGAAATACTTCTTATGTTTTCACATACTTTATATTTTACACATACTGTATACATTGTGTGCTAAACTCTCTAATGTGTATGTGTGTAATTAAAGGTTCAGTGTGTAGTATTTATGAGGATCTATTGACAGAAATACAATATAATATACTTAACTATGTTTTCAGTGGTGTATAAAGACCTTACATAATGTGGCATTATGTTTTTATTACCTTAGAATGAACCATTTCTATCTCCATACACCGCGGGTCCCCTTACAGTGAAACTGCCATGTTGCGACATCATGTTTCTACAATGGCTCTAAACAGACAAACTTCTCTACAGAGCGCTAGTCACTCTCTGCTCTCTCCGACAACGGCATTTTTGTCCTGTGTCGGCCCCCGTAGCTTCTCTATGTGCTTCGAAAGGGAGGGGTGAGCTTTGGGTGATTGCAATTCACAACCTCACCACTAGATGCTGCTAAAATTCACACACTGCACTTCTAAATGTTGGCTACACGATAGGCGATTACACAAGGTTGTAAACTTTCAAAGCTTACCAGCCAAGATACTGTATGTATTTATTTGCATGCCATCCTAAGATGATACTGTTAAAAGACCTTTTGGCATCCCAGACAAACTACAAATCTCTGTGGAATTGGGACTGCAGATAAGGTCATAGCCTGCGTTGCTGTCTTTCATAAATTACACTGGCAGTGTCCGCTCTGCTGCCAGATTTTTCTAGTCAGTCGTGAGGCAGAAAACTACAGCTAACTTCAAGAGAAACAATTTGCAGCCCTGCATTAGTTAGTTCAATTAAAATATTTAGGGGTGAACATTCATGCATACTTCTCTAAATATCCTTTTATGTACTACTAAAAGTGTGCAAATTCATACAAATTCGCTAAAATAATTACGTTTTTGTGTTGAGATTGGGTTGGCCGATCAAGCAACTGCCATTGAGAGGAATGAGAATAGTTACGCATAGCTCTCTCCAAGTATATTTGAACTTAATTGTTACCCAGAGAGTGAAAGCTGTGGCAAAGACCAATATGTATTTGTTGAAACAAGCTATGACTGAACCCGGGGGATGTGTCCTGTAGGTCTGCAGCAGAGTGATGTGTCTTTTGCTTCATGTAAAGAGAGCACTGATTGCTTTCAGTGGCCCCTCTGGCCTTCAGCGAGTCTATTTTCATTTTCCCAGCAATCGATTCGCTGCAGCTCCACCATCTCTCTGCCCTTTAATGCAAACTTTACCCCCTCTCTCTCTCTTTGAATCACAGACCTTCAGTTACTCAAACACATCTGTGTTTTCTTTCTCTCTTTCCATCTCAGATGTTGCCAGGGCGATTGAGCTGCTGGAAAAATTACAGGAGTCAGGTGACGTCCCGGGTCACAAGCTGCAGTCCCTGAAGAAGGTTCTACAGAGCGAGTTCTGCACGGCCATTAGAGAGGTGAGACCTATGAGTATTGCTGTCACCTCCAGAGTTTAGCACCTTATTCTATGGGAATTAAAATATTGTCATAATTATATTACAGTGGCGGTTCATCTAAATATTAAATACTGACATCATGTCTTCTGAAAAACATTTTTATCATTATTTTATGTGGAATATATAATATATGTGACCCTGGACCCCAAAACCAGTCATAAGTCACACGTGTATATTTGTGGTAATAGCCAACAATACATTGTATGGTTCAAAATGATAGATTTTTCTTGTATGCCAAAAATCATTAGGATATTAAGTAAAGATCATGTTCCATGAAGATATTTTGCAAATTTCCTACTGTAAATATATAAAAAAAATATTAGTAGTAGTAATATGCATTGCTAAGGACTTCATTTGGACAACTTTAAAGGCGATTTTCTCAATATTTCAGATTCCAGATTTTCATATAGTTGTATCTCGTCCTATCTAACAGTACATCTTTGGAAATCATATTTATTCATGATGTATAAATCTCAATTTAAAAAAAATTACCCTTATGACAGGTTTTGTGGTCCAGGGTCACAAGATTTTTAGCAAAATGTCCAAATTGCTGTTTTCTTGCATTTACAAAAAACTAAACGTGGTACACATGACATGTGCAATTCCAATTCTTCTTGGTAATACAAACGGAAATCTGAACTATATTCTTACTGAACAATTACGACATGGTATGATGTATAATACATCTAAACAGTTCTTCAAGTTTCATGTCTCTTGAGGAAGTCTGTGGGCTCTTTCTTCTCACATATGAAATACATTCTCTTTGTAATAATTTATTAAAACAGAAGTTAATGCACTGTGAATTAACATGAAGAAACATTAAATAATATACTTGAATAAATAAACATATATTGCTCATTGTTAATACATTAACTAATGTTTCCTAATAAGACCGTATTGTTAAGTTAATTGCTAAAACTATTAAAAATCAATTTCATAGATTAAAATAAAGCTGAATTAAAAATAAAAATAGAAGTATTTAAGACAAATATACTAATATTAACTAATACAAATGACAAAGGCATAACAAAATGACTCAAACTTAAACTAAAACATAGAAACATAAAAGCTAATTTATAATATATTGTAATAGAATTTAAACAGTACTAAAATTATATATATTACCAGTTTCAGTGAAGAAAATTAAAGGGAAAATGTTTCCAAAATGAAGGACAATAAAAAGCAGACAGTCGCTTTTGCAATGTATTGCAGATGAAGCATCTGAGCATCAGAGGCTGTGGTAGATATAAACCGAGAATCAATCAATTATGGGATGGAATCTCAGCCTCATCTGAGGTTGACGTTAGTGACAGATGTGCGTTGAGGGTGCGATGACAGGAGTGTGTCTGTCAGGCAGAGATAGTGGCGACTAGTGCCTGTTTTACTCTGCTCCTCCAGCGAACTTGCAGAAATGCAATTATTCAGAAAATAAGGTTGACCTGGGTCACTGCGTTTTTAAGTGCAGCACCAGGGCAACATCCTCACCGCTTTAAGATAGTTTCCATCGTCAGTTTCCATCGTCCATTTCCATGCTCAAACACCGGAACCGCACTAGCAAACAGCTAAAAACCAATTTCACAGACAGACACATTTTTGTACTTTTGCCTGAGCAAGTGAGCATATGTACTCTGGTGGAAATGCCCTTTCCCATTTAGGGGTGTGTGCGTGTGCTGCCCAACACATGGGCGAGAAAAGAAACCTATTATGTTAATTTGCTTGTTTATTTAATTCATTGTTACAAGGATGATTATATGCTGCCTTTTAGTATGACACCACAGCTGTGCTTTCTGTCACTAGTGGGCAGAGCACGTTTAATCTTGTGCTTGTTTATTTTGAAACAGTATGGGAGGATCGTGACCGGCGATTTCTGGGGGGAATCGAAATGTGAGTTTTTGCTTAAAACAAGCAAACTTATCTGATTTCAAAACAGAAACAAGATCATTTTTCTTACCCCATTGGCAGATAATTTAGCTTGTTTAAGGCAAAAACTCACTTCATTTTGATTTTATTTTCCAGAAAAAAAACAAAAAAAACAATTTAATGTACTTTTAGTTCTCTACTAAATGCATCTTGATTTAAGAATTATTAGATATTTAGACTAGAAACAAGACAAAAATACTAAATAAGAGCATTTTTTTTTGCAGTGCACACATAGCAACTACCACTACAAGGCTAAAAGTCAAAAATATTATTTCTATATCTAAAATGGCTTTATGGTATTTAGTCTATAAACACATTTAATATAAATACAAATGCACAAAACTGTAGGTTTATAACAAAAATAGTCTGTATTTTGGCCTTTATTTCTCATTTAATACGTCTAAATTAAAAATGTAAATAAAACGAGATATTAACCTACATTTCTGACAAAATACCACGGTTACCGTTAGTGTTACCACAGTAAATCTGTGTGAAAACCAAAGTGAACTGTTGGTTGAAACTGGATCGGCTCAATGTTTCTCCTGCTTTGCACGTTAGTGTTGCTGATTAAAGCCCTATTCGGACGGTAATAGTTTCTCACGTGGAAGTCCGTAAAAATAAATTTGCATGCCACCTCAGTGATAAAATGTATGCATTCGGATCAATAACATGATTGTATGCTGTAAATAAAATGTCATATGCTTGGTATAATTTAATAATAGGAAAATAATATCCTAATTATTATTTAATTATTTAAATCTGTCTTTTATTTTATCTAAAAAAAAAGGATTTTATTCCAAATGGAAATGAGTGGAATTAAGTTAATACAGCCTCTTATTTACATTATTTTAACGTATATAATTGCTGTCGTAATAACGGCCCATTTCAAATGTTTACGTGCTTTTCTTCTTTTTATTTTTTGAGTGGTGATGAAATATTGTTCTTGTAAATACCTGCCAGCATTTCAATAATAAAAGTCGAAATCCTTAAAATGCATCCAAATTACAGCGAAGTGCATCCGTACGGTGCTCTGCCATGGTCGAAAAAAAGGATATAAACAGTGAAGTTTAGAGTGATATATTCTTGAAAACTCAGATATGTGGATTCGGACGGTAATTAAATTACCACATGACCTTGGTGTTTGTCAAAAAACAGTAGGTAATTCGGCTGGGGATTTTGATGTGGGTGGTGGGAGAAAAACACTGACATTCTGGATTCAGGCAGCAATAAAATCACTGACTAGCCCCTGTCAATGATGAAAATATCTTATGGCCCCACAAGAAACAATTACCGTCCGAATAGGGCTTAAGTCAGCGTGAGAGGTTGTGTGATCGAGAAACTCAGCAAGTAAACAGATTTGTTCAGACTCAGAGCTCGCTAGTTGCGCTGCGCACAAGTAGTGCTGTTTCGTTCTGCTTTTGGCGCATTAATGTTTCCCTGGCATAAAATCTAGTTCTGCCATCTTGTGTTGACATTGTGAAACTGCATGATTTTTTAATTATGCGTGGCGGCCACATATAATATATTTTAATAGACAAGCTGCAGGCCATTTGAAATTCATCCCCGGGCTGCATTTGGTCCGCGGGTCGGACTTTGGACACCTCTGACCTTAGCCCTCTAGTTCCTCTGCCTCACCTCCGTTGTTTCCCTTCAGCCCCTTGTCTCCTCCAGTGGTTCAGCCCTGCTGCTCGGATCTGCCTTAGGCTTCCCATTTAACAGCTCTGCCTTGGTCTGTGGATCCCTCAGCTCCACCTCAAGCCACCAAGCCATGGACTCCACCTTGGCTCAACGTTCCCTCGGCTCCTCTATGGACTGCCATTGCTCAGGCTCCACCGGCTCCCTCGTCCTTTTGGCTCCACCTTGGTCAAGCGTCGCTCTGGCTCCAGCTCGGACTTCTGAGTCTCAAGCTGTGCCTCGATCCTCCGGCTCTGCTGGGCTCCTCGTTCCCTCTGGTTCTACCATTGTCCAGAGTTGCAACGATTCCGCACATGCCCATGTCTCCACCTCAGTCACATAAGCCTGCAGCTCCACCATGGTTCTCCAGACCTTCACTATCACCCTGGGTCTTCCTCTCCCTGGCCCCGCCTGGGTCTCCACTTTGCATCTTGGCTCCTCGATCACGCCTTCATCCTGGCTTAACACGGTCATCCTCTGGCTACTCCCATCTCCGCCCTGGCTCTTCCCACCATTGTCTCCACCTTGGTGTTCCCTTTCTGCCTCAGGAGTGCGAAGTCTGATACCTTGTGAAAAACACTGAACCGTGAAAAAAAAAACAGATTGGAGCTTGTGATTTTGAGAAAGCTCTTGCCGTTTTTTTGGTTAATATGCATCAGATGGTCCATAAACAGTTTGCTGGTATACAGTCTGTGGCTGAGATTAATGTGGCTATAACTATGCATGAGGAAATGTGCCAAAACCGGACTTGGAACATCTGTAGAGACATGCTTTAAATTGGATATGAGATTCAGTTTATAGGTTGCTACACTCCATATGACACAACAGATGAATTGTTAAGTACAGTATCATTTGGAGGCAAAGTTTCTCATCAGTCAAAGCTATTCAAGGTCCATTAATGTAATAATACTTTTTAGGACATCAATTCACACTCCCAAGATCCATGAGGCCGAGTTTCACCGAGCTGCGCATGGATGCCCTATGAGCTCATTTCATGGCCCGGCAATTGCACAAGGTATCATATGGCGCAATCTGTCTCTTACATTCCCGTAACAAGGGTGTGAAAGGACACAGCGTCGACTCAATTTACAGCTCCAACAGCAAAGCTCTGCATGGCATGGGCAATGTCAATATGATCAAATGTGCCGTGAAAATGTCCTCAACCAAAAACATTTAAAGAAGGGGGAAAATACATGGCACAAACTTCAAGATCAAGGCTATCATAAACTATGGTGTTCTCAATCTGGTTCTCAATCTGGCCTATTCAGATGAGTTATCAAGCTCAATTAGCTATGTGAAATTATTGCCAAAACAAGGCCAGAACATACCCTCACAAATTCACTCATTCTTCATCTCACAAAACTTTTGCATATTGAGTACATGGTTATCTTTACATGGACAGCATCTACGGCATGCTGCCAACTGCCGGTAAATATTTTATACTCAACGTTTTTGTTCACAGTAAAGCATTTACAAAAGAAGTCTAATTTTAGATTTCTAGTGGTATATGATCTACTTCACACTTTTCAGAAATACAAATGGACTGACCTACAATGATCTCTTTCACAAATAAGAATTCAGATGGGATGCTTTTATGTTGTGAAAATCATTTCCCACAATAAAGTCTGTCAGAGCATCACCACAGCAAACATGTACGATTTCCAATGAAACTCTCAGAGGAATATGACAACAGGGCCATTATCAACTGAGAGCTTAGTCCATCAATGCCTACGCGCTGCTACAGGGTCAGAGATGTCAGCCTCTCTTTTTATTAATTGTGTGCGTTTATGTGGAATAGCTTCTATGAGCTTGGCACGATGGATTTACAAATTAGAAGCTTTGCTGTGAATCGGGCTTCACTGAATTGCCTGACTCTGAGCAGTGAAAGAAGATGGAAAGATTTAAGAGGGAGGAGGGAGAACAAGGTTTCAAATGAAAACAACTGAAATCATATTTCTCTTTATAGACAGGGCACCATGGTTACACAGAGTACCTCATTGCGGCCTGTGGGTGGGTTTTTCCAGCGGTAGTGCGAAGGCAGAGTGATACACCTCTGTGTCGATCTCACTGGAGTTAAAACAGATAAAAGCCAACCGAATACCCAGTGAGCTGAGAGGAAACAGAGTGATCCCTCGAGACATGGGAGACAGAGAAACAAGGACACGACTGTAGGTAGACATAGGAAACATGGAAGAATGACACTAAATCTCATGAGAATGTAGACCAAAAGAAATAAACAAGAAAATCTATGTTGTGTAAAGAAATGTATACCTGTTTTTAGGACCATAAAAACATTTTTAATGTTATTGTAACATTATTTTATTCATTATTCATTTTCCAACAAATTTTCATTATCATAATGTGGTATTGAAAACCCTTGCTGACTGCCTTATAAATCACATTACCAACCACAAAGAAATTGTCTTCCAATAAAGTACGACAAAATAGTTCCCAAGGTGTGTTTTCTCAATCTCAGATCACAAATAGATGTTGACAAGCAACAATCGCTTGATTATATTTTTTAAGAGTTGGCTTTGTTCATTATAGCTATAATTTAATAGCTTATTAGCTAGTTCAAAACCAAAATAAATTGGTTAAACATATGAATTACACACTGAAAAAGCTTGATCTTTATTAGTATTCATGCATTTCCCAATAACAATAAAAGACACACAATCCCCCGCCCGTGGGGACACACACATGCACGCACGTATAGTTCCTGGAGGATTTACTTTAATCTATTGATTTATTCCATCTGAATGCATTGATCCCTCACAGATCTATTGAAGTTGAGTCAATAAAGGTAAACTGATGGAAGTTTCTCTTAATTGTCACTGAAATAAACTTAATAAGCAGCTAAAAGGAAGTAACTATAGATATAGCTGTTATTAAATCAGCTCGCCTGTAAAGGTAGATGGGGCAGAGCACAAAATTCATCCAAATTATAAACCTCTAAAAACTCTACAGAAATTACTTTCTTTTCCTCACTGGAATTCCTCCACAACTTGTAACATATAAAACAATATTTGGAGGCAATAAATACTACATTAAGGCAATATTAAGATAGCATTATGTGTGCCTGTCAATCAACTCCCTCAGTCTGATTAACCTAAGGATGTTAGACCTCTGCCAAAAGTGTGTCTGCATGTGTTCAGAGATTAGAGTATAAAGCTTACACAATGTTTATTATAAACTAGACGGTCAGGAGCCGCTACTGTATTAGATCATCATAGCCATAGTTGGTTGTTCCATGATGAAGAAAGTCAGTCAGGTTCAGAATGACTTGAGGGTGAGTTAATGACAGGATTCTTAGGGTGCGAAGTTCTGCAAACTATTACTTTAACAGAGCGAGACTTTATTGCACTTGGAGCAGAACCTCAAGAGGCTTCCCAAACATGCTGTATTTTTTTAAAAGATGACAAGTCAGGCACAAAAAAATAACAACTGGTAAATAAATAAGGTGTACAACATGCTGTAGAATATGCTGTGCTGAAACAGTATATGTCACATGTAGGATGCCACCTATCCTAAGTAACTCTATTTTGTAACCGTAGACACTTAGCAGCCTCTTTCATTTCTTTTCAAGCCATTTTTAAAAGCCATCCAATAGTTCCTGTCTGTTGAGAAGGTTTAGAGTAAGTGGTCTAAAGTCGCAGAGCAACAGGCATAGAAAGAGACGTTTATGTATTTTATCACGCTAATCTCACAGTAGGAGACAGCTAAAGATTCTGCCCAAGGTGCTGGAGGACAGATTAAAGAGAACCTTGTTATTTAGAAGAGAGAGAGAGAGAGATGGAGCTTCCTGTAGCACCAGCTGTGTTTCAGAAGCACTGGTTAATGAGATAAACATAGGTTCTTCAAATCCTCAAAGGACCTCAAGCTAATAGTCTCATCCCTGAGTGGCGTGAAAGCAGATAAGGGCTCTGTACATGCACCTGTTTGTGAAAATATAGAATCGGTGATGAAAGCCATTGCATGTGTGAACTTTAGTAATGAGACTTTTGAGTTTATGGAACTGGATTAAGCTCTCTTTACTCTTCAAACCAAACAACATAAAAGCATGATAAAAGCAGAAACTGAATGAAGCATGAATCTAAGATTTATTCATGCCAAAATGTCAAACAAACTATTTTTTTTTCATGTAGCCTGAGTTTATCAGCAGCACATGCTGCCGTAGCATTTTGAAGACCACAGTGAAGCCACAGGTGATACTTCTTGAATTTTTATTTACATTTCTAATGTCAGCGCATGGGTGTCCAAACCCAAACCCACATAAACACAAGAGAATGCTTAGCCAGTGCATCGCAAGATTGCAGTCCTGTCAAAGATGCTTCTATACACTCTTGCGATGTGGTCACATTTACTTTAATATGGCAAAATGCAGTCATCTCAGTAGGAATCCATGCGTTTGGGAATTTTACATTGAAGAATTTACCCATGCAGATTTCACATCGTTTTTTTTCACCGGTCACAAGTTTTTTTCACATGCAAATTCGCCACATTTTCCAATTAAAGCTGCTTGGTTTGAAAGTTACCTCTGAGTCACTACACTATTGACAATGGACCTACTTTGCCCACAGAATTCCACAAAAGATTTGCTAATGTGACCACAAACCGGATGCTATCATTCAGGTAGCTAGCCATAAACAACAAAAGAACAACAATTTAACTAAAAATGTTTATTTGCCTTGATAGTAGGCTGCATCCGAAATCACATACTTCCCTATACATAGTAGGAAAGAATGTCTACAGAATGTCGCAAAAGCAGTATGTCCAAATTTACAGTACTCATAAAAGAGTAGCAAAAAGTACCTGGATGACCTACTCCTTCCGGCGAGATTTTGAAGATAGACACTTTACTATCCCATAAAACTACAGGAGAGGATTTGTGGTATGTCACGTGATAAGGGCAACATGGTGAATGTAGTACGTCAACATTACATTTTGGCAATGCACATTCATACTATATAGGACATACTTTTTTTAGAGGTCGTTAAATAATTAAAGTACCTACTCAAGAGAGTAAGCAATTTCGGACGCAGCCATAGTCGAGCTGAGAACAAAAAATGACCATAGAAAAAGTTTCTATACCCTAAAACTCACTACAGTGTCCACACTGAAAGAAAAAAAACCCAACACACACTTGTTTTGCGATATTGCCTTGCGAATAATTTTATTTCAAGATATGTGAAATCAAGCTTGACAACTATTTGGTTGGCATACTTGTTTAAAGTATGTTTCAGGCCTTTACCTTGGAGCAAGGTAAAACCTTAATAGACACTGTTTTGCTTTAGATAACATTAAATCATTTATCTGCAATCTTCTGCATCTAAACCTGGCTGACTTGAATTTGTAAAGCCTATTGTTGCAAAATGCCTTATTGCTATTTAACCATGTGTATGTCATGTTGATAACCGTAGAAGAACTGAAACTAAAAAGTCTCTTTTTCCCTGTTTATTTTAATAGGTCTATCAATATATGCATGAAACGATAACAGTGAATGGATGTCCGGAGTATCAAGCACGTGCCACGGCTAAGGTATGTCTGAGTTTGTTTATTTCCACATTACTTTCCCTGTGTTTCTGTATTACACATACAGCGTAATTCTCTAAACTAATAACAGCCCTTTTCTGACGTCTAAAGCTAGGGACACACCAAGCCGACGGTCGGCCATTGGGCAACATCGGGTCGTTTTTGAGCATCGGATGACTTTTTTTTTGTTGGTGTTTTCCACCCCGTTGGTTCTAGTCAGAAGCTGTCTGGGTTTTTGTAGCCGATTCAACATGTAGAATCAGTGTTGGGCCGTCGGTGAGAGAGAGAACTATGATTAGGTGTTTCGTTTAACTAACATTAGCAAACACAAAAATAAGAATAAGATCAAAAGTGATGAAAGCAAGCAAAGAAGTCATGACGGTACAGACAGAACGCTGTTCTAATTTGAAATGATCTTACCTGAGAATTCCTATGCGCAAATATTTTCATAATAGAATGAGCGGAGTGAAATAAAGAACGTGATCAGCATTATTGATATTAAAAACGGTAAGCGAGCACTGCATTGTTTATGGTTTGTATACCTGCAGTCTTAGTTTTGCTTTCCGTTTTGAATGACAAATTTAGATGAATATATATGCTTAAATAGACAGTTATCTCCTTTACACGCAGGAGCAGGGCAGGCATGCTAGTTGACAGTCCTTTCAGTGTGTTCAAGCACAGATTTTTTTTCCTCGTTGCAGGCGACGCGAGGCGACAACAAAGTCGGCTTTCATCAGCGCTGGTTCTTTGCCGTTGGTTTGGTGTGTCCCTACCCTTACGAACAAGAAGTCCAAATCCATTAATTAAGAACATTTTCAAATGTTTCTCCGCAAACTGTCTCGATTTGATAAACAATCAGCAATTAGCCAGACCTGCATGCAAGCACTTGGCAATTGCTCTTCAGACACTGTCACTGAAACAGCATTCATTCAAATTCATACTGTGTAAAGAGTGCACTCTTGTGAGAAAGAGAGGGGGGCATAAAAAGAAGTGGGGATATTGCTCAGTACTGGATGAACAGAAGTGCCTTGCTGAATCTTTAGTGGGAGTATTTCAGCCACCCCACAATGCTGGTTTCTTAAGGGATAGATCACAATACCCATGGTATTTTTTAAGCAGTGGGTAAATTTTGCTTTATGTATCAGTCACTGTGCATGGCAGATGTCTCGGATTGACTTTTGACAAGAAAATTGCCTTTAAATATGTGTCTTAAGACCTTATTCTGTTCCATTCCTGCTATATTTTGCTGTTTTTGAATGAAAGAATCCTAATCCTGATTGGCCTGGACCTGAAACTGGCCTAATTATAGAGGGCTCTTTAAGACTGATTAGTCAACTAGTGATTCAGGCAACTCACCAACTGGATGATTATGAAAATATTTACTTGTATGCACATTCCTACATCGCATAGAGGGACATACACCAATCGGCCAAATGCTAGAGTCCTGCCAGTTAAAGGCCACACTACCGTCCAAAGAGTTCCGCCCACCATGTCTCTCTGCATGGACGCACAGACCAGCAGACTCGTGCACAGTTACACCTCTAGACACAAAGAGCCAAGTGATGAATGGCAAGCGAGACAGAAAACACAAAACACGCTTGGATGCTACAAAGGATTCTGAGCAGTGCCCAGCGATACCTGTTTTGAATAGCTCAATAGGCTGCTCTTGTGGGTGTTGTTGTAATGGTGTTTTGATCCCAATTAGGCTAATGTTCAGAGTAATAGTCTATTAATTATGCAAATCTGAGTAAAAACAGAAGACTTCCCTAGTTATCGAGGCAGTTCTTTGCATTTCAATATATCTGAAATGTTAAAATGTCTACTGAGATTAACTAATTAATGCATTTTAAAGGGGTCATATTATGAGAAATCGAATTTTACTTGATCTTTACTTTTGCTTAATTTAAATGAAAGACTTTAATGTACTATGAAACCGACAGACTGGATCTCCCCAGTCCATTGTTGAACATGACCGCCCACATTTACACATTAAGGATGCCTATTCAGTGTTCAGCCACTTTGTCCACCGAGTCACGGTTAAGTAATAAGGAGGAAGTAGAATTCATAACGCCAGGAGAGGATGCTTTTATTCTAGTTATATTCCAGAAATATGACTAAGAGTAATGTGCCCTTCAAGTGGGGTTGTAAATATCATAATTACGAGTTCCGAGCACATGAATGAGCGAACAAAGTCGTATTTAAAATTGGGAATTTGGATTTCTAGATCAGTTGTGCTTGTTCATTTGAAACATTGTGGAAACACTGTTCTATAATATAGATAATCTATGTATAAAATAGAGATCAGTGAACGAAAAGCAGGTCTGTAGCGCATTATTATAAATTATTTGGCAAGTTATTTTAATTGTACATGGTGAAATTAAATAATATTAAAGGTGTGATGTACAAAACAACTTATAGACAACACAAGTTAATCACTTGAATTTCACAAACATTTAGTTTTGATATCATGTATAAATACAATTTATGAATGAATTCAGATGGGTTTATTGTTCACAATATAATGATTTTGTTTTGTTTAGGCTACCTCCACATTATGTTTACGTCTTCAAAGCATGACATGTACAACGGTATGAGTGGGAGGTTTTCCAAGTGCATTTGAGGGCTGGATAAGAGAAGTTTGCAAAACGTTGCTCTCTTGCTGGCTGCACATGAGGCTCTGCATAACATTTGTAGAGCGAGTGACTATTATTTTTAGAAAGTAAAAGTAATGATGTTACTGCTTAATTTTAACAATTTCATTAAGAAAATGCCAGACACTTTACAATGTCATACTTCGTTCTAGCCCACTTAAGGATAGCATCTACTCAATTTTTGAGCTGAAAATCACATTGGGAATCACCCATTCTTTTCTCTAGGGTGTTCTTTTAAAGCTTGTGTGAGTGAGCAACAGTAAACAAAGGGGAGGAGCTTAGCGAAAGGATCCAACTTTTATATAGTAAGTGCAAAACAAACAACCTTGACTTAAGTGGGCCTTAGGGGAAATAAAATGAAAAACAAATGTATGACCTTAATATTTAATTAGGCCTACCTCCTGTCATTGCTGAAGGACACGTTTCAAAGGGGACTTATATTTTGGTATTATGGTTTTATGATATAAAATGACTTTCCTCTGCCTAATCTGTTGATTGGTTGGCAATTCATGCACAGCAAATGTGTTCTGAATTTTTATGAATTAATGTCCTTGTCATTGATTTAGAGTTATAATACATTTTTAATGGCACTTGCAGCCATTTAGACACTGTTGCAGTTATTGTCAGTGATATTTAGGATTTCGATTTTAACATAATGAAAACAAAGTAATAGCTTTATCCGATAGTGCAACTCATTTGAGTGGTGTTGTAACAATATAGAGCTATACTATAACAATGGCACTTATACAGAAAACAGCAGCACTTACTGTAATTAGTATGCTCAGCGAGCGGGTCTCGCAAGATGAGCAGAATTAGCATATCAATTAAAGTTCTAACGTTGGATGTAAATTACAAAAGTCTTAAAGTGCCTCAAAGCACCTGACTTGGTCACTTTGAAAAGTTACTACAGGTTTCGAAAAGCATATTGAACTTGAATCACTAGGAAAAGGGCAATTAGCATGTGGTAACAGCTTGCGTCTGCATGCCGTTGGGACAGTTTTCAATCGATGGCACATAAATAGGATGAAGAACAGCTCTAAAAGCCCCAGTTATCCTTTGGGATCCCCTGCAGCAATTGTCAATGAGCTCCAGTCGGCTACTCCGGGATGCATTTTGTTCATCCACATGCCAAGTGTATTCTGAGTGCATTGCTGATGTAAATGTTAAAAGCCAAAATTCATTACCAATGGAGATTCTTTGTCAAGTCTGTGTAATTATTTAAGATGTAATTTGTAAGGCTTACAATGGGCTTTAATGGGCCATTGCTCAAAATATTATGAATACTACTGGGTTATCAGATGTCCTATAATTCTTTCAGTTTACAATTACATTACAATTATGTCTTTTTTTCACTCACCCTTGTGTCATTCCAGACCCAGTATACTGTTGTTTTTCTGAGGAACACAAAAAGAGAAATTCTGAAAAATGTTCATGCTGCTCTTTTCCATACAATGAAAATAAATAGAGGTGAATGCTGTAGAACAAAAAATAAATAAAAAACAATGAACTACCTTGGCCAAAGTATTACCAACCGCCGTGTCGAACAGTTCTAAGAACGGCAAGGAACAGTTACAGTTATATTTCCACTTGAGCCTAGTACGGCATGGCATCATAACAACCCGTTTCTCGGCCTGGAATTCTCAGCATGGTTAGCTAACCGTGTTAATAAAATTCATAAATAGAGGCAAATCACATTTTAATATCAGTCACATATACTTGTCTGGATATCTCTGCTTACTTGTGGGTTTATTGCAAACAGCCACTTCTAAAAACTCATGCAAAGTTTATTTAAATGGGGTTTTTAATAATAAATTAAAGTTATATCAATAAGTAATTAATATCTGTCACATATCTGTGATGCACACAAACACAGCAGATGACTTTCTGTAATGCTCACGTCTAGAAAACAGCCCCAGCTCTGTAATAAACACAGTAATGTTAGTCCCGTCCAAATCAGAGAATACCAACTTAAATTTAATCTTGTATGGTATTTCTTTATACTTTTTGGGTCTTGACAGCTGTTGTAACTATGAACTATTGATAGAGTTGCGTGAAGATTCTTCAAATCTTAAAACTTAATAAATAAATAGCACCAGGCAAGTGTGAGTGTGTAAAATGTAATCATCTTTTAAAACGGCAACCTGATGATTTACATTTCGACGAAAGCTAATGAAAGAGTCTAGGCTTTAAAAATGTTTGTTATATATCTACTTGTGTCTTTCTGATGTGGCTGTGAAAGTCGGGGATCTGGGAAAAGGGTGTCTTGCATGCAGAGCACTTTCAAACAGCATTTTTTTTCAGTGTGGCACAGAACACACGAGACAGCGAAGGCGCTGTTCTTTCAGTTTCAGAGATCAGAAAACTGCTTGGTTTGCCATTTGGGAATCTGGCGCCTTGAAAATTCTCTGAAAATCTTTGGTGCTTTTTTTCTCACTGTTTCCTGTGTATGAATGCCTTAATAATGAGCAGGGCCCCACGGTGCTGCACCTGTAGCTACAGTGTGGCTCTGCGGGAAGTGCTTTTGTCTTCTTTCACATTCTCTGTCTCCTGGTGGTTGTGCCTGGCTAACAAGCTCTAAAGTCTCAGGAATTCAGATGACAATGCAGGCAGCTTGCAGGTTATCCGATGCGGTTTCTCTTACTGCTGAATTTACAGCACAAGTAGAACATGTTGAGATATTCTTATAAACTGTGAGAAAAAAACCTTTCAGAGATGCACTACATGACCAGAAGTGTGTAAGCAACGTCCGGACATCTACTCTTTGCTAATATATCAGCTTCCACAAAGGCTACACTTTGTCAAGACCCCAGTCTAAAGGTGATGATACACAGGGCAACTTTTTGAGCAATGTTACCGTCACCGGGCGAACAGGTGAGACAGAGCTCACAACCGATCTAAAGTATCCAGATAGAAATTTGGTGAACATTCTCAATGAGAAGGTGCCCATATCAACACCGCTTGGCAACATTGCCTGGGAACATTGCTCAAAAAGTTGCCTTGTGTCTCATCACCATAAGAGGGTCAACCTAAATATCTTGCCAATGTGGAGATGTTTAATTTGGCTTTGAAGAATGTAGTATTGAAATCTCTGTGTGTGTATATTGGCTTTAGAGGTTACTGGCCCTTGAATATCAACCAATCCACCTTAAAGTGTTTCAAGAGAAAGGGGTCTCAGTCTAGTGACACACTTCAATTGCTGTCTTGAATTTGAAAGAGATTCTTAGCAACATCAACTGTTATGTTTTTTAAGGGACGATACTGATGCTCATTTCTGAAGAGCAGGTTGGCATATTTTGACCAATATAATGTTTAGACTACATAAGACACAGTCTAATGTCCAACTGATCACAAAACAATCCATGTTGAAATGTGCATCAATGGCTATGTTTCCATCCAAAGTGTGAATTTAACTTGTGTACAAAACTGGAATATAGCATAAAACATTTGCGAATAAAGCACCGTTTCCACCATCACTTGCACTAAATATCACTAAGAAAAATAGGAGAAGCCACAGTATATAATAATTTAGTATATAATAAACTATTTGCGTATACGAGCATGCAGGCGAATTGCAAATAAACACAGTCATGTTGCTTTTCCGAGGTGGATACATGTTGCTTGTGAACGCAGTCGTGTGAGAGACTTCTGGGAGGGAATTATACCAAACCACTTAGAAGATAGACTCAGGCATTCCAGAATGACTAAAGCAGCTTTTCAGATGCTGTGCAACGAGATCGGTCCACTGGTTAGTCCAGTAGTGCTGTCTCATCACGCAAAGTCACATGACTTTTTTAATGCGCATCAAGCAATTCATTCACTAAATGTGTTTCCATAATTTTTAGAATTTATGCGCATCTTGGCATTTCCTTTTAGTGTTTTTTATGCAAAATCCCAAAATGTAATATGATTACATTTAATCACCATAAAAATTGGTGGATGGAAACATAGCTACTGTTAAGTTTTAAAGATCTCATCATCTCAAAATGGCCATATTATCTTGTAAATCATGCTTGACGATATGGTGCTCTATCTTCACACATTCACTGACATTTGAGCTCTTTGGTTTCCACCAGGCAACAGTGGCGGCATTCGCAGCCAGTGAGGGTCATTCTCACCCACGGGTGGTGGAGCTGCCCAAGACGGACGAGGGGCTTGGTTTCAATGTGATGGGTGGAAAAGAGCAGAACTCACCGATTTACATCTCACGCATCATCCCTGGGGGCGTGGCTGAGAGGCATGGTGGTCTTAAGAGAGGTGACCAACTCTTGTCCGTCAATGGAGTGGTGAGTTGCCAGGGATGTTCCTGTACTCTGTAAAATGAATATACATGTGTGTAATTTAAGGACATATTTCTATAAAAAGCTGAGGCACTTAAACTTTACTAATTATAATTTGGTTATTCACACAATGGCAAGAAAATGAACAGGATGCATAATATGATGGAACCTAACAAAATGAAAATAAAGAGCATAATACATGAGGGTATTCAAAATAGTTCGATTTTTTTTATACCACTTTTTAATAATATATATCACTATCATTTCTGTTCTTGTATAAAACAGGATGGAATGTTTAAGGCAAATCAGCTAATACCTAAACATAACAAAATGTATCAATGCATTGCTAATACTTACTGGTGCTGTTTTCCCATTGAAAATAAATTCACTTCATTGAGGATGATGTCATCGCTTTGTTAGTTAAATTGATATTATTAATATGCAGGGTGGAAAGTGAAAACCTACAAAATTATTAATTTCTGGCCATTTTTGCCAAGTAAGAAGATAAAAACGGGACAATACCCTTAAACTAAAGTAGTAAAACTATATAAAATTCACTTCTCTGTTCACTTAGTGAGTTTAATATATTTTATCCAATATATTTAGACATACAAGATGGGGATATGAAAAGTTACTGCATAGTAAGAATGACCTGTCAGCATTTAGATTTATCGCAAAGCAAATCGCTATCACTTATCGCTAAGCAAAAAGGAAACATTTCACAAACATAATGACTGATGTTGACAGTAGTTTATGCAACAAAATATTTTTTTTTATCTGTGTAGAGCTGTCACATAAGATGCCTTCATGCTGGAGGGCTCACTGGCTTTAAAAATCGATACAGATCAGTTTGGGCTGAAGTGAGATTATTACAGCAGAAAGATGTTTACATTGATCTCAATGAACAAACAGTCTACAAGGCAGATCCCATCATGGCGTAATATGCTAATAAATTAATTTTTCCCGCTATTATCTTAGACCCATTGGAGGCTGAATCTTTCATTTTACTAAGGCTAAGCTTGACATTTTAAAATACTAAAATTGGACAAATAGGACAGAAAGTCCTTATGTAAAAGGACAAAACTGAAAAGGACAGATGTCAAAAGACTTTGTAAAGATAACAGCAAAACTGCAAATAAAATATGTATTAGCATATATTGCCATGATGGGATCGGCCTCATTAGAAGACATTTACAGTGAATTATGAAAAGTCATAATTCACTTTAAATGTTTAAGATGTGAGAGACTATCACTGATGCCAAACGAGAATGAATCTTTGACTGAATCCGAATGAATCTTTCAGTAAAAAAGCTGTCTACTCTTATAAAGTCACTGCTGCAGGGAAGCCTTTAGAAGCCAGTTTCTTTGCTTTTCTCTACCGACATTCCAGTTTGTTACAATTGTATTACATGAAGGAGTAATTTGAGTTTATAGAAACTAATGTCCCCTGCTTACTCGCTCGAAGATGACAGAGGATCCATTTGATTTCATTTGCGTCAAAGACTGTAAAGGAAGGCATTTTGTGACAGCATTTGAGAAGCAATTTCTCATTAAACCAAACATGTTATGGTTCCTGAGCTAATAGGAAATTAATGGCTCTTTTGTGCCAAAATGTAATTGAATGTTCATCACCATGGAGTGGAGCATTTTCTAGTGCAGTTTTAAGCTGACAAAAACTATCAGTTTGGATATTTAGATAAAATTAACAGATTGCTCTGAAAAACTGACTACTGAATTATTTCCCTCAGAGCGTCGAGGGTGAACACCACGAGAAGGCTGTGGAGTTACTGAAAGCAGCCAAAGACAGTGTCAAACTGGTAGTGCGTTACACCCCTAAAGTTCTGGAGGAGATGGAGGCGAGGTTCGAGAAGCTCCGCACTGCCCGCAGACGCCAGCAGCAGCAGCTGCTCATGCAGCAACAGCAGCAGCAAAACCTGGCCGCCCAGCAGAACCACATGTCGTAGGTGAGGCTTTTCATTGCTTTAAGGGTAACAGGACCTCAACAGGGTGGCACACAGAGAGATAGCTGCCCCACCAACCCTTGAGGTCTGTGGGAGATATGGTACTGTATGCGGCCTGTCACCAGTGGCACGTTGTTCTGAAAACAGACAGCTATTGTGTCTGAAGCTCAGCTGTTATGTCATAATGTGAGATAATGAATCAATTGAAGAAGCTGGCAAGGAGTACTGATGACATCACAGATTGAGCTCAATAAAAAGGATTTGCTTATCAGGCAGATGTCCAGACATTGAGGGATCATACTTAAGGGACTTTCAAGGGAAAATTAAGAACAAATTAGATGGGAAATCAATCATTTTATTATTACAGCATCTAAAGGGGCCTTTTAAGTCAGTAAATCTCACTGATGGAACCATGTGTTTTAGTAATGCTTTAAGTTAAAGGCATAGTTCACCCAAAACTGAAAAATCTGTCATTGTTTACTCACCCTCATACCATTCCAAATGTGTTTGACTTTTTTTCTTCTGTTGAACACAAAAAATATACTGAACAACGTCTCAGTACTTTTTGGTCCCATTCATCAGTGGTTCCCAACCACGTTCCTGGAGGTCCACCAACAGTGCACATTTTTCATGTCTCCTTTGTCTGACACACCCACATCAGATTTTGGAATCACTATTAATGAGCTGATGACTTGAATGAGGTGTTTGATTGAGGAGACATACAAAAGGTGCACTGTTGGTGGACCTCCAGGAATGTGGTTGGAAACCACTGCCATACATGATACTGTCAACGGGGTCCAGTGTGGTTTGGACCACAGCATTCCTCAAAACATCTTTTGTGCGCCACAGAAGAAAGTCGTCAGGTTTGCAATAACATGAGAGGGAGTAAATTATGACAAAAAAATTTATTGAACTATTCTTGAGCCAACAATAGCTGCTTTTTCCACCATCGGGCCAGTCTGTTGTCGTTGCTTAACCTTTCCATTCCATGCAAATTTTCCATTGTGCAGTTGATAATGGAGCTCTTTAGAATGTAAAACAAAAAAAATGCCAGTTGTTGCCTTGGTAACACAAGTTTACAGACATATGAGAAGTAAATAGCGACCGCGTTATACAGGGTGAGCAGA
The DNA here is from genome assembly GCA_023029165.1 of Gobiocypris rarus. Taxonomy (NCBI): domain Eukaryota; kingdom Metazoa; phylum Chordata; class Actinopteri; order Cypriniformes; family Gobionidae; genus Gobiocypris; species Gobiocypris rarus. The sequence continues at coordinate 15,685,932 of CM040923.1, forward strand.
TTCATTTTATTATTAACTTGCGTTAACTTCACTCAAATAGTGCGCTTAGCCAGCAACAGAAAAACTGGTAGACAGGCAACGAACAGTGGCCGAGTACCGACCGAGAACAGTTTGTAATTGTGCCGTGCCGAACCAAGCTCAAGTATAAATATAACAGGAACTGTTATATGGAAAAGCGGATAATGAAAGTTTGAAATTTACTCACACTCATGTTTTTCAAACATGTACTCTGTGTAACACAAAGGACCTAACCTTGCAAAATTCCTTATAAAAGAGTTAATAAATTCAAAATTTCAATGTATTTCAATACATGTAAAGGTTATGAAAAGATATACGCATTTTTCTCTATTGGTGCTAATTGATATGTCATTGTAATAACAATTTGCAAGTAACTTTTCATCACACATTAACTTCTGAAACAATGCCTCCCTATATTTAAAAGATAAAATGTGTGTCAGCCTTTATCACTTCCATTATCACTGTTCTGAAATAACAGCACTCTCATAATCTCAAGATGTCTTTCATCTTTGCAAATGCAATACAATTGGAGAGAATTCTATTAGTCAGAGTCTTTTCCAGACAGACCAAAGCACATCTCTTTGCATTAATGATATTCGGCCCATCTCTTGCCTCATTGCCTCCTCACACCATAGTTAGCTCTGAGCAGCAGTATAGTTGGCAGCATTGTAACCTCGCTATAGAAACCATCCAAGCCTAAAATGAAGCTATAAGCAGTGGCGACTCAAAAGCATGTCCGTGTAGATACACTTCTCACAGAGGCACTGTCCTCTGTACACTTAGCACCAGAGGCCTAATGGAATTCTGTGTGCATCTCTTGCTTGTGGCTAAATCCTCGGCTGTAAAATCATATGTGCTTGTGAGCTGCTGAGTATTTTTGGGACATTATGTCTGGGCAAGAGGATCATGGTGAGAGAGCTGAGCCCAGATCATCCCCTATCAAGACTGGCATGCGGACCGAACAGCAAAGCCGCAGTGACCAGAGAGCACTCTGCCAACACTAAACTACACCACACACACACACACACACACACACACACACACACACACACACACACACACACACACACACACACACACACACACACACACACACACACACACACACCAAATAAGATCGGTTCAAGATCTTTTGTAGATTGGGGGCATGGGGGTGTGCTAAATGTCAACAATTTAACAATTAAATACTAAATTATAAAATATATATGAATTAAATATCTATTGTAAATCAATTATTTTATATTGTGAAAAATCTGGGCACATTATGTGCACTGCTGAGCTCTCTTAACATTTTTTTGTACGCAACATACAACTCTGACAACAAATTGTCAATGACATTTTATTGCCAAATTCTGTGTTTACTCTTCAGAAAGTGAAATTCAGACAAAGGAAGTATACTTTTGGCTTTAGTTTCTGTTAATAACTTGTGTTTTTGTTATTTTAGCATTACAAGAGGATATGTCTTAGATTTTTGGGGGTTTCAGGAGTCTGCGTGCATTGATTTTAACAATGGGGGACCTTGGAGTTACAAGGGTTAAGAACCAACTCTAAAATAAATAAGTTTATAATATACAATAGCTTAAATAAATATTCCTAGCTTAAAAAAGAAGGCTGATATATTCTGCCAACAAATAAATATCAAAATTTATAAGCAGAAAATGTCAAATGTATTCAAGGCTTGTCATAATGAATTCTGGAAACGACTTGTCTGTGAAGGAAAAATGCCCACCTTTTGCCCAAAACAAGGAATCTTATGAATAATATGCATTTTGGTATAAATGTCAGAAGCACACTGTCTAGACAGCCTAGGTATGAAGCTAAAGAATTAGAAAAGTGCAATTAATGTTCGGTTATTAACATAATTGCTAGTGTTGTAGTACTTGAGTCCGAACTAAGTCTCAAGTATGTCTTGAGTCCAAGTCTAAAACCAAATGTTCATGATGCAAAAGCTGCCTTTCCACCGTGGGAACTTTCCCCAGGAACTAGGGACTTTGAGGTGGTACTCTATGTGTTTCAACCGCAGGGACCAGGGTCTAAATGAAGTTCCAGGTAAAAATCCCCCCTGAAGAAGTCCATGCTTTTGAGGTTTTACTTTTTTAAAGTCCAGGAACTCTTTTTCCCCCAGACCTGCTGATGTCTGTGTTTCCATTGCGGACTAAAGTACTGTGAAGATTAGTTTGGTGACGTAGGACTGCGCACGTCGACTTTACAGTTCCCACTGGATTTCATCTGGAAATAAATTTAATAAAGCCTATACCTGCTCGTCGGCCCATCGGTCGTATCTTTTAAACTCTATTGTTATTGTAATTCGAACAGCAAACAACTCTTACTGCACAAACCACAACATACTTTTAAAAACAGTGGTTGAAATAAAATGCTGCGTCGAGTCGACTAATCAAAATGCTGCGTGAACTCAACCAATCAGCATGTTCAGCACCCAAGGCCCAACACCGAAAGTTCCTGAACTTTGAAAAAGTACTACCTCAGGAGCAGTGCCATTTTGAGGGGGAAATATTTACCCAGAACTTCATTTAGACCCTGGTCCCTGTGGTCGAAACACACAGAGTAGCACCCTAAAGTCCTTAGTTCCTGGGGAAAGTTCCCGCAGTGGAAAAGCGGCTAAAGAAATAAAAACCTTAAAAATTCCAGTTCTATTGTAGTTATGACGTAAACTATTTACAAATAATATACATATGTTTTTTTAAATATGCACACATTCACTCTTATATTCTCTTGCTACGTCAAATTCAGTTATGATTTACATAAATAATGTCATATTTTCAATTCAAAATGGTGACATTTTATAAAAAGTAGTTTGCATCACCTGAAATTACTGTTGGTCGCTGAACGTTTTTATCGTAAAACAGTTGTCAAATATTAAAGGTTAAACTAATGTTTAAAGGAACTGTATGTCGGTTTGTGACCAAAACTGGTACTGCAATCACTTTCAAATGACTGTAGAGCGGTGTATCCCCTCTCCCCCTCCCTCCTGACTCGAGGTTGCCAGAAAGATTGCAGGATCCAGCAGGAACGTAGGCTGCTAAAAAAGCACGTGTACGTGTTTTTTTCTTTTATTCTGTTTATGTTTATGCTTCATGAGAGGTCTTTGAGGTTTCGTAAAGTTAGACATTTTTCATCCAAAAAGTTTGTAGCTGCAGCTGTGGTAACTAGAGCAGAGCTGGCAACCCGGATGCCCAAACACTACTGACTTCATGATTGGTAGATAGGTGGAGGCGGCACTTCAGGCCAAAACACAACATGTCAACATCAACATCAGTTGAGGGCTGCAACTTCACTTTTAAAATGACAATATCCTGGCCAGACTACTGTTGTCAGTGATATAAGTATTTGAAATGAACATGATTTCTTAATGTCAGGTGACATATCAGGGCCATTTTATGATTAATTGAAATACATTTCTTACATACAGTTCCTTTAACATCTTACTGCGCACTCTTTCACTGCTATAACTAAAGTGTCGCGTTGGAATTCGCACTTACAGTAAGCCCCGCCTTCTTTGATTTGATTGGCCATCTCACTCATTCTGACAGTGACATGCGCTGTTAGACCGCTGAGGCAGACCAGCCTAAAAATGTAACATTTTACCTTTACCTTTATTTCCTATTTACCACAGTCTGTGCTTTGGACTCAAATTATCTGGTCTCGACTACAACACTGGTTCTTGCCCTTGACATGTTGGGCCATAGTGGTCACATAGAGCCAAAGGTTCCAGTCTGGCCTGTTACATATCACTGTGTACGCGGTACACGTCATATAAAGAAAATAGCCAGAAATACCAGCAAAGGTTTTGACAGTCCCTTTAAACTTGTCTCTCAGCTTTTGTCCTTTCGGTTTTTCACAGGCTGTTCCAAAAGAAGAAAAAGTAGAGGACACTGGGTGAGACTTAATCTTACAGACGTGATGTAAGGAGGTCCAAGAGATCTCTGAAGAGGACCCTTACTGTTCTCCAGTGAAGACTATCCTCTTTCAGTCAACTACCTACAACTCTAAAAGGTTGAAAACTCCATGATCTGTGTTCCAAATTGGTGCTTGGAAAAATGTGGCATGATGGCATAAAGGAAGGCTAGCACTGAGTACATTGTTTTACACTTAATTGTTCATATTTCAGTTGTCTGGAACCAGTCGCAAGTTGTGACCCTCTTAAAAAGTCCCTCTTGTAGTTTTGTGATAATGTGATAAGCGTTCAGTTTGTTTTTATTTTTGTTATGTTTCTGTTGCCACAGCGTTGTACAGTAACGAAAGGTTCTTTTGGTGCTGGTGTCTCTGTGAAAAGAAAGCGCTTTTTATGTCAGTAGTCCATAACTGGATAACACTGATGCATTTTATACCATATTGTAGCAAGGAATATTTTGTAAAGAAAGTAGATTTAGCAATAACACTTGTTTTGTCACATTCTACTGTCAAAGTATGGGTAAAAAGTGAACTTTAAGCATAGAAGATTCATCTTACGAGGGTAAACTTACTATAAAACTGTATCTTATGCACCATGTGACATAAGTCAGACTAAACCATTAACACCATTTGCACAGACTTTTCTTATGAGATCACTGTATCACAGTGCCATTGACAGAGATTATTAGAGAAATTCGGCATATTGTATGGCGGGAATATTTAAAGGTTAAGTGTGTAAAAAAATATAAATTAAAAAATGGCCCCTCATGTCATTGACCCATATACAAATTCAACCATAAGTAAAAAGTGTAAACTGCATTGGTATATCAAAAACATTGCACCCACTATTTGTTGGCGCATCCAACCAATAGTGTGAGTTTCGAGCTGGACTTCATGTTTGGAAACCAATGGCAGAAAGGGGGAGTGTTCTGGAAACCTGTTTGAAAGCAGTCCTTATTTTCACAATAAGTGGCACAGACATTACACACTTGACCTTTAACAGGTCCTGCGTGCATAACAGCTGTACAGATTTGATGCGGTTTTATGGTTGTGATGTCACTACTGAAATTAAAATCGAATTCAGAAATATTCTATTTAAGTTCAAACATAGTTTATATCATGAAATTATTTACTTTGAGGACAAACAGAATGTCAAACACAGATACATGATATCTACAAATGGAGGTAAATCATAACAGTATTTTGTTATGTTAAAGTTCTATTTTCAAGTTTATTATCTAAAGATTATTTTGTGGTGTTCTGTAATTATATTTCACATAAGTGACCACCTCATTCATTAGAAGCACTGTAACATTGTCCTGTTTTGACAATCAATTTAAAAAGCAAGCGTTATTTCTATTGCATTTTGTTTTATGTCCTAATATTTTTTATTGCATTTTTATTTCACAGCATCTTTCCCTCAACTCAAGCTGTCAAAAGCTGGCAAAATGTCTATCCATTGCAGCGCCGTAGTTGTACTGTTAGTTGAAGTCTTATAAGCAAAACTGTAAATCAGCAAGTAGTTGATGACCACCAGTAATCAGAGGTAATATTGTATCTGTGTTATTGTAATTTGGTTTGATGGTTTTCCTGACATAGGACTTTGGTAGATACTTAAATTAGCTAGTTCCTTTGTTGGTTGGTTTTTGAGTAATCTCAGACTGTGGGTAACATGTAAACGTGTCATCCTAATAGACGAAATCACGCCAAGTTGATTTGTTCCTTGATTGTCAATCAATTCATTTCAATGGATTCTCTTCCCTTTTATATGTTTACTTACAGACTTTCTTATTAATGAATGACAAGCTGATCTTATGATACAGGTCCTTCTCAAAAAAATTACATATTGTGATAAAAGTTCATTATTTTCCATAATGTAATGATAAAAATTAAACTTTCATATATTTTAGATTCATTGCACATCAACTGAAATATTTCTTGGGAATTTTGGGTTTTCATGAGCTGTATGCCAAAATCATCAGTATTAAAACAATAAAAGACCTGAAATATTTCAGTTGGTGTGCAATGAATCTAAAATATATGAAAGTTTAATTTGTATCATTATATTATGGAAAATAATGAACTTTTATCACAATATGCTCATTTTTTGAGAAGGACCTGTACAATGAAAAAAATACCAAGTGATATGCAATTGTTATACATATTATATTTGTATAAATAAATATATGTGCGTGTATGCAAAGCTTCAAATCTTTGTTTTTTAACTACCTTGAAACCATCCAGAACACCCTTGGGAATGCATAGCAATGTGCTAACAACCACTTAGAACACTTTAGCAACTGCATATTGCAACATCCTGGTGACAAATCATCACAATAAGCAAGAAGGTGATATTGTGTAATTACTTTTTCGACACAAACTGTCAGTACAGAGGCAGGATTTTTTTTAAAAGTGTGTGCCATAATGGGTCCATCCTTTATAGAGAATGGCCAAGTTTAATTGCCAAGTTGGCTTTAAGGATTTAGGGCACATTTAGGGATTTAGCGTGAGATAGGGCAATTCTATAAAAGCGCAGATGGGAGTGGACAGTTTTGCGTGTGATCTACTAACGACACGGAAATTAATGAACACAGACGTATCATTTCCATAATGATCAGCACAATCTACCCGTTAGCCTCTGTTTAAGACATGATTTTTTGGGGTGGTAAATAATAGCACAAACACCAGTAAACTGATGAGCGCAAACCTTAGTAAATCACCTCGCAAGATTCATCTAAATACTCTCCTCCCATGAATTTTGCACCTGAAAGGGAAACCCCTACAAATACATATGCAATAAGGTCAGCCAAAAAAAGAACATTGGCCACGCCTTTTCAGGGTTAATTTAACACTGCATGTCTAAATCCTGTAGTTTTTTTTACACCAAAAGGGGGTTTGTGCTGGCACAAGCGCATTTGGAGTTTTTTGGAGGATCTGGAGGATTTAGAAGCTACTCAAACAGCTTAAATATTTCCATATTTTATTGTTTTCTTCATTAAGAATAACGCACACGATAAAATATAAAACAACATTTGAAGAAAAAAAGCTTCTTGTGCAAATTTGGAGTTCTGTTCTCACACGTGTTTTGGTTTCCAACAAGAATATTCATGAGCATATGATAAAATATAGGTTAATGTTGTTCTGACCATGTTTTATTTCAAATTAATGGATAACTCTAAAACTCTAAATTTAATACAAAAAAGTTTAGTCCATGCCATGTTTAGAGGAGACTAAAATGCTAACTCACATATCTAAGAATGCAGTTGCTGATTAAAAAAAAAATATATATATATATATATAGAAGCCTCATCAGAACATATATATATATATAATGTTCTGATGAGGCTTCTACAGATTGAGTCAAAAATTACATTATGTAATAAAGACTTTTTTGCATTAACTTTGCAATATACTTTGTTCTAATGAAAATACCAGATGATAATCATCATAACATTTTTTTAAAAAAAGCTCTAACAGATGTATCCTTATTGCAGTGTGTAAGACATCAAAACTAGTTGCAAACCACAGCTGAATCTGTTGCATGTTGTTAGTGGTTTGTCATTCTTGATTGAATCCGTGCATTTAAATGAATCAGTTGAGTGAACGATTCAATGACCCAATGCATTTCTTCATGCATCGTGCTGGGAAAAAAATATTTTCTTAAGAAAATGTACTGTCATGTCTACTTTAGAAAATTAAGTTAAAGTTGTATACATAAACCGGTGCAAAAGTAAGAAAATATAAAAAACTTTTATCCACAGACACAACCAGTTTATATGTTTAACAGGGGTTGAAGTCACAGGCTTGTGCAGTGAAATTCTTTTACACTCATCAGGCATCCAATGGACTGATAAATAGGCCAACTGCCCTCGTCACATTGCTGCAGATGAACCTGACAGTGAGACTAATGCAGAAATTCGCTGGTTCATTAGATAGGGTTATGAGTTTAACAGTCCGGAATTTCCCACAATTTAAAGGCCCTGAAATTTCCTCAATTATCTTTTCAAAATTGGGGTTTCTGACTGAGTTTTTAAATAATGCATGATGTCATAGTGTTATAATCTGATATGATTTTATATTCATATATTGTTTTTAAAAAGCCCTAATATTCAGCTACACCTATAATAGTCCAACATGTCATACGACAGTTATACATTTTCAATGTACCTGTTTCTTAAAATAACATCTGACTAATAAAACTACATGGGAGATGTTTATGGGCACCCAGGATAAGTGCGAATCACTGATGCGATCCAGTTGTCAAATGTGCTTTTTAATTTCTGTTCTAAAAGAATAAACAAACGTAATCCTTCGATGTAACATTCTCTGGCAGAAAATACACAGGGCTGACCAAATCCTGACAACAGACAACAGATTATATCCATTGGAAAAAGCGAAGACCTTTTTAAATATTTTATTTATCACTAAGAAACATACGCCCAAGGCAGCACATTGATTTACTTAGATTAAAGTGGATTTGCACTCGGATTTGTAGGTCTGGTGAATTTTATAACAGAGCTTTATATCTAAACATAATCTAACATCAATCTCAGCAGATCAGAACTGTTTTGTGTTTTATCTCAGTGTTAAACTAGATAAAACATGAAAAAATATACATCTCTATACTGCCTTATCACCTAGAAATATCAGTGAGTTTAAACAAATATTTACGGGCCTATAAAAGTCAAAGAAATTAATCATATCTAACAAAACGAAAAGAAAAGTTAATATTTAATTGAACAGTCTAGCAGCTGTACAGCAGCTGAATTCATCCTAGGTGTATATGACTTTCTTCTTTCAGACAAATGCAATTGAAAATATATTAAATAATGTCCTGGCTCTTCCAAACTTTATAATGGCAGTGAGGATTTGATTTTGAAGCCCCAAAAAGTGCATCCATCCATCATAAAATATATCTACATGGCTCTGGGAGGTTAATAAATGCCTTCTGCGATGCGTTTGTGTGAGAAAAATATACATTTTAAAACTTTATAAACTAAAGACGGCAATGTGCATCAATTTACGGTGAAAGAGTAACCCTTGACCTGAGTCATAGTGTATTTACAAGCGTGGAAGTGCAGAGGATAGAGAAACGTATTTGGATTATTTGGATTTGGATTGGATTATTTTTATGATGGATGGATGCACTTTTTGGGGCTTCAAAATCAAATCCTCAATTCACTGCATGCCATTATAAAGCTTGGAAGAGCCAGGACATTTATATATATATATATATATATATATATATATATATATATATATATATATATATATATATATATATATATATATATATATATATATATATATATATAATCTCCAGTTGCATTCATTTGAAAAAGAATGTCATATACACCTAGGATGGCTTAAGGGTGAGTAAATCATGAGGTATTCACATACAGCCTAATATTAACATTTGTCTAATTGGGATAAGTAGCCTATCATCATTTAAATCTGTATTCCAAATATTTGAGAGGAACAAATATTTGTGTGTGTGTGTGAGAGAGAGAGAGAGAGAGAGAGAGAGAGAGAGAGAGAGAGAGAGAGAGAGAGAGAGAGAGAGGACGTAGTGTCCGTGACGTCAATCGTAGGTTTTTGAAGCTCAAAAGTGATGTCTATGGGATTGACTCCCTTTAGGAGCCTGTCTCTATAGCGGCCAGTCGGGAAGGTTGCCACTTGGAGAGGAAGCAACTGAAACTCTTCAAGAAGGGCCTTTCTGGAAAATTAACCAATTATCCCCTAGAATTGACAGTTTTTGTTTGTTTTTACCAAATGGCAAAAGAAGAGACAGATCAAATCAATCTGTATTATAGACGCAAAAGTGCTATAGGCTATTCCATGTACAGCATACCATGTTTCAACAACTGTTCAATAAATAAAAGGTTAATACAGAGCAACTTACATTTTAGACACAATGCGGTTTGTCTGTTTTTACGGCGCCAACGAAAGCAGATCCAAACGAAGCCAAAGCAAAGTCAACCGTTGTCTACGAGCAAAAGAACGCTGTTGATATGATTCATTCATGAGTCATTTTTAAGGAATCGTTTGGTTTGAGTGATTCAATGACTTGTGTCGCCAACACTACTGGCGTGAATTTGTGACCCGTAGAAAGCGTTAATGAAAATCTCCACAGACTGACAGTTTGGACCTGTCAAATTGTGATCTGCACACTAATTATTGGAAGAGCGGCTTATGAAAAGTAGTTCAGGTGTTTTTTTTTATTTTTTAGAATTGCACTATTTAGCCTATTTCTCTTCTAGAAAATGAGATCAGCCTACCATGATCTGCTAAATAAGTAATATCTAAATAAGTTGCTTCAGATAACCTGTTCACATCCGCTTATCACTAATTTAACCTATTGATAAAATTAAATCTTATTTTAAAAAGTTGCTTCCGTACAAACTACATTTAATTCAGCTTTTTGTTTGGAAGTATATTAAACATTGAAAGCTGACAGCATCTAAGGCCTTTTGCTAGCAGCAACAACATTGTGAATGCACTTGAGAAAATACTGCACTCTAGTGGCCAAAGGTCTTAAGTGCATTGTTGTCAAGGCAGAAAGGTCAACGTGGGCTCAATTAACTATCTTTTTCCTAGAGAATGAAAGTGTAATATTTCTTTATTTTTTGTCAAGACATTAATATATATGCCAATACAGAACATGACTTTCACAAAAACCTCAACCCAAGAGATATATATCAAAGATCATTTATGGCCTAAAACGAAAAGCTTTTAACATGTGCAGTCAGAGCAGACTATGGTATTTAACCCATGGAAGGTTCAAATCCTTTAAAGGGTTAATAATAAATCCAATATATGAGTCATTTAATGGATTATAGTAGAGCTTTTGCCATGGATATTTCCTGCATTGCATTTGGAGTTATAGCCAGGTGGGCGACAGGATTGCAGTTTTTGGAGGATCTGGAGGATTTAGAAGCTACTCAAACAGCTTAAATATTTCCATATTTTATTGTTTTCTTCATTAAGAATAACGCACGAAAAATATAAAACAACATTTGAAGAAAAAGCTTCTTGTGCAAATTTGGAGTTCTGTTCTCACACGTGTTTTGGTTTCCAACAAGAATATTCATGAGCATATGATAAAATATAGGTTAATGTTGTTCTGACCATGTTTTATTTCAAATTAATGGATAACTCTAAAACTCTAAATTTAATACAAAAAAGTTTAGTCCATGCCATGTTTAGAGGAGACTAAAATGCTAACTCACATATCTAAGAATGCAGTTGCTGATTAAAAAAATATATATATATATATATAGAAGCCTCATCAGAACATATATATATATATAATGTTCTGATGAGGCTTCTTACAGATTGAGTCAAAAATTACATTATGTAATAAAGACTTTTTTGCATTAACTTTGCAATATACTTTGTTCTAATGAAAATACCAGATGATAATCATCATAACATTTTTTTAAAAAAAGCTCTAACAGATGTATCCTTATTGCAGTGTGTAAGACATCAAAACTAGTTGCAAACCACAGCTGAATCTGTTGCATGTTGTTAGTGGTTTGTCATTCTTGATTGAATCCGTGCATTTAAATGAATCAGTTGAGTGAACGATTCAATGACCCAATGCATTTCTTCATGCATCGTGCTGGGAAAAAAATATTTTCTTAAGAAAATGTACTGTCATGTCTACTTTAGAAAATTAAGTTAAAGTTGTATACATAAACCGGTGCAAAAGTAAGAAAATATAAAAAACTTTTATCCACAGACACAACCAGTTTATATGTTTAACAGGGTTGAAGTCACAGGCTTGTGCAGTGAAATTCTTTTACACTCATCAGGCATCCAATGGACTGATAAATAGGCCAACTGCCCTCGTCACATTGCTGCAGATGAACCTGACAGTGAGACTAATGCAGAAATTCGCTGGTTCATTAGATAGGGTTATGAGTTTAACAGTCCGGAATTTCCCACAATTTAAAGGCCCTGAAATTTCCTCAATTATCTTTTCAAAATTGGGGTTTCTGACTGGGTTTTTTAATAATGCATGATGTCATAGTGTTATAATCTGATATGATGAATGTTATTTTGATTTTTTTTTTTTAAAAAGCCCTAATATTCAGCTACACCTATAATAGTCCAACATGTCATACGACAGTTATACATTTTCAATGTACCTGTTTCTTAAAATAACATCTGACTAATAAAACTACATGGGAGATGTTTATGGGCACCCAGGATAAGTGCGAATCACTGATGCGATCCAGTTGTCAAATGTGCTTTTTAATTTCTGTTCTAAAAGAATAAACAAACGTAATCCTTCGATGTAACATTCTCTGGCAGAAAATACACAGGGCTGACCAAATCCTGACAACAGACAACAGATTATATCCATTGGAAAAAGCGAAGACCTTTTTAAATATTTTATTTATCACTAAGAAACATACGCCCAAGGCAGCACATTGATTTACTTAGATTAAAGTGGATTTGCACTGGATTTGTAGGTCTGGTGAATTTTATAACAGAGCTTTATATCTAAACATAATCTAACATCAATCTCAGCAGATCAGAACTGTTTTGTGTTTTATCTCAGTGTTAAACTAGATAAAACATGAAAAAATATACATCTCTATACTGCCTTATCACCTAGAAATATCAGTGAGTTTAAACAAATTTGATTTACGGGCCTATAAAAGTCAAAGAAATTAATCATATCTAACAAAACGAAAAGAAAAGTTAATATTTAATTGAACAGTCTAGCAGCTGTACAGCAGCTGAATTCATCCTAGGTGTATATGACTTTCTTCTTTCAGACAAATGCAATTGAAAATATATTAAATAATGTCCTGGCTCTTCCAAACTTTATAATGGCAGTGAGGATTTGATTTTGAAGCCCCAAAAAGTGCATCCATCCATCATAAAAGATATCTACATGGCTCTGGGAGGTTAATAAATGCCTTCTGAAGCGAAGCGATGCGTTTGTGTGAGAAAAATATACATTTTTAAAACTTTATAAACTAAAGACGGCAATGTGCATCAATTTACGGTGAAAGAGTAACCCTTGACCTGAGTCATAGTGTATTTACAAACGTGGAAGTGCAGAGGATAGAGAAACGTATTTGGATTATTTGGATTTGGATTGGATTATTTTTATGATGGATGGATGCACTTTTGGGGCTTCAAAATCAAATCCTCAATTCACTGCATGCCATTATAAAGCTTGGAAGAGCCAGGACATTTATATATATATATATATATATATATATATATATATATATATATATATATATATATATATATATATATAATCTCCAGTTGCATTCATTTGAAAAAAGAATGTCATATACACCTAGGATGGCTTAAGGGTGAGTAAATCATGAGGTATTCACATACAGCCTAATATTAACATTTGTCTAATTGGGATAAGTAGCCTATCATCATTTAAATCTGTATTCCAAATATTTGAGAGGAACAAATATTTGTGTGTGTGTGTGAGAGAGAGAGAGAGAGAGAGAGAGAGAGAGAGAGAGAGAGAGAGAGAGAGAGAGAGAGAGAGAGAGAGAGAGAGAGAGAGAGAGGACGTAGTGTCCGTGACGTCAATCGTAGGTTTTTGAAGCTCAAAAGTGATGTCTATGGGATTGACTCCCTTTAGGAGCCTGTCTCTATAGCGGCCAGTCGGGAAGGTTGCCACTTGGAGAGGAAGCAACTGAAACTCTTCAAGAAGGGCCTTTCTGGAAAATTAACCAATTATCCTAGAATTGACAGTTTTGTTTGTTTTTACCAAATGGCAAAAGAAGTATCAAATAAATCTGTATTATAGAAAAGTGCTATAGGCTATTCCATGTACAGCATACCATGTTTCAACAACTGTTCAATAAATAAAAGGTTAATACAGAGCAACTTACATTTTAGACACAATGCGGTTTGTCTGTTTTTACGGCGCCAACGAAAGCAGATCCAAACGAAGCCAAAGCAAAGTCAACCGTTGTCTACGAGCAAAAGAACGCTGTTGATATGATTCATTCATGAGTCATTTTTAAGGAATCGTTTGGTTTGAGTGATTCAATGACTTGTGTCGCCAACACTACTGGCGTGAATTTGTGACCCGTAGAAAGCGTTAATGAAAATCTCCACAGACTGACAGTTTGGACCTGTCAAATTGTGATCTGCACACTAATTATTGGAAGAGCGGCTTATGAAAAGTAGTTCAGGTGTTTTTTTTTATTTTTTAGAATTGCACTATTTAGCCTATTTCTCTTCTAGAAAATGAGATCAGCCTACCATGATCTGCTAAATAAGTAATATCTAAATAAGTTGCTTCAGATAACCTGTTCACATCCGCTTATCACTAATTTAACCTATTGATAAAATTAAATCTTATTTTAAAAAGTTGCTTCCGTACAAACTACATTTAATTCAGCTTTTTGTTTGGAAGTATATTAAACATTGAAAGCTGACAGCATCTAAGGCCTTTTGCTAGCAGCAACAACATTGTGAATGCACTTGAGAAAATACTGCACTCTAGTGGCCAAAGGTCTTAAGTGCATTGTTGTCAAGGCAGAAAGGTCAACGTGGGCTCAATTAACTATCTTTTTCCTAGAGAATGAAAGTGGAATATTTCTTTCTTTTTTTGTCAAGACATTAATATATATGCCAATACAGAACATGACTTTCACAAAAACCTCAACCCAAGAGATATATATCAAAGATCATTTATGGCCTAAAACGAAAAGCTTTTAACATGTGCAGTCAGAGCAGACTATGGTATTTAACCCATGGAAGGTTCAAATCCTTTAAAGGGTTAATAATAAATCCAATATATGAGTCATTTAATGGATTATAGTAGAGCTTTTGCCATGGATATTTCCTGCATTGCATTTGGAGTTATAGCCAGGTGGGCGACAGGATTGCTTACTGAAATTGAATCTACTATACTTAAAGCGCTTTGAAAGATTCTAAGCGAAAGATCCTCTAATGCATTACTGGAACTTTTTACGAGAGTAAAATTGGCTCAGAGTCTGAATAGGCACCTATTAAAATGTGAAAGTAAATACTTTAATGGGAGTTGCAAGTATTTTTTTTTTACTTGAAGGTTAAGTGTTCTCTATTTGATTCACTAACAAGAACACTAAAAAAGTAGGAGTGAGCAGGGATGATAGGAACGCTCAATTTTTTTAATAATAATGCACATTACAGTCATATTTGCCATAACTCTTCATATAAAAGTGGGGAGGGGTTGAATGTAATCTACTGTTGTATTTCACTGGTTTTATTTATTTAATTGTTTTATAATTATTCTTTCACTGATTTACAAATCATTTTATTGGTATTGTTGTTAAAATTATTGTAGTAGAAGATATATTTTCCATATTTTACTGTTCTTTTACTGCTCTAAGATGTGTTTGGGGGTGTTTTTTATAAATAACAATAGAATGTAAAATACATAAATTCACATTATGGAGCTTTTTATTTGCTGTTATTGAGTAGTAATAGTATAATTGCATCAAATTTGATTCGGTTTCACCACTGTTACTTGAATATATGGTCACAAAAACTATACTTGCGTAAATTAGTTGGGCGAAACAACTTGAGCCACAGACTCATCTTACCCCACTCAATATTGTGAGCACTAATGCAACTAATGTTCTTTCATGCAAAGACTCTCTCGCTCCCTCTCTCCCTCTCTCCCTCTCTCTCTCTCTCTCTCTCTCTCTCTCTCTCTCTCTCACACACACACACACACACACACACACGCACACGCAGCACCTTGAAGTGTCAGCATGTGGCCATTTGTTCATGACAATGGTATTAAGAGGGTGTGAATGATGTGTAACATTTGTTACATTAAGCAAACAGGCACACCGAGCTCATTTCCTTTCTTTCTCTCTCTTTCTTCGACATCCAACTCATCACACTATCAACTGTCCTCCTCCAACACCCACGATTTTCTAGCAGCTGACAAATGGCGTATGATTGAGCCCAAGCTGCAGTCAATATTTACTGAGCGATGCAAAAAGCACCCAGGATTTGTATTCGTCATTTAAAATCAAATAGTGACAAATGGTATTATTAAATACAACTTTTTGAGATTTATTATTGAAAAAAAAAGTCATTTTATGTGAGAATGTTCATTAAATATGACAGAAACAACATTACATGAATACAATAACAGTCATTTAAAATTATGTACAATCTTATTTACAACACAGAGATGGTAGGTTGTGGACAACATCAAGTAGGCTTATATTAGAGAGAAAAAAACAGCATTTACTAAGTACCACAGCGATTATTATTGATAAATAAAACCAATGTCAGTGTCAGTTAAGCTACATAGTCAGCCAACACAGTAAAATATCCATTGTTTGTACCTTAATATTATATATTTTTATGGATATTTTGTTTTTTTAAGCCAGTTAAGTTTAAGACTGACCACATAAGCCAAATTACAACCAGGCTCAGAATTAATGCACATATTCGTTTTGCACTTTTGAGCATGAATTTGAGGGCAAATCTTAGTAATTGTGCTGAACAGAGGTTCAAAATCTGAAAGCATTAAGAAAATATCTCAAAATACTCCAAAATGAACATGCAATGTGAATGACGAGTGTTTCGTGGAAGCAGATAACCAGGCCCGGGTGTCTCGCTCCCTCTCACAGGACGTGGTAGACTGGTCTGTTGCTGGGACTGTCTGGAGAACTGCACTGGGAATCACTTCCAGTCGGAGAGAGAGCGGCCATGTTCCTCATTCCCACTGCAACCCCCGTGTCCACAGAGGACAGTCTGTCCACGATGCTGGACAGACACTGCAAACTAGACGCTCCTGGAGTTCTGTCCACCGCACAAGCTGGATTGATCAAGACGAAATTACATTAGTGATGAACTAAATATATGACACAAAGCTCCACATAAAAAAATTATGAAAAGATCTAATTTCTTACCAGTGTGTGCATCGAAGTTGTAGTTATTCCCATAGTTTGGATTCATCTGAGGCCATACAGGACTGTTGCAGTCAACCTAAATGAAGAACACAAAAAGTTCCATCAGCATACACAAATACAAAGCAGTGAACATGGTGTATATGAGACATGGGTTGATTCTCTTCCTCTACAACAACTCGAGCATCACTGGAGTCACGATCAGCGAATGAGCAGCACTGTGTTGTTGTTCCGTACGGTTCACTGTATCTCTTTCTTTCACAGGCTGGTTACTTCGCGAGGTACTCCCACGCTACGCTGGGCTACAGGCGTGGCGAATTGATTGAGTCAGTGGAAGCCACACCAGTTTGTGCAAGATGACACTTTCTCCGAGTAAATCTGCAGAAAATCCTGGCAGCAGCGAAGCTCATGCAGTCAGTCAGGAATGCGGCACGGTCGCCACTTTCCTGCCAGTCTCTGTTGGCTGGATTTACTGAGGCTTTATTAGGCTATAAAGACTCCAGTGGGAAAGCCATTACTATATCCACCTATATACTAGCCGTTATCTTAAACCCTGTACTAAGATTTTCTCATGTTTTGTGAATCAACATTTCACATTGTTTGTAACATTGCTGTTTGACTTCTGCGGTCTTCTTGGCCAGGTCACACTTGTAGAAGGTTTACTAACTCATGAACACTCAGAACAGTTACGTCTAGAAGTCTTGCCCTTGTCAACCAATGACTGGCAATCTTTCCTACAAACAGCCATGCCACACTTGCAAAAACTATTTTAATATCAGCAAGTATTTTACTTGAATGAATAAACGCTAACTAACTACCCTGTAGAAAAAAAATGGTCAGGTAACCTAAAAATGTGCTTCATATGTGGAAACGTCTACAAACATTTTTGTATATGGTCGTCTTTGTCATCAAATGATTAGCTAAAATATTAGCATCAAGCTAAATTAGGAAAAACTTACACCTAAAACATAAATCTCTTACCAGCGTTAGCTAAAATATTTCTGACCGTCATAAACAAATGTGCATTGCGAAGAAAACCTGCATGATAAACATTACATTGCTGGTCAAGTGAGCATTAAAACAGACGCAACTAAGATTATTTAATAAACTCTGATTATTATAATAATTTTTTTAACCAAAAATCAACCCTATATGTTGCAAAATATCACATATACTGTAGATTTTTTTTAAGTTTCCTGACAAACAGCAGTAAGCTTATATCTTAGCGTATAAAAGGAGCCAGATGTGGGCAGCAATTTATTGTTGTCATGCTGAGACTGAGTCAGCCCTGACTCCATTTGAGGGGTAAAATCCCCTGTGTGCTATAGAGATAAAATATGAAGACGAAAACACAGAGAGGACCATACAAAAAGATAAAAACTTCAAACATCTACATTCAAAAGGCTCTTTCTGGGTATTTGGGCCCTGACCTTTAAAAATTCCCTTTGAGTTTTGGTAGACCTTCAATATGATATCTACAATGCAAAGCCCACAGTACGACATGAGTAGAGTAGGAGTAATATTTACCATGCTTTCAGAACAGCTTGAGGAGGGGCTGGCAGGCTCAGAGCTGCTTTCCATAGGCAGGCTGTAGTAGTTTTCCACCTGTTCCCTAAGCAGCTCCTGAAGGCTCTCGATGTAGTGGATGGCGTTCCTCAGGATCTCCACCTTGGGAAGACGCTGGCTGGGGTTTGCCGAGGTGCATCGCCGTAGTGCCTCAAACGCGTGGTTCACCTTCTTCAGCCTGCGGCGCTCCCTCATAGTGGCGGCTCTCCGGCGGTCCACTGTGCTGGCTTTGCGCTTACAAGCTTTGCAGGCCCACTGCAGACAGTGACCCGGCTGATGCGGAGCCCCGGGGGCCCTGACGTGCTCGTCCTCCTCAGACCCGGCCAGTTCCCCTCCGGGGCCGAAGTCTAAAGCTTCAGGGGACGAGGCACAGGTGCTGTCATAGAAGATCTGGGATGTGGAGAATACGTCCATGATTGGTGTGGTGTAGTAGGAGATCTGTGAGGGGGCGACCTCTGAGTGATGTGGTTTCTCCGGTGCCCTACGGCCCTTCTTATATGCACTGGTCAGACCTAATGACCATGCCCCCATTGGCCAAGGCAGGGCTCAGCGACCCCCCTTCCCTCACCACCCAGATCCCCACCCAAACCCAACACCCCTACTGAGTTTCCCACATCTGTGTGGAGGGGTGGTTTCTCACTCAGTTCAACAGCGTGACGGTCATTACAAGAGGGAATTATCATCAATAAACATTCATGTGCAGAAACTCTTGCTTTAGAAGTCTACTTTAGATCTTATTTTACTTTGACAGGTTTTTTTTCACATTAATTGTAAAACATGCAGATTTGGATCTGTAGCTGCTCACATTTTGACACGCATTATGTCCTAGACTTGTATTGATTATTAAAAGTCTTTAAGAGTATTGACAATTGAGTGAATACATATATTCTCAGAACTGACTACCCAGCTCTATATAATATATACGCTGCATGGGGCTCCTGACAAATTGAGAGACGAGTTTTATTTTAGTTTGCCCTAAGTAACGATGCATTCAAAATTAAACCAAACATAGATATTTAATTTCTATTACCTCAAAATGAAATGGTCAAGAATGACTCCAGTGTTTGCTGGCTAGTTTTACGCTTGAGAAAAGAGCAGCGTTGCAGATGCGGCCCAGCTGTAAGGGCTGGTGTAGCGTTTCAGAGACACACACTCACACAGATACACAACTCAAGATCCGGACAGTGGATGAAGGTGTCAGAGGCAGCGTGTCCGTGTTAGTTCACGCTCATTAAATTTTTAAGTAGCTCATTAGTGGCTGTGTGGCAAGATCGCTGCTTCTCTTTGCTATTCGGGTGAAATTAAATCTCATTGTTTATTTATATTAACTATGTATATATATATATATATATATATATATATATATATATATATATATATATGTGTGTGTGTGTGAGAGAGACCCTGGACCACAAAACCAGTTATAAGTTGGGTATATGGGTATATTAGCCAATAGCCACTGGCAATAGCCAACAATACATTGTATGGGTCAAAAATAAATATTTTTCTTTTATTCCAAAAATCATTAGGATGTTCAGTAAAGATCATGTTCCATGAAGACATTTTTACATTTCCTACTTTAAATATATATATATATATATATATATATATATATATATATATATATATATATATATATATATATATATATATATATATATATATATATATATATAAAGTAGTAGTAGTAGTATGCATTGCTAAGGACTTCATTTGGACAACTTTAAAGGCGATTTTCTCATTGTTTGGATTTTTGCACCCTCAGATTCCAAATTTTCAAATAGTTGTATCTCGGCCAAATATTGTCCGATCCCAACAAACCGTACATCGATGGAAAGCTTATTTATTCGAAAAACTTCAAAAATGTATATATATAATATATATATTGCACAGGAGCTGGGTAGTTGACATGACAGCATTGTGCTAAAACGTAGTTATATAAATGTACTAAAATTAATTTGTTGCATGACAATAAATGAAGTATTTTTCTGACCTAAATTCCTAATATTGAAGAAAGAAGTTAATAAATTGTCAATTGTGCAGTTCTTTAAAAATATATGATTTTGTGACATCTATATATATATGACATCTGTGACATCTATATATATATATATATATATATATATATATATAATTTTATTATTGAACTTCTCAAAACTACCTGTTCAATCTTCACATCATTGGTCACGTGTGCACATAAAAAAAGCAGTTTCTGATTTCTTTGAACAAGTTGCAAATGCTTTGGAACATCCATACAAATGATCATGTACAATTCTCAGCTGTTTCCTACATTATCAATTGCTTATGTCATGTTGATCAAAATATTATAATGGGTCTCTGTCACCCCTCACAACATTTAGGCATTAGTTAATACATGCAAAATGGTTGAACAAGGTGTCATAATATGTCAAGCATATTTCTATACATTTCCATTAGACTTTGTTTCTAAAGATATTCGTTGTGATGTGGAACATCAGGAGGTGTAGGAAGACTTCACTGTAATTCCTACAGCACTGCACGTACAGGTTTTCCTAAGGAGATTGTCCTATGTTCACATTTCTACTTTTGTTTTTTTCTTTTTCTTCTTGCTATGCAGTGCTGTCTTTTCCTTTCTGTATCGCAAATGACATGGTCTGTCAACAAATTACAGTACAAACAGTAAAAGCGTAAATGTGAATCGTGTCCAGTCTCTTGCAATCAAACTCCCACATAAGGTGTAACCTACAATTTACAATAATTGTCATCAAATCTTTAGCCATAGTTTACATCAGAACATCCCTACAGAGTACACTGTTATATTGACAACATGACTAAGCAATTCGACTGTCTAATCCATACACAATGACACGAGGACTTGTCATTCTGATGGCACTGACATGTTCATTGACTCAGATATTTACTTTTGAGAGGTGAAGGATTTTGAGCAAGAGGCTGGCAAGTAATCCATGGTGCTTTGCTATTTGTACGAATTGTTTTGAGAAATGCACTTACTGTTTTGTAAAGGGAAAATTTGTAAAGGGTAAATTAAATTTAAAAAAATGGTTTCCTAACTAGTGTAGTCCCCTGTCCAAAATTATTAAATCAATAAAGCATTACTAAAAAAATTATAAAATCAAAGAGAATTACAAAAATCAAAAGGATACATTTTTTTTACTTTTTGAAACAGTCGACTGCTGACTGTCCAGCTTTTTCTCCAAAATAAATAAATAAATAAATAAATAACTGAAAAATGTCACTGCCATCACACTCAATCAGAAATCTTTTTTTTTCAATTTATACCAGAATTCTTTTAAAGGTTGCCCAAAGCCATGATCACATTCTGTTACCATGATCACATGATCCTGCACACTGTATTATTTAGCATCTGAGTATACTGCATGCTATATGTTTGAGGAAATATTCAATTTGAGTACATTTAGTTTAGCTTGTTGGATTACTTTTTTAATTTAATTCACTTCAAATGACGTGAATAATAACGCTTACAAATGGTGTGTAAAGGCAGTTGCACAATAAAAACACAAGGTTTATAACCGTAACACTGATTAAGTGTCTTAAATTCACCGTCTATTGCCGTATAGAGGTCATTACTCGAGTCATCAGTGTTGACAGCTAATAAAGATACAATGCGGATATTTCTCACAACGTGCTAAAACGTTTGGCCTCTCTAGTGTCTGGGAACCGCGCGCACCTAAGAAAACACGGAGAGCCGGTGTAGATTGTATTAAGCACAGCTGAAGAAGACATTGGCCAGGGATAATCCTGTTTAGCTGTCGTTCAGATCAAAGACAATTGACTGTTAACAACATGGACAACGAGAAAACCTGACAGCAGTCGATAACTGAGTCCAACTCAGATTGCGTAAGCATATGGCGAACGCGCAAAGGTCCCTAAGACGGCTGTGATGAGTGAGCGCACAAACCTGCTCTGAGATTTGTGAACATTGCGATGTCTCTGGGGAACTCCGGGGCTTTTCCGAGGGTTGTTGTCAAGGGTCAGGAACTGTGTTAAGTGTAGGGCAGAGAGGGTGAGCGTTTATGTTTCTTTCCTGTGTGGGATCTCAGTTTTATTTTCTCTTGCAAGTGTTTGTTAAAAATACATGTGCAATTCAAATTAGCATGTATTTGATATCTTTATTACCCACTTTATTTCGAACTTCATTTTTTATGTTTGACTATACACAATGAGTAATGAATAAAATATTTGAGGAAAATAACGAAAAGACACGAGTTTCCTCCAGCCTCTTGTTTTTTTGTTTTTTCTCCAGCTTCCTTTTGCCTGCCAAGACCAGCCATTGGCTGCACTTTTTTTCCATCAGCAATAACAGTATCATATTTGATCACATGATCTGATGGTGTGATTGGCAACAGCATTTGTCTGGCAGCTAGAGGAAGTGTTCTGTAAGCTCCAGTGATGTGGGATATCAAAATGCTCCATAACTGTGTATTCAAAGGAATGTCAGTAAATCTCATCTATTCTCTTCCAAAACATTTAAATTCTATCCTTTAGCTTTAGTTGCATGGCCCCTTTCTTTTACTCCAGACCTCATCACTATCTCAAAATAATCGTGAGGACTTTGCTTTATAGATATTTGCTTTGTAGAAAGATGATAGATAGATAGATAGATAGATAGATAGATAGATAGATAGATAGATAGATAGATAGATAGATAGATAGATAGATGATAGATAGATAGATAGATAGATGATAGATAGATAGATAGATAGATAGATAGATAGATAGATAGATAGATAGATAGATAGATAGATAGATAGATAGATAGATAGATAGATAGATAGATAGATAGATAGATAGATAGATGCTTAAGAAACTGGTGCTTAAACAAAGTCTCTTGAGCCTTCTGAGCAATAAAATATTCTTCTGGGATAATTCCCAGATGGCATGATGCTATAATCACATTCATTGTGCCTCCCTTTGATGGTAACTAATGACACATTTGTAGTTGTTATGTATTTCAAAGTATATTCATATGCAAATCAAGCAATGCATCTGTCAAGACCTTTCAAAAAGGATTTTTCTCTTTCCTGATGGAGTCGAGCATCCTAACTAAAAAAAGAACCAAATAAAATCACACATCTCTGAGATCCTAATAAAACAACACTGTAGACAGAGCTATCTGGTTACAGTCTGGCTCACTAAGCAGAGAGCGATGAATCTCTTTGAAGTGTCCCAATCTTAATGCCATATAACTTATCAGACAATCACCCGAAGTGTGCAGTCGCCAAAGCAGCGGATTTACCATTGTTTATGCTGAGGGATTATTATTGATGTTATCATTGACTGTGTCAAATGACATGCTGATATATTCATGATAAATATACTTTGCAATATAAAAAAAAACAAACAAAAAAAACATTTAAAATAAATGCTGTTCTTTTGAGCTTTTCATCAAATTATCCATGCCAATATTAAGCAGCACAACTGTTTTCAACATTGATAACATTAAAATCACTATATTAGAATGATTTCTGAAGGATCGCGTGACACTGAAAACAGGAGTAGTGATGCTGAAAATACATTACATTTAAAAAATATTACAATACAAATCAGTTATTTTAAATTGCAATAATATTTCACAATTTTACTATATTTTTGATCAAATATATACATATGAGACATTTTTGAACGGTAATGTACATGCTAAACATTTTTATTGCTGAATTTTTAAAATCTGATTTCATCTATAACAACATTTTTATTAAAAATCCCAAATTCCCAACATAAGTTTGCATCCCTTTTCTGGAGGATCTATTGAAATAAAAATGTACTCTTTATGGCCTTGTTTCCCAGATGTGAGCTGTGCAGGTCACTGGTCATTCCGAGTCATTTGAGAGTTTGAGTACATAAGTTAACTTGTGTCTGTGATGAGGTCAAAGGTTGTAGTGTGTTAAACGGAAAGATCAGAGAGCCGGTCCTGACAGAGAGCACGCTGTGTAAGATGGAAATGCCGCAGTGGAACTTGGGAACACCAACAAATCAACTCTACCGATGGATAATTGCCAAGCACACACACATTCACACTTGCAAATTAAACCTGACCAACGAATGTAATGCACCCCAATACTTCATCCAAGGGGAAAACCCTCACAGCCTGTAACATTATGATAGCTGTCATGTTGCTTACAGCTTTGCGATATTTTCCCCTGACCAACGCTCAACTCCTGATCATGAGATAGACGGCGGGTTTCATTGCAGCCTATCCCGAGTCCGGCCCTGCCAGCTGGAACTAACAGGCAAGGCCAGGGCTATTTCAGGGCCAGTCATACTTTAACACTCCGTTAATGCTCGTAAATCTGGAGGAGCTGCTGGCTTGACTGGTCAAGGCTGGTGCTGGAATATGGAGGGCTTTTAATTCAATGGGTTTTAATGAGGACATTTGGTGGCCAGCCATCATTGCGAGCTACACATGCCGGTTACCTTCGGCTTGGGACCTTTAAGTAAATGTTACGAATTAAAATAGATTCAACTGAACAAGTATGAAGATTTTACATAGGTGCTACATTACTTTAAAGCTTAAAGGGATAGTTAACCCAAAAGCCATCCTAGGTGTATATGACTTTCTTCTTTCAGACAAATACAATCGGAGTTATATTAAATCATGTCCAAGCTTTATAATGGCTGTTTCTGTATTGAAAAGTGCATCCGCCCATCATAAAAGTACTCCACACAGCTCCGGGAGGTTAAGAAAGGCCTTCTGAAGTGAAGCGGTGTGTTTGTGTAAGACAAATATCCATATTTAAAACTTTACAAACTTTATGGACTTTCACTGCCATTATAATGCTTGGAAGAGCCAGGACATTTTTTAATATAACTCCGATTGTATTCGTCTGAAAGAAAAAATCATACACACAGACCTACACATATACATCATGGGGTAATTTTCATATTTGGGTGAACTATCCCTTTACCAAGGTTGAATGTCTAAGATAATAGGCAGGTATATTTTAAAGGTATAGGTAAAAAAAAACTTATAATAATAATAAAAAATAAACCTGAATAATATTTGTAAATCAAATAAATAACAATGATTTTTCATTAAATAAAAAATAAAATTACAGAGTACAACTTATTTATTTGAATGTTTAATGTTGGAAAGATATCCGATAGTGATCAAGTGCTCTTTCTTTCTTGTTCATTTATAAAATAATTTAAGTAACAGCAATATATTACAAAATATGTACATTTTAGGAAGACCACATAAACTGAATCATTTTGCTGATATTAATGACCCTTAAATTAACCTGGAATTACCTGCAGCAACTACACTGAATGGTCAATTATGAAAAATAAATAATATTTCATTTAAACACTTCATAACATTTTCATTAATGACATTTGCAATGTAATGAAAACATTCCTTCATCCAATGCTTAACAGATCACAGTTACGTCCAAATAGAGAGCCAAATGGTATAAATTTGTTAGATTGAACATGACCTGTTATGCATTTAAATGAGAGTCTGGAGCACAAAACCAGTCAGTCGCATGGGTATATTTATGGCAATAGCCAACAATACATTGTATGGGTCAAAATTATCCATTTTTCTTTTATGCCAAAAATCATTAGGATATTAAGTAAAGATCATGTTCCATGAAGATATTTTGCACATTTCCTACAGTAAATATATCAAATTTCATATTTAGAGTTGTTCAGATTCTATTTTCAAATAGTTGTATCTCGGCCTAATATTGTCCTAACAAACCATACATCAATACAAAGCTTATGGACCCTTATGACTGGTTTTGTGTTCCAGGGTCACATATAGGCCTAAGGATGCTTATTAATGACATGTTTATGAAAGTGTCGCCTATTACATTTAAAACATTCACACTAGCTCATGGAAATAAATACAAGTCGGAAATGTGAGGTGGGATGCTTGAGCTTCACTTTTCTGAGATCTGGTCGGGACATCGAGCCTTCGTCTCTTCAGTGGAAATGCTGTCAACAATGGAGGAGAGGCGACGGAGGCTGCTGGATGCCGAAGACTCCACTGCGGCTCCTGGAACACACGTTAGGCATGGATCATTTTTTCTTAGAGAAACAAATAACACGAAATTATGCAGTGAGAATTAGCTGCGGAAAATTACGATGACTTGCATAATTACACTTGCGCACAGGGAATTGTGTGTGACAAATTTCGCACAGAGAATTGCCCACAGCAAGTTACGAAAAGCAATGATGCAAACACAGACAATTCTTCCATACAAAGTCCAAACGCACTACACCGACACTGGAAATGAGAAGAATTTCTGCATAATTTCAATTTTCTATCACCAAAGCTGCGAGAACACGAGGTTGAGATCACGTTTATTTAGGGCAAAATCAGCGAGTGGAACATTAATGACCAAACACTTAATTAACACCGTAATGAAATGTTCTTAATGTTAAACCCTTAAAATGTAAGCATTGTTTCTCGGTACCAACCTTCCCTGTGACCGGCCATCTGGGAGTTGGAATGATCTGGATTCCCCTGCCAGTTCTGGCAGGTCTTTTTCCAATGATACTCATTGGGAGCCACCTGAACAGGCAATCATGATGGTAAAGATTAATATTACTCTTAATTTATTTTGATAATAAATCAATATTCATTCATTAGATGGAAGCAGACATGTAGCACCACGTGGATCCATCTGCTGTCAGAGCACATGTCTCGGCTCGGTTATGTTCTTACATGGTTTTCTTTCACGTTGTATGTGTAAGGGTCACTGTCAGAGTTATGGTCTTGCTCATCCAGCGTATGCAACAGGTCCTGCAGTTTCTCGATGTAGTTTATTGCGCTGCGTAAAATCTCCACTTTGGGCAGCCTCTGGTTCGGATTGGGCACCGTCTTTCTCTTTAACGCGTCAAACGCCTCGTTGATCTTTTTGAGCCGCCTTCTCTCTCTCAGAGTGGCGGCCTTCCGCCGGTCGGTGGGCGCAGATTTTCTTTTACAGATCTTACAAGCCCACATGAGACACTGACCCTCGCAGTGCGGCTGAAGCCCCGGTGGCGCAAGGACGTGTTCCTCCCCGCTGCTCTCGCACCCTGTCTCGGACGGGACCGGATCCTGTCCCGGGGACAAAGGGCTATCATTACCCTCATAGAGTGGGGACACTCCAGGCATATCCAAGGTCCCATGGTCCCCCTCAAGATAACGTAAATCGTTGAAAAAATAAGTGTTGGTCTCAAACAGGTCCATCATGTTGTTGTAGGCTGTTTTGACAGTAAGACTGTTGGCATTTAAATAGCCCTGTGACACAAGTCAGGGGACTTAAATATAGAATGTGAAATTCTACCCAGTGCTTAGCTGTTACAGGGCTTCAGACTCATTTCAATAGGCCTTCAGGAACACAGGAGTCCGAGTGATAAAAAAAGGGGGACATTACATTACATTGTTCACGTTACAAAATATACATGTAACTATAACTAGCTGTCATAAGACAGTCTCTGTGTGTCTGCAAAAAATTAGACTCATTAGTCTATTATCCTGTATTTATTTGATCAAAATTACAGAAAAAAAGAGTGATATTGTGAAATATTATTACAAATAAAATAATGGTTTTGTATTTTAATATACTTTAAAATATAATTTATTTCTGTGAAGTATAGTCTCAGCGTCAATCGCGTTTCTCCAGAGCTTATTTACCCTCCTCCATCCCCAGCTCCTCCTCTTGTCAGTCAGGATTTGGTATTCTGATTCCCCTTAAATCAGACTAAATTACCAAATTATTTTGTACATTTAATATCGACATTAATGATATCTGCTTACATTATGTTGGTTCTGTTCTGTTTACCCTAGGGGGGTTATCACTGCTCCCCCTGCTCTTAACCATGCTCGGCTGCATGGATGCACAGGGAGCTCTTGCCCAGAACAGAACCATACCGCCAATCTTTTACGATAGAGGTCCTGACAAAACTGTATTTTCAGCCTCATTACTCCAGTATTCAGTCACATTTCCTTCAGAAAACATTTGAATATGCTAATTTGATACTTGGAACGTTGGAAACAGTATTTTTTTTGGAACCAGTGATTTTTCAGGATTCATTGAATAAAAAGTTGAATAAAAAGTGAATAAATAAAGAACAGCATTTATTCAAAATAATATAATATAAATAATTTGAATGGTAGTGTATATTGTCACAAAAGATTTCTATTAAAGATTTAAATAAATGCTTTTTACTTTTTATTCATTTTTAACATAAAAGTATATAAACAAAATATTAAGCAGAACAACAATTTCCAATATTGATAATAAATCAGCATATTAGAGTGATTTCTGAAGGATCATGTGACACTAAAGACTGGAGTAATGATGCTGAAAATTCAGTTTTGCATCACAGAAATGAATTATATTTTAAAGTGTATTAAAATACAAACCATTATTTTCAATTGTAATAGTATTTCACAATATTACATTTTTTTCTGCATTTTTGATCAAATAGATGCTGGCTTGATGAGCATAAGAGATGTTTCTGAACTTTTGACCGGTATTCTAATGCATTTGGCAGATATTTTCTTAAGCAACATAAGATAACATTAACATAAGACATATCCCATCAGGCCATGCATTCCCTGAATCAAACCCATAAGCTTGGCATTGCTAGTGTCATGCTAATGTCAACCGTTTAAACAACAGGAACACTTTTGTAATTGCTCTACTGTTCCACTATCAATGTATGACTGCAATGTTGGTGGACTGGTACACTCTAAATAAAACTAGTGACAAGACTTGATTTGATTTATAGGCCTAAATAACTTACCAAGACAAATAAATCACAGACATTGCTTATTACTGTACATTGCATTGTGGACTGAATTCATGAAAACCTTCATTTCTGAAACACACACATAGAAATGCTGGACACTGGAAAGAGAGTCTTGTTTTCACGCCCCATAAAAATAGCCTGGAATGTGCGCAGTCAAAATGGCTTTTGAAAAGCTCACGCATGTGAAGTAAAAATAGCTATAAGAACCATTTATCTTAAATCCATAAACACATGAAAAGCCTTTCCGAAGTGTTATGTGTCAGAGTTCTGAAATTTTTCTACAAGATCAGTGTGTGATTTTTATAGAAGCGTATGAGTTGTTGACTGCTCATATTGCTCTTAGGCAGATCATTTTAGTGTATACAGTTCCTAAATATTCAAATAGATCAATTGGGAGGATAAGGCAAAAATAAAACACCCCATATGGTTTATATTTGACCCACTTCAAATAATGCACCCATAGATTACTGAACTGATCATAATTTATTCATATCAGAAGAATAGCCGGGTAAATGTTGTTGTTTATCTCTAAGTAAGTGCGGAAAATGGCTATAAGTCAACCCGTTTCGCTTTTCTGCATAGCATAGGGTTAAATCATTCAGTTGCCGTCTCCTGTAGTGGACACATCTCTCGTTACCTTGTTGTGAAAGGTTATGGCCCATAGGCTCAATACTGTGTCATAAATCTCACAGTTTGTGACAGAGGTGATGATCTTCTGCAATGTCACTGATGTCAATTCTCCACATAATGATATACAAAAGCTGCTTTTGTAAACACTAGAGCATTATTTTTTTTATGTCCAAACATGCATTTATATGCAAACAAATCGGCATTAAAATTATATTATAATAGTACCATTTCCCACAATCCGACTGCTGTCTTCTTTCAAGCTTTACAGGCATATCTAATCAACACGGCTTCATTGCCAGTGACCAGAAGTCCATCAGCTGGTCATTCACCACTGAGGGAAGGAACATAGTTTTCTTTTACAAGGCTCTTCATAGGAAGAGCAGCCCACGCATGTTCACTTGATCTCAAGGGATTAGCCATCAGGACCATGTGCCCAAGAGTGATGAATGCGTTTCCACTTTTAAAGGTATTACTTGAATCAGTTGAACAAACAGGCACAAATGAAACTGTGAGAAAGTGATTCTGAAGAAAGTTGAAAGTTTGCAAAGTGTCAGCACCTAATGTGCCAGCTATTGTTAATCATATAAAAATATATTATTATTAGAGCTGGGCAATCGATTAATCGCATCCAAAATAAAAGTAAGTTTTTACATGTGTGTGGGTATAATTGTATTATGTATGTATAAATACACACTCCTTCATATTTAAGAAATATTTGCATGTATATATTTACATAATTTATTTAATATTTAAATATACATTGTATATATATATATATATATATATATATATATATATATATACAATTTTTCTTAAATATATACATGGCTGTGTGTGTACTTATATATAAATAATAATTATACAGTACACGCACATATATTATCTAAACACAAAACTTTATTTTGGATTTGATTAATCACGATTAATCGCGATTAATCGATTGCATTATACATACGTAATATTATATTATATTATATTAAATAAACCAGTTATATTAAATCTCCATCAGTATTCTAAAGTGAAGGTCATGGTACCCCATCAGTAATGACTCAAGTGTTACCAAATCCATTGGAAGGAATTACTATCCAAAACCGTACAAAATGATTATTTATATCATTATTCATATACATAATTATGAACCTGTATCTAGTAGCTCTTAGTAGTCCTCTGGGAGTTATGAAAAAAATAGTAGTTATTGATTGGCTAATAGTGAGCTGCCACATTCGACTAAGCACTATTACTTACTAGTTTGTTAGTTTCTTGTTAGTTAGTACTAGAGTGTTAATAATGCGTTACTCATCAAAACAATATTCTAAAGTGTTACCCATTTTTGCACTGTTTTTAATAGACAATCCAAAGTCAAGTCTTCTTAATTCAGTCGTATCCATTCTTGTAAACCACATCCTATTGTTGTAAAAGGCTAGTCACATAAAATGTGTTGCAGTAAACATATCTTGCATTCTGAGAATTCCCCCATGTAGTGTGATACAGGCTGATTCCTTTTGTTTATTGCCGGTTAGGATGTGGGGATATATTCAGGCTTTATTAGTTTCCTGTGAATAGATCCAGTTAAGACCTGTTCTTGGTTATAGACTTATACCGGCCTAAATCATATAATGCGGTTACCATGCAAGGACCTTGTTTACTTAGTATAGGTGTGAAAAGATATTAAAGATAGTACAAGAGTGACTTTGGTGACATGAGTTTGAGTCCCGCCTTTTATCTCTTTAATTCACTGTAATATCTAACAATTAAAAAAATGTTGAACAGGCATCATGCACACTTCACAACATAAGCATTGATGAAGGGCACTCAAATGCAACAACTTCCCCCATGGATGCACGACTCCAGGATGGGAACATATAATCCCACATTGGTGGCTTTCCACATGTTTCTTACCTATTCTGAGGCATGTAATCAATTACTACACATGGTTATTGTACATGGTACAATTACTACACATGTGGTGTTATTATTTCATATATATATATATATATATATATATATATATATATATATATATATATATTCATATAACATATATATGACACATTATTACAGTGTGTCTGTTTTATGTGTGTTACATGTGTGTTTGAATTTGTCCTCCATCGTGGATGTGTTGTGCACTCCATAATTTCTGCGTGTGTTCAGCATTGTAGCCAGCATTGATTTATTTTTGACAAATTATGTAACAGAGAGCAACTTATGGCAGCCCATTTTTAATTTCTAATGAATGATTTTGGGGGTTTTGTGGGTTGTGAGTATAGGGAGGTGAGAGTGTTGTGTGTTTACTCCATCAGGGATGTGTTGTGGTATTGCCCCTTCATTTTTTGTGTGTTTTCTGCATTGTAACTGATTTATTTATTTATTTATTTATATGCATTTAAAATATTCCTTAAATCCCCCAACACTGGACAAATGCAGAGTAATAACATTAACAAATTCAGTAACTTTTTAAAATCACATTTTGTTGTCTGGGGCGACCCCGAACATCCTGAGTGTGACTTTTTTTCATGCTAATATACAACCAGATAATTATTTTAAAAAAAATGTGTTTTTGTTTTTGTTTGTAGAAGTAGCAAATGTCAACCATGACATCAAGCCTCATACAATTTAGATGTTTTTTATTTTATTAAATGTCATTTGGAGTCAAAAAGACCCCGAATAGCATATGAGGGTTAACATAATCGGAGAAACTGTATGTGCCTTAAAACATTTGAACATAAATATCAACAAAACCACTTTCTTGGGCTGCTTCCTCGGATGCCTTTAGGAAACGAATGTAACCCCTCCTGTTCGAACCGGACCGGTCCAAGCAGGACTCGTACCCGGGTCCACCGGCATGAGAGTCAGACACTCTAACAAGGAGGCTAAAGGCTGAAACCCCAAGCATCAGTCGCTAGAGCGTCTCTTGAGATCAGAGGAGTGAGGTTTACTCGCACAGCAACTACTAGCTGGCCTCCATTACACGGACATGGTTGTCATGCTGACTCACAGCCTTTTTCTTCTTGTAGTGAAGATATTGTTGGCTGAAGCACTTGAAGATCCTGAAGAGGGTTTCTTCATTTGGACACCCACTGCATTACTCATAACTGGGAAACTAGCATCATTTTTTCCTCCAATTGATTCTTGTTGAACTAAACAACATGAAGGAGAGTAAATGATAAAAGAATTTCCATTTTGGGGTAAACTGTACTTAAAGGTTCACCCAAAAATGAAAATTATCCCATGATTTACTCATCCTCAAGACATCCTTGAGTGTGTATATGACAATCTTCTTTCAGATGAATATCGGAGGTATATTTAAAAAATGTCCTGGCTCTTCCAAGCTTTAATATGGCAGTGAATGGGAGTCCAAAATTTGAAGACCAAAAAAGTGCATCCATTCATTATAAAAGTAATCCACACAGGAATTCTGAAGGGAATTGATTGGAAAAATAAAAATATCCATATTTAACATATTATAAAGTAAAATATCTAGCTTCCGGCGGAACACCTTCCGCATTCAACTTACGAAGAAAGCGTAATGCCTCGCGCAGTTCAAAATGCTTACACTACGTCCCACGTTATCATTGTGGCAATTATGCTTTTTTACGCTTTGTCCAACGTCCTCGGCGCACCATTTGCACTTTTTTCGTATAAGTTTAATACAGAAGATGGTCTGCCGGAAGCTAGCTATTTTATTTTATGATATATTAAATATGGATATTTTTCTTAGAAAAAAACATTGATTTGCTTAAGAAGGCCTTTATTAACCCCCCGGTGCCGTGTGGAGTACATTTATAATGGATGGATACACTTTTTTGGCTTCAAATTTTGGGCTGCCATTATAATGCTTGGAAGAGCCGGGGCCATATTTTAATATAGCTCTGATTGCATTCGACTAAAAAACTCCTAGACCTACACATATACATCATGGGGTAATTTTCACTTTTGGGTGAACTATCCCTTTAAGGTATTCGCCACTTTCTTGCCACTTACTCAGAGATACTCAGTCAGACATTACAAAAAAAAGTAATGCAAATATCATAAATATAAGGCAAATCTGTCCTTTCACAAAAAAGAACTGCTATACCTGTACACATAGTTTCTGCATTAGTTTTTAACTGACATCCACGCAACTTAGAAATTTAGGGCTCAAACTAAATCCAGAGACTATATGACTTTCAACACTTCACCTTTAAAGAGCACTGGGATAATTGTGTTCAGCATGAAGTGTAGTCATTCAAAGAAGCGATTAGCATGCACTTAAAGGTTATGTTTGATTAGCATTGAATAGAGAATGCTGTTTGTTCCTTCATTCTTATGTGTGCCTCTCCAGAGTGTCACGCATCTGCTGATAAATCTCTCCACGTGTCAAGGAGCTGGTGCTTCAGCTGTCAGAGAGAATCATGGGATATCCTGCCAAGGGGCATAAAGCTCTAGGGATGTGTCGTTAGAGAGCTCATACATTCGTGGCGGAGATGAGAGTCGTTCTGACCTGCATCCCAGGTTGTGGGTACCTCACGGTTTGAAATGCTCATGTGTTCACACAACATGATGAACATGCTACATTTATGAAAATACTGTTAGTAATTACTGCATGTATTCAGAAAAATAAAAACAATTATGACCTCTTAAACTAAACTCTACAGCGAGCAAAAATACGAGAGGTTCATTTAAAGACTGTCTTAAACGTTGTCCAAATTAATGTCAGTTAGATAACTTTTTTATGTTTTTTTAAGCTAATAAAACGATAGCACCTTTTAATAATCCCATAAATCTCTATTTGATGTAGATCTGGCATTAGCATTGTTATAATGCATATGTACTGGCGCCATTGTGTTTTATGGCAACTTTCCATTATGTAACACTTATAATATGCTTAGAGCTAGTGTCCTTTTTCTGCATTGCAGTCAAGATATAAATACACATGACAATACCTCCAATGAAGGTCGTACTCAAATTTAAGGGTCTTACTTCTACTTGGGACACTTTTATGACCTGGGGACTGATAGGTTTCAGAGAACAGATATATTTTCTCTTTCTTTTATTATATGAAAGTCACATTAAAAATGTTTGGAAATGTTTTACAATTCCTTCGTTCCTTATAGTTTTGCTAGTTTTCAAATGTGAAATAAACAAGACATGTCTAACTGCAGAACCAAGGCGCTATGTGTGACAGCAGTTTCAGGCCAGCATCAGAAGTTTAACCTTAAAGGGATAGTTCATCCAAAAATGAAAATCCATTTAATAATTTTCCAAACCTGAATGAGTTTCTTTCTTCTGCTGAACACAATAGAGGATATTCTGAAGAATGTCTGTAACCAAAAATTTGATGGGCCTCATTGATTTCCATAGTATTTTTTTCCACCTACTATAGAAAGTACATGGGGCCCATCAATTGTTTGGTTACCGACATTCTTCAGAATATCTTCGTTTGTGTTCAGCAGAACAAAGAAACTCATACAGGTTTGTAACATCTAGAGGCTTAGTAAAAACAGAATTTTCATTTTTGGGTGAACTATCCCTTTAATGATGCTATATTCTCCATCTAGTCTGAGACTGAAACTGCTGTGACGTATGGCTCTGTGTATTGAAATAAAGTCTTGAAATAAACTTCTAAACAAGAACAAAGACCTTTTGTGCAAATTAGTTATGTAAAAAGTTTAATTATCTATTAAGTTTAATCAATAGTAAGATAAATATCTCTTTATTTCAGTTCCATCAAACTGATTTTGTCAAATGATGCGAAAAGTGTTAAAACTATTATTTAAAATAATAATGTATGCTAGGAGAACCTTATCAAAACAACAGAGTTGGTTATCTTATTCCAAAATGCTTAAAAGTCATGATCATTACCTACCAAAGACCATTTTAATACAGCAGGATTTCACCCTTCACATCTATATCTACATGTTCTCTTATTCAATGTGACTTTGCTGTACTTAGTTAATAATGAGTCATGAATTTGGTCACAGCGCATCACCGATGACACATAGAGCTATAAACAGACTGTGAGCGAAGCCGAACTCTGAACTCATCATCACAGTGAGCTTTCAGGTCAAACTCATCATATTCTGGAGGCTCCAACATCATGGGCTAATTTCAGAGAAAATTTCATTCAGCATGACGGACAACTCATATATTAGCTCTGTTCACACCTGGAAATCCAACCATCCAATTGGAGGTTAAGTTGCCACGTCACGGCAGTGATGACAATGCCCCACCTGGGTTGTGACCCCGTTCACCCGTAAGATCAAAGGTCAAGTCCCCCTATGAGTAAAATATAGCTCTGCTCCAATTTGCCATGATGAAGTGGAAACAAGGTCATTCAACATATGTACAATCAGGAAACAGACAAGATATTAACAGCTACCATAGCTAATCCAAACCCTTCAACACTCTATAGGACATCTACATCAGTTGTTTTGTAGATGCCTTCACAAAATAGACACTAAATGGTTAAGTGCACTCAGAGAAAAGTTTTCAGGCTACGTTAGCATCATGGCTCATTTACATCCCATTTTCTTCACATCATTTCCACTCCTGGCTGCTGTTTTAACTGTATTCAAATATGGCAACAAATGAATTTTAAATTTCAATCAGTACCTTCCGGAGCATTACCATTTATCATTCACCCAGAATGGCCTTGGCTACATTTCAGCATTGTCAAACCCTTTGTCCTTCAAGAGGCATTAGGAGCTCAACCAGTTCCTGATATAGTATTTCTTTAGAGGCTATCGCTAGTCACAGTGCAAAGCCCGACCCTTTTCTCTACCCTTTGGACTTAAGCCTGCACAAACATGGTCCTCCTGGCCTCCTCGTACCCATCCAGGATTCAAGTCCCTCATGACCATTCTGGCTCCATTCCTTGGTGTGATAGCATCTCCTCCTTTACACTTTGGCCTCCAGTGGCTGAAACTAGCCCCGTCTGGCTCAAGAGCCCAGAGTGAAGCTCCCCTATGCTAAAGCAAAGCAAACAGACGCCATCTCTCACAGTCATCATCACCGGGCTCCGATGTGCAGGTCAGAGATGAGGGGGTTTGAGTTTCAAAGCTAGCCAAGAAAATAATGACGGCATCTGCATTCTCCTGATGGGATAGGGCTTTGAAGGGGGTTGGTTCAAAGGAACAACGGCTGAAGTGCATCAGTTAGCACTGGAGTGAGGTTAGCGTCTCCATGGCCGGCCAACTTGCGCTGACCTCACATGAGATTAGAGACCGAAGAAAATGCACCGACTGGATAGAACTGAAGTCCTCGGTCCCACGATTTCCAATTACTAAGTCAGAAATTCTGAAAGAAGAATATTCTAATTTTAGTCAGTGGCAAGTGCCCAGCATATTAATGGGGGATAGTTTCTACCTACTTTTCCACCTTCATTAAGTGTGTCAATAGTATTGCCAGTTGTTTCTTTGACCTTACTTCCACTTCTGTCGACAACTCCCTGACCAATGACCCCCATCCGGCCTGTATCCTCTCTGTTCCCTTACATGTTTGGCAAATTGAGTCTTGGTTTGTTCTTTCTGATATCCACCATGTTTTAAGGGGATCCCCCTCAATGACTTCCAACAAAACAATCCATGCAACTAAGTCACTTGGCCTTTCTTCTGTGCTTGTTCTTTGATGTAAAACCCTGTAAAAGATCATTAATATCTTGCTCGCCTCAGGGAGTGTATGATTCAACTGACGATAAGGCACCATAAAACCAATTAGCCACCAGAGTGTGACCATTCCCATAACAGCAATGCAGGGAACAGTCTCCTAATATGAGGAGTGTGGATATATGGTAACTCAGTACACCAAATCTGTGTTATAACAAAGATTACAAGAATTAAGCCATAGAACAGAAACAACAACAGACTTTTGAGGGACACATTGGTTGCTTCCAAAAGAAACTAAAAGGATATTGATGAATGATGGTCTTCTATAGTGAGGAGATAAAGAGACCAGCCACTGCTGGCATGTGTTATTAGGTCTGTCTGCTTTATGCTGGTGGAATAACATAAAGCAGCTTTGTCCTAATAGCTTGTTGAAAGTTATCCCTGCTAAACCCCAGTGGGTAAAATATACAGTCATGTCACATAATGCAGTGTGGACTTTAAACAAAACATTGGAGCTCCACTTGCTTCACCCCTGCACAAAAGGGACTTAATCAGCAAGTCAAGGAAATTATTCATTGTTTTCCTCTTGAAGGTACAATTAAAGGGTAAGTTCACCCAACAATAAAAAATTCTGTCATCGTTTACTCACCCTCATGTCTTTCCAAACTCGTAAGACCTTTGTTCATCTTCAGAACACAAATTAAGATATTTTTGATGAAATCCGAGAGCTCTCTGACCCCACATAGACTGCAACATAATTGCCACTTTCAAATGCCAGAAAGGTACATTGTAAAAAGTGATCAGTTGACTTAACTTTTAAAAAAATGAGGAAACACACTGCATTAAAATTAAGTAAATAAACTTTATGCGTAATTAGAAAAATGGAATTGTCAAGTTCACATAACTTCATTTTTTCAATTACGAGTGATGTTTATTAGCAACGGGTTCCCTCACTTTTTTAAAGTTAAGTCAACTGATTACTTTTTACAGACATCGCTAAAATAGTGTGTATGACTCCAGTGGTTCAACCTTAATTTTATGAAGCGAGAATACAATTTTGTTTGCGAAAAAACAAAAATAACTTGCACTGTGAACAGTGCAGGAGACTGACAAAGAGAAGAAATTGTTAAATAAAGTCGTTATTTTTGTTTGTTTTTACTCGTTATAGTATTCTCGTCGCTTCATCAAATTAAGGTCGAACCAATGTAGTCACACATAGACTATTTTAACCATGTCTTTACTACCTTTCTGGGCCTTGAAAGTGGTAATTATGTTGCAGTCTTTGTGGGGGTCATATCTTCATTTGTGTTCTGGAGATTAACAAAGGTTTTACGGGTTTGGAACGACATGAGGGTGAGTAAATTATGACAGAATTTTCATTTTTGGGTGAACTAATCCTTTAACCCTTAGACCCCAGCAGAACAGCCAACTTGTAATTTGCATCGATGGCTTAACTCTAAAAAAGAATGCACTTACTAAACATAACTTTTTACACAATTGGAATTGCATTTTTTTACTTTATTTTAATTCTTTGTGTTCTGAATTTAATAAGGTGTGCTGGGTTGTTGAATAATTTCCTCAGCAACCCCTTTTTGCTGAGGAAATCCATTCCTTGTTTTCTCACCAATGAATGTAGACACTATCATAACAGCCAACTCAGCAGTTGTATCGATGACCGAACTCTTAAAAGACTTCCAGAAGACTTCCAGAAGCATTGCATTTACTAAACTTGCCACAAATTCGTCTTTTCCACAATTGGAATCTTTTTCTTGGTGGTATTCTATACCCTTGAGATGTGATTCTGGGTGTATGCCCACCTCAAACCACTCTTCCCAACAGGCTACACAGTTTGAGGTATCATTTATGTCCATAACGCAGAATTAGTTATTTCAGGTTGCATACAAGGTAAATGTTTTAGTAGTTCTCCCATTTCCTGGGAATCAAACTCAAGATTCTGGCATTACCACCACCATGTACTTCTGGCTGAATGCTTGTTGGGATGGTTCAGATATATCAGTTGCACCATGCTGCACTCACTATCTTGATAAAGTGCTGTAACACAGCCTCTGTCAGACCTGAGCTGGCCATCTGGGTCTGACTAAAAGCTGCAGTGTCTGTCTGTTCAGCAATGTATGTGTCTAGTCTTGGTCATAAATGAAATCTGAGTTCCAGCCAGTCTCCATAATGGTGACAAACAGGATCTTCTTTATGTCCAACCATTCAGGTGAGGGAATTTACAATGGTAAGAGTATCCCCGGGTTCTTAATTTTGACAATATGTGAATTATTCTCAACAGGTTTACTTGAGTCTAAATTTACTGTGTAAACCTAGATTGGGAATTGGGAGGTGTGCATTTGTGTGCGTTGGGGACGGGTGTAAGGTAAGGGGTGTGAGAGGGATGATTATCTGTCAGTGCCAACTGCAGCCCACATTCTATGCATTCCTTCTAGACGACAGCATGGTCCTAGTACATGTACTACCGGTGTGGTTCTTGTAAACAAAACTCAATACAAACAACAAACTTGTAGAAGACTTGGACAAGATGGATCAGCTGTTTACCCTCACACGAACACATCACACTTTATCTCCTAGTCTCTTGGTGGTCAAGCCCAGCTGCTCTGACACAATAAAGATATTACCGATACTGTGAGGTTGAGTGTTATGAGGTATTATATGACATAGGTGAATGTAGTCATAGCGTGGGATGATGGGGAGGAAAATTGAGAATCCAGACTATAATACTGTCGGAGAATGAAAATATTCACCATGTTGAATTTCCTCTTTTTTTGAACAATCATATTACGACCATAACAGTAAGATGAGATCACAGCATGATGAGGAAGAGTTGAGTGATGATGAATTTTCATATTTTAATATCACAAATAGAGAAGTTGTCATCACCATAATACTAGGATGTCAGTGTTGGGAAGGTTACTTTAAAATGTAATAATTTCAATTACTTTATTGAAGTAATGTAACTGATTACATTTGTTTACTTTTGGATTACTTTTCTAATTTCCAGCACTGAAATGCCTTTTTATCACTCGCCATGGTGGCAACTCTCAGACAGGTTGTAGCCTAAAGCTTTCAGTGGCAATGTGGATTGGTGTAATTGGAAGACATGGTGCACTTCAAATTCAAACGATAGACAATCAAAAGCATCAGAAGAGCATTGCGTTACTAATTGCCCTTTAAATGGCAGGAGGCATCATGCACATCAAAAACAGGCAAAGCAACAAATCAATATTATTCAACATATCATAGCTTTTTACAGAAAATATTCAGATGTAGCCCCTTTTGAAAATGTTTAAAGTTCCACAAGTAACTGTAATTTAACCAGCATTTTTTTCTCAGTAACTGATTACAATTACATTTATTTTGTAATTAAATTACGTGATCTAGTTACATGTAAAAAGCTACTGCCCAACACTGTGGAATTTTCTGGATGATTGCTAGGTGGTTACTTACCACCAGTATCCCTACAACAGGGTTTTTTTACCTCCACCTTCAAAGTAGGTTTAAAAGATTTTGCTGGGTAAAATAATTTATCCTCAAAAAATTGTAAAACTAAACACTTCTCCATAACTAGCTACGCAAATTGAGTTAAAACTGCACAAACAGTGTGAGACGAGTTATGCACAATATTTTAATACTGATGATGCGTTGTTAAAAAACAGATGATGAATAGTTATGTTTGCTTTTCTCTTCGCGTGTCCTTGGTTCTTAACCTCCCATCCGTCATTGGCTCTCACAGTGGGTCCCCAGTGCAGATTTCAGGTGATGTCTGTCTCTAATGGCTTTAATGGCTTTATCTGAGTCTAGGTCCTGGTGTCAGTGTGTGTTTGTGCTCTGTGAGCGGGGTCCACGCCTGACCTCAGTGTTTGGGTTAGCGGTGTGTGCTGAGGTTTGGAGGCAGGGGCTGAGGGTTCAGCGTGCTCACACACTGATGTGCGCTGCGGGGTCCGGGGGGACCACAGCTCCGGCTCCTGTTACCGGGGATTTAGTCACGCTCCGCTGATTTATGTGTGTAACGGTAGCGAGGCCCCGGAATCTGAGCACATACTCTCCCTCCACCCCTCTACCCATTCCTACAGCCACCTCACCTTGCTTTTGCACACACACACACACACACACACACACACACACACACACACACACACACACACACACACACACACACACACACACACACACACACACACACACACACACACACACACACACACACACACACACACACACACACTTTTATAGCATTGCCCCACAATACCATCTTTTTTATTTAGGTTTTTTGTCACAGAATATATGGGAGAACACACATATGCCCATTTTCCTGAGTGGTAGAAGAATTTATGTAGCAGCACTAGTGATATAAAAGGGGATGGGGTCTGCATCGTTGTCCCAATTCATCCCAGTAGCGGCTCAAGGATGCTTCCGAAAGTGTTGTATATATTTTTGAATAATATATAATTTCAAAAGATGCATTATTATTGAATAAATGACATCAGGCCAGTACAGCATCTTTTAATTGGCCAATAATCCCAAAATGGCAGCATATACCAGTCTATTCATTTGATTGTTCGTTTTAATAAGCATATTGAGAAGTAAGAATACCACTCACACCATTTAGGGTGGCCTAAATAACTACTATATTAATGCACTTCTATGAGAATCTAACCCTTGAATGTAGATTTGCTAGCACCATATACTCTTAGTACACTGTGTACATACAGTCAAACCAAAATTTATTCAGACACCTTCAACATTTTCTCACTTTATCAGTTTATTCGCTATAGTTTAGAAAATGGTAATAAAATATGACAAGACGTCAATCAGCCAATCAGCTGTCAGCTGTTAAATTTAAACACACAATTAGTTGATTCCAATTTAGGTCAACCAATTACCAAGCAATGCCTCATTTTGTTCAGTCTGTGGTGTAAAATGTCACATTAGCAATTAAAGAAAAAACACTTGAGGAAAACATGTTCAGGTCAAAGTGTCTGAATCATTTTGTCTGAATAATTTTTATTAATTTTACTGGTAGTCCACTGTATGAAGAATTTGTGGGTATAATATGTCCCAGTTTACTTTATTTTGCTATCCTCAATTTACATAAATGAACTATTGTATCCTGCACCCACTAGTAAAAAATGATATCCGGTGTCTGAACAAGGTTTGGTTTATAAATGTGTTATATCAGACTTATATTAATGTCATTGCAATATATACAACATATCAAACAAAGCAGCATCTGCAAACAAATAACATTTAGTCTTGACAAATAGCCATCTGGTGTCAAGGTCATTTTAGTGGAGGTATGAAATCAGTTTTCCTCAAGTTCACACAGGTGTCCAAGTAGAGTAATCACATCCATCCCATTAACTACATGTTCCACTTACATTTGACAACCACTACAGTTATCCATATACTTTTTGTCTTCATTGCGAACAATATATCTACTGTTGTGTCATTTAAAACCTAAACAACTCTATGTGCTTGTACTTTCATAGTGCTATTTGGTTTGATATTTTTCATTGGTTTGATAGTATTCATATATTGTAAAGGCTGACTAAAGTACTCAAATACTGGGCCACTGTACATATATGGACATGCACCACTTACATGGTTCCCATAAAAAAGGACAACACTAAACACATTTATGTTTCTCATACTGGTTGGAATCTACTGTGCTCAAAAATCAGACCACACAGGAGGGTGAAGAGTTTTTTTTTTTCAAACTCGTGCTGGTTTTGGGTGTCATTTGGAAGGCCGCTGGTTAATTTGTTATTTCACACTGTGTAATGGAGGTGAGGACAGTCTGGGTAAGGAAAGGACAGCCCTCCTCTTGGATCACTACTGACCCTCTCCGTTCAGGGCACGGGGGACAGATGGGGGACAGAACGCCACACACAGTCAGCGCTTGATCTTTGAGACCTCCAGTGGATAATTTCACACCTCAAAATCTGCAGGTTTCTTAAATGTTTCAAAATACAACCAAAGCAGACCTAGCAAGCATGTAAAGACGTTTCAAATTTTCCAGTCATGATCCTCCATGAGTTTGTGAATTTGGCTTTCTAAGTAACCAAAAACTTGGGTGACTAACCTTTAGCACACCCCAGTGTGTGTCTGAAAACAGGTCACAAACAGCCAGCGAAAACAAAACTGCGGATTCCACTTTGTTTTATCTCCATCCCACCCACCGTGTCACACAGTGGGGCGCTGTAACTTTAGTGTTAGAGACGCTGCGGATGCCACTTCCCAATCATCATCATGCCCACCAGCACTGAGAGCCAGCAAAACTAGCTTTTGCTGTTATTTTGCTGCTGAACAGTTTCTTCTGAGGCCGACTGTGTTCTCTGTGAGCGTAAGCTGGGAGGAAGTTGCTGATTATGTCATAATGGAGACATCCAACTCAGCAATAACATTCCCAATGACATACATCACAATGAAGAATACTTTAAAAAGCAAAAACTGGTATGTGAACATTCCAGAAGAATGCTCTGAAATATTTGGATAATGATATGTCCCAGTAGATAGTGTAAAGAGACAAATTGTGCTGAGTACCATGCACGATTTGTTTTTAGGAGCATTCCTATGGATTTGCTCGTCTGGTCATGCTCCTCGTAGAATTGGCAAGATGCCCTGATTGGTCTTCAAATGCCCAGTGGGAGGTCGACATCAAATATGCAATGGGTGATACACAACAAGCAAGTCATGCAAACTTAAAGAGATGTGTCTTGGTACAACTACGACAGTAAATCTTACTACCGCAATGTTAAGGTGTTCATTGTGGTTGTGACGGTGTTCTGAGTGGCTGTCAGAGTGACGCTATGGGGTGGCTACGGTGTTCTGAATGGTTTAGCTGGCCCAAGTTTCTGATATTTTGGTCCCTACTAGATATGGCAAACAGTCCTCCTTTAACTAGTCATTAGAGTATTAGTTTGACTAGTAGTAGAGTGTTAGTAGCCTAGACTATAGTAGAGTGTTAGTTTAGGGTTTGGTTTAGTAAGTTGGCACGTATTTGCAAAGTTATAGTCAGTAGAATGTCTGTTGGGAGCATCAAAATAAAGTGTTGGCAGAAATTAAGCAGACAGTCTACTCATACTCTAATGACTGCCCCGTTCCAGAATCAAATCACTGAGGGTGCTTCTGAAATTACTGAGGGTGTTCTAAAGTGCAAAGGTAAGCTATAACGGTGCATTCACACGGGGCGTCTGCGTTAACGCTTCCCATTTACTTTCAATGGGTGATGTCATGCGTTGCCGAACTGAATTGTGGGTTCCGTCGTGTCGCTTCACTCGTGTTGCAAGCAAGGGGGTAATCCAGCCCCCGGAAAGACCTTCCATAGGGGCAGCCATTGCTAACCAAGGCCATCACCTGCTGTTAGCATTCCACTG
Source organism: Gobiocypris rarus (assembly GCA_023029165.1). NCBI lineage: Eukaryota > Metazoa > Chordata > Actinopteri > Cypriniformes > Gobionidae > Gobiocypris > Gobiocypris rarus. The sequence continues at coordinate 15,730,710 of CM040923.1, forward strand.
ACTCCCATTCATTTTGGCGTCACTTTGACAGCGAACAACTTTACATTTGAGGCGTTTAAAGAGTCCATTTGTCCATTGTTTATTTCTAAAGAAACATGACAATGTATAAAAGGCTCCATTACCTTGTATCTTACAATATCACCACGTAGAAGCTGATTTGTAAAAATAGGCTAACGATTGCGTCATAACCAACGCGACTCTGTCGCACAGTAGAGAAATTACCGTATAGACAGGAGGAGACGCTCGCAGACAATCTTTTACTGTCTATGAGGCAGTCAGTGGGGACGTGGAGACAGTCCGATAAAGTCAAGGGAGAAGCATGGGGAGAAGCCCATAGGGAGCCAAAAGCAACGGGACAAACCATTTAAACAACGTGAATCAGATTTCACTTTCCACAACTACTAGAAGACTTACAACTGTCAGACAGGTTGCTCACGTCACATCTACGTCATCAAGCTCAGTCTGAGGCTGCGCAGTGCGCTCAGCCATCAGGAAGTGAGTGCTTCTCATTGACTTCGGTTTTCACCGTTGAAGTCTATGGGGTCGCTGTGTCCATTTCTTTTACTGTCTATGGTTGCAAGCGGCAGAAGTTGAAGATTTCTCAACTTTTCAAGCGCCGACGCAGTCGTCATCCAATCAGATCGCCCTATGCAAATACCCTAGAGAGCAGACGTCTGATTGGCTGTTGTCACTATAACGGCCGCATCAGTGCCAAGCTTCAGCCACGCCCTCCGTCAAGCGTAAACGCCGAAGCCCCGTGTGAATGCAGCGTAAGCAATGGCTCCACCACAGCAGTGTACAGTGAGATATTTAAGTCATCACTTTTACCAATAATAGAAATAGAATTCGATTTTTTTTATAATAACATTTTTCTATTAATCTATTAGTCTGCCTTTACATTGCTTTAATGCGTTACTATTTTAACATGTCATATTTCTGTCCCGTGCAGAGTGAATCCAGCATTTATATATAGATGTCATTTGACATTCTCCAGAAACACTGGAGTGCTTGCCAAATCTGTTTTGCCAATATGTTATTACAGTATCAACTGAGTGTGCTCTTGCTTACGTTTAAGGGTGCTTAGCACCCTTTATAGCACCCCTGTTGAACCGGGACAGTTGCAAGTTACTTTTTGTGAGTAGAATGTCCATCGAAATAAAGTGCTACCATTGAAATAAAATGAAATATAAATATTAGATGAAAATCTTAGAAGTTTTTGCATGGCAACAAAGTGAAAGTACTAAAATTACAACAACAAAAAAAATAATTAAAACGAAAGCTGAAATTAAAAAAAATTAAGCTAATTCAAAATATTAATAAATACTATAACATTATATGTACAATACTAAAATTAAACTGATTTGGGGAATTTGGGGAATATATTTTTTAAGGTTACCAAATTTAAAAAGCACTACAAAAACAGTGTGCTTATGGATATTTTTAGAGGGAGGAGTTTTCTGGCTGCATCCCAAAATTGTGCAGTCGCAGTGTTACACCAAACATTGTCACAAAAAAACATGCAAGTTGAAATTGCTTGTTCTGCCCAGACACAACTTGCCGAAAGATTTCATGATCTGAAATAAAAGTCGACACAAACATAAAACATAAAGACATAAGAGCTGGACGAAGCCAAAGTTCTCTGTGATTGTATTTCAGATGTGCAAGAAGAGTTTCAGGCATGTTGCATCAACTGCCAGAGAACTGACTGGGGGGAAATAAACCTTATAGGCTATTCCCAGAGACTCACCCTCCTAAATATAATCAGTAACACAGGTCATTTCACACTTCTTACATCAAAGATGTATGAAATAAAGATGATGAAAGGGTGAAGTGGTAGTTGTAGGTTTCTCTGAACCTTTGTACCTCGGTATCCGTCTCCTGAGGGAGTCAGAAGCAGTGGGGATTCAGAGATGACCCAAAAGGGCAAGAGGACGGTGTAATTCAGTCACAGCTTATTAAATACACCAACGTCCTTAAAATACTGGGCAAAGAGCGGCCTAGAAAGGTGGGAAAGAGATTGAGCCGGCCGAACTGGACCGCAAGTTCGGGTATTGCATTGTGCCAATTCAGCGTATTTACATCATACCTCATTTGCATAGTTTTTTTTTTAGCAAATCAGGTGCTTATAAGCAGCTAAAAAAATATTTTATTCTTAGTGATTTCAATCCCCCCAAAGCCACATTGTCAAGCCCATGTTCGGGCCGTGCCATGTTTTGGTAGAGGACCGAATGGAAGGGGCTGGTTTCTTAGGCTGGGTTTCAAAGACGAGCACAGAAACCTGTAAAAACAAACAGAGGTCATGGTGAGGTCAGTCTCGGGAACCCCGACCCTCTTCTAGGGTCAACTCCTCCTCACACAGACCCCCGTGCCGGCCCTTCATAGGCTATCAAATGGTCTCAGAGTGTCTCACAAGGTCAAATCCATAGTAACATTTCACTAATGCGATATGACCTAAAAATATGTGTAAAGAAGACTTTTTTCATTCACATGATTTAAAAAAAGGCTTATGATGAATGTTTGAAATGAGTTTTCAGACAAATTGTGCTTCGGTATGAATTTCTTAAAATGTTATATGATATATATATTAATTTACATTTCTGAATCATTATACACAATTAAATCTATAGAAGAACATGCCAAAGAGAAAAAGGCTGAAAAGACGTCACATGATACCAAGCACTAATCCTGTGAATACACAGGTCATGCACCCATAAATGCAAGCTCTAGGAATGTCTTATTTTTAGAGATGTATCGTCAAATTTGACAGTTTATTAGGTATAAATTATAATCTGCATTTTGCAGGTCAGTCTGTCTAACTTCTAAATGAACCTTATTATTATGGTTGAAGGACTTGGGTTACATGACGAATGACACAATGATCAGATCACTTTACCTCTCACAGATGAGCAGGATGACCCCTGAGTGAGCCAGAGAGAGAGAGAGAGAGAGAGAGAGACCAGAGATGACTGAACCACATTTGAGACTAAATCCTGATGTATTGTTATTGTTGACGCATCAAACATTTGACCAAAGGAAAGGACTCGTATCTAATGTCTGGTGGATGACACAGTATTTAGATCCTACAAAAATTCACTATTCTATATTATAATGTCAGATCAGTGGGTAAACTTTTAAGATAATCTCAAATTATAAATTGGTAACACTTTAGTTTAGGGTCCAATTCTCACTATGAACTAATTTATTAGCATGCATAGGATATTGGCTGTTTATACTTATAAAGCACATATTAATGCCTTATTCTGCATGGCCTTAATCCTACCCTAAATTTAACAACTACCTTACTAACTATTAATAAGCAGAAAATTAGGAGTTTATTGAGGCAAAGTCATAGTTAATAATTAGATATTTAAAGTTATTTTAACAATGGAGTCTATTTTAGCATCATTAATTGTGCATTGTCATTGTGTTATTTTCCCAAGTAAAAATATATGTATATAATATTTTAATATATTACTTTCTTAATAATATTATATATTCAAATTACAGTTAGGACTAGGAGAATTACATTTCTTTGTACCAGAGAATTGTGGGGATATGTTTAATTAATATCATGATGCAAAAATATTCTTAATATAAAAAATATTGATAGTCATTTATAATGTCGTGACACTCAAACTAAAAATCCTTACTCCAATGAATATATACTAACATAATTTACTCAAATGATCACACTGAGATACTGAAATCATTTGTTGGGTTTAAAACAAAGCCGAAGAAGTCGTGTGAGCATTCAGAAACAGCAGAACTGCTTGCCTGCCATTGCAAAGTGTTGATCTTTCGTGTGATTCATGCCCTGTAACCAATGGAGCAAAAGTTAGCCCTCCGACGGGCCAGGGCACATTTTTCTCAGCAGATTAGCTCTCTTTGATTTATTGGGATTTACCTCAGAAAGAGAAAACAGCTGGCAGAGGGACAAATACCAGTGCTGGCAAAGCATAAATCCAGTTGAAGAAACCCTGGCTCATTTGTTAAAAAGTAAAGCTTTCTGCAACACTCTGGCTATTTACTCACTTCCATTGGTTCCAATGGCACTGCACATCACTCAGTTATCATATAGACAAACAAAAAAAACATTCTTTATATTTTTCAATCTGACAGAATCTTTAAAAGGAGTAGTTCACTTTACAATAAAATAAAAATACCCTGTGATTTACTCACCCTCAAGCCACCCTAAGTGTATAAGGGGGTATAAAGGCCTTCTGGAACGATGCGTTTGTGAAATATCCATATTTAACACGTTATAAAGATCTATCTATCTATCTGTCTGTCTGTCTGTCTATCTATCTATCTATCTATCTATCTATCTATCTATCTATCTATCTATCTATCTATCTATCATCTATCTATCTGTCTGTCTGTCTGTCCGTCCGTCCGTCCGTCCGTCCGTCCGTCTTCATCCATCCATCCATCCATCCATCCATCCATCCATCCATCCATCCATCCATCCATCCATCCATCCATCCATCCATCCATCCATCCATCCATCCATCCATCTATCTATCTATCTATCTATCTATCTATCTATCTATCTATCTATCTATCTATCTATCTATCTATCTATCTATCTATCTATCTATCTATCTATCTTTCCATCTATCTGCCTGTCTGTCTTTTTTTCCCTGCTGAATTTCTGAATATGGGTCTGGTCCGTGGAGCAGTGTACAGTAGTCTCTCTATGGAGCGGCTGTATTAAAGCCAGCTGGGGCTCTGCTGAGCCGGTGCAGTGTGTGCAATGATGTTGCATAGCTGATGTCTGACAGATGTGTTCGCTCACCTCTTCTTCTTATTCTGCCTCTCTCTCTTTTTCTGTCTTAGCTCTGTCTGCCCTCCGTTTCCTTCCCTAACTATCATTCCACACCTCGCACGGACCGGAAACCTTCTATGCCGGTAGAGGGTGGGCTGCACTTGACGCATATGTCAAAATGAGTGGGTCGTGACCCCATGGCAGGCAGCATTTCCTGTTGCTGTAAAAGAGGCCTAGCGGGAGCAGTAGAGATCAGAGTGGGCCCAGCAGCACATCCGGAACTGGATGGGCTGCAGCCGTCCAAACCAATACATCAGCCCAACAGTAGCGACTCACAAAACCTGAGGTGGAAAAATGAGGATGGAAAGTTTTTTTCTGGTACAGTGGAATCAGACTGTCATATGACTACATTTAAATAGTGTGCATATTTCAGGTGTATAGTGAAAATGTCATAATTATTCAGTTTCCTCAGTTTCTTTGCCCAGTATTGTTTATGTTAAGTTTTATGTGTAGTTGGGATACTGATACTCCTACGTGTTCCGCTTGCTTAATAAACGACTCTTTATTTATCTTTAATTCGTGCATGTTCATCGACACGTGACATATGTAATGTCTTTACGGATGAAAATCATGTCAGCTGCCGTAACCACAACCATCGTAATTGTCTCCATTTGTTAAATATTGTTGTCAGTAAATGTGCTGACAAGATTACCACACTGCAATAAAATTATGTTCTTTCTCAATATTTTTCTTCCTCAGTTTGTCTTGTTTTCCAATACAAATATCTAAACATTCTTAAGATACATTACTTGAAATATTAAGTCTTATTAACTCTAACATATTATTTTCTGAAGAACAAAATGGCATCAGAATGAAGAGAGTTTTTGCTTATAACCAGAACAAATGGACAAAGGGCCAATGGAAAATTTTAAATTCATAAACTCACTTAATTTTGATTCCTTTTTAAGGAAATAAGATTAAATATCTGTAATTTAGCATCTCAAGTAAATGTATCTTGATTTAACAATGTTTAGATATTTGTACTGGAAAACAATACTTAGGAAGAACTGTTTTTTTTGTTTGTTTTTTGCAGTGCAATCAAAATTTCTTAGAAACCACATAGCAACACACACACAAAAATAACTCAGAGACATCATGCAACTTTTGCATGGAGAAGCATCACTCCATCATCCAACCCGATCTCATAAGTGGCAATTTTCAATTAATTTGTATGATGTAAATTGTCCGGAAGTGTAGAATAAAGTAAGCAAAATGTAAACGTATTTACAAACTGCCAGTGTGCCTTGTTTTCTTCAGAAAATGTCTTTATTGACATTTATTGATTCATTGATGGAAGAACCTTTAACATGGAACTTTCCCAGAAAAGGTTCTTTAGATTATTAAACAATTCTTAACATTCTTTTAAATCTTTTTTAGTTCTTATTTTAGTCCATATTTGGTATCGCATGCAGCAAAAAAAAAGAAGAAAAAAAAAGAAAGATTATTATAATAATAATAATATTAATAATTTTGAACCTTTATTTATGTTTAAGTGTATTGTATTTTTTACAGGTTAGATAAATATTAGCATTTTTTTAAATGACTGGTAACTATTATTCATGCATGACTAGCTGTTTATTAATAATTGTAAAGCACATATTAATGCCTTATTCTGCATGTGTCACGGTTGGTGGCTGAAGAGAAGCGCACAATGAGGATGTAGGGGAGAGCGGGCACAAAGTAACACTCAGTTTGTGTAAATCCACTTGGGGTTCAGAGTATTTATTTTTTCCCGCATTAATTGCACACATGTCTAATACAATTATGTGGTTTTGTTTCATTAATACAGTGTATACTTTTTACTTGATTTACCCCGAAAGAATGGAAGTGAAATGTGACAACATGCCCCATGTTACCTGATATAATCATAAAATATCCAAGACAAACTAAAATATTTTGTCAATAAAATTCAATTAACTTTTTCATATAAAATAATGGATTTGTTTATAACTAAAAAAAAAACCTATAGTTTTAGAGTTTGACAACAAACACATCACTAAATACAGCTATACAGTAGAGTTCAAAACATAATAATAATGAATAATTTCTGAACATTGACTCTCAGTCTTTATTGACCTCTTTCTCATGGCTTCTCAAAAGAATTGAGTAAGATATAAAAGTATATAATATAATAGCGTACAGTAGTTGTAATAGGGGCTCATTGCTTTGGTTGGTAGATTTTTTTGGGGTTGATAGATTTTGCTTTGGTTGGTAATTAAACACAAATAAACAGTGATGAAAAATGAACTTAAGAAATTTACTTTTTCTATGGCAACTACAAAATACAAGTTGTCATGCTGGCATGTGTGGAAAGTTTTAAACCATGAATGTTACTTTGTGCCCTGATTCCCCTAGTCTTTTAATACAAGGAGAACATGAAGATAACTTGAAGATACAGAATCGAACAACCACTTCAACACAAACGTAAAACAATCCAGGACAAAGAACTGACTGAAACCGAGGGCTGAAGTACAGAGGGCAAACAAAGGAGCTAACAATATAATTAACAAGGGGCAGGTGAATGGGATGAATCAATAAGACAAACGGAAAACTGTGCCAAAGGGAAAAAAACAACTGAACACAATGAAAACTAAGACAAAACAAAACATAACACTGACAGCATGACCATATTCTTTTGAGGCAAAAGTCATAATTATTAGTTAGTTACCAGTGAGAATTGGACCCTAAACTAACGTGTGACCAAATTATTTTATAATTTTAAATAAAAAAGTATAACACCGGTGGAATTCGGAGCTGTAGTAAGTGAGTTCCCTGACCTGGCTGTGGTATTTCTGATGCCTGTCAGTCACTGATTTAAGATTATTTTTAAATCAGCAGTTCTGGAGGTGCAGGGATGAGGTATCAGCACGGCCCCAGAGGTCTTATAAATTTGGGCAGTTTACTGGGTGAAAGCGGCCCTCTACTCACTCTGCAGTCCAGCTAGTAATCCCAGTACTTCCTCTACGCCTCTCTTCTGCTCTCCGCTCCCCAGCCCAAGTCCTAATTCATTTTCTGTAACTAACAGCCGTTGTTTCCCGATTGTCACGCTCCCATCCCTTGCTGAAGGAATGCAAGTGTGTGTATGTGTGTGAGGTTTTGTTTTTGACCTTGGCTGTGTGAGTGCGTGATGACTCTTTGCATTGTTCTGTGTGTGAGGGGGTTTCTGGTGTAATTACTCCCCGGAGAGCGAGGGATTGGTTCGTGTACTCCTCTTGACATGACCAGCACAGAGCCATTAAAATCACAGGGCAGAGTGTTGCCAGCAGATCTGGATATGTCATTATTTTAAACACCTCCTCTGAACCCCCAGCTGCATACTTTCTTTCCATCTATACATCGTCTACATGGCACAGGTAGAAGAGTGTTTTCAGTCATGAATAGGTTTTGTTTCTGCAACCGCTGCCATAGAAGACCACCACATTTCATCATTTTTTTTTCTATAGTTTTGAAGTGACGTACTGTAATCTGGTGATCATCTGTGTTGGTCAGCATCTGTCAGTGCGGTGGGAATTGGCCTTTACATTTGTAGTGTAGACATACATTTTTCACAGTGTGTACCAGACAACAAAGAACCTCCTCAATTCATTCAGGTATAGATAAAATAAAGGGTAACACTTTATTTCGATGGTCCAGACATTCTACTAACTATAAGTAAGTTTGCAACTACATGACAACCAGTCATTAGAGTATTGACTGTCTTATTCTGCTGAGACAAACCCTAACATAACAGACTACTAACACTAGTTGCCATGTTCCAAAGTTACTTAGATAGTAGAGAGTCTAAAGTGGAAAATCAAAATAAAGTGACCGAAAAAAATTATTTGGAAAAGCATAATTCCATACATATTTACACAGAACCATTGTTTTGTCAAGTGTTTTTGGCTAGTTTCAGCCCGACACAGTTATCATTTTCATGTCCTGCGCCACGTTGTTTAAATAGCAAATGCACTCGCACCCATCTGTTCACCCATGGCAGTGCTGGTCTGAAAGCGAGGTGTGTTCAGGCGCATTGTTGGCGCATTGCTATTTTGAGAAACTGAAATAGACTGCACCATTGACCAACAAAAACCTGGTCTAAAGTCAATGGCTCAGTATTTTTTGTATTATTTAAAGGGCACGTTAGTAATCTGCGCCTATATAAGCGGGTGCACAACACGCGTACACTCTGCTTATTACACACACAGGGACGCGCAGCAGCAGACAAACTATTTTAAATATTAAAAATAAAAGGATTCCTCTCTGGAGAAGCGTTCAATCTTTCCGCTCACAAATTCTGCTATGTAAATAGAGAATCCGCCATGGTGCAAGCACAACTGTCTTTTAAAGGGAATGGGAGATTAGACTCTGATTGGGTTATGCACGTTATGCCCAAAACACACCCATGACTCATTAAGAGACTAGGTACAAACTAGCAAAAGTGGATTCGGACAGGTCCTAAGTACACCTGTGCCCTGCACTTCATACCATGCGCTCAGATCATTAAAATAGGGCCCATCATTTTCATTCTCCTCAGCAGACATTCTACTGACTATAAGTAACTTCGAAAGTAGCTTTGCATGTCTTGTACTGCTAACCCAAACCCTAACCTAACAGTCAACTAACACTCTAGTTACTAGAGAGTCTTAGTTAGCAGAGAGTCTATGGACAATCAAAATAAAGTGTGATCAGATTGAATTATACATTCTAAAAAATGCTGGGTAAAAAACAACCCAATGTTGGGTCAAATATGGACTAACCCAGCGATCGGGTTGTCTTAAGCAAACAGTTAACCCAACTGCAGGGTTAAAACAACCCAGCATTTTTTAGAGTGTATGGAAAAACAGCATCATTCTATTCGAATTTACACAGAATCACAGTCCACTGACTTTTTGAAAATTATTTCAGACATTTTTTTATTAAATATTTTATTTTGGATAAAATAATATTCTGTATAAAATGGCATATATGTTAATAGTGTAAAAACAGGGAAAGTGTATATAATTATGTATATGTAGGTCCTGTAACTAGACACAAATTTCAGAAAGGAAATGTCCCCATTTATAATCTTATTTTTCTTCAATAGTTTATTTTAAAATGCCCTGCAGCATAAAAAAAGAATTTTTAAAAGTACAAAAAAAATCCATTTAGTTTCTTAATCAATATGAGATAAAAGCAGCATTAAAAACAGCATGCATGTTCATTTTTAATATAAAAAATACCAAAATGCTTTTTAAAATAGATTAACATGCACTACAGCAAGTCACAGCACAGGAAATGTCAACTTGCCAAAATGATTTCATGTTGGCTTCTCATACACAGGCTTCACAAAACATCTTTAGTATGCTGAATGCAGTGATAGAGTGATGTAGTGCATGATGTATGAAGCCATGAAATCAGAGACCCTACACTTGATGAAATCTGATCACAAGTGGTGATAGAAGACGTATTTGAGACGCATGTTACTACCAGGTGTAAACAGTGATATGTCTCAGCTGACTACTTGAGACATAAACTATGTGCTAGTGTACTCCTAAAGACTAATTAAAAAGCAGATATGCATTTTTTTCTTCTAAGAAAAAGTATCATAAACATTGGTGACATCAGCTTATCCACATTTTTGTCCAAAAACATGATCTAATCTCTAGAATAAGAATGTCCCTCCCCAAACACCACAAGTAATTGCCTAGCATTAGCATTAGCTTGTAGCAAATCGTGGTTTTGTAGGCTTTGATGTAAATTTCTGTTTAGAAAATGTTATACCATGATGAAAAAGAAGTGCACTTATTCACACTTAACGTGTAGTGTACTCTAAATCTTAAAGGTATATACATTTGTTTGAACTGTACTTGCATATAATGATATGAATTAAATAAAAAGCCACTTAAGTGACATGACATGCATTTCAGATGTTTCTTAACACATTTGAGTAACTCTAAAAGTGCACTTTGTAATAATGTCAAATTAGATTTACCTTAAAGTTCATTTTAAATCATTATATCTTAACAATCTTTTGTGTTGGATCGATTGCTCCAGTCTACCTACTGCTGCTACTGCATGCGTCAGTGTTTGTAGCTCTGTATAGCTGCGTTTGAATCTCTATTTGATATATTTTCTTTGTTATCTATACTGCTAAAAATAACTTACTCATCACCATATATTGTTTAATATAGCCTATCAAGTTAAATTTGACATCACTAGCTTTTAATCTAAATCACTACCACGTGTTAGCTTTTCGCTAGCCTGGTAGCTTTCCATCCCGGCACCCGGGTCTCCTGTTTTCTGAGTTCATTAGACAACTGTGGTGAGTTGGATTATTAAATAGACTCCATCAAACAAAGTAAGTGGAGTAAGTTGTGTGGTAAGTTTTGGATTCATCAACAAATACGGTAAGCCATGTCTTCTTCTCCTGTCATTGTCACTTGCACTGCATGCTACATGTTTAGCATATCTATCTCCGTTGGCGAACAGGGCTTCACATGTGTTAAATGTAAGGAATTAATCAGGCTGACGGAGAAGATTTCAGATTTAGAGACACGCATCCAGACTTTATGTGAGAGTAGTGAGAATGGTACAGCTTTAGATACTCTTTTGGATGCGACTAGCTTAGTGAACACTCATTGTTTGGTTCGGCTGAGCCCCGCAGCAGGGCAATTGGGTGACTGTGAGACAGCATAGTCGCGGATCTAAAAACCACTCTGCCGTTCGATTAGAACATCAAACAGGTTCTCCCCACTCAGTGATGCACCCACTGAGGATCCTGTTGAAAGTGCCCTAGTTATTGGCGATTCTATTACACGGAACGTGAAAATAGAGACACCAGCCACCATAGTCACATGTTTACCGGAGCCAGAGCGCCTAACATCAAAGCAAATTTAAAAGTGCTGGCTAAAGCTAATCGTAAATTCTCTAAGATTATTATTCACGCCGGCACTAATGATGTTCGACCAGTCGGAGATCACCAAAATTAACATTAAAGAGGTGTGTAAACTCGCAAGTACGATGTCACCGCAGTCTGTTTATCTGGCCCCCTCCTGTTAAAAGGAGTGATGAAATAGTTAGCAGATTATCATCACTCAATGGCTGGTTGTCTAAGTGGTGTCCGCAAAATAACATAGGGTTCATAGACAATTGGAAAAGTTTTTGGGGCAGACCCGACCTGTTGAAGATAGACGGCATTCATCCTACCCGGCTGGTGCTCTTCTCTCTAGTAATTTGGCACATAATCTTAGAGCTAAACCTTGACTCACTGGGGCCAAGGTCAGGAAGCAGACAAACTGGCTAAACCAACCGTCTGCTAGCTGTCTCACGTCACCAGAGTCAGCTAAATCCCAGCACATAGAGACGCTTTCACCTAGATATTATCACATAGAGACTGTGTCTGTTCCCGAATCAGTAAATACAAAAACCATCAAAACCATTCAACAGTAAAAATTTAATTGATGTCCAACAAATAAACAACAGATATAATACGGATGAACAATTGATAAATCTCGGGTTGCTGAATATTCGATCCCTTTCGCCAAAAACGCTTATTGTTAATGATATGATTATAGATCATAACCTAGATGTGCTGTGTTTGACAGAAACCTGGCTAAAACCTGACGACTACATTACTTTAAATGAGTCCACTCCCAAGATTATTGTTATAAACACGAGCCGTCTGAAAGGAAAAGGGGAGGTGTTGCTGTAATTTATAATGATAACTTCAGTATTACTCAGAAGTCTAGTTTCAAATATAATTCCTTTGAAGTTTTGGTGCTTTATGTAACATTGTGTAGTGTAAATGATAAATCCCGTTTGACATTTGTGTTGGCTACTGTATACAGGCCACCAGGGCACAATACAGACTTTATCAAAGAATTTGCTGGTTTTCTATCAGAGTTAGTACTGGCTGCAGATAAAGTACTAATTGTTGGTGATTTTAATATCCATGTTGACAATGAAAAACGCATTGGGATTGGCATTTAAAGAAATTATAAACTCTATTGGAGTTAGACAACACGTATCTGGACCCACTCATCGCCTTAATCATACTTTAGATCTAATACTGTCACATGGACTAAATGTTGATACCATTAAAATTCTGCAGCAGAGCGATGACATCTCAGATCATTACCTAATATCATGTATACTTAATATAGCTAAGGCTGCAAAGCCATCCTCGCTTCAAATATGGCAGGACTATAACCGCTCGACTAAAGATTGCTTTGTACATAATCTTCCTCATCAGTTCCATCTCCTCAGAATTACAGATAGCCAAGGGGAACTTGATGTTGCAACAGAAACTACTGACTCTCTCTTTACTAGCACTTTAGACATAGTTGCTCCTCGGCGCTTAAAGAAGATTAAAGCAAATAATCCAACGCCGTGGTACAACGAGCACACTCGAGCCCTTAAAACAGCAGCCAGAAAAATGGAGCGCAGCTGGAAGAAAACAAAACTGGAGGTTTTTCGCAATTTGTGGAAAGAGAGCATGATTGCATACAGAAAGGCCATAAAACTGCTAGATCTGCTTATTTCTCAACTCTTTTAGAAGAAAACAAACACAACCCTAGGTATTTATTCGATACAGTGGCTAAATTAACAAAGGATAAAGCTTCAACTTCTGACATTTGTAAACAACACAGCAGTAATGACTTTATGAACTTCTTTACTAGTAAGATTGATAACATTAGGAATAAAATTATAACCATGCAGCCGTCTACTACAGTATCACTTCAGACAGAACATTGTAGTCTCACTGAGGAAAAATTACACTCATTCACTGCTATAGGAGGAGAAGAATTGGCTAAACTTGTCAAATCATCAAAATCAACAACATGTATGCTTGACCCTATACCGACTAGGCTATTAAAAGAGATGCTTCCAGAGGTCATAGATCCTCTGCTTAATATTATTAATTCATCCTTGACATTAGGATATGTACCAAAAACTTTTAAGTTGGCTGTAATTAAACCACTTATTAAAAAACCGCAACTTGATCCTAAAGAATTAGTCAATTACAGACCAATCTCGAATCTACCGTTTCTATCAAAAATATTAGAAAAGGCAGTGTCTTCACAATTATGTTCCTTTTAGAAAGAAATTGTATATGTGAGGATTTCCAGTCAGGATTTAGACCGTATCATAGTACTGAGACTGCTCTAATTAGAGTTACAAATGATTTACTCTTATCATCTGATCATGGTTGTATCTCTCTATTAGTGTTACTCGATCTTAGCGCTGCATTCGATACTATCGATCACAATATTCTTTTGAATAGACTCGAAAATTATGTTGGCATTAGTGGAACTGCATTGGCATGGTTTAAATCTTACTTATCTGACCGTTATCAGTTTGTAGCAGTAAATGAAGAGATGTCACACCGATCACAAGTTCAGTATGGAGTACCGCAAGGCTCAGTGTTAGGACCGTTGCTTTTCACCCTGTATATGCTACCACTGGGAGATATCATTAGGAAGCATGGCGTTAGTTTTCATTGTTATGCTGATGATACTCAGCTCTATATTTCTTCACACCCTGACGAAACTTACCAATTCACAAGATTAACGGAATGCATAGCTGATATTAAAAATTGGATGAATAGTAATTTCCTGCAACTTAATTCAGATAAAACTGAATTTTTAATTATTGGACAGAAAAGCTCCACAAGTAGTGCCCTAGAATACTGTCTAACCCTCGATGACTGCTCTGTCAAGCCCTCTGTCAGTGAGGAACCTGGGTGTGCTCTTTGATACCAATCTTTCGCTTGAAAGCCACGTTTCTAGCATCTGTAAAACTGCATTCTACCATCTTAAAAATATATCTAAATTACGTCACATGCTTTCAATGCAAAATGCTGAACAATTAGTACATGCGTTCATGAGCTCAAGGCTAGATTATTGTAATGCTCTACTGGGTGGTTGCCCTGCTCGCCTAATAAATAAACTCCAGCTGGTCCAAAACGCAGCAGCTCGAGTTCTTACTAGAACCAGGAAGTACGATCATATTAGTCCAGTTCTGTCAACACTGCACTGGCTCCTATTAAACATCGCATACATTTTAAAATCTTGCTTATTACTTATAAAGCAATAAATGGTTTAGCTCCCCAGTACTTAAGCGAGCTCTTAACGCATTATACTCCATCACGTCAATTGCGGTCTCTAAACTCTGGCCAGTTGAAAATACCTAGAATATCTAAGTCAACTGCAGGCGGTCGATCCTTTTCCTATTTAGCACCTAAACTCTGGAACAGTCTTCCTAGCATTGTTCGGGAAGCAGACACACTCTGTCAGTTTAAATCTAGACTAAAAACACATCTCTTTACTATGGCATACACATAGAACATTTTTAACTTTCTTTATTCAAATCAAATGACTGATTGTTAGGCTGCATTAACTAGGTCAGCCGGAACCGAACACTTCCCATAACACCTGATGTACTCGTTACATCATAAAAAGAGTGGCATCCACACTAATGTTAGTCTCTCTGTTTATCCCGAGGTTTACTGCAGTCGGCCGGATCCAGGCCGTGTCCGGATCGGATGGTGGACCTGCATCTGGACATGACCAGCTCATCCTGGAGTGTCTGCTGAGACCGTGTCCATTAGTGTCTCCTCTGAATTCGCCTCACCGAACGTCATCCTCAATTAACCCGCCTCGCGCAATAACTCCGATCTTTCAAGTATTCATATTCTTGTGTAATCGACGCGCCATCCTAAATGAACCCGTCTCGTGCGTCATACCCAAAATATTCGAATATTTTGTATTTTAATACAAAATATTCGAATATTCCTATATAATATGATTTATGACCTGCAAGGTTGCCTGAGTAATAATTATACACTGTTAATAATAGGCCAGAGGAGAACTGGCACCCCGACTGAGTCTGGTTTCTCCCAAGGTTTATTTTTCTCCATCATGCCCTGATGGAGTTTTGGTTCCTTGCCACTGTCGCCTTTGGCTTGGCTTGCTCAGTTGGGGACACTCAAATTATGATCCAAGTTACTCAACTAAATATACAAATAGAATTTATTAATTTGGTCATATATAATTCTATAAACTATCCAAATTAAACTAGCCAAATCAAATTTTGTTGCAATGTTGTCCTGTTTAACACTGTGAAGCTGCTTTGAAACAATCGTCATTGTAAAAGCGCTATATAAATAAAGTTGATTGATTGATTGATTGATTGATTGATTGATTGATTGTTTTAAATAAGTACTTATTTTGATGTAGGTTGCCTAAAACATACTAAAGCAAGTCCTTGATTATAAATGTAACTTTAATGTGCTATTCAATATTACAATTAAAGTTAATATGTTTCAAAGTAAATGCAACTTCATCATTGTGCACAAATGTGCAATAATAAACATATTTAAAACATGGCATACACACTCTAAAAACACTAGGTTAAATACAACACAATTTGGGTTGTTTTTAGCCCAAGGGCTGGGTAAATATAGAACAGAACACATGTTGGGTTAATTTTACCCAGCAAATTGGGTTGTTTATTTAACCCAGCATAATGGGTTCATTCATTTTTACTATAGCTTTTTTTACTTCATACATGGAAAAATCTTCAAAATCACATGGAAAGACAGCTCTTTACGTTATAAAAAGGCTCTTAAAGCAGCCAGGGCTGAGGATATCCATAAACTAATAGAAAATAACCAAAACAACCCCAGGTTTTTCACACAAAAAATTTGAAGCATCAGAAATACAATTATAAATGTATAACCTTTGACAGCATCTTATGATTCAGCCTCAATTATCGCCCCTCAAAACAATTGCATTGCTTTACAACTACAGGAAGAGCTAAATAAATGTATCTTTGCTTCTAAACCAACAACATGTTAATTAGATCCAATACCAACTAAACTTGTAGAGTTGTAGCAGAAGAGCCTCTTCTTAATATTATTAACACGTCTTTATCTCTAGGTCATGTCCCAAGACTGTTCAAGATGGCATTTATTAAACCTCACACTAAGAAACCACTATCCAAATGAACTCACAAATTACAGAACCATTTTAAATCTTCCATTTCTGTCTAAAATACTAGAAAAAATTGTATCTGCTCAATTGTGTTCTTACTTAGAAGAAAACGATGTCTTTGAAAAATGTCAGTCTGGATTCAGAATTACAAATAACATATGCATTACGTACAATTGCAAATAACTTACTCTTAGCTGCTGACCAAGGCTGTGTCTCAATATTTTTACTTGATCTTAGTGCCGCATTCGACACCATAGATCATAAAATACTCTTAGATCGTCTACAAAATTACACTGGTATTCAGGGACAGGCATTAAAGTGGTGTAGATCGTATCTATCAGAAAGTTACCAATTTGTCTATAAACAGGAAAAAAATCTAAGATAACGTTGGTAAATTATGGAGTGCCGCAAGGATCTGTGTTAGGCCCTATGTTATTTTCAATATATATGCTGCCACTTGGTAATATTATAAGAAAACATGGAATTAGTTTCCACTGTTATGCTGATGATACTCAGTTATATATTTCATCACGACCAGATGAAATCTCTAAATTATTCAATCTCTAAATGTTAAAGATATCAAGTATTGGATGCCCTGTAATTTTGTCCTATTCAATTCAGATAAGACTAAGGTATTACTGACCAAAAATGTACACAGAATCTCTTAGAATACAATTTGCACTTAGAAGGATGTACTATTACCTCATACAGTTAAAGACCTGGGTGTTATATTAGACAGCAACTGGTCTTTCGAAAATCATATCTCAAATGTTACAAAAACAGCCTTCTTCCACCTCAAAATGCAGCTGCTAAAGTTCTTACTGAAATTGTATCATATAACACCAATTTTATCATCTCTACACTGGTTACCTATTAAGTTCCGTATCAATTATAAAGTATTGCTACTGACCTATAAGGTCCTAAGCGGTTTAGCTCCTGTGTATTTAACTGATCTTCTATCGCCTTATAATCCATGTTTGAGATGGTGGTCCAGTGGGTTACACCATGGAACTGATACGCAGAAGGTTGCTGGTTTGATCCTGTGGGACCACCAGTGTGTCCTTGAGCAAGGCACTTTACTCCATGTTGCTCCAGGGGGATTGTCCCTGTAATAAGGGCACTGTAAGTTGCTTTGGATAAAAGCATCTGCCAAATGCATAAATGTAAATGTAATCCATCTCGCTAAACTCACGGCTTCTAGTAGGATATCTAAGTCCACTAAAGGAGCAAGAACGTTTTCATATTTGGCACATAAACTCTGGAATAGTCTTCCTGATAATGTTCGGGGCTCAGACTCACTCCCCCAGTTTAAATCTAGATTAAAGACGCATCTCTTTAGCCAAGCATTCACATAATGCATCCCATAACCTTGTACTCCAGTTATAGCAGTGCACATGATTGTCTTTGCTTAATGCTATGAACAGCAGCTATGCTAATTATTTTCCTGTTCTGTTTTATCTCGGGATACCCGAGAGCTCCGGATCCAGTCTCTTATGAAGACTTGAGAAGACTCCACTCCTGCGAGGACTTCAGATGATGCATCTCTACATCAACACGCACACATGCTCAATTCTATATACCCTAATCCTGCCTATTCTCCTACTTTTATCATTAAAGTCTGTTTTGATTATTTGAGCATAACCTGATTAATATTTATAAGCTCTCTGGCTGCCCCCACTTCAAAACTTGAGCCGGCGGCTATCACACATCTGACCGCACTGGGCAAAGGTTGCTTAAAGACTTTGGATCTCAGTTGCATTTTCTTTTTTCTTTTGGTGAGTGTGGCATTGTACGTGTTTAGACGTAGCATTAGAATCAGTTGACCTCACTGAGACGTGTGTGTTTAGATCACTCAGCCTCCCGTCCCAGGGGAACAGAATCATACGCCCTGTGAACTCAGACTGAAGATCAGGTGTCGGTCGTGGGTTTTGTAGAGGAGCTGACCCTCACCTTTCAACCTGTGACATCTCACCTGCCCTGACCTGCTTCCAGCACCTTCCAAGGCCACGTTCACTCATATACCAATACTAACCCTGACCCTCAGAGAGCAAGAACAGCAAACAAATGAGAATAAAACAATATAAATTTGATTTCTACATTTCCTGAAGGAAATGTAAACGATATTTGCCAATGCAAAACTCCCTGGCATGATGCTAGAGTGCTGTGGCCCTATTGGTTTCTATTTCTGTGGCAGTGTTCAGGGTAGCCCCATCACTTTGAAATCTGATTGGTCCACGTAACTCTATCCAACTTATTCCTACGCCCCATGATGCTTTGCGCAAATTATGGGCGTAACTTCCATTAAACTGTAAAGAATCATTGAAAGGCTCGCTCTATGAGCACAACTATTTTTAAACTGGTTACAACGAGATTGCATTATTCTGACTCAACCATTGAACATTAAAGTATGTAGTAATATATCTGTATTATGTAACATTCATTGCTTTAATCAAAAATGTTCATTGACTTCAGCATTGTGTGACACTATTTCAAAGTGATTTCCATAATTTTCACAGATAATAAACTTACCTGTCAAAACAAACCTGGAAAGAGATTTGAGGAGAAAAACAAGAGATTCTTTGTGCATTCCAGTAAATTTTTATTAATGGGATATATCGTAAATTAAATCAGTAGAACAAACCACAAATGTGCAGTATATGCTGTCATTTTTCATACTATTACATTGGAATGCAAAGGGAAAAAATTTAATAATCATGAAAAGAATGCAGTGCCTGAAAATAGCTCTTGCCCTAGATATTCTTGGTATAACATGTCACGTTAAAATACCAAGTGTTACGTTATTCTCATGACGTCTGAAAATAAAACATTAAGGTAAATTGACAGCTCATTCAGTCAACTGACGGATAAGCTTTATTTGTAGGGCAACCATGATTTGAAATTATTTGTTTCAGTCTTTTTGAATGGAAGTCTCAAAAAAGGAAGTGCCACCTATAATTCAAACCGCATGGTCATCAGGAATAAGGCGGATATGAAACATTAATTATCTCCTGTTCGGCTTTAATAGTGTGGTGTCGTGCAGCCGTTTCATCCTCAGTCATATTAATGAGAGATTTTACAAAGTGTGAGAAACAGTGTGCCGTTTTTGAAGACAAAGAAGGATGTTTTCAGTGGGACTAATTCCCTTTTAGTTCAAGTCTGGGCTAAATGCATAGAGAATGAGTCAATGCTGGCCACAGTGAGCGTGACTAACTCACACTGGTTCAATAACTTGATCTCACTCTCTGACTACATATAAATAAAGCTAAATCTGTCACCTTTGGCACTCTTTCTTTCATAGTAATGCTATCTTTTTCAAACTTTGTGTTTTTACACCAAAACAAAGAAACCCCGGGGAGACAATGCTCTATGTGGAACAAACCAGTAGCAATGAATCAATCATCATTGCGGTGTTCACCATTGTTCCATCGGAGAACGTTATGGAAAACATGTGATGTATCTGAGAGGTGGCAGTGACAAATCAAATCTCTCAACAGGATCCTTGTCAAAAATACAAAGTAATTTCCATCATAATATACATTTTTATCAATGTGGAACTAATCTTAATGGTATCAAATATAAAATTTTACCAGATCCGAGAATCAAACAAGATACAACTGGAAAATAATCTATATTTGCCGGGTGAAAAAATTCCCAAATGAAGACAATTCAAACACATGCAGATTAAAGCATCAAATAAACAAAGTGGCTAAAAATAATTGCATATAAAAATACAATATAATAAATTATATTATTAAATTATTATTATTATTATAAAATACAATAATTATAATTCTTGGCAAATTACTTAAACGAGACAAAGCGCTACTGTTAGATTCAGATTTAAATTATTATTTTACTTTATTTAACAATTTCAGTCTTATTTGATTCTTATGGGATTCTTATTTGATCAATTTAGGACATATTCCAAATTATGAAAGCCTGTCTTTACGTTCTTTCAGACTGTCCATGCTGATTAAGCTAGTCTGTTATGCTGCTCTTAGAAAGGTTAGTGGAAGACCATCTTGTCGAAGAGTTAAAGACCATCTTGGTCAAGCTTGGAAACTAGCAAGACCATCTTAAACCAGATAAGACCCGCAATTAGCTTTTTCAGCAGGGGGTCAGTTAGCATCCATTATCATCCTTTTGGTAGTTCATCTAATTCTTAGCCTGGATGCCATCCGAATTTAGCCCCGCCCACAAAATTTATTCTGACTGGAATTGAGTATGACCACGTCATATCAATAACAGCACAATGACATCTACATGTGACAATTATTCCAGCATTACTTCACCACCTCAACTTCTAATTAACTTCCATTCATTATATTAATTAAGTAGCCCAGGGATGGAACTTACAGCCCAAGTCACGTCAGCTTATCCATTAGCCAAAACTCTTCATCTGTATCATTGTCCTATTATGTGAACTGTTGAAAGAGTTTTTTGGTTTAGATACTGCAAAGTGAATTACCTCAACAAAAGGATTTTGAATGGTGGCTGTTTTGAACGGGCTTCATAAATCTCTGAGAGGAACTAACCTACTAAAGCAATTAGTACCATCAACAGGAACGATCAAACCAGACTTTACAATGGTACACTTCAGTGATCAAAAGGGGTGTTATTAACAAGCACCATAATGAGTAAACCAGATCTACATGTTATACCAATGTATTATATGAACAAGCTAAGAAAGGATCAGAGCTGCATGTTGAGGTCCTAAAGAACAAAAGCAAATAATACTCTGACCAAGAAAGATTTTACACATGAGCTTTAAAATGAAACCATATTCACCATATTCACACTTAAAGTGTGCCAAAGTTGTGATGGCACATCTGTTGAGTGTGTTATAGCCAAAAAGGGAGTGAAAGGAAGACACTGGGTGAGTGTTTGTGTGCTGGATAGTGACAGGCTGGTATAAAAGTGCTTTGGCAGGAGTCCTCATTATCTCATCGCAAGACAAACAGCAGCGTGTCGCCCAAGTGAGCTCCATTTCCCCCACAATAGACTCAACATCTGCCTGACTCTGCTACTGTTCAGCTACCCCTCACACACACACACACACACACACACACACACACACACACACACACACACACACACACACACACACATCCACTCTCCACAAATTAACACCCTTTGCTTATTGTTACACATCTCACAAACACACCTCAGCATAAACAGGGCAAAAGGTACCGTGCGTAAGTGTGAAATGCAAATCTCACAATCCTCTTCAAAGCACAATTGCTAACAGAGGGCGTTAAGGTGGAGGGAGAAAGATGGGATGACAAAATGCATCCTGACTCTGCACCTCCGGTGTTTGTGTAATTAGTGGCTGGAGAGGTAAAGAAAGGTGTGAAAGTAGGAAGATGCCGTGTAGATGAAGGACAGAGAATAGATAGATAGACAGCCAGACAGGCAGCCTGACAGGCAGACAGACATAGATAGATAGATAGATAGATAGATAGATAGATAGATAGATAGATAGATAGATAGATAGATAGATAGATAGATAGATAGATAGATAGATAGATAGATAGACAGATAGACAGATAGATAGATAGATAGATAGATAGATAGATAGATAGATAGATAGATAGATAGATAGATAGATAGATAGATAGATAGATAGATAGATAGACAGATAGACAGATAGACAGATAGATAGATAGATAGATAGATAGATAGATAGATAGATAGATAGATAGATAGATAGATAGATAGACCATCAAACTGTACAGCAGATCAATACTTTCAACTTTCAAACCCCTTTGAAACTCAGACTAATTGGTCAGCATCTCAGTCAAGAAAAAATGTGTGGTTGGTGTCTACGGGTTAAATAAAGCTGCCAGTTGAGTACCTGCAAGGCATCAGTTTCTCAGTCTGAAGATTCATGATGTGCTTCAGTTCTCTCTGTGTGTTAGTTAGATCCAATTAGCTTTTTTTCTGTCAAGATAGTAGTGCACACTTACACATGGAACAGCCTTCATATCTCAAAAGAACAATAGACGGAATGACCAGAGAACAAGCATACTAACTACTACGATAGTAAGAACGTTTTTCTGCAGTCTGATAACTTAGTAGACTACTAGAAAATGATTAAGAGTAATGGTTGCTTACAATTGTTATTTGCCTTAACTGATAAACACATATAATATAAACAACTTTAATATAGTAATGATAGAAGTCATGTTCTGTTGAGACTAGCTATAGGCTATATATCGCACCCCAGAGACCCCAGCAATGCATGTAAACAAAATAATCATTGTACATATGAGATTATCCTCTTATTTTATTAGAATTCTTATGTTCCTCTAGCCTAAACAATATCCAGTAGGCATATATTGCTGTATTAATCTGGTTTACACAAAAAGTTTGTGAAAAGTACACTTTAGCATAGATAGACAGACAGACAGACAGACAGAGACAGACAGACAGACAGACAGACAGACAGGCAGGCAGGCAGGCAGGCAGACAGACAGACAGACAGACAGACAGACAGATAGATATAGATAGATAGATAGATAGATAGATAGATAGATAGATAGATAGATAGATAGATAGATAGATAGATAGATAGATAGATAGATAGATAGATAGATAGATAGATAGATAGATAGATAGATAGATAGATAGACTATCAGTTTTATATACTTTCAGCATCCATTGATAAATTCTAATATTTTTGCTTCTGTTTAGGGGCTATTTGACCCCAGCAAATACACATAGAAAATTACAATACAAATACTCGCGTTTGGTGTTGAGTCGAACGATTCTTGTAACAGAGCGCCATCTTGTGATGGAGGTGTAACATTTAGCTTGTGGAATAAAAGTCACATCAGTATTGTATTTTCTTTTAAACGCTGGTTTCAGTCTGAACTACTGTTAGTTTGATAGTTGTTGAATTCAGAAAGCATATTATCTGTAGCATATTAGCATTTTTGCATCTATTTCAACCCATCCATTGAAAATATGCTTCCTTACGAGGTGGATCATAACGGTGTTACAAATTAAATCTACAAATAATAGTTAATTTATTTACTATTTGAATATTTGTCAATAACACTGTGAAGTGTAAAAAATCATAAACTGTAAAAAATTATGTTAAAAAATCTTTAGCAAGTACGACTGTCGTAAAGACTAGAGTGTTTACGACAGCGCCCCTGCTTTTGCGCACGGGAAACCCCTGTGCGGCCTCTCCGAACAGCGCTCGATATCTGAAAGGTTTGTTCCTCAAGCAGTTCTCACTAATATACGTATTTATAGATTCATTTATGCTTAAATTAAACGACAATTGTTCTGTTTTACTCTAGAATCATGCCAGCTAAAGGTCCTCTACAGTCTGTCCAGGTTTTTGGACGTAAAGTGAGTATTTAAAGGCTGTATGTCTTCATGTGCTCACGCACGGCGGTAGTGCGAGTTTGTGGTTAGCCGGCTATGCTAACAGAAGTATGTGGTTATAAATGACTGTTATGCCAATGTGTTATGTAGTTTATGTAATAAACGTATCAATTGGAGGTCATAAACAAGTATAGGTGCTCTTAAACCATTAAAATGTAAAATAAGCCAATGTCCCGTGTAGATTGAGATTGAGTAATGAATATTGTGTTGGTAATGGCTGTTTGCTGACACGTGGGATACTTCAGTGTGTACATGTACAGCTGTAAGTCATACAAAACAGCTGCTTTTGCATCTGATCTGCATGTTTTCTGTTGTTTAGTAGTCATATATAGACATTAGAGGGTCCTCTTGTTGGTCTCTCTGTTAGCCTGTAACGTTACCTGTGTCTTGTATAGCAATGGTTCTTAAGTATGACAACAAGAATTTCATAGAAGAGAATATTTAGAGATTTATTCTCTGCTCCATAAGATTTAAGACCACCGTGGTTAAACACCTTAATGGTGTCATATTTAGTTTAAATGCTATGGAATGAGTATAATATAATGTAGATGTGTTGACTGATCTGTTTGTTCAATTTCAACAGAAAACAGCCACAGCTGTTGCCCACTGCAAGAGGGGAAACGGGCTTATTAAAGTCAATGGAAGACCCCTTGAGATGATCGAGCCTGTCACTCTGCAGTACAAGGTAATTTTATTACAGACATTGAGTGCTTAGAGTAGAAACATTCTTTCAGATCTCCATTTCAGTAAACTCTTGAATGATTTGTTAATGCAATGGTTTACACCGTAACGTAGATGGTTATTGCTCATTCATGCCATTCCCAACCGATATAACTTCTTTTTCTCTGGAAAACAAAGGTGGGTTTTTAATGAATATCCTGATTTCTTTATTCAGTATACAATTTTTTTTATCAGGAATATATTCTGTCAGCTTTGAGACATGTCAGAATGTAAGATTTTGTTTACTAAAAAGCTTTACATTCTCCATGGCACTTGTTGCCATGTTCATGAGAGAAATGATCTCCAGTTCGGGGAAATTATGCCACTTTTCAATGTAATCCAATTTGCATTCATGAATCAAACCAATCAAGATTTCAAATTCAACTCACCGATTCAATCAGCGCATGGGTCACATGGATCGTTTTAATATTTTTATAGTGCTTTTGTGAGATTGGGAGCATTCATTGCAATTTGTGAGTGATAAGTATATTTGTTGAGAGAAATTCTGCTTTTGTGTTCTGCAGAAGAATGTCTTCATATGACATCAGGATGCACAAATGACATTTTCACTTCTTTCTGAAGTCACTATGGAATCAAAAAAGACAATTCTTATCTTTTTTGGATATTGCAGTGTTTATAAATGATTTATCAGTGTACATTATTTTTAACATTCATGTGCCCATTGATCAGAAACATCAACTTCCCCCTCACGACAGTATCTCTCCTCATCTGTCTCTCGCTCACATGAGTTTTTAGCATTTAGAAACTGACAACGACCCATTTGATTCATGATGGACAGTCCCAGCTTTTTTCACGTTGAGAAGCAGTTTCACTCAGATCTATGTCCAAACAGTGAAGATGATTGCAATGTCCATTGTGTGCCAACTTTAAAGATTAATTTACCCAAAAATGAAAATTCTGTCATTTACTCACCGTTCCAAACCCGTAAGACTTTCATTCATCTTAGGGACACAAAATAAGATATTTTAAATGAAATCTGAGAGGTTTCTGTCCATCCATTGACAGTCCATGTATAAAGAGATCGTAAAAGTAATTTAAATAGAGCGGATTAGTCCAAATATTCTGAAGAGAAACAATTGCTTTCTGATGAGCAATGTTCATATGTGAATAAAAGCCTAAATGAAATGTTCATCATGTAAAGTTACATCACTGCTCAATTAATAAGAATTATTTTATGATCTCTGTATGAATGTAGTTGTGTGGACTGTCAGTGGAGGGAAAGAAGTCTCAGATTGAATTAAAATATCTTAATTTGTGTTCTGAAGATAAATGAAAGTCTGATGGGTTTGGAATGACATGAGGTTGAGTAAATGATTACAGAATTTATTTTTGGTTGAATTAACCCCACTGATGAGCATTCGTCAGGATAGTCCTTTAGCTCTGTATGAGGATTTTTGTTCATACTTCTGCTAACTGTGTGTTTCTGTTTCCTTTAGCTGCTGGAGCCTCTTCTGCTTCTGGGTAAGGAGCGCTTCGCTGGCGTTGACATCAGAGTTCGTGTGAAGGGTGGTGGACACGTCGCTCAGATTTACGGTTAGTAGCACAGTGATGGTGGAAGCCATTTGTTCTGGATTGTCTTACCATGAAAGTATTTGCACATGTTAATCAGTGAACAGTAAATTAATAGATTCATCCTTAAGGGCAGAGTGTACAAATACTTTTGTACTGACATTAACGTGTTTCATTGTTCTTTCAGCCATTCGTCAGGCCATCTCTAAAGCCCTGGTTGCCTATTACCAGAAGTGTAAGTATGGGTCACTGTCGTCATTCTGTTGGAAGATGAATGTTTAAGTGTCTGCATTAATTGTAATATTTCTCGGTTTTCTCTTCTCCCAGATGTGGATGAGGCTTCCAAGAAAGAGATCAAGGATATCTTGATTCAGTATGACAGGACCCTGCTGGTCGCTGATCCCCGCCGCTGCGAGTCCAAGAAGTTCGGTGGACCTGGAGCTCGCGCACGTTACCAGAAGTCCTACCGTTAAAATCTCTCTGTACATTTTCATATAATAAATCTGAGGGGAAAAATTCTGTTGTCTTGAGTTTTGTTCTTCCAAAGACTGCTGACCAGGGCATGGACTCCACAACACCCCTGAAGGTGTGCTGGTGTATCTGGCACATCACTGTGCTTGTAGTCTTAATTAAGAAGTTGAATGTGTTTTGTTCAGTGGGTGATTGGTTTTAATTTCCACATGATTTCAAACTAGTTCACAAGGTTTTTGTACATTGCATATACCATTTCATTGTTTGTTGTGGCCTCTCAAGTCTAATAGTATAATTTACACTGAAATATTTGTGACAAGTGATTTTATGTAATAAAGGTAGTTAATTACAGGCCGATGTAAAATATATAATGCCACGTCACATCTGAGAGTGCTTTAAATGAATATACAGTTGAACCCTATTTGTTACCATAGAAAGGTCTTCTGAATTCAACTCACATGCTTGCTTATGGAGGTTCATAAAGCAGCGCCAACAACTGGTTAAGTACACGAAATTGTTAAGTGGCTAACACACGAGGGCAGAAATTGGCATTTTTTTTAAAGAGAATTTTGTAATGGAGTTTGGAAGTGAATATTCTTTCAGAAATACTTGGAAGTGTGTTTTATATGCTCTATACGGAGTGTCATTGTTCATTGAATAATGTTATAAAACCAGAATTTCACTGTATTATAAATGTAGTGCTGCACCACGGTCATACCTGTTCTAACCGTCAGTGAGTAATAAATCCTGTGAGATTTACAGCAAATTCCCTTGATGATGTAAGCGAAAGCAATGTGTATGTCCTTCCACTAGATGGAGCCAAACT
Source organism: Gobiocypris rarus (assembly GCA_023029165.1). Lineage (NCBI taxonomy): Eukaryota > Metazoa > Chordata > Actinopteri > Cypriniformes > Gobionidae > Gobiocypris > Gobiocypris rarus. Next base: position 15,758,428 of record CM040923.1, read on the forward strand.
CAGTTTTTTATTTTTATATAGTCTTTGGTCCTATAATGAAGAATAGACCATTCAGGTCCGCTGAAGTCACGTAGTCAGTACTGATGATGACTGATATCTTAAATTTCCAGAAAGACAAGGCAAAGCATTAGTGTGAGCACAAGGGAGGAAACAATAAATACATTGAGATTAAAGAAGCATGCGTTGCTTTGTTGGTTTTAATCCTCTTGAGTCTTCTGAGTGTGATTCAGCAGTTGGTCTGTTCTGTTGCTCTCAGGTTTTGGGTGAGGTAAGACACAGCAAGAGATAATGAAATAAGAGCTGTCTTTGCTATACACTGCAGCTCAGTCTGATGTGATTCACTTACGGTAAATGTCTGGTATTGATCCATTACTGGCAGTTGGATCACTAGGTGGACGCAGATGGCGAAAACATCGTCTCCCAGCTCTCTTCTGACATTTGCATTCTGCTACTTTGCCTGAGGAGGATGCTTCTTGCATTTCATTACTGTCTGATTCATGTAGATGCAATGAACTCTGTTGTCATGCAGATATGAATGGGATACTATGGAGCAAGATAATGCTTGGGTTTTATCCTATGATAGGCTACTTTATTAAAATATGTGCGTAGGCTTGGGTCCAGAATGAAAATCAACAAATGGGCTCATGTTTGATGATCAGTAGTTCGCACCTTAGAAACAAGTCTAATTTGCCAAAGCACATTTTAAAATAATAACATTTTACAAATAGAATAACTTAGTGATTCTACAATGTATTTATCATTTCTGAGTTACAATAGTTAAAATTAAATAAAATTCCCTAAAACACATTTGCGTGTAGTCTAGGCCAATATATTGTTTTTTTAACTGACCAAATTGACTTCCACAGTTTTTTTTTTAACCTACGGGAGTCAATAGGGTCCAACTGTTTGGTTACCAACATTTTTCAAAATATCTTCTTTTGTGTTCAACAGAAAAGAAACATGCAGGTTAAGAACAACTGGAGGGTGAGTAAATGATGACATAATTGTTGGGTGAACTTTAACCCTTTCATGCATGAATTATGGCAACTTCAGTCAAGCTTTTTCCCTGTATGTTTTTTATTACTCATAGGGCCTGAAAAATAATATGTTAACTTTTTTTACACTTCTTTTTCAAAGAGATTTTCAGATGTCCACTTGAGTGGACAGTTGGCCTATGCTTGAGAAACTGAGATCCACCACATTTACCAACAGAAAGCTGCTTGGTTTTGAAAATGACTTTTGTGTGCGTTGTTCTTCATATGTCAATTTGCTATTGACAATAGACAATGGACATGTTTTGTCAATCCCCAAAATCTAAAGTCACTCTGCAGTTAATTTTATCACTTTAAAACTAATCTTTGATAATAAAACTGACACGTTTAGCCTAATAGTGTCCAAATAATTACTTTATACTTAAAATAGATTGAGTGTAACCCTTGCTTCATTTAGTATAGAGCAGGGGTTCTCAAACCTGGTCCTCGAGGGCCACTGTCCTGTAGAGTTTAGCTCCAACCTTGATCAAACTCACCTCCCTGTAGCTTTCTAGCAATCCCGAAGAGCTTAATTACCTGGTTCTGGTGTGCTTGATTAGGGTTGGAGCTAAAATTAATAAAAACGTCATTGAAATATTACATGGTGCATAAGTTAAATATGGATGGAAGAACTAGTTTGTGTTGTTAGCTGCATGCAATATCCACCCCTCTTGTTGCTGATGAGTTTCAGACGGAGACAGTCCTGACCTGCGGTAAAACGTAACCACAGAGTGCAAACGATTCACCACTGCTGCTGAGCTTCCTGGACAAAGACATGAGAACTCTGCTGCTGTTCGCATGGGATAGAGGAAGTACATGGACAAAAAAAACGGCTGGGTCAAATGGGGGAAAATTCCATGGTAATATCTCGTAGTAAATAGAGAGCATATTGGGTTTGGGATGGTATTCCCACAAAGAAGAACAAGTTAGTCAACCTGCTTCACCATGAAGATAAAAGGGATAGTTCGCCCAAAAATGAAAATGTGATGTTTATCTGCTTACCCACAGGGCATCCAAGATGTAGGTGTCTTTGTTTCTTCAGTAGAACACAAATGAAGATTTTTAACTCCAACTGTTGCAGTGTGACACTATGTCCAACAGCCGCGAGCACGCCATCACTTCCGCCGTTTGTATCCCATTGAGATACACCTTATTGTGTATTTTGATCTCACCCAGCGGAAGACATGGCGTGCTCACGGCTGTTGGACATAGTGTTGTATTTGAGGTAATAAATTGTATGAATACTGTTCTGTTTCTCACACAAACCAATCGTTTCGTGTTCGACATCAATGTGTCGTCACGAGCCGCAGGGTTTAATATGAAGTTGTTTGTGCATGTTTTTTTTTACTCTCATAGAATTACACCCCATTGACATGCATTATACGACTGACACACTGCAATGGTTGGAGTTAAAAATCATCATTTGTGTTCTACTGAAGAAACAAACACGACTACATCTTGGATGCCCTGGGGCTAAGCAGATAAACATCAGATTTTCATTTTTGGGTGAACTATCCCATTTTTGGGTGAAGTCATTTTTGGGTGAAGTCTTTTCTGAAAGGTAGAATGAAGCAAGCATCATGAGAATATCTTTTTAAGTTGTTGAGAAGGTTTTTGATCAAGAAATTTGATGGAGAGATTTACAATGAAGTAGATAGGAGTCTTTCAGACATATTAGCACTAATACAGGACATTGGAAAAATAGAAGACACTTAATTTGGTGTTGCCATAGTTCAAATCCCTGCGTATGGGCATTCTTATCCACTGCGAGGAGGAGCTTTTACTCGTGAGAGGTAATTGGTCAGTCAAATGAGGTTGCAGTATTTTGAGAATCTGTACACAGTAATATGACTCAAGCTTACCTATCTGACATTAACAGAGCAACTTGAGCTGTTTAAAGAGATGGACGGAGTTTGGCGGGCACCTTTCTTCGTTTGGCATCACCGACGTCTCCCTGATGATATGACCCTGAGAACCTGATCCATGATTCAACTCACCCCTGCTAGTAGGGCTTACAAAGGTAAAACCTAACTGTATGAAATGTAAAAGTAACTGTTTGCGATGGAAAATCAAAAATTTTTTTACAGAATTTAGCAGTGCTTAATATAAATCCATGCACATTATTATTGTTTTTTTAAAGGCATATGCACTCATAACTAAGGCTCTTTAATTAAAAACATTAACCTCCCCCTTGAAACAACGTCTGTTCTCTTCATGAAGAGTCACGGCGGAGGATTGGCCTCTATATCCTCCACAATCAACTGACTGCAAACTGGTTTTCAGATCTGCCTCCATTTAGTTAGCAACACCCAATTTCCTACAAGCCGATCAATTCCCGAAGGACCAAATCAAATTCCGCCCTACATGTTTCTCATTCCAGAAGCCTTTTCATTCAGATATATATGTCACAAAAGGGAAGAAAAGACTATCACAGCTTCTGTTTCATGTCGACTTTTACTTGAGGAATGTAAAAAGTGTAGTTAAAATTACACAACATTATAAGCTGTACAATACCAAACCATTAGTAACAAATGCACACACACACACACACACACACACACACACACACACACACACACATTATACAATCAAACCAAAAATTATTCAAACACCAGATATCATTTTGTTCTAGTGGGTGCAGGACACTATAGTTCATTATGTAAGTGAGGATAGCAAAATAAAGTAAACTGTGACATACTAGACCCACACATTCTTCATACAGTGGACTAGTTAAAGTTTTTTACATTATTCAGACATTTTGACCTGAACATGTTTTCCTCAAGAGTTTTTTTCTTTAATTGCTAATGTGACCTTTTACACCACAGACTGAACAAAATGAGGTATTGCTTGGTATAGGGTTGACCTAAATTGGTATCATCTAATTGTGTACTTAAATTTAACAGCTGACAGCTGATTGGTTGATTGTAATCCATTGCATACTGTTCTATCAAAGTGAAAATCTGACATTATCAACATAAATTTGTTCTGATGCAGTTTAACTCTGAGTTCATATTTTATTACCATTTTCTAAACTATATTGAATAAACTGTGATAATGTGAGAAAATGATGGTGTCTGAATTAATTTTGGTTTGACTGTAGCTACAAATTTACAATTTCTGTTCAAGTTTTGGGATGGTCAGATTCTTTTTTTTTTTTTAAATGTCTTATGCTTACCAAGGCTACACATATTTGATTAAGATTGTGAAATATTATTACAATTTCAAATAACTGTCTATTTTTATATATTTTAAAATGTAATTTATTCCTATGATGTCAAAGCTGAATTTTCAGCATCATTACTCCAGTCAGTGTCACATGATTCTTCAGAAATCATTCTAATATGCTGATTCGCTTCTCAAGAAACGTTTATTATTATTATCAATGCTGAAAATAGTTGTGCTGCTTAATATTTTTGTGGAAACTTTGATTTTTAGGATTTTTTGATGAATGGAAAGTTAAAAAAACAGGATTTATTTAAAAATGGAAATCTTTTGTAACACTTATAATGTCTTTACTGACACTTTTATGAATTAATTCATGCTTAACTAATGCACAGATAATCATGAGTTAATGTATGACTAAACCATTTATTAATGATCACATGCATCAGCAACAAATGAAGATTCTATATGATTAATAGATTAAGTAATATATGAATTGTAGTTAAATGTGTCATAATGTGTTAATTCCCTAATAACATTAAATTAACTAATAGTGTAAATTCATCTGTTAATTACCGCAACTGGTCGAAGCCATGCATTTCAACTTCCAGTTGTCTGCTTTAATTAATCATTAGCTATATAAAAAGTTTAGCTTCTTCCTGTTGTACAATATAATTTTCCTATTATCATACCATTTCTTATTATTCTCTTAAATTGCCAATGCATTAGTAATATATACATGCACAAACACTTTAAATAAATGCAACTCAAACCATTATATATACAAATTCATGCACATGTATATGCAAAAATAAATGAATGAATTAAACAAAATACTAATACATTAAATATAAAATAAATATAATATATTGTGGCACCATGAGAGGTTCAGGATCTTTGACTTGTGTAGTTGCCCAGAAAACACCACTTCAACAGTCTCTTCAGGATGCAGGTGTGTATTTTTTAATCGCTCAACAAAACAGTATCAACTTAAATATCTACAGCTCACAAGACCCAACTTAATCTTTCCTTGGCTCACAATCGAACACCCTCTCACAACCACACATCTCCAGTTATATCCTGTTCCTGGTCTGATTAACTACACCTGCTCTCTCCGGCAGCCTGGGTTTTGTAGTCCTTCACAGGCAGCCCTCGTGCCTCCTAGTGTCCATGTGGGGTAACCTGGGAAGTGTAGTTCTTACAAGATGCCCTCTTGCTCCAGCCATCTTAGAGCAATGTATCTGCCTTCTAAAACACGCCCTCTTATGATGCCACATACCCCCCTCCTTTGCTCTGAGGCACTTGGTTGGCAGGCCGCTGTTAAGAGGACATCCCTGCGAGAGGGCATCCGCATTTCCATGGTATCGCCCTGGCCTGTGGACAACAGAAAAGTTGAATGCTTGCAGACTTAAAAACCATCTAGTTATTCTGCCATTGCTCTCCTTATTCCGGGCCATCCATTGCAGTGGTGCATGGTCTGTTATTAATACAAACCTCCTCCCCAGTAAGTAGTACTTGAGTGTCTCTAGTGCCCACTTAACAGCCAGGCACTCCTTCTCAATTGTGGCATAATTTTTCTCGTGCTTTGCCAATTTCCTACTGATGTAAAGTACAGGATGTTCCTCACCTTTATGTGTTTGAGAAAGGACTGCTCCTAGACCCACCTCAGAGGCATCAGTCTGCACTATGAATTCTTTTGTGAAGTCTGGGGATTTCAAGATCGGTCTGGAACACAACATCCTCTTTAACTTGGAGAAGGCCTCCTCTGCCTCTTTGCTCCATTTTACCATTCTGGAGTGTCTGTTCGAGGTTAGTTCTGTGATGGGTGCAACCCGACTGGAAAAGTTTGGCACAAACCTCCTATAGTAATTGGCCAGGCCCAGGAAAGACTTTACTTGTTTCTTGGTTTGTGGTCTAGGCCAGTTTTTAATTGCCCCAACTTTGGCTTCTTGAGGTTGTACTGAACCCCTGCCTATTGTGTAGCCCAGATACTCAGTTTCACTGTAAGCAATTTTACATTTTTGGGTTTGCAGTCAAGCCCGCCTCTCTGAGGGAATCCAGAACCTTCTGTACCAATTCCAGATGACTTTCCCAATCTGAGCTGTGGATAACCACATCATCTAAATAAGCCGCAGCGTGCTGCTGATGGGGTTGAAGAACACGGTTCATGAGCCTTTGGAAAGTGGCCGGTGCCCGTGTAGGCCAAAGGGTAAATGAGTATAATGGTATAGCCCTCTGGTGTTGCAAAAGCAGTCTTCTCCTTGGAATCTGGAGATAAGGAACTTGCCAGTAGCCTTTGTTAGGTCCAATGTTGTAATGAACCGGGCTTTACCTAGCCTGTCAATCAATTCATCAATGTGGGGCATAGGGTATGCATCAAACTTCGATATCTCATTTAATTTCCAAAGTCGTTGCAGAACCTTACTGTACCGTCTGGCTTGGGGACCATTACAATAGGGCTTGACCATGCACTCTGAGACTCCTCTATGACCCCTAACTCTAACATTTTCTTCACCTCTTCCTTGATGGCTTCGTCTGGCCTCTGGGATTCTGTAAGGACGCTGCTGTACAGTTTTCCCGGGACAGTATGGATCGTGCTGGATTATTCTAGTATGGCCTGGAACTGGGGAAAACACATTTTTGTTACGATCTACTAGCTCCATCACCTCCTGTCTTTGTTGTGGGTTCAGATCTGGGCTTACCCTGACCTCTTCTCGTGCTGGGTCACTGGGTTTCCTTGGGAAAAGAGAGCACATCATCACTTCTCTAGGGTGCCAGCGTTTCAAGAGGTTGACATGATATATTTGGTCAGGCTTTCTTGCCTGGTTGCCTAACCTTGTAATTTACCTCCCTACCCTTTCCATGACCTCAAAAGGTCCCTTCCAAGTGGCTAGGAATTTGCACTCTACTGTGGGCACCAGCACTAACACTCGGTCTCCAGGCTGAAATTCTCTGGGCTGAGCTGGGCGATTATATATCGCTTGCTGCTCCCGTTGTGCTCTCTCCATGTGTTCTCTAACAATAGGGTAAATGGCTGCCATTCTGTCTCTCATTTCACATGCTCGACAAAAGACCTATGAGGGCAAGGCTGTTCCTCCCACGCTTCCTTTGCTATATCCAGCAGACCTCTTGGCTTGTATGGGTACAAAAGTTCAAAAGGGAGAACCCTGTGGAGGCCTGCACTTCTCTAATTGAGAACAAAAGATAGGGTAAGAGTTGATCCCAATTTCTGCCATCCTTGTCAATGGTCTTACAAGCATTTGCTTGAGGGTTTTATTAAACCGTTCCACAAGGCCATCTGTCTGTGGGTGGTACACTGATGTTCTTATCTGCTTTATCCTTAGGAGGGTGCAGAGCTCTTTCATTACACGAGACATGAATGGGGTCCCCTGGTCTGTAAGAATTTCTTTGGGATACCCACTCTACTACTTATCAGGAATAGTTCCTTGGCAATTTGTTTGGTTGTGGCTTTCCTTAATGGCACCGCTTCAGGGTAGCGGGTGGCATAGTCTACCACCACCAAAATATATTGGTGACCCCTGCCGCTCTTTGGGAGTGGCCCCACAATGTCCATCCCAATCCTCTCAAAGGGGGTTTCAATGATGGGTAGAGGAATCAATGGACTACGAAAATGAGGCTTTGGAGCTGCATGCTGACACTCCGGACAACTACGGCAGTAATTCTCTACTTCCTTATGCACACCAGGCCAAAAGAACCGTTTTAACACTCTTTCTTTGGTCTTTTCCACCCCTAAATGTGCCCCAAGCAGATGAGTGTGGGCTAATTGCAGTACTGTGGCCCTATGGGTTTGAGGCACAAGCAACTGTTCTATCGTCTCATCTCCTTCTTTCTTTATTTGGTAGAGCAACCCTTTCTTGATTGCAAAATAAGGGTAGGCTATTGGGAGACCACTTGTAGCTACCCCATCCACTACTCTCACGTTTTTAAAGCATTAATGAACGTAGGGTCATTTAGTTGGGCTGTTCCATACTGGCCTGTTAGCATCTGACGCCCTGGCACTTCTGGACCGCTCTCAGTTCCTTGGGTTGATCTCAGCTCCTCAGACTGTATCTGTACCCTCCTCTGGGTGATGGGCTGTTGTGGTGGCTCATCTGCTTGTTCTGAAGCAGACTCCGTCTCTTCCTGGTTGTCTCCCCATCCGTCCATGTTTGCACTGGAAGGCAATGATGTATTAGACTTTGCACATTTTGATTTACATGATTCATTATCTTTCGTCTACTTTTACCCCGGAGCCGCTGTGGTTCTCTTTGTTCTCCTTGTTTGTACCACAACATGTGAAACACAGGGCAATCTCGACCAATCAGTACCTGTACCGGCAGAATCCACCACCCCAGCTCGAATTTCATACTTCCCTTTAGTGGTGACTAGTGTTACTGCAGATGTGGGGTTTGTGCAAGTGTCCCCATGCACACACGAAACTGGAACTGGGTTTTCTGGTGAGACTTGCTTTGGGTTGACCAATGATTTGTGAACCAGGGTAATCATGCTTCCAGAGTCTAATAATGCCTCTACATCTTGGCTATTGACTGATACCGGGCATGTCATGGCTTGGAACGCAGAGGTCCCCAATAAGGCAGCAAAGAGGTTATTTCTCAAGCCACTTGAACTCTCTGCTGTTGGCATAGGCTCATCTGCCTGATTACAGTGCCACGAAATGTGTCTTACTTCCCACACTTGTAACACGTTCTCAGTTTATACGGCGTGCTTTCAACTGGGGACTCTTGCTGGCTGGGCCTTCTCCCTGTGGACTAGCCCACCTGGGGTTAGGGGCTCTAGGGACAACTTTTGTTGGGGCTGTGCACTGATTGGGAACCGTGTGGTCAGCATGTCTGCACTGGCTTGGAATCTTTCGACAGCTTCTATCATTTCTTGGGGTGAACTTGGGTTATTCTGACAGACAAATCGTTTGGCTTCAAGGGGTAGGGCTCTCACAAACCTGTCCGACACCAAGGAATCAATAACCTCTGATGCAGAGCGCCTATCGGGCTCTAACCACTTCTTAGCAAGGCGCATTAACTCATGCATCTGTGTACGGGGTGGCTGTTCCTTCTTGAAGCACCATGCATGGAACCTTTGTGCCCTCCCAAACTCTGTAAGGCCACTACGACTTAATATTTCTTTCTTTAAGGAGTCATAACTATTGGCCAGTGTAGGGTCTAGATCTAGGAATGCCTTCTGTGACTCTCCAGATAAAAATGGTGCCAATATTTTGGCCCATTGATCTTTTGGCCACTTTTCTCTAAGAGCAGTGCTTTCAAAGGCATGCAGGTAAGCTTCCACATCATCCTTCTCTCCCATTTTAGGAATAAAGTCACTAGCCCGTGTCCTGCTAACATCTTGGGCTCGTTTCAGTTCCAATTCTTTAACTTTAAGGTTATTAGCCCTCTTTGTTCCTCCAGTAAAGCCGCTTGGATTTGGTGCTGGATTTTACTACTTTCTATCATTGTTTTCAGTAAGTCTTCCATTTTGACATCAATTGACTCGGTACTTAGCTTAGAAAACAGGCCGGTGAGGTCCTCCACTTCCTCTGGAACATCAGCAGTCATTCACGAGTGCCCGCATTCTCCACCATATGTGGCACCATGAGAGGTTCAGGATCTTTGACTTGTGTAGTTGCCCAGAAAACACCACTTCAACAGTCTCTTCAGGATGCAGGTGTGTATTTTTTAATCGCTCAACAAAACAGTATCAACTTAAATATCTACAGCTCACAAGACCCAACTTAATCTTTCCTTGGCTCACAATCGAACACCCTCTCACAACCACACATCTCCAGTTATATCCTGTTCCTGGTCTGATTAACTACACCTGCTCTCTCCGGCAGCCTGGGTTTTGTAGTCCTTCACAGGCAGCCCTCGTGCCGCCTAGTGTCCATGTGGGGTAACCTGGGAAGTGTAGTTCTTACAAGATGCCCTCTTGCTCCAGCCATCTTAGAGCAATGTATCTGCCTTCTAAAACACGCCCTCTTATGATGCCACAATATTTATATAAATAAATGTTTTTATTATACTATTTACCCCACATAATTTCCAGGTCTGGCTTCTTACGCAGTGTCATTTTTCTATAACCATGCCATTTTCTTACCAACTCTTTAGTCTGAATCATCATAACACACACACACACACACACACACACACACACACACACACACACACACACACACACACACACACACACACACATGTTGTGTTTCCATGTTTTGTGGGGACATTCCATAGGCGTAATGCATTTTATACTGTACAAACCGTATTTTCTATCCCCCTACACTGCCCCTGCCCCTAAACCTACCCATCACAGGAGACATGCTGCATTTTTACTTTTTCAAAAAACATCACTTAGTGTGATTTATAAGATGTTTTCCTCATGGGGACCAAAAAAATGTCCCCACAAGGACAAAAATTTGGATATTGCCATCTTTGTGGGGACATTTTGTCCCCATACCGTAGGGATTACCAGTCCACACACACACACACACACACACACACACACACACACACACACACACACACACACACACATGTTGTGTTTCCATGTTTTATGGGGACATTCCATAGTCTTAATGCATTTTATACTGTACAAACCATATTTCCTGTTCCCCTACACTGCCCCTGCCCCTAAACCTACCCATCACAGGAGACATGTTGCATTTTTACATTTTCAAAAAACATCAGTGTGATTTATAAGATGTTTTCCTCATGGGGACCAAAAAATGTCCCCACAAGGACAAGGATTTTGGATATTGCCATCTTTGTGGGGACATTTTGTCCCCATACCGTAGGGATTACCAGTCCACACACACACACACACACACACACACACACACACACACACACACACACACACACAGTTATATGAGTATACTTAAACTGCTCTACTGAGGTTAACCTAAGTGATATCCTTCCATCCTTTCTCTTTTTCTTTGCATCTGCTTTTCGTCATTTTCTGTTCTGAGAATCGGCCTCCATCTCCTCCCACCCTCGCACTACTTTTCTCACTGTGCTATTTCTATATCTTACATCTCTGGCTCTTATCAAGGCTGCTGTATTGCAGTTTTGTAGGCAATATTTTTAACAACTGTCTTGTTGGACGAATACACATGCTTGTGTTTACTAATGCAGCTCTCTCTCTTGAGAGATTAAGCAAATAGGCTTAAGTATTGATTTCAAACCATGTGCCTTTCAGATTAGGCTTTCATTTGTGTATTTAAGTGGTGTGAGTCTAGTTCAGCCAGTCCTTGGCTTTATTTGCATCACTTGTTCACTACAGTAGAACTTAAAGAGACAGAAGTCAGATTGATTTGTGGCTGATAATGGCCAGACCGGCTAACCTAATGCATCTGCCAAAAATGCAGCACAACAGAGCTTACTGCGCAGAATACTGCATCCAACAAACCAATGCACAAAAAACTTCAAGTTATATCAACAACAACATCTCTTAATTTTCCAAAAGCAAAATTGTTTATATATAATAAATATTTAATAAATAACAATATATACCATTTCAGTGACTGCCTTTATAATTGAGTCATTAAATCATTCACTCAACTGATTTGTTCACAACGGTTCATTCAGGAACAAAAGTGACTGGCTGAAATCAGAATAGAAATAGCTTCTTCTTGATTGAACTGCTGTGGAAAATCGATATCACAAAATATGCTCCAATAATCTGTGGTGTAAGAAAACAAACTATTTTGTGAAGTGGTGATTTTGTATGTGATTTGTATGGTGTGGTAGATTTCCTCTACGCTCCTCTGTCAAAGTCCTCATGAAATCTAAATTGACACCATTTACTTTATTAACGCACATTATTACTTTAGAGGTGAACAATTTATCTGTGCAAGTTAACACCAAGCGGCAACCTTCCTGTCTCTCTCTTGAATCCAACACGGAAGTTACTTAAACTGCAATTCATCGACTGGCCGCTAGAGACAGGCTCCAAAAGGGAGTCAATCCCATAGACCCCCTCATGTTAAAATGCCCAACTTTACAGCAGAAAAACATGTTTACAGCCTGGTACAAAAAAGGGGTTTGGTCTATACAGCTAATTAAAAGCATGCCAAATTATCAGAAAAATAAAAGCGCAAGGTCAAAGTTGCAAAACCGCAAATAACACTGGGATGATCTCATCATAATCTATTGTCTCTGTTATTGTGCATTATGGGAGTTGCTTGGTTTTTTGCAGCAGAACATATCCAAATTTATATATATATATATATATATATATATATATATATATATATATATATATATATATATATATATATATATATATACTATATATATCCAAATTAGGCTTTTAAAGTATCGTCTGATTGATATTTGCTGCATAATTTACAAATTCAACTCCACAAACGCACAAATCCTTCCATTACATTACCACTCCCAGATAGCATTGTGACATTGAGTCAATGTTGAAATTCCATCAGAATCATCATTTTGGTTGAGGTTGAAATTTCAATGCTAAGTAATATTGGATCAATGTTGAAAATCCGATGCTAAAAACATATTGGACCAATGTTGAAAATTCAATGCTAAATAATATTGGATCAATGTTTGATAATTCCATGCTTTCCAGTGTTGAAAAGACAAACATTGAATCAATGTTGAAGTTCCATCAGAATCATCATATTGGTTGAGCTTGAAATTTCAATGCTAAGTAATATTGGATCAATGTTGAAAATCTGATGCTAAAAATATTGGACCAATGTTGAAAATTCAATGCTAAATAATATTGGACCAATGTTAAAATTTCCATGCTTTTCAGAGTTGAAAAGACAAACACTGAATCAATGTTGATTTTTGGTCAGCTTAATTCTCCACTGGTGAGACTTAATTACTATCAATCTATCTGTCCCATCATTCAACACGTTAAAGGAAATCCAAATCAATTGGGTACATTTCTGTGAACATTCATTATCCACAAAGGATGAATCTCCTCCAACGAGTGTATGGATTTTCAAAGAAATCCTACCGTAAATTGAACTCAATGAGATACACCAGTTGATTATCATTAGTATTATTAATATTTATGTTTTAATTATTGTTTTAAAATCTCCTCCATCATGTAAAACATCTCCAATCCCCAATTTTTTTCTGCTAGCTACACAGCGCAAGCAAGCAGCGAGATATATAATGACTGTCACATAAAGATTTTTGTGACTGTTAATAAAGAATTTAGAATATTTTCCCTACTTATTGAATGCGCCACAATCCAATCCAGTAGGTGGCAGTAATGCAGCTTTAATCTGGCTGCCAACCACCAATCAGATCAAAGCACAGTTTAACAGACTTCAAGCATGAAAAGACAGACGCAGGACAGCGACAGTGTTTTTCAGAGGTAAGTACAAAAATATTAATAAAATGCATCTCAATTTTCATTTGTGTTTTTATTTTTCTTTCTTTCTTACAACTTTTGTGCTTCTCCTGGGCGAGTCAGAGTGAACTGCGATGTTAATAGAGTCACGTGAACGCCCTCGCACACAACCAGTGGCCAGGATAATCTTAATACATTGAGTTTCAGTTTGTTTTTCACCAAACCCTATCAAATTTGTATTCATCTTTATTTCTTAAGATTGCCATATACTGTGATTTTTGTACGATTTCGAACCGAATTCTGAGTCGTGCAACTCTTATTTGGCTCGGGCCAATTTTTAACTTTGTCATGCGTCGTTTGTTGTGAGGTGTTCGTCTATGGGATGATTTTAGTATCAAAATGATTTGTGCGTGCAACAAATAAGATTTGTGTATTTGTGGAAATGGTGCCGCATATGCATTCATTGTACCATTCATACTCTGTCATCCCATATTCGTCCAGTGTAGAAACGAGAGGCGATCGGACTAGATGAATTTCTGTCATGGCAGTAATTCTGGTCTCCACTCGTGAGGTATCGCACAGCTGAAGCAGAGCTACGGACTGATTGACATATCGGCAGGTGAAGGGAAATAGGACAATCAGTTCGCAGCTCTGCTTCAGCTGTGCGATACCCTCACGAGGGCCGACCACAATTACACAATTCCAATTTCATCTTTAATGCGGCAAGAAAAGAGTGAGATCTTTAGTTCTGTAGGCAGCTATATCAAACTGCTATATCAAACTGCAGAAATTTAGCAAACTGTTGCGCCTCCAGTTCGTGTTGTAAATGGATAATCTCTTCCAAATCACTGTGTAGCTTATCCAGCTCCTCTTTAATTAATTTAGCTACTTGATCATTAATTTACTTGTTTCACTTTCACACTTTTATTTATTTCTTTACTATTATTTACTATTAAATATAATAATAACATAAGATAAAACATCTGATTTCACTTTGCTTTTCCATTCATTCGTCCTGTGAGTCTGCAGATGCTTTAAAGGGAAAAGTATATACTAAAATTAATTAAATAGTCTTGAATTTAAATTCAGTGAGTTTTAACTGGGATGTAAAGATTTTGATAAAATTTCAAGTTTCACTTAATTTTGGAGTACATTTATAATGTTTAATTAACCACACTTCCAAATATGTACTAACTTCTTGTTGTTTTAGATGCCTTACAAGTAAATGCTGATAAAAGGAGGCCTCAGAGTTTATCTTTGCTGGGATGGTGCAAAAATGGCTCCATTACGCCCCTGAAAGGCTTGGGGGCATTGCTCATGGTGGAAACCCCAGAGTTTAGAGTATTTAATTCTTTCTTCTACCTTCTTTCTTTCAGTAGTACTGTCCCATTTCTGTCCTTATTGGCAAGTTTCCATTTGTATTACTTCCATTTTGCAGATGCAGGTTGTCATGTTTTTTCAGGCTCTTCTCCTGGCATTTGTGTTATAAATTCAGATGTAATTGTTTTAAGACAATGTGAGATTTCCTGTTGTAATTGTGGGGCATAAATAAATACATTTGCATGTGAACTGAAGTATATTGTTTACTTTGAGTGATTTTTTGATACAAAATCATATCATTTGCAGCCATACATAGTCTCTGATTGAAAGGAATAAAATAAAGAGACAATTAACGGGCATAGAATCCTGCTGTACATAAAGCAAGATTGATTTTAAAGTGCTTCTATGTTGATTCAATGTTAAATAAGTGATTTAATTTAAGTTGAAAAAATATTGATTTTATGCCCATCTTGATCTATTTTTCATCATTGAAATAACATTATTTCAGGGTGCAAACCTGATGAAAATCAATGTTAAATTTCAACATTGTTTCAATGATAATTTGATCAATGCATCAACATTGATTCAATGTTGATTCAGTGTTAAATAAATGATTTAATTATAGTTGAAAAAATAGTGATTTTATGCCCATCTTGATCTATTTTTAATCGTTGAAATAACATTATTTCAGGGTGCAAACCTGATGAAAAATCAATGTTAAATTTCAACATTGATTCAATGATATTTTAGTTGATGCATTAACATTGATTCAACATTGATTCAGTGTTTGTCTGCTATCTGGGCTGTTCCTTCCTTGGACCACTTATGATGTATATTGACCACTGCAGACTGGGAACACCCTACAAGAGCTGCAGTTTTGGAGATGCTCTGACCCAGTCGTCTAGCCATCACAATTTGTCCAATGTCGCTCAAATCCTTACGCTTGCCCATTTTTCCTGCTTCTAACACATCAACTTTAAGGACAAAATGACAGAACTTTAAGGACAAAATGTTCACTTGCTGCCTAATATATCCCACCCACTAACAGGTGCAGTGATGAAGAGATAATCAGTGTTATTCACTTCACCTGTCAGCGGTCATTATGTTATGCCTGATCAGTATATAAAACATGTTAAATGATGATGTATGTGATGATGTGATGTCACGTCACAAAAAAGCTTAAAACATTTACCGCTGCATCCTCATTTCACATATTACTTTGAGAATTAATAGCCAGCATACAATGCATACTGCACAGTGTGTACTATTTCAATCCAAACATAACCTGTCACAAAACACACATGGCCTGCTTTCATAAGTATGCTGTCCCTGTCAGCCTCCCGAATGATCTCCAGACCTCAGGACCGTGTCTCATTAAACTCTCTCACACACTACTGCTAAAGTCAAGGTATTCCTGAGGCTATGTCAAGGCCCTGGGTTCTGCACAATCATCATATATCTGACCTAGTTCATACATGGACAAAATGAGAAATTTGCAGAGGCATAAACAGTGAAGGCGTTTGCGCGCCACCTACAGAAGTGAGCTTGCACAGTCCGCCCATTTCAGGCTCTGCAGTTAAACGGTCACCTAGTAAAAGGCAAGAGAATGTCATAAATAAAGAACTAGCCATATATGGTCTTTTCCTCTGTGTGCACAGCACTATGGAAACACATCACCTGAAGGGTGACCCTGTGACCCCTTGCTGTCACTGCACTAGACGATGGGTGCAGATTTACGCAGGCCCAGGCGCTTTTCTAGGTCTGCCATGTCGTCTCGTTTGACCGTAATAGGTACTGCAGCAGGGGGAAAAGTAATTGAAGTTTCTCTCTGCGTTCGAAGGTCTGCCAAGTGCGGAGGTGGGGGCTCACTTTAGTGAGGGATACAGTACTGCCGTTGGCATGGCAACAGAGAAGTACTGTTTGGGCATCGCTTATTTAACAGAAAAGCGACATCCCAGAGAGAAGATAGAGAGATGGTGTGAATAATTGTGAATCGCTATATGCCTGCCAACAGAAATAATGGTTATAGCAACAGGTCCTGCCTCCCTATATATTACCCAGTGACTGTCACCCCAACTGACTCTGTACAAGGTTCAAAAGCATAAACTTTTAATAGACAGAGCTCTTGTTTAATTAAACAGAAAAGTCAAAAGTCTGTATATAGTGCTCTGAAATCACTGATAATAATGTCTATAGTTCCACCTCTATAGATTTTACATTTTGAAACTGAGTGTTAGGGTGGTTGCCAGGGCATTGCAGTTTGGTTGCTGAAGCGTTTTGCATGTTTTTAGTGTGTTGTTATGCAGTTGCTAGGCTGTTCTAGGAGGTTTCTAGTTGGTTGCTAGGTGGTTGCTAAAGCCCATCAAAAGAGCGCGCACCCTCTAGTCTCTAGATATGGTTCAAGTCCTTTCTTCAATGTTAATCTTTGGAACTTTCTTTACCCATTTTATTGCCTGCGGTGAAGATCGTCTATCCGTAAACTTAAAGTCATGATGAAATGGGATTAGCGCAGATCTTTCTCCTGTATTGTGACGAACATCTGTGTAACGGATTATTGAAAAAGAAAACGTAGGACGGGGACTTGGTTATATGCATTCGTTGTTGATTGGATTTTGGTATGTAGGCGTTACACTTAAAAACGAATGCGAGTTTGCAGTCGATTGTGGAGTGATGGGGTTTACGCGGACTTGATGATTGGAGAAATCCGGCTTACATCACCAGAGAGAAGTCTGTCATTTTCACCCTAAAATCAAATGATGAATTATGAACATTTTAAATGAAACATGGATGAATCCTTCACAATAAGATCAATAACATGAATTTTACAAAATCAATAATGTGTATTTCATTTAAAGGATACATATTATGCCCTTTTTCAAAGTCTTGATAGGAATAGGTTTTAATGCTTGAATGTTAAAAACATATTTTTATAGTATTTTACACTATTGCTGCACCTCTCTTCCTTTTCTCTAAGCAACGCTCTGTTTAGTTCCTGTTTTAAGCCTCTCCTTCTGAAACGCACAATGTGATTGGTCGGCTGGATAAGTGTGTTGTGATTGGTCAACGGCTTCAAACGCGTTTCATAATAATCACGTCCCTATACCATAACCGCAAGTTTCACACAAGTGTGCCGCACAGGGAAGCCAAAATGTTTAGATCGTCCCAGGCGGCTCATAAATCCTGCCCTCGCCATATAATCTAATGGGACGTGGGGCAAACTAAACAAATTACACTTCAAATCATTTTTTTCCAATGATGGTTTCTGTCATTTTAGGTAGTTTTGATCACGTTGATGTAAGTGTTCGTTTTTTTTTAATTAGTTTGGTTTTAGTTTCTTAATGCTATAAAAACGAGAGTGTGACGTCATTATCGACAGCTGTGATTGACAGCTTCTCTGAGCGAAGTAGACACCAACTGACTTTTTCCGGATTTTTTGGGAGGAGATTGGAGCTTTAACTTTAATTCCTATTTCCATAATTGTTTATTTCACTAACCAATTCTGTGTGAGTGTGGGTACACAACTAACACAACTCAACCAGGCCTAGCCCTCTTTAATGCCTTGGGGAATTATTTTAATGAGGAATATTTTGACGTGTACATTCCTGGAAGAAAACTATCAAGGCATTTGAGGGAGTTCAGAATCAGTTCTTATACCAGTGTAGAGAAAAACTCCCTTTGGAGTGGATTTTGTAACCTATGCAGACATTTTTCAAGCTTAAACAGCAACATTACACACTAAATAAAGTTGAAAATAAAAAATAAAAAAAGCATAACTTTTAATGCTGATTTGAATACTTATGTTTAGTGGTTTGATCAAATCCCTAACCTAGCTGAGTAATACTATAATACTAATTTCATACATGAGCGATTGAATGAACAGCTGTTGTTTGTTCACTTTGTAGTTAATGTCTACGGGACATGCACTGCTTGTAATCTAATGTAATTTATTATAGTTTTGTAATAACTAAATATAAAACAAACTATTTAAAAGCTCTTTTGATTCAGGATTTTGTGAGTAGGGATCAGCGAAGTCAAAATAATCCTCATCCAACAGCAGTCGTGTCGTGTTCAGTCTCAGACAGGGTTCTCAGAATAAGCCAGACTGAGCCCCTTTGTTAATTTGATTATTTTATGTTTGCACTTGACACGTCGCTGCCTGCCGAGGCAGTTGTCCCTGTACACCAGGGTATTGAGTTCATCTTGCTCAACCAAGAATCATGTGGAAGCTGATCAGTCATGACTGAAAGAAAACTTCTTTGAAACAAATACAGGGACACTTCTTTAAAATTTAAAGTGCTTTGCTGCCCATTTAGGGTGCTTTCACACACTTTTGGTCCGCACCCGGGTTCCCCTGAGTTCTAACCAAGTGTGACAAAATCAGAATCCAAACCAGAATCAAGCATTCAGGTGGGTTGTGTATTAATATGATTTATTGACCAGTTCCCATTTATTTCTGTTTAAACCTGAGAGTAGTTTCTCAAAATTAGAATATTCCTTACAAAAAAATCCCTTACTTCTTTTAAACAAAAAAATGAGAAAGTATACTTTCAGTCCAAATTTTTTTCTCAGAAATTAAACTTAAGTAATGTCACTTAAGTAATGTCACTTAAGTAAGTCCACATTTTCTTCTCAGAAATATACTTAAAATTACACTTAAGTAATGCTTGACATATACTG
Source organism: Gobiocypris rarus (assembly GCA_023029165.1). Taxonomy (NCBI): domain Eukaryota; kingdom Metazoa; phylum Chordata; class Actinopteri; order Cypriniformes; family Gobionidae; genus Gobiocypris; species Gobiocypris rarus. The sequence continues at coordinate 15,777,951 of CM040923.1, forward strand.
ATAGCAAAGTCTAAGTATATTTGGCCTATATTTGTACTCAATCTTTTGATCAAGACATACATTACTTAAAAGTGCAATTAAGTATTCGAAGTATACTTGGCTTATTTTGATTAAGTATTAAATACTTTTTTCCACATAGTTTTACACACTGTCTTAAAATTACATTGTTTGAAAAATATTGATTTACAAAGAAAACAGATATGTTCCTAATTCTTAATATGTGAAGATTTTTTTTTGTTGGCTAGTCTACTGGTAGTTTACATTTACAATCTACTTAACTCTTTCCTCGCCAATCAGAGAGTTTTCTGGCTATCCATTATGTTATACAGTAGTGGGCGCTATTACGCATTTTCTGAAAGAGTACTGAATCTCTGGATCAAAACAGGCGAAGAAGAAGCAGAAACGAGCGATAAAAGATTTGTTTATGCGCATGTAAAATAACACGGCCATCAAATATTTAACACCATTCAAATCAAAACTGTCTAATTTTACGAAATGAAAAGTCGACCCAGGAAGAGGATAGGACTGTGAAGCTTTGGGGGTGTTGATATCTTTTTGTTCAAATTTCTTTTTTAAATTATGCATTTAGCCTAAATATTTTTTTTGTTTTAAAAGCAGAGGGTTTGTACTTTCAATTATAAAAATTAATACTTAAATGGGAACATATTAATATACTTAAAGTGCAAAAATAATATATAAATAGTAAACTATAAGTATGATGTTTAGTTCACTTAAATACAACTTACAAGTATACTTGCAGTATAAAACTACTAAAACTGAGTACATTTCAAAGTGTACTTTCATAAACTAAAAATGGTGCTACAAGTATCAGTATACCTATTAGTTCACCTGTAGTATAGTTGCAGTGCAAACTAAAAACGATGATTAAAATTATTAAAATGATACTTTTATATACTAACAAGTGGGCCAATTTAGTCCCAAGTATAGTGTAGCAAAGTTCTTAGTTCAGGGAAGAAGGAGCCGGGAACCGGCGATTTTATTTTAAACGCATTAAAACGCAGGCAGCCCCTCACGGACAGCTGCCGCACACACACGTGGTAAAACATAAATGAAACATAACATAAAATCCAAGCCTGGCCCTCTCACCTCCTTCACTTGTGTCGCTCGTCCTTATATGCCTCCGAGCTCCCTCATAAGAGGACTCGAGACCGGTGTGCCTCGCAGATGACACTCATTCTCAATCACGCAGCGGTCTCGCTTGCTCCTTCCACATCTCTCGCTCACCCACCTCGCCACATATAGTTTTGAAACAGTAGGGCAGAGCGGGGCACAACCTAACTCTTTTTGACTTTCTCAGTTTGTGTAAATCCACTTGGGGTTCAGAGTATTTATTTTTGAATTGCACACCTCTAGTACAATTATGTGGTTTTGTTTCATTTAATACAGTGTATACTTTTTTCTTGATTTACCCCAAAAGAATGGAAGTGAAATGTGATGACATGCCCCATTGGCGAGGTACATTGTAACATGTGAGGGGGTACATTGTAACATGATTATATGACAGTTTAAAATGTTATCTGATATAATAAATAAAAAAATATGGAAGACAAACTAAAATATTTTGTCAAAAAATACAGTTATTTACTTTTTTAAATAAAATAATGGCATTTTTTTAATAATTAAAATTAATTACACACATTTTTGAGTTTGACAACAAACACATCACTATTGAATATAAAAACGTAGTTCTAATAGGGGCTCATTGTAACACAGTGTTACAACGCACCCCATCTGCTTTTGCTATGATTAAATAAATGTTCAGTAAAATCTAAGATTTTTTTTAATTTTGGCTTTTTTCCCCTCTAAATAACGTTGATATGGAATCTAGTAAATTCACAAAGTTTTCATCCTGGCGTGTGTGGAAAGCTTTAAACCATGCGTGTTACAACTAACCCCGCGTTAGGTTGTGCCCCGCGCTCCCCTTCACTTGCAAGTATACTACTAGTACACTGATATTAGTATACTTACTGCATACTTAAAAGTATTCTTGAACTTTACGTAAGTATACCTAATAAAATTTACTTAAAGTATGCCTATTTTTGTAAGGGATAACAGCAAAATCATGACTTGATAGTCATCAAGAGCATGATGGAAAAAAAATGCTCCAGTGTTACCCTTGGTTTCGCCGTTGAGTCATTTCTGTGCTGTTTATCAGATGGGCAGCAGTGCAGTGGACTGTGGAAGCATTATGATTCATATGACCCCCTTCAAATTCACAACAACCAAACCAACCCACTGCTACAGCTTACGAGCAAACTCGTCATGTGACGCCAGATTTACATGTGCCAGAACTGAATGTAAGACAAAAATAGAGTTAAATAGAATAGAATAGAATACTTCCCCAAAAACTTTAAATTAAATGTTTTTGTAGCTATTTTTAATTTTTTAAATATATATATATATATATATATATATATATATATATATATATATATATATATATATATATATATATATATATATATATATATACAAGCTGTATGCATAAATGCCTAAAAAATATATATTATTTATAATAATTTAGGGACAAGTGCTAACACTTATAATAAATGCATTATTATTTTTCTCCACCCTTAATTTCGGCATTCTTAAAAAGTATGAAAATGTAAAAGAGACCATTTTTTGATCTTTTATAACTGTAATATTCAAATTCTGTCAGTTATGTTCATATAGACCTGGCTAACACTTTATTTTACAGTGTCTTATGTTACATTACCATAGTAATAACAGTAAATTATGCATAATTACATGCAACAAACTCCTTAACCAAACCCTAATCCTACCCTAACCTTATAGTAAGTACATGTATTATTAACATATAATAACACTGTAACACCTTAAAATAAAGTGTAACCTAGACCTGTATGTCTATTTATTCCATGAAACAAAAAATATCCTTTAAAATCATCCAATATGGCAGAAAAGTTCCCCTAATTTTTAAAATGTTGTCTATTTTTTATCCATTTAAAATGTACATTTCAACTGTTTGTTTTATACAGCATATCCGTTTTTCAGTAATTATAGTGAGCTTGTGTGAAACTGGGCCAGCTCCTCATAGACTCCGCAGGAGCTCTCCTTAAAAGGCCAGGATGGATGATGTCGACTATCTTTTTTTCCTTCCACTTTCTCGCTCTCTCCCACTTATTTCTCCAAGGAGAGGCCCAGTAAGCTTAGGGAATCTCATCATGCACATCAGAGAAACTCATGATATGATGACTTACGGGAGAGGAGGTGCGCTACCACACACACACAAACGGATGGCCCTGGCCGTAGAAGAACCGTAACGCTGAAGTTGCAGGAAGAAAAAACAGATGTATCTACTTGAGCAATGTTTTCTTGTAATAATGCTGATCAAGATTGTAACAAAGTGTCATAAAATTTGACTCCAACTCTGCATTACAAGTCCTCTGAAGCCATTCAATAGCTTTGTGGGATAAACAAACTGAAATACAAGTCGTAATTCGACAGTAATCTTATCCTCAAGTGCGCTGTTAATCGCTGTGACTGGATTTTTGAGTCAGTGAGATTTGAGGCCCGATTCGTGTATGAATCATGTAAAGACTGTCTTTATTTAGGCAGAGTGAAAAACAGTTAAAATTCCTCTGTAACTTGCTTTTTTTTTCGGAGCCTTAAAAGATGATCTGCTCACCTAACTTTTTCATTCCCACGAGAATGTTTGTATTGAGTCACGACAGTTTTGTGTTCATCCGAAAAACTCACAAAGAGTTTTCTCTGAAGAAATTCAGTCGGTTTTTGAATTGAGGGTGACTAAATGATAACAGGCTTTTATTCTGAGGTGAACTATCACTTTAAGTGTCATGGTCAAAAGTCCATATTTCTTGGAGTGCCTCACACAGTGGTTCTGGCTCATTTGCAGCTTTGGATTGAGTTTAAGAAGAGCATGCCATAAGTGGCTACAGCTCAGGCATATCGCAGCACCACTGGACCAGGGTCAGCAGGTGCACTCTTATAGGGAAATGATTGTGAAATGACTTCCCCCTCATTGCACAAGAACAGAACAGCACAGCAATTTCTGTAAAGCAATGATTTTACATTCTGAAAGGTGAATGACGTGCTATTAATGAAAATGGTAAAGTGGTTGTTTTATGTGGCTGTGAGAGTCAAATAATAAATCAATCAAATACACAACGTCCAAGTGTTCAGGGCTTTGTTCTTTGAATATGTCTTGCTTGATAAGTTAAGTAATGTAGCATAAATCTGGGTTATAAAATAGTTTGCCTGCCAGTGAGCACGTTTGATAGGTGCTATACTAACATGGTTAAACTTAAAGCCACCATAAAAATGGTATTTATAATACTTCTATGATGTGATGTACAGTATATGTGATGTTCTTTGAACCAAGCACAGCATACAATCTCGGTTTCGATTAAAGTATGTGTAATGTACTCCAAGTTATTCAGAAATTAAAACTTAGGCATGTTTAAAGGTGTCATTACATTTGTAAATACCTCAGGGTTTTGTGGCTTTTAGTCCAATGTCTGTTATTTTTGCTTGTGTTCTACAAAAAGTTAACAGACATATGAATAGAGTGTTGCAGAGATCATGTAGGCCAACCCGGAAGTTAGCATTACACTGGCTCCGTCAACAATAATAGGATTTTTCCATTGACTTTTGGATAACTGCAGAAAATAATCTCTGTGACCAACAAAAGTTTATGATTCTTACACACTTGTTTACCAGGATAATCTTCACAACTCAACTTAAGCCTAAATGCAATAACCAGAAGTAGCTAAAGTAAGGCTATAAATGAACTACACCACTGAGACTGTATAAATGAACTACACCACTGATACTGTATAAATGAACTACACCACTGATACTGTATAAATGAACTACACCACTGATACTGTATAAATGAACTACACCACTGAGACTGTATAAATGAACTACACCATTGATACTGTATAAATGAACTACACCACTGATACTGTATAAATGAACTACACCACTGAGACTGTATAAATGAACTACACCACTGATACTGTATAAATGAACTACACCACTGATACTGTATAAATGAACTACACCACTGAGACTGTATAAATGAACTACACCACGGATATTGTATAAATGAACTACACCACGGATATTGTATAAATGAACTACACCACTGATACTGTATAAATGAACTACACCACGGATATTGTATAAATGAACTACACCACTGATACTGTATAAATGAACTACACCACGGATACTGTATAAATGAACTACACCACTGAGACTGTATAAATGAACTACACCACGGATATTGTATAAATGAACTACACCATTGATACTGTATAAATGAACTACACCACTGATACTGTATAAATGAACTACACCACTGAGACTGTATAAATGAACTACACCACGGATATTGTATAAATGAACTACACCATTGATACTGTATAAATGAACTACACCATTGATACTGTATAAATGAACTACACCACTGAGACTGTATAAATGAACTACACCACTGATACTGTATAAATGAACTACACCACTGAGACTGTATAAATGAACTACACCACTGATACTGTATAAATGAACTACACCACTGAGACTGTATAAATGAACTACACCACGGATATTGTATAAATGAACTACACCACGGATATTGTATAAATGAACTACACCACGGATATTGTATAAATGAACTACACCACTGATACTGTATAAATGAACTACACCACTGAGACTGTATAAATGAACTACACCACTGAGACTGTATAAATGAACTACACCACTGATACTGTATAAATGAACTACACCACTGACACTGTATAAATGAACTACACCACTGATACTGTATAAATGAACTACACCACTGATACTGTATAAATGAACTACACCACTGATACTGTATAAATGAACTACACCACTGATACTGTATAAATGAACTACACCACTGAGACTGTATAAATGAACTACACCACTGAGACTGTATAAATGAACTACACCACTGATACTGTATAAATGAACTACACCACTGATACTGTATAAATGAACTACACCACTGATACTGTATAAATGAACTACACCACTGATACTGTATAAATGAACTACACCACTGATACTGTATAAATGAACTACACCACTGATACTGTATAAATGAACTACACCACTGATACTGTATAAATGAACTACACCACTGAGACTGTATAAATGAACTACACCACTGATACTGTATAAATGAACTACACCACTGAGACTGTATAAATGAACTACACCACTGATACTGTATAAATGAACTACACCACTGATACTGTATAAATGAACTACACCACTGATACTGTATAAATGAACTACACCACTGATACTGTATAAATTAACTACACCACTGACACTGTATAAATGAACTACACCACTGAGACTGTATAAATGAACTACACCACTGAGACTGTATAAATGAACTACACCACTGAGACTGTATAAATGAACTACACCACTGATACTGTATAAATGAACTACACCACTGACACTGTATAAATGAACTACACCACTGAGACTGTATAAATGAACTACACCACTGAGACTGTATAAATGAACTACACCACTGAGACTGTATAAATGAACTACACCACTGATACTGTATAAATGAACTACACCACTGATACTGTATAAATTAACTACACCACTGACACTGTATAAATGAACTACACCACTGAGACTGTATAAATGAACTACACCACTGAGACTGTATAAATGAACTACACCACTGAGACTGTATAAATGAACTACACCACTGATACTGTATAAATGAACTACACCACTGATACTGTATAAATGAACTACACCACTGAGACTGTATAAATGAACTACACCACTGAGACTGTATAAATGAACTACACCACTGATACTGTATAAATGAACTACACCACTGACACTGTATAAATGAACTACACCACTGATACTGTATAAATGAACTGACTTCAGTGTCACCACCACTTAGCTTTTAACTCTTTTAATCTTTATATGAAATCTAAAAGTTGGAAAATTTGAGTTTGTTTACTTTGCAAGGGCATGAGTAGATTTTCAATTTATAAAATGTTGTCCAATTAAATTTCCCCTAAAATGACAATGTTCTTCCTGTAATTGTGTCTTCCTTAAATGAGCAATTAGCAAATCATAGTTCACGGCTGTGACATAAACTAATGGCTATTGGCTTAAAAAAGAATGAATCTCCCTCAACTGTTTCAAGTTTATATGTCAACAGAGGAGTCTTTAAGTTCAACTGTGACCAATACTATTTGCCACCATAACAGGGTCTGTCTATAATAAGGCCTCAGACAAAGTGAACATGCGCGTCTTCAGAGTACAGATGCTAAGCTATAGCACTTTCAAGGATTCTGACACACTTTTTCCACCAGGACGTTAGAAGTGCTTCATCTACACAGCGAAAGCATAAAAAGTCTCCACTCTTTCAGCCTGGAGGACATATTATGCATGCTTTTTTGTGTTTGTGAGCTACTGCACCTTTGGCCTAAGGATGCTCTTGTCTGAAGTGTGTGTGCGGGCTGTTATTGTTTCCCGTGCAGAGGGCAGAATCTGCTAGCCATCTGCTGTAATCTCTGGAATGCCGTACTTTGCTCATGGACATATATGTACCAGTGCATTGATGTCTCTGCTATTTTTAGCCCCTACCCGCCGCTGGAGGTTGTCATGATGATGTCATAGCACCTCCCAAAATATATCCGAATGTTTATCTTGGGCTGCTCTTTGGGCTAGCTTCTCATGTCATGTTTGTTTGTGTTTATTAGTGGTTTGCTCATTTTTTCCGCCATTACGGCGTTCCTCACAAGTACAGTTTGCTCTCTTCTTCTGGCTGTTGCATGGACATGGAGACATACAGTCCAAAAGCTGGTATTAGTTTGTGGTAAAAATATCATATTTGTGAGAGTGCTATTATTGCTCATGGTGCTTTATGAAAGAATTGTTGTTGTAAGATTTTGCAATTTGATCCTAATAATCTGTGTTTATTTAGAGTCAGAACATAAGTTCAAAAAGACAGGAGCTCATCTAGTCCTCTCAAATCCTCAAAACCAATCTTCTCTAGGGAAAAACTAAACACAAACCAACCAAAGTAACGTTAACAAGAGGAAAATTGAAGGCTTAAATACACAGAGGATGATGATCAACAGAACAGGGAACTGGTGAGAACTAATTAGAAATAATGAAAAAAATTATGAATTGATAAAAACAGTTCTGAGGGGGTTGTATTACTCCAGGGTACAAATCATTTACCTACAAATCTAAATGTACTTTGTCCAAAAAATCACTAAACATAATAAAACATTTTAATATCCATAAAATAAGTTTATAGATCACTATGCAATGACTAAAAATGTAATACATTTCTTTATACAATAGTAAAACCTCTTCAAGGTGAAGCTTGTGTTTATATTTCTTATGCATTGTGTGAATACTATAGTTAGTTGTGTTTTTTGTTGTTGTAGAATATGATGTGTATAATTATACGGTTGCCTCGTATATACCTCGATGGTGTGGCAGAAGGCATATGTATGTGTTCGTATATTTTGGCATGTGCATCTGTAGGTGTGCATCCTGATTTACGATGTGGTGACAGTGGAAGTGCCAGAGGGAGTGCGAGGAGTAGCACAATGACTGGTTCTACGAGTGCCATGTCACACACACATACACACAATACTGCACTCAGGAGCAGATCAGAACTTGTCACAGACTGCTGATAGATTCCACTGCAGATAGAGAGGCGTCAGTCTCCGACAGGTACACAAGCAGTGAACTCACTGCCCACTGTTGATGACCTGGATGACCTGACACTGTGCCCTAACAAGGCGCGGTGCAAAGTAATATGTTTGTCCATGCTGAAAGCAAAAATGCTGAGCGAAGGGATCACAGACAATCAGAAAATACTGAATGCTTGACATGCTTGATTTAATTGTGTATGTCCCAGATAAAACTTCTAATAAATATAGCTTCTTAAGTGAATATATTTGTAAATTTAATGTAATATAAGGGTATTTTAACTTTATTAAGTTACATTTTGCTTCACGTTTTTGAGTTGTGATTTGATAAATGAGACTATCTGTCTAATTTCCACCACAGCCAACCTTGACCTAGTTTAGCCAAGTGACTCTATATTTAAACTCTGTCCTTAAAACTTCCTTATGCACTCGTATTGTGACATATTCTTGTCTGTTTAATCTTGGGTGCAAAAATCATTGGGTCAGAGTGAGTTTAGTCCAGAACTAGCTGTATTATAGCAGTAGACCATTTGTCTTGGGAGAGTTAGTGCTCATGCCCAAAGTAACAAAGGACAGTTATCTACAGTGGCCGACTTATCATGCAAATAGAAAAAAACTAATTAAGAAAACATCTTCATCAATTTGACAACACATGTGCTGCAAATACTCACAGTGCAACCAAATGCAGAACACTGCAAATATTTACAGTGCAACCAAATACAGAAATGCACTGCAAATACTCACAGTGCAACCAAATACAGAAACACACTGCAAATACTCACAGTGCAACAAAATACAGAAATGCACTGCAAATACTCACAGTGCAACCAAATACAGCAATGCACTGCAAATACTCACAGTGCAACCAAATACAGAAACGCACTGCAAATACTCACAGTGCAACCAAATACAGAAATGCACTGCAAATACTCACAGTGCAACCAAACACAGAAACGCTCTGAAAATACTCACACTGCAACCAAACACAAAAAAACGCACTGCAAATGCTCAAAATGCAACCAAATACTAAACGCGCTGCAAATACTCACAACACAACCAAATACAGAAACAGACTGCAAATACTCACAGTGCAACCAAATACAGAAATGCACTGCAAATACTCACAGTACAACCAAATACAGAAACACACTGCAAATATTCAGTGCAAAAAAAAAAACACAAACACACTGCAAATACTCACAGTGCAACCAAATACAGAAATACACTGCAAATACTTATAGTGCAAAAAAACACAAACACACTGCAAATACTCACAGTGCAACCAAATACAGAAACACACTGCAAATACTCACGGAGCAACCAAAAATAGAAACGCACTGCAAATACTCACAGTGCAACCAAATACAGAAACACACTGAAAATACTCAAAGTGCAAAAAACCCCACAAACACACTGCAAATACTCACAGAGCAAGCAAATACAGAAACGCACTGCAAATGTTCACAATGCAACCAAATACAAAACGCTCTGCAAATACTCACAACACAACCAAATACAGAAATGCACTGCAAATACTCACAGTGCAACCAAATACAGAAACACAATGCAAATACTCATAGTGCAAAAAAACACAAACACACTGCAAATACTCACAGTGCAACCAAATACAGAAACGCACTGCAAATACTCACAATTTAACCAAATATAAAACACGCTGCAAATACTCACAACACAACCAAATACAGAAATGCACTGCAGATACTCATAGTGCAACCAAATACATAAACGCTCTGCAAATACTCACAGTGCAACCAAATACAGAAACGCACTGCAAATGCTCACAATGCAAACAAATACTCACAACACAACCAAATACAGAAATGCACTGCAAATACTCACAGTGCAACCAAATACAGAAACACAATGCAAATACTCATAGTGCAAAAAAACACAAACACACTGCAAATACTCACAGTGCAACCAAATACAGAAACGCACTGCAAATACTCACAATTTTACCAAATATAAAACACGCTGCAAATACTCACAACACAACCAAATACAGAAACGCTCTGCAAATACTCAGTGCAACTAAATACAGAAACGCTCTGCAAATACTCACCACACAACCAAATACAGAAATGCTCTGCAAATACTTACAATGATATTCTGGTCTCTAGACATGGCTACTTCAGTGTAAGCCTTTGAAATTTTTTCAACTGATTTATCATCCACCAGTATTCTGGTAACATTCATGTCCAAAGTATCACAAATGTTGTGGGACATGTTACATAATTTAAAATGTAATACTTCTCCTAGGGGTTTTGAAAAATCCTTAACTCTGTAGTCCGAAGTATACTTCAGTTTAGATGCGAATGATTAGTGTATGCGTATTGCGTACAGTCAAACGCATGGCCATTCAAAGTATACTTCGTTTGAAAGCATGCAAGAACCAGGCGCTTACACATCTCTGTCTCATCTTTTCACTCATCTTTGTCCAGTGTCTGCGCTATTTCTCTCCAGAAGTTACGAACAATAAAATGTATTTTTTGCTGTTGAAGAAATTGACATAATGTACGCAATTGACACACTGTACGCATACCATAGCGTCTGCGTAAAAACTAAGTATACTTTGGGTTTAAGTATGAGCAATAATATGAGTGATGCTTCCCCATGAACAAAATTAACCTTTGGCATGCACATAAATCATAACACAGCACATTATGAACAACAGACTTACTGTTCCTCTTACTTTACCACATTATCCAATAAATGACCACTACTGAGTTTATAGGTAAGCTTGGTTCCAGTGTACTAAGTGAGTGAATGTCAGCTCTCTTCTATTTATATCTGCAGTTAGAGTAGGAGGGTAGCGCTGTTACAGAACCATGCAGCAGAGTCTTGCACACATATATATATATATATATATATATATACAGTATATGTATATATATATATATATATATATATATATATATATATATATATATATATATATATACTTATGACTTTGGGATGGACAGAAATTCAAAGGCTATACACATTTTCCACTGTCTTTTTTCTGTAAAATTATTTGCTAAATAATAATAGTTATTTTTGCAGCAAAGCTAAAGTCATAAGGTTACCAGGTTATAAACCAGGTAATTGTGAGCTGTTTAACTATTGTCCCCAGTGATTTGTTATAGAGTATGACACCTGGTTTTAGGAAGGATGGGTTTCCTGTGTATTGACCCGATGACCTCTGACACTTCACCTCACATGAGACCTTACTGTCAACCCCACCCTTGAAGAGAGAATGACAATTTCATTGTTGCATTGTATATTTTCTGATTAGCAACATATGAGCTTTATTGTGCAAAAACATTTATACTTAAATACACACTGACCCTTGACACAACACTGATTGAAGCTTGAAAGAGACTTTTACCAAACATCCATCAAAATGGCGGTTTCTCTTCCCGTGAGATAAGTTGCCGCAATCAGAGGAGCTCAAGAGCTCTTCAGCGAGAGAGACTCTAAACACACTGCACTGGTGCCACTTATCATCCCAAGCCGATAACACAGGAATACACTAATGTGCAAAATGGCTATTGTTGATATCTGAGGCACTCTTAAGCAAAAGCTCATTAGATTTCACAAATTACTGCTGTCTTTGCCAGCACCTTTCGAATGCAGCAATGATTGCTAATGGAACGGATGATAGATGTGGCTGGTTCACATTTTGCCCACTGCACTCTCGAAGTGTTTGCGCAAGCCACGGTAACCATGGTAATGAGTGGGCATAAGTGCTTCCTCATCAGAAATGTGCAGAACTACATGTCAATGCTGTTAGCTGCATTCACAGACAAAAACAACTTCACTGAAGGGAGGCTTTGCAAAAACAAAAAAATATATATGCTTTTTAAGAGACTCGTTTGAGCTTGCACAAGTCTATGCTCTCCTTCAGATGTACACTATAATTAGCTCACATCTCAATGAAACAAGGTTATTCTACCCATGTCTATTTTAGGCTGTCACTTCTATTTCTGCCACTTGTATGCCTTCTGGGTGCTCGAATCATACTTTATACAGTGCATGAACGAATACACCTTTAGCTATGCAGACTTGATTTCACACACTATTACATTCTGAAATTTGTCAGCACACATAATGTTGTGCAAGTTTGCATTAAAAAGATGAAAACAATTCAAACATTCATCACATTTTTTTCCGTTTAACATATGAAAGAGCCGAATAGCTTTGGAATGACATGTGGGTGAATAACTGATGAGAGAATTTACATTTTTAGGTGAACTATCCCTTTAAAATTAGTTAAACTTATGCCCCCTTTTAATAGCACAGATATTTGAAGGTAACTCTATAGCTCCTGAGTACTGATGTTTGTTACTGTTAGCACTCATGTTAGCACAATAACACACATTAATGTTCAACGCGACCACATGCTCGAAATATAAATTCTGTAAGCATACTTCCCAATCCCAATATGCATACTTGTGTATTGTTTTATGCCATTTTGTAGTATAAATAGTGGGAGTAGTGTTCACACTAAAGATTCAGAGAAGGGTCTGTCTGCGTCCTGCAATACAACAAACCACGCCCCTGGAAATTACGAAGAAACAAGCGTGGATGTCATTGACTAAAACAATCTTTTGGAGTAAATTATTTTGTTTTATGAAATGTTTGTAAGACGAGCTTATATTGCTTTAGAATCTTATTAAGTATGAAATAACACAAGCTTTTGTACCCCTAAAGGTACAATTCTGACACCCATTTCTCTGTGTGTAAGTGGCGATATAGTGAAGCTTAAAAAGCGAGAAAAGTAAAGTAGAAGAAGAGCAGAATCAGCGCTCTCAGAGGAAGGGCTGTTTTATTGCAGGTGGCGTAACTATAGGGGACGTAATTAATAGGGGCGTGGTTTGTAGAACTGTGGGACGCAGTTGGACACACTTGGGCTGCGTTCCACTCCACTTTTAGACACACACTTACGAACTTCCCTAAGCACTTCCCCTGTCGCCAATTTTTAAGTGCATTCCCCTTCGTGGAGTGGGCGAGGGAAGTTTATGGACAGACCCTCTCTCCCTTTGACAGAAGGAGCATGTCTACTTCATGTGTACACTTCAGGCAGCTTCATATACCACAATGCAACAATATTGTGACGTCACCGCATATCGCGTTTAATTTCCCCCACAACTAACAATTCTATAATATTTTAATTTTAATTCCAGCTAGACAAAGCACACTTCAAATTAATTAAATCAACCGAGGATTTTTAAATAAATAAATCATACACTCAACTATCACAGCTTTCTTTACATAGCCAAAAGAGAAGGGCTATCAGACACCGATGCTGCTTGACCTTATAACCTTATAAAATGAATACACTGGATGATAGAGTACATAGTGCATAATATAAGGTCATTGTGTAATTTGGGACACAACTTATGTTTATGATCTTAGATTGTAGCATAGCAGGCTTTGCTAACGTTTTTGCATTTTTCTATTCGGAGGCTGCTTCAGATGGATGACTGCATCGCATTTCTTTCAAAGCACATGTGGAAAGTCTGCAAGCCAATTAAAAACTATTGAATGGCAATGTGTGTTTACTTAGTCTTTAGAGGCTGTCATTAATTGTACTGTAGCTTTAAATGCTGCTAAGTGAAGAAAGGGACCCTATTTCTGGCCTGGGTTTAGACTCAGCTGTTGTCTGAGTGGGGATCAACACTTGATCACTCATTCACTCATGTTCTAGCCATCCCTTGGCCTCTAAGGTCATTTTAGCAAGGGCCTAGCCAGTAAAATAAAAGTTAGCACTGATGGCTCCATACAGATTAGCTGAATAGCATACGGTGGCACGTCTGGCTTGCAATCTTTAGAAGCACTTCGACTCCAAGCAAGACGAAAGACTGCAATGTCACCTTGTGCAATATGTGCTTATACCATCATTTGGTTGAGTTGGAAATGTTACTCGATCAACATTCTTGAACAAAAAACAAAATTACTATTTAACAATGAGATTTTAGTTGGCCTCAACATTCTTGGATCATGCAACAGGAATTGATTATTTAGTATTATCATCACATTGTGAAGAAAATTGGTGAACCAATAATCTTTTGATCACATGCCCTGAGCCTCTGCTGTTCTAAACTGAATTTAGAAAGATTTCTAAACCGGCTCAAACTTGTCTTTGTACTAAATTTGGTGTTGTTTGATTAATGCAAAAATCAGAATGGCTGTTTGAAAATAATGTTTGACTTACTTTCTTGTCCACGACAAGTGGGTTAGAAACAGAAAGTTACACAGCACTGCTTTGTGTACCGTATTAACTGGGGTAACCACTGTATTCCAGCTGTTCCATAAGCGCCATTTACTTTCACAATTGTGTTGGTGTGAACAGGTTTCTCAGAACATGTAGGCACTGGGGTATTTTTAATTAACATATCTCAATCTGACCAAAATTGAGACGAATACTAGATTAATTTAATATTAGTTTCAAATATTATAACACAAACCCAGACTTAATCAAAATAACTTGAGGAACTTGAGCCAAAAACGCACACAAACAAACGGACAGCTGAACTCACAGCTGTGATGTCGTGGCATGTGACATTTCCAGATCAGGATGCTAATATTAGTGAGAAGCAGAACTTTCAGTAACTGAACAAAGCCTACATATACATATATATAAATACAATAATCAGCTGATTGATGCGTATATATGTCCATGTCTATACATGCAACTGTGGATGACTAACACACTTTCCTAGGAAAGTTGTGGACTAATGGTTAGACAGTCAGACTCCCCGAAGGTTGCGGGTTTGATTCTCAATATTGGCAGGAAAGGCACCCTTGAGCAAGGCACCTACCCCCCAAATCACTCCCTAGGCGTCGCAGCAAAATGGCTGCCCACTGCTCCAGGGGTGTGTGTGTCCACAAACTTGGATGGGTTAAATGCAGAGGACAAATTCTGAGAATGGGTTATCATACTTGGCCTTCACATGTCACTTAAACTTAACAGTACATGAAAGCACTTTAGTGGCTGAATTCTTTTGAATGGGAGGAACTGTATAAAATATGCACCAAATTTCAAAGTTACACCAGAAGTGAACTTTGCACATTATGTGACGGCTTCCTCTTTTAGGAGAGCTAATAATGTTTGGGTTAATTAGAAATGGAATGGTTTTAATAAAACGATACATGTTGCCTTCAAAAATGACATCATGGGCATCACATCGATATTGGACTGGAGGGTTAAAATGAGGCTTTGGGTATATTGGCGGTGCTCTTACATCCCTGATAAGATCAAAGGGAGGTTATTTCCATCAGAGTGATAGTGAAACACTCTAGACCATGCAGCTGGGAGTGCGATTGTGTCACAGAAAAGCTAAGAACAAAGCGTAATGGCATAGGTGTTCACACACATAGATGCCCTTATGAAAATAAACCATGCTTTTACTACAGTAAGTAACCATGGTTCAACAGAGGGTTTTGGAGTAAAATGGAGGTTGCTAGGGTTTTTTCGGGTGGCCGCTAAGGCATTGCTGAATGGTTGTTAGAGCGCTCTGGGTTGTTGTTAACTTGTTGCTTTAGCGTGATCTGGGTGATGTGATTGCTAAGACATTGCTGCATTTTTAGGTGGCGACTAAGGGGATTTGTTGTGTGTTAGACGATTCAGGGTAATCGCTAAGGAGTTTTAGATGGTTGCTGCGCTTTTCTAGGTGGATGTTGGGGTTTTTGGACAGGTGCTAGCATTGCTAGGCGGTTGTTCTGATTGGTTAGGTACTGTATCTGAATTTAAATTTACTTTGCGATCGTTAAAAAAGTGCATTCTATGTAGAATGAATATGGGTGGTATGAATGAATAATTTCATAATTTTGCATAATTTCACTGCCATACATAAATCCTTGCGACCTCACGGGATAGTAAAGTGTCCATCGAGCATGCACTTCAGAATCTCAGCTAAAGTATAGGTAATCCACAAACTTTTTTTACTTACTGTTTTTCCACATACTATAGTAGGGAGGTGGTCTCTAGGGTCCAGTGTAAGTTTTAACTAACAGCACACAAGTTGTATGATTTGATTCATCATTTGAACCTGTTGCTCAAATGGTGTGTGGCGAGTTATAGGTTGAAGTGTTATTGAGATAGGAGTTGTACGTATAAACAATAATATGATATTGGCTTTAGCCAGCACCGCTTGTAAAGAGGCCTTGGTACGTGGCCATGTGGATGCCACATCACCAGCAAACCTCTGCCGCAGTAAAGTACATTTTATTAGGTTTTACAGTCAATCGGAAGGGGAACGTTTTTGAGAAAACTCCATTACACTCTAAATACACCATCAAACAATGTTTATCCTAAACAGAAACAGAGTGGCAGAGAGGTGAGGGGAGAACACAGCTGCGTGCTAAACAAAGAGTGATGAGACTGTCTTTCCCATGTGGTCAGGTTTTTAAAGCTGTGTTACTAGAAAGCTCAACACAACAATGGGAATACAGAGTGAGAATTACAGAGATTTCTGTGTATTTAGCAAAGCCTGTATTCAATATCAAGAAGAAAGGCAATATATGAATACACTACTGTTCCAAAGTTTGGGGTCATGCATTAAAGTCGCAGTAAAGACATTTATAAAATATTTCAAATTTCAAATACATGCATTTCTTTTAAACTTTAAACTCTATGTACTGTGGTTCCACAAATATAGTAAGCAGCACAACTGATTTCAACATTGATGATAATAAGAAATGTTTATTGAGCAGCAAATCAACATATTAGAATGATTTCTGAATCATGTGTCACTGAAGACTGGAATAATATATGCTGAAAATTCAGCTTTGCCATCAGGAATAAATTGCTTTTAAAATATAATACAATAGAAAACAATTATTTAAGATTAAAATAACATTTCAGAGTATTTCTTCCCATAGTGCATCCTGGTGCTATGTGTTCCTTAGGTAAGGCCATCCACGTGATGTAAAAGAAAACGTGATTCATCAGGCCAGGCCACCTTCCATTGCTCCATGGTCCAGTTCTGATGCTCACTGTGCCCACTTTCGGTGGTGCACAGGGGTCAGCATCGGCACCCTGACTGGTCTGGGCTATGCAGCCCCATACGCAACAAATATTCTGACACCGTTCTATCAGATCCAGCATTAACTTCTTGAGCAATTTGAGCTACAGTAGCTCGTCTGTTTGATCGGACCACACGGGCCATGCAGCCTACACTCCCCACGTGCATCAATGAGCATTGGCCGCCCATGACCCTGTCGCCGGTTCACCACAGTTCCTTCCATGGACCACTTTTGATAGATACTGACCACTGCAGACCAGCTGCAGTTTTGGAGAGCTGCAGTTTTGGAGATGCTCTGACCCAGTCGTCTAGCCATCACAATTCAGCCCTTGTCAAACTCACTCAAATCCTTACGCTTGCCCATTTTTCCTGCTTCTAAAACATCAACTTTGAGGACAAAATGTACACTTGCTGCCTAATATATCCCACCCACTATCAGGTGTCATGATGAAGAGATAATCAGTGTTATTCACTTTACCTTTTAGTCATCATAATGTTATGCCTGATTGGTGTATATTTAAAATGTCAAGCTTTTAGTTAATCTTCAATGAACATTTGCTACTATTAAATATTCAAATCACATAATAAAAAGCAAAAATAAACAGTGCAATTTTCAGAATGAAAGCTTAAATGTTTGGGTATGGAAATTTATTTTTAAGTCATTGAAAAGTCATGGAAATTCATTGATCATGTTTGCATTATAGTGTTCACGTTGACTATACTTTGCTGTTCTATGTTGTCTTTTTGACTCATTTTGTGAGTCAACACACCTGTAAACAATCAAATCCAGTGCACAGACAGTGTTTGTACTGTTCTTAGTTACACATCAGACCAACTCCCAAATACTGCTGATTAATAGGCCAGTTACGTAAATACGGTCCACAAATTTGTAAGGTGATACTCCCAAACAGTGTGTGGGGAGAGGGACGGGGAGATGCAGTTGGGTCACATGACAGTCAATATGACCAATGTTAAACAAATGGTAGAGCTTTTGTGGTTAAGGAGACTTACCTTGTATGTCTTAAGGAAATAATTCAAGGTTAGACAAGTTAAGCTTAATCTACAGCATTTGTGATGTAATGTTGATTCCTATATGAAAATTAATGCTGCGTTCATGTAGTTAACATCATTTCAAGATGACAACACGTGATGTGAGCTTGGACTCAGAATTATGCATTTCTATGGCAGCATTTTAACCTATCAACACCCAAATTAACCTGCAGTGGTCAGGTGGTACAAGTATAGGAGCTCTCAGTTTGCAAGTTGTAAGAGTTCTACATGGATGTGAACACTTTTTACACATTGGAATATTGTAGGCTAATGACAACAACATTAATTAAAAATCTGGATTTCAGTGAGGCATTTTCAATAGAAGTGAATGGGGCCAATCAGTTTCATTAATATTACCAAAAGAATTTTAACTCGATTTTAGTGTAAAACATGGACTGCATAAAGTGATTTGCAATTGTACAACATTGTAAATGATTGTTGAACAGCTGTACAGCTCAAATCAGACACAAATTTCAACAGAAGAATTCATGTAAATGCTTTTATAAAATTGTTATTTTATTATTATTTTAAATTCTGTTTTTAAATGCTTCAAAAATGTACTTCCACTGTTAGTGCCGCAACGGAACCATGATTTCTTTTTTTTAAAGTTGCATGAAACTGAAGTTTTTATTCCCTATTGTGACGTTTATTAGAGTGAAACAGCTTCTGGAACAAGAAATATTCTTGAAGTGTGGGGCTTGATTTTGTCCATGGGGTACTGATTGGATGGTTGTAGATTGCTATTGGTCGATCTCATTTGAGTGACCAGTAAACACGTCATCAAGAGAAGAGATGATGCTGCAAGAGGGAGGGGAAGTTATTTTGATTATAGATTACGGGGGTATGAAAAAAAAGCATAATACACATAAATAATTACTCACTGCAATATTCCATTAAAAATAAGAATTGTGATTTCATGGTGACTTTAAAAGAAAATGATGGATGGGTTGAAATATTATACTTTATAAATATTATACCACACATGCTGCTGATTGACTTTGGCATTTATTGATACTGCAATATTCCTTTAAATCTTAACTCATGTATCAGAATGGCAGGGATGGAGAACATTGGCATGTGGTAACTACAGATGGACATCACTGTGGAGTTCTCCACCTGCTCAACTACAGAGGCCAATTCCCCTCATTGTGTGGTTAAAATAAGCCAGATTGGCCTTTTGATCGACAGTTTACTGGAAACAATGAGATATTTTGTTGTATAATGAGGAACTTTGCTTTGGCTTCACCAATAAGTTGTATGAAATTATCTAATAACTAAAAAACGTGAGCCTTTTAATGAGTAATAAATGTGTTTAAATTTCATATGGTAAAGAATATTGCATTATGGATCATTTAAATTACATTGAAATTATTGACATTGCAGGCATGATTCCTCATGGTTCTCGAATAGCCATTTGATTTTGGTGCACCAGTAAATCTAATGGACCTGACGTATCCAGCGCCCAGTGAGAGTGTATCTTGGCACCGGTTTCTGGCCCAGATATGATTTTCTAATCAACTATAAAGATCAACACACACACACACACACACACACACACACACACACACACACACACACACACACACACACACACACACACACACACACACACACACACATGTTGTGTTTCCATGTTTTGTGGGGACATTCCATAGGCGTAATGCATTTTATACTGTACAAACCGTATTTTCTATTCCCCTACACTGCCCCTGCCCCTAAACCTACCCATCACAGGAGACATGCTGCATTTTTACTTTTTCAAAAAACATCTCTTAGTGTGATTTATAAGATGTTTTCCTCATGGGGACCAAAAAAATGTCCCCACAAGGACAAAAATTTGGATATTGCCATCTTTGTGGGGACATTTTGTCCCCATAACGTAGGGATTACCAGTCCACACACACACACACACACACACACACACACACACACACACACACACACACACACACACACACACACACACACACACACACACTTGCCAGGAGCTGATTCATGCACTGATTGTGCTGAAATCCATTAAAGTATGAATGCTGTCTTGAAAAGTCCACATGGGATGAAATATGGGCTGGATCTGAGTTTGAACCTGTCAAAGAACATCTCTTGCTTAGTTTTACCAGCCATGCTGTTTATATATTTAGCATTATACATTTTGGCCGGAAAAAAATAGCCATATGGGTGCTTTACATTACTATTATACAGTGGGGCAAAAAAGTATTTAGTCAGCCACCAATTGTGAAAGTTCTTACACTTCAAATATGAGAGACAGAATGAGAAGAAAAATCTCAATACTTTGTTATATACCTTTGTTGGTAATGACAGGTCAAACTTTTTCTTTAAGTCTCCACAAGGTTTTTACACACTGTTGCTGGCAGTTTGGCCCATTCCTCAGATCTCCTCTAGAGCAGTGATGTTTTAGGGCTGTCACTGGGCAACACAGATTTTCAACTCCCTCCAAAGATTTTCTATGTGGTTGAGATCTGGAGACTGGCTAGGCCACTCCAGGACCTTGAAATGCTTCTTACGAAGTCACTCCTTCATTGCCCGGGTGGTGATCATTGTCCACCCGGGACAATGATCATGTTTGTGATCATTGTCATGCTGAAAGACCCAGCCACGTTTCATCTTCAATGACCTTGCAGACGGAAGGAGGTTTTTACTCAAAATCTCACGATACATGGCCCCATTCATTCTTTCCTTTACACGGATCAGTCGTCCTGGTCCCTTTGCAGAAAAACAGCCCCAAAGCATGATGTTTCCACCCCCATGCTTCACAGTAGGTATGGTGTTGTTTGGATGCAACTCTCCTCCAAACACAACAAGTTGAGTTTTTACCAAAACGTTCTATTTTGGTTTCATCTGACCACACTCAAAAAAATTACTTGTTAAATTTACTTAAAAAAGCATGATCAAGTGGTTCCACCCAACTATATTGAGTAATTTTTACAAATAACAATTTAGTTTTATGAACAAAAGAAATTCAAGTAAAGATGTCAATTTCTTTGAGTAAATACAATCCATTTAAATGTGTCACTGTTACATAATATTATGTGCAGTTTACTTAATAACGTTATGTTAAATTTATAAAAGTGTATTATGTTAGGATACCTTATTAAATTAACTATTTGCTCTACAAGTGTAAGTGGAAATATATTAAATAACAACAAGCATATTTTTAGAAACAAAATACAAATTAACTCATTGGAAAAACTCAATTTAATTGAGGGCAGGAATTCCATCCAATAAATATGTGTATATGAGTGCCCACAGCCTAATCACAGGCACCACTCTTCTGCAAAATTACAGAAACTCCTCTAAATGCCCAACATAACTGAACATTAAAAACTACCATAAACTAAAACTTTTCCCTTTACTGAAAAACGCATTAAATAACACTTTAATCCCTAAATTTACTCTCCTAATGCAGGCCCTTGCAAAGCATGCTGGGAACTACAGATCCACAGCCCAATTTGTTCGTTTCACTCAGCAATGTTAAGTTGACCTAACAAACACTTATTAAGTAAAGCTGTCAATACTCATAATTATTAGAAACAACTCAGTGACTTTAAGTTCAAGTAGTTACATGAGTTTTTTAAGTAATGTGAAAAGGAATGATTTGAGTGCAACTAACAACAGTGAAAAGTTCTCTTTTTTGAGTGCATATAAATTCTTTAAAAATCAGACAATGTGATTTTCTGGATTTTTTTTCTCATTCTGTCTCTCATAGTTGAAGTGTACCTATGATGAAAATGACAGGCCTCTCTCGTCTTTTTAAGTGGGAGAACTTGTAAAATTGGTGGCTGACTAAATATTTTTTTGCCCCACTGTATCTGCTAATTTCATCTAATTTCTGTTCTGCAGTTAGTAAAAATATAGAAGTGTAAATTACAATTAGGCATTGTCTAATCAGTGTGAAATGATCCAAGTCACAAGTTTTATGCTCGTCTCTACATTTCACGAATCTGTGATGACGTACACACCTGGATTGTGTCCAACTAAAATTAGCTGGGCAATTACATTGACACTTACTGCACTTCAAGTCATAAACCTCATCATGATGATTATAGTTAGTAAGAGAGATGGCAAACATCTGAACTAGCTCTGCCAGCTACCTGCTCAAACCACACATACATGGGCCTGTGCCAACAATAACGCACCACAGTGCCAAAAGAAAAATAACACTCTTTACCGGCCCGGTAGAGCGGGACCACCCCAGTCAAAAGGTTCCTGTCAACTCAATTACCCAGATGAAGAAACTTCTATAAGCCTTGCAGGGGTAAAATACACTTTTAAAGTAGTCAGTTAATGTTTCATTTTTCTTATCACAAAGTCTCTTTTTTAAAAGCAATGTTCTCCCAGTGATATAAAAGGATAAATAATCCATAAAAGGAAGTAAAACGTATGGAAATTTGAGTCCAGGCACATTACATATGCAATAAGTACAATTTAATAGTTAGTAGTTTTGATATTGCTTTTGCAATTTGTTCTTTTACAGTTTACTAGTATGATTTTTTTGCCAGCTCTTTACTGTCCTCAAACAATATGTGCTCAAAAATAAATTATAATAACCTGATACATGATATACTGATTATTTTTATGAATGCACTAATATCAGTTTAATTAAAATTTCTGTTTTACAAAGTGCTTTAGAAACTGATTTAAATGCAGGATCATCAAATAAACACTGTCAATAAAACCATAAAATGCAATAGAAGAAACCAAACAAACAAATTGGAAAAATCGATTTTTGCTTACAAGTTATAAAAGCTTATGTTAAACTATATTGCTTGATTTATATTTATCATTGTGTTAACAAAAAATGATATTACAATGGACACACATGGCAGTACCATAGTATTTTACACATACATTTCATAGTATACTTTTAAGTACCTTGGATTACAATATAAATACCATAGTTAATATAATAATTATTCAGTACCCTATTAAAGTACAGTGGTATTGCCGTCTAGTTTACCATGGTACCACTGCAGTACGTTTTTATTTTTGTAATGCCAAATATCATAATGTGATTAGTTCCTCTGAATAAGCACATGTAAACATTATTACCAAGCAGTGTATTAGGACTATGGGATGGGAATATGTTCACATTGGTCATTGTAAAACTTCATTTGCCATTGCTGTATTTCTGCTCTAATTTCCTATGAGTCTATAAAACATTTGAGATAATCACAGCTAAAATGAATGGAAAAGTTACTCACTTATTAGCCATGGAGGTGTGTTTCCATTTCTTAAAAGGTGTTTTAAAAGGTGGTAGTTGATGAACAGACATTTAGGTAATTTCTCTTGCATATAGTGAGATACTATTATAAAACGGACTGTTATTATGTAATTTTACCAACTGAGATAACTAAGCACTTACTTAGGTGAAGTAAATTGTATTGTCTGTATTATTATTTTCCATTTGTGTTTAATATTTTATTTTTTTAATGTATGCAAGTGAACATAAACGACACTGAACAACAATTGACAAAGTTGGAAAATTGTTAATTATTAACTATTAATTGTCTACCAAATTAAGTGAAAGCGACTTCTAGCATTTATATTTTTAAAAGGCGGATTAAGACATTTTTTTTTTAAATTTCTTATCAGTATAACAATATGGTGTGATGTTGTGAGTCGGTTTTATGATTTAATTTTTCCTCTGCTGCTCTTATAGCTGTTTTATTTAAATATATTTGTAATGTTTTATATTGAAAAACTGTATTGTCAACTTTGTCCAATTGTTTTTCAAATTTGTTTACATTAACATTGTGTGAATATTGACATTGAGTTGCATTCCATGTATGAAAAGTGCCATACAAATAAATGTTTATTATGTTTATTTTATACAATCCACCAGAGTAAAATAAAAACCGAATAAAACAGACAACTCATCCATCACTTATATTTAATAATATTGTTATTGCATAGGCCTATTCTAATAGGCTTTTATTTTACTATGACATTTATTATATATGATATATAGTATATATTTGATTACATACTTGCCTTTTTGCTTGCATGTTAATTGTATTTTTATTTTATTATGATTATTATTATTCAATAATATCTGCTTTTCTCGTGTTCTGTCAACTCTAAACATCTTTGCATAGACAAAACTGCTGTGCATTTTTTTTTTCTTTACTGCCCCATAAAGATGACGTTATGCTGCAGATCCGGGGCTGACGTCGCTTGCTCTCGCGATATGTCGGCGTAACCAGGTTTTTGAGCCTAACCCCCCCTCCCCTCCAGTGTCGTCCCCTCCCACGCCCCAGCGCGCTGTGTTGGGATAGTGGCAGTATAAAGTATATCTTCCATCCGAGACAGATAAGAAGCGCCAGGCTAGAGGGGATGAAGATGGCGGACGCCAAGCAGAAAAGGAACGAACAGTTGAAGCGCTGGATAGGCTCGGAGACGGACCTTGAGCCGCCCGTCCTGAAGAAGAAGAAGACGAAGGTGAAGTTCGACGATGGCGCCGTGTTTCTGGCCGCCTGCTCGAGCGGCGATACGGAGGAGGTGCTGCGAATGCTCGACCGCGGCGCGGACATAAACTACGCCAATGTAGACGGACTCACCGCTCTGCACCAGGTAAGAAAGGCGGCTGTTGTGCTCAGATCCCTGTATGAGGACGGCTTGCTTTCTGGCAGTGTTTACTCAGCCCAACACCACCATCATCATCATCACGATCTTCGTCGAGCCGTTTTGCGGAACCACGTAGCCGCTGAAGCTAATTGGGCTGTGATCGAAACTTATTTGTGCTTTTTATGTTCACTATGCTGCATAGATGATCCCGGAATAATCGCATTTGTGTGTAAATGAGTGTGTGAAGGCAGGAAGAGGACTGTCTGAGTGATTGTCGGATGTGTGTGTGTATGTGTGTTAGCTGCTGGTTAGCCTGTTAGCCGCTCAGCTCATAGATCAGTGCCAGTAGATCTAACTTTACAGCACAATAACACTTCAGTCTACACATAAAGGCACTGGATGAATGTGCATGGGGTTTATTCTGTATAGATTTACTGATCCGAACCGTAAATGTGTTTTGATGCGCTAGTCAACATTGAAGTGACTGCGAAAGTGCATAGCAACCAGTTAGCACTGGCTGTATATTTGGAAAGAGGCTTTCCTGTTGACACGTATGTTGCGTTACAGATTATTGACCAAAAATGTGGCATTTATGGAGAAAGACTGTCTACAATGTGATTTCTTTGCGGGAGTTTGAATGATATAAGATATGATTGCAAGGGAGCGCAAAAACCGACCAAATAGAGCAGTTTAAAACGAATAATTTGCACAGAAAACGAAATACTGTTGTAATTGTCTCAATCTCATGTTCTTCCAAACCCGAATGACATTCTTACGCCTGTGAAACAAAAGATGATGTTTGGCAGAATGACAGCTCCAGTCACCATTCACTTTCGTTGCACCTTTTATCACGAGTGGCGACTTATGCTGTCAGTTCTTAAAAATCTTCTTAACCTTTAGGTTTGCCTTCCACATTCGAAGGAAAGTCATAAAGTTTCGAAACATGATAAAAATAGAGTAAATAATGACAGAATTTTGTTTAGTTTTTGTTTAGTGAGCTGTCTCTTTAAGACGTAGTTTCCTTGGCTTGACTGTAAACATCCGTGAAAGATGTGTCACTTTAGTTTAGTTTTTCCATTTACAACTGTTTAACGCGCTAATGGTTTTTTGCAAACAATTATGTGTAGAGAAAAATGTCCGCTTACACACAAAGGTAATTTCTATCAGTATACCAACAGAATTAGTCTAAGGAAAATTAGGATAATTTTGTGCCATATTTGATCCATCATTCATATATTGGCTCAATTTAGTGAGATTTCTACTTTAACTATTACACAACACAACCAATGTGTTCAGTCAGGTGTCTGGGGTAATTCAAAGTAGCTTTTATTGTTTTTATATTTCAACTTAAGGTTCTAGGTGTCACATAAATAAGTTTTTAGGTATCTAAAATGTCTATGTCTTGCATTTTAAGCAGAAAAGGTGCCATTTGATGGTGTAAACGGTAATATCTACGACCCTGCAATGAGTCTTCAGGGTTTGATGTGGCTGTAAGTGACGGCAGGAGGTTGTCTGTACAAGCTCACGCGTTTAAAAGCACTTGCCTTTTTTTGGGCCGGTGTTCAGAGAGCGGAGGAAAGAATTTGGATGCAGCTCTTGAGACCTAACCATGACGGAGTGGAGAGGCTCCTTCCTCTATTGGGTCTGCTGTGTGAATGTATGTAGACGTGTGAGGTAGCGGAGAATTTTAGCATGTGACCCAGCAAAAAGTTAGTTCATAGCGAATGGTATTTGTTTTTAAACACGCTGATCTCCCTATTAAAGACGCACAGGTTTTGTTGTGCTGGAGGCCTTTCGTATATAAATGATGTATGTCTTCTGTTAACACTTTACAATGTACTTAGTTTGACAATTGCATCAAGGAATTAGAGTTTTTGTGTTGGCACAAATGGGCCACCGATCTGTTCTGACAGGCGAATGATAAACTACACTAGTGTAATCAAATATACGTTGAGGATTGCTTCTAGAAATGCTGGACTTTAAAATAGAAGAGAAAGTGCTTTCTGTATTTTGTCATGTTTTTGTATACATTTGGTGTGTTTGTATATATATATATATATATATATATATATATATATATATATATACATACATACATACATACATACATACATACATACATACATACACTTCAGCGTGAGAGTCAAACTGGGTGACTACAGGGACTCATCTCAAGATCTCTCATTTAACAGTTCATCCAGTGCCATAATTGTGAAGAATAGACAATTATTGAATGTTTTCAAATGAGGAATGGCAGAATCAGAATGCATAGTTTGTGCATAAAAATGTTTGTCAAAGCCAACTCGTTGAACGATTGGCGTTTATTCTCTTTAGCATGCAATGTGAAGTATTTCACTCAGTTCCCTGATCATTCAGATTCAAGTTCAGCGAATGAAGAGCAAATTTATACCCGTGCGCATTATGTATTATGCACGTTATTGTCTCTGATGGAAAGAATGTTGAAGGCGTCCAGGCCATCATTCTCCGCTTCTCGTAAAGCGAGGATGCATTCAAAACATCCAGTAGTGAGGGTTTTCCAGGAAATGCATGTTTTCGCTGAACCTCTACTTCTGTGTATTGTACACGTTCTTTTTTTGTTTTGACAGACATTGACGTTGTGATATTCAAATGATGTACATTTGAAAGCAAATGGATCGTGAGGTAATAATTATTGTTTCCTGGCCAGCAAGTATTTAGTGATTGGCCGTGAGTGTTCCAACGGACATCCACGTTTTTTGACGGACATGATAATGTGCATGAGGGGTGAACTATGTTTGATTTTTTGGTAATTATAAATGAGCTGGAAACGTTCAAAATGCTTATTGCGTTGTTCATTATACTTATTTTATGGAATGAAGTTTATTTCGTGGCTTAAATAAATTACATGTTACTCAGAGACTGACATGTTTGGCTTGTCAAAATGTTAAATTCAGCTGTTGCAAATTCATTGACTTTTGATTACCAGGAAAGGAGTGGTTCCACAATGTTGTTTTTATTGTCTTTTATAACACTTATTTTATTTAAACCCATGAAAATGCAGATCCTGTTGTAAATAATAGTAAAAAAATTACTTTTTAAAACTTGTTCCATTATTACTCCGTAGCAGATTTTGACTCTTATAGATGATTGGAGTCATGTGGTTTTTAATATATATACATATATATATACCTATAAAATATACAGCAAAAGTTGGTTCATTCAGTGTTTTGGTCACCCTGGGGTCTCTCAGCATGACTCTAATGTCACAAGCAGGCTCTAGAAGCAGGAAATGGACAGCTGCGAAGCTACATATAGTAGTTTACTTACGGCAATGTTTTGACTGAGCCACAATTAGGTTTTATTGTTTTTACTCATGCAAAATTATGTATTGACTGTTAGTTTTCACATGAGCTGCCAAACTTGATGCTATGTTGAAGATTAAGAGGGTCTGACTCATTTCAGTCAGCCCACATATACTGAAGCTAGAGTAGTGAAGGTAGAACAGGGACCCAATTGGGATCATGCAATTCGTCCCCGATCTGGAGCGTTTCACCGCATCTGTGCTGCCTGCGACAGGTAGTGAACTAATTTTGAGTGCACTACTGTGTTTATCCATGGAGGGACATGGTGTGCTGGTTCCAGTGACTTTTGTAGCAGTATGGCCGAGGTTATAAATATCACGTGCAGTCTGGCTTGCAGGCAAGAGTGCAAGAACACTAACTTTAGCACCAGTCAACCCACATTCTGCACTGTTCAAGCTCATAGTTAATAAACCAAGCACAGGCTTCTGTTGTCTGTTCTTTTGCTCGGATGTTGTGTGGATTGATGTTTTCAATCAAAAGTCATCCGCTTTGTGTCAGAGCCATGGCATAGGAGTCATGTTTGAATCTGGCTTGATCGTTACTTGTCAAAGATGCAGTGTGTAATATTTATGAGGATCTGTTGACAGAAATGCAATATCATTTACATAACTATGTTTTCAGGTGGTGTATAAAGACCTTACATAATTTACCATTATGTTTTTATTACCTTAGAATGAGCCATTTCTATCTCCATACACTTGCGCCGCCATGTTTCTATAGTGGCCCTAAACGGACAAACTGCTCTACAGAGCGCTAGTCACTCTCTGCTGTCTCAGACGACAACATCTTTGTCCTGTGTTGGCCACCGTAGCTTCTCTATGTGCTTTGAAAGGGAGGAATTTACATGTGCAAAAAAATAAAAATGTATACATCATTGTAGTGTTTACTTAAATTTATTCTGAATTAAGAAATAAATGCTAAAAAGGTCCATATATCCCTCTAGGCATATTTTAAAGAAGGAGTGTTGACAGATATATGGTGTGTTTTTTTATGTGTATACAATCATTCCAGTTAACCAGTTAAAATGGTTGAATTTATCTAGTGGCTTAACAACTTTGTGGAGGTGGTATGCAAATAGAGGCGAGAAACACAGATCACGCCCGAGGCCTAAAGCGTTGGTGTTGTCTGCAAGACTGTTCCTTAATGTCTTCCAAAGATGCG
The DNA here is from genome assembly GCA_023029165.1 of Gobiocypris rarus. Classification (NCBI taxonomy): domain Eukaryota; kingdom Metazoa; phylum Chordata; class Actinopteri; order Cypriniformes; family Gobionidae; genus Gobiocypris; species Gobiocypris rarus. Next base: position 15,807,870 of record CM040923.1, read on the forward strand.
TGTTTCATAACGGCAATATCTTTCAATTTTGTGGTTTACGTACACATAATCTTAAAAGTCTGTTCAGTCTGGTATGGGAGCACAGCCTGGCGGCAGATTTTTAGCCCGAGATATGTCGTTTACGCCATTGGTGGAATTGTCTGCAGTGCTGTCATGAGGTGAGGTCAGGGTTTAGGTAGGTTTCAGTAAGAAGGTATATGAAGATATGCGGTCGTCCTGTGCTTGCATTCCTGCAGTGTCTCTCATTAGAAAGAACCTAAATTCCTCAGCTGTCACTTACACCCCCAGCCAAAATGGTCTCCACCTCCACAGTCACGCCGTTTTACTCTGTTCACAAACAGAGGCACATGATGAGGCATAATTAAGGATATTAAGGAAACAATAGTTTTCCTCCTGTTAATTTTAATCTGTCATTCTGTGACATGTGCCACACAGTCTCGTTGCATGAGTCTGTCGCATTTTTCGCTGTCAACAATACAGCAAAGTGATGATGCATAAAGATGGTATGATAACTTGTGAGATGATGTAACAGCGTCCAGGAAGGAAGCTGCTTCAAATGAAATGTAACATCTTGGCCTGTGTCATCGTGTTCACCCAAACCTGTATGACATTATGACCAAATTCATAGTAATTTTGTCTTTAGTAAACAAAATAACTATGGTGATATCATTTTCAACTCATATTGTGATATAAGGTCATATTGCCAACCCCTACTACACACATTTATACTGTATAAAACACTTTAACAGTCACAAAGTACGTTCCTTATCAAATGGAGAAGCTACTCAGAGTCACTACTTTGATTCCTCTACTGTCATCCTTTTTGAAGTTTCAGAATTATTCCAAATTTTTCCTTTGTCTTGAAAGACATTCAGGTTTGTTTCAACATGAGGGGAGTAAATGATGACAGAATCTCGATGTTCTTTTAACGCCTTTGTCATCGTTTATAGTACTGCAATGTGATAATCTCAGCAATGTCAGCATGCATTGTGAATCCTGCCATTCCCAGCTGTGTCTTGAGCCGCCCAGTTGGAATGTCAGGGTTGATATCTGGTGTAGATACTCAAAGAAACACTCCTCAGGATTCTTTGTGTTGATTGTGCACCTTTGTTTGTGAAAGGTCTTGTTTTCTTTCTTTACGTTGTGAGTCAGCATGGACAGCCCAGTCATTCTTGGGTAGCTGTAATCGACGTGAGTGATCCAAAGCAACAATCAAACCGTCTACTAAGGAGAACTTGTGTTGTGCATCTTTTTGGAGATTTGCCATCATCAAATTTGACAGCTTTGTCAAGGTTTTGTGTGCCTAGATAAACCTTTTTTTTCTCTCCAGAGCTCCATGAGGTGACACACATTTGGAATATTCTTCAGATGAAATTACTATAAATGGTTAATTTTGGATCTTGGCTGTCAGTCCCACATGATATACTCAATAACAATACATTTAAAACCCTGAAAACCATAGTATGAAAGTGGGAGCGTTGTGGAATACTACATATCACCTGATCTGAGCAGGAGATCATTTGTATTAGAACCTGAAATCTAAAACCAGGCCAAGGTAATTTGGACTTAAATGAACCTTAAATTAGCCTGCGTTCCCGGGAAACAAGGAGATGTGATTGTGTTCATACGCTAAAAGTAGTAAAGGGCTCAGCCCTTATGAAAACTTGCCGTGTCAACCATAATTTTTGTTAAAAAACTAGAGCACTATATAGCAAAATAAAGTTGGTATTGCAGTATGGCTTGGTGTGATTTATCAAATTGAGAAGGATTGGATTTTTATTAAATAAATATATTATGTGCTTCCAGTTTCATTGTGAAAAGATTGTCGCTGTTTATTTACATTTATTTTACAAAAGAATAGTATAATTGCAACATGTTTCTTATTTTTATACATTTTTATTTAATAATCACAGCATTACAATTTTGAATTGGCCTATTATAAAAACTCAACTAAAGTGTGTAATATATATATATATATATATATATATATATATATATATATATATATATATATATATATATATATATATATAATATTTATATTTATTATTATTTTATTTATTTTTTTACTGTTTACTTTTTGGTTATTGAAAAGAGGTTTGAGTTGGTTCTTGTAAAGAGAGTTAACCCAGATTTTAGAGGTTTAGTCAAGAAGTCTTTTTTCATTTTAGCTTTTTAAACATAACTGTTTATTTTCTATAATGATGGACTGCACTCTCCAGCAAAATCTTTTCTTTTTAAATTTCTTCTGACATTTCTAAATGTCTTCTGGTAATTTTTTTGTATCGGATTATATGGCAGAAAAAACAACGCAATGTCAGTTCTACAGAATACCATATTTACCACAGTAAAACCATAGTAAATGAAAACAATGTATATTTGATGTCTTTCAAACTGAATAAGAAGGTTGGTTACCATGGTAAACTTTTGTTGAAAGGTATGACACACAATGTTTTGTCTTGCACATTCTTTGACCATTTGAACTAAATCGTGATATTTTCTGATTTCTCTGTATTTCCATTGGACAGTTTTATTGCCTTTGTGCTAAATCATGATGTCAGTTTAGCTGATGACGGTCATAGTAATGTTACCTAAAAGGAGGATGAAGTTACGTAAAAGGAGGATGGAGTCACCATGTTTTCTCTCTGTCAGTGTATGAGCTCAGGCCTAAAGGAAATCAGTCTTGACATAAATTAGGTGTGTGGGCCATTTATTCCTCTTGGTTGGTGCAAAAGCGTGCTTTGCTGCAAGCCAAATACTGATGTCAGTGCATGTGTTTTGGCTTTGACTATACCATAATTTAGGGTATTTGGTTATTACGAGACACTGTTAAAAGCTGAAGACAGTTCAGTGGTTTTGTGTTAAAGGTATGAAATAATTTATGAATTTAATTTTACATTGTGGGTGGTTTATTAAATTGTTAGACCATTCGTTTGAGCATTTTCTGGTCCAGTGATTGCAAATGTTATGATGCCATTTTTGTCTTAAATAATTCATGTTAATTGTTTTTAAATGGGGTTTCTGATGGGGTCCGTCCCTTCACCAGTTTACTCATGCATATGTGATGGTCGTGTAATTTGCATGTCACTCAATTATTCATTGTTTACTAGAAGTGGGTGGGAGTTGTCAAGATGAATCAGCATGGTACAGGTTTTAATCAAAGGTTAGCAATCTGTTCAATTGAGATTTTTATTGTGTTGGCCTTTTTCCTGTGCGATAATATGCCAAGCAGGAAATAAAATTATACTTGGCCATCACTATGGGGTTGTGTAGTCATCAAACTCTGTCTACAGCTTGATTGACATGCTAATATTAGAAACCAGCACACCAACAGTTCGTGTTTTACAGTTTGTAATAAGCAGGTTTGGCCCTGTCAGGCAGGCGGTGTTGAGATATTTTCGGTTAGATATTTGAAAGAAACCCATAATCAAGGGCAGGAAGTCTGTTGAAGAAGTAAAGCTACTGTGTTGTGTCATCTGTTGTCTCTGAACACGTTGACTTGTCTTCCACTGCGTTTGGTTATCGCAGTGGGGTGAAAAACTACAGTCCCTGACCAAAAGTTTTGTCGCTTGTGTACAAATTGACCTGAAGTGCCGCTGAAATATATTTCTTATCCAGATTTTTTTACAAGAAATGGCTCATTTCAATCCCAACAGCTCCACGAGACCTGGTCACCTGAAGTCCCTGTGTCAACCAGAACAGTTTGTCGGATTCTGTCTCGAAATGGCCTCCATGGTCGAATCAGTGCCCAGAAGCCAGCACTAAACAAAAGACAATTGAAAAACCGTGTGGCATTTGCCAAAGCCCACAGCCTGCTAAAAGGATGGACGCTGGAAAAGTGGCAGAAGGTGGATTTTTCAGATGAATCTTCTGTTGAATTACACCACGTTGCAAATATTGCAGGAGACCTACTGGAGCCCGCATGGATCCGAGATTCACCCAGAAAACAGTGAAGTTTGGTGGCGGAAAAATCATGGTCTAGGATTACATCCAGTATGGGGGTGTGCAAGAGATCTGCAGGGTGGAAGGCAACATCAATAGTCTAAAATACCAAGAAATCTTATACCTCTTATATTCCCAACCATAAAAGTGGCCAAATTCTGCAGCAGGATGGTGCTCCATCGCATTCTTCTATCTCCACATCAAAGTTCCTCAAGGCGAGGAAGATCAAGATGCTGCTGGATTGGCCAGCCCAGTCACCAGACATGAACATCATTGAGCATTTGTGGGGTAGGATGAAAGAGGAAGCATGGAAGACGAAACCAAAGAATATTGATGAACTCTGGGAGGCATGCAAGACTGCTTTCTTTGCTATTCCTGATGACTTCATCAATAAATTGTCTGAATCCTTGCCAAACCGCATGGATGCAGTCCTTCAAGCTCATGGAAGTCATACAAGATATTACATTTGGATCTCACACCACCACTACTTAATTTGCTGACATATTTTTGTATTTGCAGTAAAATTTGCAGTAAAAAGGCCAAAATTTGACCTTTCTGTCTTGATTAAATGATCAATCTTTTTTCAGTGAAACAAATTTATTTCAGTGCATTAAACGTCATTTGGGAGGGTTTTAGCTTTTTAATATGAGCTATTTCTAACACAAAATGATAAATTAAAAGTCAGGTTAATAGCAGGTGTTTCTACAAAATAGATAAGCGACACGACTTTTGTCAGGGACTGTATGAAGCCCATTCTTGGTTTTGCTGGCGACGTCAATTCCTGCGTCTTTAAAACGTGGTGCACAATAAAAAACGTGACGTGTTCAAGGGGTGGGAATCACCTCACAATTATCTGGGTTTAGATGCTAAAATTCTTAAATGGTATTTTAATTGGGTTCATTTATTTGCACTTTAATTGCAATTAATTTGTAATTAATCTGAGCTGCCACCAAACTCTGGAATGTCCTCCGATGGTTTGGATGACTACATGGCAGAGCAGGTGAACAATTTCAGACAAGCGTCACTGCAGGTTCAAACTGGTTTACCCGACTAGTGCTGATGTACAAATTCTTGAGGAATGTTTTAGAGCCTGAAGCCCACCTTGTAGTCCACGAACACACACTGATTGCTGTTTTAACCTTTCATACACATGATTGCCAGCATTATCCAATCAGCAAGTGTCCACTGCTCTGTGATTGGCTTTCTAATTTGTTGATGCGTTAAGTGTTTGTGTTTTTTTTTTAAATGTTGATTATGCTTAGTCATCAACGGCAGTGAGACATTTATTGAGTGATTGCTGTTTAATGTAATTTAGTTCAGCATCTTTTTCCAAGAAATTGTCTAAAAGAATGTATTGAGCATCTTTCTTGTAAACCTAGTAGCTTTCCAGGTTAGGGCTTGCCAATAAGGACTGCCCAGTGGCCAGTGACCAGTGTAAGCAACGCTTGGGACAGTTTGCTTGGGCCAGTGCTCACGAAATTTTAGGCTTTCATTTTCAAGCCTTGTCATTTCAAGTATCCAAGCGCAAGATACAAGATAACTCAATTCTGTAATTTGATAGTTTGTGAAGTTTTGTACGCACAACATACAAAACGCACAAAGCCGCATTTCATTTAGTGTGCAAATACTGAATTGAGTCGTCTTGCTCTTGACCGCAAATAACTACTGTTAGACAAACCTGAAAAGCACTGTTTATTTTATTTGTATGTTTGTTCTGTTGAATTAATTTGTGCCATTGCTTGTAATTTGATTATTTGTCACTTTTCTTGTCATCACGGTCACATTTATACTCAACCTTTGTGGCTGTCATGTTTTTAGTCAATGCTGGCACTTTCAGTATTTGCTTGGGAAAAGTTCTAGGCTGTATCTGAAATCGCCTCCTATACCCACATTCAATATTCCTTACATCAGCCCACGAATTTAGTCAACTTGAGGGAGTGAATGAAAACGAGGGAGCGCAGTGAAAGTGCTGCAGACACCTTCCTCTGGATTCGGCGTGGCTCTCACAGTGCTAGGGTATTCTGTTGCGGCTAGATGTAACTTAAACTAAATATATATTTAAAAAATACTAAACCAAGACTGGGTTTCAGTTTTTCACTCCACTGTGAAACGCAAAATGAGTGGAATACACGTCAGCATGTTGAGACAACAGATGACACAACGGTGCATCATGGGATTGAATGAGTGCACTCAATGATGTCCACTATGGTTTCGGACACCACTACAAATGGCTGTCCTATCAGTATATCAGGATGTTGGGGGTGATTTTGGACACAGTCCTGGTGTTTCAGTGTACAGAATTCCAGGGAAGTTCTCAGATAAAGCTGAGGAACCACTTGGGTAACCCTTCATACATGAGGCATGTCCTCTGCCCTTGATCCAAGTGAAATGACATCATCTTACGTTTTCCTTTGCATTCCTATCTCTTCTTTTTCCTCACCAGGCTGTAAGGGCAGGGCTCTGGCCAAGAGTCTGCAGGATAGTGATAAATAGCATGCATGAATTCTTAACTGCTTGCAGCTCAATTCAAGTCTGTGGTCCTGCTACACGTTTGTAAAAGAAACAACATGGCCTGTTTCTGGCAATAATATTTAAGCACAGTAAGCAGCTGCTGCCAAATATTTTTGAGTCTTAACTTGTAGGGATAGGTCATGACGGTTGACTAGTCTAGATATATATATTTTTTCAGCAGTGCTTTAGTTAATGTTTAAATTGAGTTAACATACAACCTAAGAAATATATCTGATTGGGTTGAGGTGAGGCCTAAACCAGCCTAATTATACAGGCAACCCACTAACTAGTCAATTTTGAAAATTTGTAGGTTAGCACATCCCCAGTACCTTCTAGGGCTGCACGATAATCTGCGTGATTTCACGATCACAGACCATTGCATACGCTGCAAGAACAGAGAAAAAAGTTCTCGCTCCCAGGGCTGCGAAAACAAAATTACATCATGGGAGTTCTCGCAGCCCTGGTTTGGGAGTTCTCACAGCTTGTTCTCGACACATCGTCTGAGCAGAACATTTTTCTTGTGGGTATCCGAGAACTATTGTGCGATTGGTCAGATTCAAAGTGGGCGGGTTAATGCTGAGAAATGGAGATGTTCGGCACCTGCTTTTCTCGTGAAGTATGGAATGTACTGGCCAGAGCGAACTTTCTTGTTCTTGCCACCTCAATAAAACAAACAAATTTCTTTGTTCTTGCAGCGTATGTACCAAGCTTAAGCCATATCGCAATATTGATTTTATTTCGATGTATTGTTCAGCCTTAGTACCTGTAGCAATGGGTTTGCTACTCTCAGACTCAGCCCATTCTCACTAGGGGTGGGACAAAATATCAATAGGGAAATATATCGTTGTCCTTCTCCGTGTGATACGAGAATCGATATGCTGGCGCTAAATAGAGAAATATATTTCCCTGCTCCCATGTTGCTACTTAATTTTTCCCCAAGGTGGCACATGAATGAGGGAAACGTGACGCAAGTTAACTAGCCTAAGAAATTTAGTTTTTTATCAGAATGGTAGACAGCAGTGTTGATAAAAAAAAATTGTAAAATATTAGTTCTTTTTCACAGGCATTTTGTTTATATTGTTAGACAGATTATGTATCATTATAGGATAGTCTAGCAACATATTGATTATCGCAGAATTGCTATATCGTGAGCCATGTATCGTATTGTATCGTGAGGTACCCTATGATTCCCACTCCTAATCCTCACACTCTGTTTCCGGAATACATTTAGTAAATTTATCTGTTGGGAATAACTTTATTTATTCTGTGGTTTTAATATCGGAATAAAAGTCTTCAAAAAAATCTCTCCTAAACGTCGGTGAAGCACATTAAAATGTCTCCCAAACCTCAGAGAAGCATGTTAAAATGAGTGCTTCTGAGAAATAGAATGTTCTACCTGTAATTTACTCCTATAATGTGTTTATAGAACAGCTCAAACTATTTTGGGAGTGAGGGACCACTTTCAAAGAGCTGAATCAGAGTGGCTTATTTACAAAAATGAGATTAACTATTTGCAGAGACTTTAACGATGTGCCACACATCTCTTCAAACAGCGAGAGACCGACAGCTTTAGATGTGCTGCTTATGGCCCACTCACAAACAAAATTTGCTCTTATTGCATCATAGAGACACATCCTTATATAGATCACATTGAAGCTGTCTAAGCGCACACACAATTCTCATGTAATTCTCACTCTGGCTACTTGCATACTTTAGTGCAAGATTTAACCCATCTGACAATATGTGTATGTTTTGCACAATGTCAGCATGCAGAAGTTGTGTTAATCTTTTACGTTTTGTTGCAAAAACACAATAAATTTGCTATTCCCCTCTATGTTGTGTTAAAGATGTAAATGGCATGATTGGGTCTAGGGTTGTGCCGATGAACGATATCATCGTCCATCGTGATGGCTGACCAACATCACGATGGAGCGCCACCATCGTGATGCCACTCCCCCGTTGCGAGTGCGACACACTAATCCTCTTCTATAGTTAAACTAAAAACTTTGCAGGGATTGCTCTGTAAATTAAATTGAGAGTATAACTAAAGCATATATGCTATTTTAAATACTGTAGTCTATGCCAGATATATAGCCTACATTTTTAAATAATCCATTTCATAAGCATGCGTGTTTATTTTAGCACTTCCGTCAGTGAAACAACACACTACAGCCTGTAAAACATTTAAACGATTATCAGTTAATAATGGTAACATAAAGATTAAGACAATTAAATATTAGTTAAAAAAAATGTTTTATTTCCCCACAAAGATGCGTCAATCTTGAGATGAATGCGGGACACGAGCTGGAGACACCTTCTCGAATATCTTCGTCTTCATGTTTTCTCCTGATGTTGCAAAGCAACACGTGTTGTAAAACGTGTGAAGAGCGAATTTTATCCTCCACAGGGTCAAGACATTTAGGCTATGTTTGATTATGCACTGCCAGAGAAAACAAAATCGGCGGTGTGTGTGTGTGCGTGAATTGCGCTATTCAAATAAACTTGACGCGCCAAGTCTAACAAACTGTGCTAAATAAAATTGGAAGTAAAAAGGTATTCATCCTACATTGTTTTTTTCTACTTCACCACAGTAAAGCATGTGAATGGGTAGGCTATAATAGACTTAATTATAAGCAAACGAAAGGAAGAAACGTTTACAATTCCCTGCGAAAATCGAGTGTGACGCGAGTGAAGATTTATGAAAAGAAACCTGATGTCCAGTGGGATAAAATGGACTAACTGTTAGCCTTTTGGTTATGCCTATTGTTAAAGTTCACGGAAATCGGGTACAAACATATTTGAAAAGCTGGCAAATCTTTAATTGGGCTCAGCCTCCCTCTCTCATTCGGCATGAATCCATATGTTTTCATGGCTGCAATGTAACTGCAAATTGATTTCCTTTGAAAACAAAGCTTTGTGCTTCACTCCTGTGGTAATATATTCACGTAAAACAGCATTCACATACAAAACACGGGGATAATAACGAAATTATAGTTTTAAATAGAAAATAGTATTTATGTAAGGAGGTATATTAAAATAAAAAGTGCACAACTCTTTACTTTGTTTCCCCTCACTTGCAACCTAGCGCGGGTGAGTCCTTATTTGGGTTAGCAAAATAACGAAATAGAAAAAAGTATTCATGTAAAGAGAGAGTAAAATACAGATATAGTAAATTATATATTTTTATTTAAAAAAAAATTAAAAAACGACGATATCATCGTCCATCACAATGTTTTACTGTAAACATCGTCAACTGCCAATTTAGGGGAGATCGCCCAACCCTAATTGGGTCAAAACGGGAAATGAGAAACCACAATGACAAACACAGCAACACCTTGATCTTGACACACACACACACACACACACACACACACACACACACACACACACACACACACACACACACACACACACACACACACACACACACACACACAAAAGGATGTTTAGAGCTGTGAGACCCTTACTTAACACTTATTGTTACGAATCAGGGTCACCCTCATGCAGGTGGGCATGCAATCACTGTCCAAGTGTTTAATTACAACCACCGATAGTTGAGTCACAACGGAGAAACGTCAGCAGCGGTCAGCGTCTTAGCAATTTACTAATGCCTGTCAGCGTGTGTGGGCGTGGAACGTCATGCGGGCTGACGTGATCGCGATGTCGCGCTCTAGTCCAGATGGAGCCAATCAAATGTTTAGAGCTTGTAGTTTGCAGTCACCAGATGTCGGAATGCTTGTTTGGGTTTTTCATAGATTGGAGATGAGGAATACAAGTGGACTAGGGAAAACATGTACACACATGTATACAGTTGAATCCAAAATGTCCTATGGTGCAGCAGTGACTTAAGGTGAAGCTCTCCTGAGCTTTTCTTTTTGCCATTTGTTTGAGTGTGGGCTTATCAGACAGTAATGGGTGGAGGGGGGCATTCAGTTGTGAGAGTGGAAAATGGTGTTGAAAAAAAACCCTTTGTCAGAGTGGAACAGGAAGTAAGTGTTTATTTTTTCATTTCCTCACCAAGGCGTTAAAAGCCATCTTCATCCACTCCTAGAGCTGGCTGTTAATCACCCTTTCTTTGCATGCCTGTGTACTCTTGGACCAGACTTGCATCATCTTTGCGCCTACACGCTTGATTCAATTGGGAAGGATGTTTCGCTAGGGCGTAGAGTAGGGTTGTCCTGTTCTTGCTCCTGGAGGGCCACTTTTCTGCCGAGTTTAGCTCCAACCTGCTTCAACACACATGCCTGGGTGTTTCTAGTAGTCCTGAAGACTTTGATTTAGCTTGTTCAGGTGTGTTTAACAAGGGTTAGAGCTTAACCCTACTGGAAGGTGGCCCTCCAGGAGCATGCTTGGACACCCCTGACAAAGAGGAAAATGGAAGAGTTGCCAAAAATAGGCAACCAAAAGTAAAAGGCTTTTTTTGTACTCACAATTTTAATGCAGGCATTCGGTGGATCTCTTACACCGACTCTACCGGTTCTCACTATTCTGCCTCTCCTATTATTAATTCACTATACATATAGGAATGAATAAATCTAAAACGCATCGAATAATCATAAAACTAAATGTGATTTAGTGATTTTAAATGATGTCTGCGCTTTCACTTTGAGGAGTGCCGCTTCAGCACATGCGCTTCAGATGATCAATGCAATCAATCACACAAGCATTTGTACATTTGTGTTTACTACAGTATGTGCGATGTTGTTAATCTATTCATCATGTAAAGACATCGTGTCTCCTTTGAAGACTTGAATTTGGATTAGACCATTTGATTTGATTTTTACGATGCCTGACATTTTTTGTGTCTTATAACTTTTAGGGGAATTTGAGGGACAGAAATCTCTCAGGTTTTTATAAAAAAATATCTTTAATTGTGCAAGTTGAGTGAAAAATCGTATAGGTTTGAAACGACATGAGGGTGTGTACATGATCACAGAATTTACATTTTTGGGTGTACATTTTTCATTATACCTTATGATTTAGTCTTGGATAAAACAATCTCTATATCGTAAAACATATCGTTTACATCAGGGGTTTCCAAACTCGGTCCTGGAGGGCCACTTAAACACACCTAAACCAGCTAATCAGTGTCTTAGTAAGGGGGTTGGAGCTAAACTCTACAGGACATTGGCCCTCCAGGACCAGGTTTGGAGAAACCTGGTTTACATCAATGATACATATCGTCACACTTTAATATCAGGATATCTCAATATAACGATACATCATTACACCCCTACAAAATACTCATCCACTCTCCCAGAACTTCTACATGATTCCCAAAGTTTACACTCTTCCCACTTGAAGACTTCTGAATCATCACGAAACATTAAAAACACTTTTGCTCGCTTTCTCTTTCATATCCTCCTTCCTTCCAGTGATCTATGTCCTGTCATCGTCGGCAGTAGCTCCGTCTGTGGAGGAAGCCACACAGTCAGCTGGCTCTCAGCATCTCCTAACCCTCGTCTTTCAGGGACGTGTAATTAAGCAGCTCCCTGGAGCATGACAGATCATAGGCGCTGACACTGCTGCAAGCCCTCCAACCTGACCGGACTCTTAACCATGCACATCCAAACAAACTGCATTGTTGTTCTTCGGCCACCCTGGAGACACTATTTCTGTTCTATATTTCCTGTGATAATAGATATAGATTGATAGAGTGCCCCTGCACGCACACATGGGCAAGTGAACCCGTTCAATCCACCAGAAGAAACGTACCTTTAGCTTGTCATTGGGGCACTACCCTCAACGTTTCATAGGTACTTATATGCACCCTTTAGGAGTAGACAAGTTACAAAGGTATACCTTTTGAGGGTGCTGACCCATTGACAAGCTCTTACTTAGGTACAATTTTTTTATTTTTCCACACACGAATAGCTATGAGAGTTTATTTTAGCTCACTTCATCTACCACTTGCACATGAACAGCTGCACAACCTTCAGCAATTTAAGGCACCTGGTTTTAGCCATTAATTTTTAGAATTGATAATCATTTGTTATATATAACAAATTTCCACTTGAGCATGGGATCTGTGTAGGACTACGACAGGAGAGTGTCGCCTGAAAGTGATTTTGTGTTGTATGTCGGAACGCTGCCCACAAGAATATAAAATTGACAGATTCTGTCAAAGCCATAAGAATCCCATCCATACCCAAACAGATTGTACCAATTCCTCTGTCAAAGGCTTTGTTTGAGCTTTCCCTATAGTGTGTAAACATCCTTAACCACTAACTTCCAGAGAAATGTCACTGTCGCCGATTGACTGCATTTTTTTTCTTCCATAGTCTAAATGCCAGGACAGGGGCAGCATTATACAAATATACTATTCACCCTAGCGGTTTAGACATATTACCAGCCACCGCTCAAAGAAACACACTTGGCTCTTGCCGGCCGGTATTGTTTCGGCTGCCGGGTGTAAGCTGAAGTGCAACGTATTCAATCTCTTCCTTAATTTCCCTCTACCTCTACCCTGCCGTCTCTTTTTCCATGGGAATCCCAGGGCCATATATGGTCGTCAGCGGCTGGCGAGGCAAAGTAAGGCTTTTGCGCACTCCCAACCCCCTTCAAGTCCAGCTGTACCCCTTTCTATGGCCTCCTGCAGTAGAGCAGTAGCTTTTTTTGCCCTCTTTCCATTTTTGCCCTCTTTCCATTTCACACACCACTTTGAGTGAATCTCTCAAAACCTGTCAAGAATATGCACGTCATAATTCACCCTAAATTTTCCCATTCTCGTTGCTCTAATTTAAAAAGAAATACTTATGTTTTTTGTGTCATTTTTGTTAGTTACTGTTTTATGCTATTGTATAGTAATTTAAATATAATTTAATATATAATTAATATAATTAAAAAATAAATATAATTTTAGCTTTTTTACTGTACTCCTACTACTAAGACTCCAATAATTGAAGATATAGATAAACTGTTAATATTTGTGTAGTGGCTGATAACCAACAAATGGTGGATATTAAAAATAAATCCTACAAAAAGGTCAACATTTTTAAAAACTGATTTTAGAGTTTTAAGTTAGCGTTAGAAGAACGCTAAATTAAAATAGAAGAAAATAATATCCCACAATAAACACATTCACATACATAAAATCTATTTGTTTTCTTTTGAATTTAAAGCGAAATATGACCATCTCACTTTTACCTGCTAACTCTTTCTCTGTTTGTGTTGCACATGCGCTCTTCTCTCTCTTTCTGTGTGCTGCTTTCTCTTTCTACACACACACTCACACATAGCAAAGAAGGAATTCCTTTTGTGGAAGTGGTTGTGTGCTGGTGCATTGGTGATGTAGAAAGAGGAGGCGGGGCTCTGGCTGGCTCGGGGCTCGGAGCTGTGCTGTTACTTATCTGGGAATTTCTCCAGTGGTATGATAGAGCTGGTCCCGACTGCAGCCTCGCTAGGTGGCCTCTGCAGCAGGAGTAAGCGAGCCGGCTGGGGTGGGAGCGGGTGGCCGGTAACGTCCGGGACAGGCAGCGTAGTATCATTGCTGTTGCTTTATAAGGGAGTGAATTGGATTTCCTTTTAAAGAAAACATGTGCGTTATCTAACCTTAGACTGTATTCCCTATCTATTGTTATTGCATGAGCTACTGCTGGCTCATTAAAGAAGGGAGCGTTACGGTTTTCATTTGGTCGCCTATGTGATATTTTCCGTTTTGAGCCAGCCCATTGAAGGACTGTTTGGGTTTTTGTTAAAGATACTCAGAGGTTGTCATGTGTCCCTCTCGGTAATAAACATTTACAATGACATAATCCGTTTCATGATGGATATAGACAGGACGGCATGCTTTAAAGATATGAAAACCCACAAAAAGAAAGTTTGCATATGGTTTGGAGAAATATTTGCTTTAAAGTCTGAAGCTAACTTAGCAACCAGCTGACGCTTTTTTGCTGTTTGGAAAGAAACTTGCAAAGCAAATTATGTCACGCTCTGCTTAATAAGGACCAGAGCTTCAAATGAGCCTTAGCCTCTGTGAATTATCATATCTTTTGATGTGCATTATATAATCATATTGTTGTATTGCCTGACTAAATGTCCAAAGCTTTTGGCCAAAGAATTTTCAGTTGGAGAATATTGATTGGCTGGCTGTCACCACATAAAACCATTTATTTTGGCTTATGCTGTTCTGGATTTACTTTTTCTATTGTGACTAATAATATATTTTGAAGAGTCTCCAAGCTGCTCTTTTTTATATAATCAAAGCATACAATGGCCAGGGACTGCCAACCAACAAAAATATCATAAGTCGTTTATATGACATGACCACATACATTTTCTGGTGTTGGTGAACAATCCCCAAAGTCTTCTAACCTGTTGCAGAAGTCGAGTTTATTCCATGACCCGTTTGAGGAGTTCCCCATTTTAGAGGAGCAGTACATTACCAAGAATCAAAGGACTGGAGTAAGTTTGTGCAATCTGATTTTGAAGGGTACATAGTTGGCTGCTTGAACAGGGGAATGCCAAGGACCGTTGGCTCTCACACACCACCTCTCGCTTCTGGGCTTGATCGCTTTGCCATCTGCAGACATTTCTCAGCCAGTGAAGCAGCATACACCTTTTCAGATATTCATGTGCCCTCTCAACAATTATTTATTTTATAATAAATTCTAATATATACAAACCTTTTTACTTATATACTGAGTATATTTATTTATTTGTTTGTTTTTTCCAATATGAGACAAATGTTTACTTTGAAAGAAAAACTTGTAATAAAGCTATAATATAACTCATTACATCTATATTCATAACCTCTGGGAAGTAGCTTGCTCTTTTGTGCTTTGTTTGGTTGACACATGCAGGCTCTAAATGTTGTGAAAAGTAGTCACTATTGCAAAGGTCTTCCTGACTTTGACATTACTGATAAGAATATAATGGTACAATTTAAGCTATGAACTGTGGAAAACACCTCAAGAACATTTACCTGCTCAAGCACTTTGACATGGCAGCCATAAGGCTCAGCCTTCTTTGAAATGTTTATAATTGCACACATGCGTTGTACTTAGTTTTTACAATTTTGTCCACCCCTCTTTTTGATGTAACAAATAAAAGTGCACAAGTTATGTCACTGACTGATGTTTTATGTGCAAAGCAAAAAAAACAGCTGATTGGTAGTGAAGATTTTCGTCATTGAAATGACATAAAATCTGCTTTTATGTGATGATTTAAAATTGAGTTTGAAATATTTACAACATTACATGAGACACGAGGACACATGGTTATTAATTGAAATATGCATAAGATTGGGGATGTAAAACTGCTCAACATACTTAAGTGTTAGAATGTGAATATTAATGCTCATATATTAATGCTCATGGTTGTGACTTGAATGTGACTTGAAGGCTCAACGCTGAGGATTGTTTTTTCTACTGGCCTAGAGCTTTTCAGGTTGTTTTAACAGTAGTTTTCAGCACTTTAAGACGTAATTCATGGATCCAATACTGTTTTTCCATTCCACTGCAACACTTTTCCATTGTTTATCAATGTAAACGGACGTCTTAACTGTTGCACTCACATCTCGCTTCTTTTGCAACATCTCGTGCATCACACGGTCTTCCAAAAACCGAAAACCGTTCCCTCTGGCCCAGGGTTATCGGGCAGTCCTTATTGTCGAGACATAAGCTGGATTTCTATAAATGGTCTGGGTGGACTAGGGAGAGAGTTTTGTGTTGTTACTGCATAAATATGTCTACATAGTACATCAGGTCTTTGTTTTCCATCATGCATGACCTTTAGCATGTTTTTAATTTGATTGTTGTTTGCCAATGGCGGACTGGTGGAGGAACTGCAGAATTGGGAAAGTGTCCCAACTTTTCAGCTGAGAGTCTACAGGGGCTACTAGAGGAAGTGAGATGGGAGGGGGGCTTCAAGTGTCTTCTCCCCTTGAAGTGAAGTGCTGCTATAGTTAGCTCCAAACGCTTTGTGTGATGACTTGGAAGATAATCACTCATGGGTTTGCTGCTGCTGCTGCTGCTTCACACATAGTCAGCGGCCCTTGTGTACAGCCTCTCACACACACACACACACACACACACACACACACACACACACACACACACACACACACACACACACACACACACACACACACACACACACACACACACACACACACACACACACACACACACACACACACACACACACACACACACACACACACACACACACACACACACACACGGGGAGGCTGTACTCCTCTACTTTGGTGGATTGAATTCACAGTTCCTTTTAAAGTATGGAAAAAGCCCAGTGTCCTTTTTCTGAACTGCAAGCGCTGGGTGACTATTTGACCATGCATCTGTTTTTTTCTTGTAATGGTTGATATAGAGTTAATTGTTTGTTGTGATGTGATTATGAATGGTGTAACCTTCTCTCTCTGTTTGTTTATAGCATAGTGTTACCTTCTCATGACTTTATTTGGTTAATTTGACACAAGTAGTTAGCGAGTAAACAAACCTTTCCATAAATGCCTGATACAGGCTTATGTAATTTGATCAACAAATATGTGGTGTGGAATTACTAGGTAAATTTGCGCAAACAAAAGAGGGGAATTTTAATGATATAAATAATAGTTTTTTTACCCTTGACTGGTTTTGTGAGTTTCACCCAAAATGTCTTTAATGACCATTCATACAGTGTTTTAATATTTGGCAGTAGTTGCTTCACAACGGTAGAGGGTTTTCCTCTGCGTTTTAACCTATTATGGAGAGACATCATCAGCTGGTTCAGATAGACTTTTACCCCATGTTCAGGGGTCCGTAATCATGTGTTCAGAGTTTGACCATAAAGGGCCATGAGAATTGCGCTGGTTAAGCCGAACTGAAGAGCTCAAACACAACCGCCGCGGTTCCAAAAGAAGTCGGACCCCCTCTGGCCCTCAGCTGTAAGACTTTCTTTTCATCTTCCCCTCGGCAGTGTCTGTCTCCAGGGGCTGCTGGAACAACCCTGGTGTGTTTTAAATGAATTCCCGTCTTTTATTTATTTATGTTAGTTACAAAGGGCCAACGTGACCAAACTCTTGTCTTTTTTATTTATTTTTTCCACTTCCAGCTCCATTTCCATGGAGACAAGCAGGACTTCATCTTCGTATACACGTCAGTTGTATGTTTCAGATCTGCGGATTTGCCCCGTCTCTCCCAGTGTAGCCAGAGCTCTCAATGTGTTGTTTTAGGATTAGGCTGGCACATCTGATGGGCACTGTATTGTTTCAGATGTAATCTGAGCCATATTTAACCTTTATTGTGCCTTTATTAAATTAATTTATAGATAACTGTAATCAGAGCTGTTGTTCTTGTCCAAATTGAACAGTGTGCTTGAGGAGATGTGAGAGTCTCGAACCGATCTTCTCTTTCTCAGCGTCTGTGAGGGTCATGTCCCTATCATCATCTCATGTCCTTGAGATGCTTCCATTTAATCTGATCTGGTTGGTACTGTAGTGTGTTAACTGTTAATTCATTTAAAATATATACATTTAATGTATTTCTAAATCTTGTTTGTAGTGTCACCAAAAGAAAATGGCAAAAAATGATATTCTTTCCTATTCATTATTATTTTTCATGTGTCCCAAAGCGCATTCATCATCCTTCATTGATCCCGCCTTGAACTTCCACCATTGGACGAGCCGATGTAACTGCGTCAGGCTTGTCCTGATGCTCAAACAAACAGAGCGATGTTTTGATAATGCCACGGTGTTTAAACTTCTGGGAAATCATCCTACTAATGGTTTACTTCTAGCTGTCTCTGCATATTACACACTTCACTTTAAACTTACTGACATTGCATGTGGTCAGTCTTGTAAAAGTTTGAAATCTGTGTAAGATCAGATTTCATTACGGTACGGTGCTACTCCGAGGCATCACTTCCTGTTTTTGGCCCCCGCGATAATGTGGCACTTCAGCAGCCAATCATTTCCTTGCACTCGCAGGCTGACGTTTGGTGGAATGGACTTTCAACGGTATAAGTGACTATTTAGGGGTTAAATGGTGTGGAGAGATTTAAGAGAGCTTTTTCGATTGGTTGAAAACCTAATGTGTTTGCAATGTTCAGGAATGCCTGTTGAAGAGTGCCTTATGGGAAATGAGTGCATAATGTCTCTTCTCTTAGTGATGGGAAGTTCCCTGACGTCCTGGGTCAGATTTGCTAACTACATTTTCTGAAAAACAGTATGGCATTTGTAGACCAGACTAGATTATATTGTCCATGTTATCCACATTATTGTCCAGATCCACTTTTATTATTACAGAACATAATGGTGATGAAGAGGAAGGGTCTTCAAACTAGGGCTGGGTGATGCATCAGATGCTTTATTTTATTGTTGACCATATAATAGTTGAAAAACATGGAGGTTATCATGCGCGTTAAAATTTATTTTTTACAAGCATCTCTAATTTTAAAAGGCTTGCTCATCCAAAAATGAACATTCATTAAGTTACCAATTACTCACCCTTCAACTCTTTTCCAAACCTGAAAGACTTTTGTTCATCTTTGAAACACAAATTAAGATATTTTAATGACTATAAGAGATTTCTTTCCCACCGTTGAAAGTCCATTCCACCAAAAAATGTTTGCTTCAAATAGTTTATAAAGACATAAGAAAAAGTCTTCTGAAGAGAAATAATCTGAACTGAGCATAAATTTAAAGGGATAGTTCACCCAAGTCATAATTTACTCACTCTCAAATTGTTCCAAACCAAATGTCTTTGTTTTTTTGACCACAAAAGCCCTGTTTCCACCAAAATTACCCGGAACAATTTTTTCCCTCTTTACAGTATTTCATGAGCTCTGTGTATATACAAATTAGTCTAAATTAAATAAACAATATTTCACCATGTTTTCATATTAATTTTGGGTGAACTAATCTGTTATCCCAAGAAACAAAAATCTGGATGAAGTTTGTTTGTATTTCTGTCCATTTCAATCCTTAATTTTCAAATTATCAAGCGAATCAAGCTTCTGAATGTGAGCAATGGCCTGCAGTTTCATTGTGGTCTCAGATATATCCGGTCAAGCTTTGAAAGTTTACAAAAAGGTAGGAAGTTTGTACACCGATCCTACCTCTAATTAAACTCTTGCTCAGCATTATATCAATTCTCTTTCGGCCGCTGGCACAGTTTTCACTCAACCGCGGATTGAATTCTGCATGCATAGGTCTGTCTGCAAGAAGTGAGATGTGGTACCGTCTAAAAAGAATTACTCAAATCTGTCATCATGGCATCGGCTGTAAGAGTAAAACCGAGACTTAGCATGTGCACGTCTGAAACCCTCTATTTTTAGCAGTGCGTCACAGACCAGATCCTACACAGCATGGTGCTGAAATTTTTGGTTACAAGGCAGATCAGCAGCTGTTTGGATGTATTTGTGGTGCTTTTGTGTATTGAAGTTCACCACTTGTTCCTTAAGAGCAGCTTAAGTGGTCTATTGTTGACATTTTAGACGGGAATCCTTTTGGTTTCAATTGAACGTCACTCATCTCGGTAGTTCTGCCGTTTTCTTGTTTACCATCAGCAACACGGCTGTCAGCTGCTCATTGACCAAAGTTGTTTAGACAAGGATCATTATTAATATCGCATAAAGTTCGGACACATTATTAAGGCATTTCGCTGCATTGTCGATAGTGTAGTGACAGCACAGCTCAGACAGAAACCATGCAGCTTTCAGTTGGTCAGCGAGATCTGCTCGAGGGAACGTTGATTGGCTTCTTGTCAACTTATTAGAGTATTTAATTATACTATGATTAAGGGATTCACTAATATGAAAATTATGGTCAATACCTGATTATTCTTTACGTATTATTTATATTGGCCAAAAAAATCCAAATCCGAATTTTGATCTTTTTTGAGTGCCTGATTACAAAAACAAGTCTCACCATTAAAAGCCATGTCCCAAGCACTTCAACATAAATCAAACATCAGTAGCCTTGTTTGAACCAGTGTAAGATTCCTTAACTTTCTTTATATAAAAAGTCGTTGGACAACATTACTTGTAAAGAATCAAAATGCATGAGCCATACTCCAGACTGCACTTGTGCAGATTTATATATATTTTTTTATATCTGCTGCATCTCCATGTCTGTTTCTAATCCATGCTTTTCTCCAGCTCTGTCAAACTGTTTTGACGACTTGTTTGCTATTGAGTCATTACATGTCTGGTCTCTGTACGTGCCTGTCTGCGACCATCAGTGATGTTGGATTTGGATGCAATCCTTGCTATTGTTACTAACATTAATAGTCAGATTAGCTCCCAAATGTCTCTTGAGCGTATAGCCGAAGCATCAAATAAAAAACAGACCTCATGTCTGTCTGGATCAGTTTGACGCCCACATACCAAATCTGTCTTCATTACACACTGATGACGTTCTTACAGCTACCCTGTGCATTTTTGGAAAGGAATTTACAGTGCTTTTTTTTTTTTTCCTACGCTACACACAAGTGCGTCAAGACTCCAACATGGAGCTCAGAAGCACTTTACGGAATTAGTTTAAAGTAATTTACCTTGCCTTGTAGCTCAGAGTCCAGCTCTGCATTCCTTGATGCGGTCACGGACTCTCACACCTGTCAGGCCTGAACAATTACAGCCATTAAGGGATTGTCATTGTTGGGCTGTGGGAATTGCTGGGTTAGGCTTATAATAAACATGGTGTGTTTTGAGGCCAGAGGGAATGCTTGCTTGCCTTAAGGGGACTGGGTAGGACACATATTATCCCGAGGCAGGGAATGACATAAGGCAATGGGCCATATTTGGGTGCCCATGAAAGGTCTCCAGATTAAACGCATTTTGTATCAAGTTAATTACCTGGAATGGCAATGAAATTACAATGACCTATAGGGTTGTTAATCGATATTGATTCTAATTCTTGAATCGGATACTTAAGGTCAGGAATCGGATACTTGTTGTTAAATACACATTTTGATTCCTCCTATGAATTCCTTTTGTGTGCATTTCGATCTGATTTTAAACCATTCAAGCGCAAGAAGAATCACACACTGTTTTCTGTGGTGGACAGAAAGCCGCCTCTCATATAGTGCGTGAACTGAGTTCTCAAGCGTACAAATACACACACAATGTTCAAAATATCCTTGTAAGAAGTCGATTTTTGTCTAAAGTGAATGTAAACGGTTAATAAAGAAAGCACATTTGAAACAGTATATTATGTCCATGCAGCTCTTAAAGTGACCACAGCCTGATAAACCTGCTGCTGTCTGTTTTAACATTAACCAAACAACAAATGACAATTTACTCATCTTGACTGCATAACTTTTTGTAACTATATTTGTAATGCATATTTTATTTATAAAGTGCAGTCAGTTATTTTACATTTCTTTTACAGTTTCTTTACCTGAGTACTAGACCTATTTGTCAAATATATATATATATATATATATATATATATATATATATATATATATATATATATATATATATATATATATATATATATATATATATATATATATATATATAGTCCTGAAGAAAATGTGAGTGGCGCTTGTCGTGGTAAAACTTGGGGCCCGGTTGCTAGGGTGTGTTGAGGCGGTTGCTAGGGTGTCCTGGATGGTTGCTAGGGTGTTATATATATGTGTATTATTATTATTTTTTGTGTGTTTGTGTAGGATTTCAAATCAGGCACAGAATAGTGTCCCAATTAAAAGTCAATTTAGCCAATTAAATATCTTTGGGGTCCTGAGTGGACTTAACAGGCGGACTGAATTGTTCATGACAACATAATTCCTCAACTAAAGTATTTTAATTTTATTTTTTTAAATAATTTTCTCAAACTTTCCATCCCAGTTGGCTAATTTAAAGTCAGCATGAAACAAAGTTTGTCTCTCCTTTTGTGATGTATATCTGAGTGAACATCACGCTTGATTTTGTCCATTGGAAATTGATTGAATCGTTGGATTGTAATTTCTGCAATCTTATAGTATGTTAGTGACAGTTTTTAGGTAATATTGTCCTGCCCTTGTGCCGGTGCACATGCCATGAGGGAAGAGATGCCGTTGCAATGGCAAGTTAATGTTTATAATTTAAGAATATATGGGCACAAAAACGATATGCTCAAATAAATCATGTATAATAAGCACTGAAATATTCCATGAATTAAAAGATAAGTACAATAAATAAGCCGCATCAATCCTGTAAAAGGTGTTCAAAAAGCCTGTGGCTAGCTGTTTGGACAGTCCTGGTTTCCTCTACCAAGCTTGACAAGGCCCTGATAAGAGCGAAGAGGCCCACACGTTTCGGTACTGTAAACAGCCCAAATTTGGGCAAGGATTTCAACTAGATAGTCGTGTGCCCTGAACGTGAGGCTGGTTTGTGTGTTTTCCCCTTTGTCTATGGTATTGACAAGGCAACCAGCCGTAAGACCAGAAGATTTTACGGGCAAGCATTCAAGAGGGGAACCGAGTTTGGACGCTACTCAACGTTGTGAGTTTAGTCTGGCAATGGGCACTTGAAATGCCCATCTCATAAGAAAATTAGCTAGTTAACATGATCACCTTGACCTAAAACTGTGTCTGCCTATTGTTGGGATGAAGAAAATAATGTATTGAATTGGTGAATGAGGGTAAAGTTAGTATTTTTCTGTCAGTATTGGTTTAATTTTGTTTGCTTCACTCTGTTCAAGTCATGCTTCACAACAAAGTGGTTGCTCTGGTAACACATCTAATATAACATGAATTTAAATGTATTCCTGTAATGGCAGAGCTGAATTTTCAGCATCATTACTCCAGTCCTCAGTGTCACATGATATTTCAGAAATCATTCTAATTTGCAGCTCAAGAAAAATTACTTATCATTGTTGACAATGGTTGTGCTACTTAATTGTAAACCGAGATACATGTCTTTACTGTCACTTTTGATTAATGTGTCCTCTAAATCTAATCTAAGTAAAAAAAAAAAATTCAGAAAAAACTTTTGAATAGTTATGTCATAGCATGTCAATTGTCGTAGCAGTCCCTATCAAGCTCTTTTGTCTCATCGAGTGGTGACATGCTTTAATTACAGACCTCCATATTTCCCTCAAGGGATTTTGGTTACCTGATGACATAATGTGTCTTTGTTTGGAGGAATAGGTTCCCACTGAAGATTAATGTTTGAGCCTGAAGCTCACTTTTGGGTTTATGAAACTGTGTTGTGCTAAGGCTCTTAATCCGAACCTTGGGTAACTAAAATGCTATATGCTGCGTGAATACTGTTTTGTAAAAGTCAATGTTTTGAATACGTTTCTTAGAACTCCTGTCGTCTTTTTTTTCAGGCCTGCATAGATGATAATGTAGACATGGTGACCTTCCTTGTGGAGCATGGGGCCTGCATTAACCAGCCAGACAATGAGGGCTGGATCCCCCTTCACGCCGCTGCCTCCTGCGGATACCTCGACATCGCTGAGTAAGTACTGCTTCCCCTCCACAGAAAATATAAAGTTGTTTCTTCATCTTCAGGCAGTTTTATGTCCCAGGGGTTGATTCTTATTATTAAAATGAACTAATTTAAACTTTTTTGAAACCTCTTTTCTTTTTTCTTTTTTCAATGCTTTTCCAATGCTCTAGTTTTTGTTTTATTGTTGTCCCATACTAAAATATAAAATATATATATTTTTAAAGTATATAATACCTTATATATTAATGGTTTTCACATAAAATATTACGCAGCACAACTGAAAAAAATCATGCGACACATTCTGGAGTAATGATGCTTAAAATTAAACTTTGCCATCACAGGAATAAATTACCTTTCAAAATATATACAATAGACAACGGTTATTTACAGTTGTAATGTTTCACAATATTAGCATTTTACTGCACTTTTGATCAAATAAATGCAGCCTTGGTGAGCATGAGTGTTTTAAAAAAAAAATTACGTCAAACTTTTGAATGGTAGTATACAGAATGTACACTGTTTGATTTGTCCAATAAACAAGCAACAGTGTGACAAGTGCATTTTAAGAGTTGCATGTAGAAACACCCACAACTTGCGAGGTGCTAGGCCGAAGCATGTGATGAAATATTTAAATGCTTAGTTTTAAGTCTAGTATCTTTTCCCCTCACAGTTCAGTTGTTGATAGGGTTTTTTTGCCAGCTATGTGTAACCTGGCTAAGAGTTCAGCCCAGGCTCGTCGCCCCGAGTGACCCCTGTTCTCACGCTACACCATAGTGATGGATTAGCACCTAGCCTGTGCTGAAATCATAGCTGTGGTGCATATGATTTGACACTGACACTCAGCTCGAAAGGAATCCAGTTCCATTCATTAAGGAGTCATTCTTCCTGTACTAAGAATTGATAAAAACGTTCTCTTCTATGAACTGATGATGTACTTGGCTGTTTAAAGCTCCGTTTCATAACCTAGTGATCTGTATTGCTGCCCGCTACCTACGTACGCAGGCAGTTTCCTGACCGTCATGGATCCTTATAGGAAACGCTCTACATACGCAGCACCTCAATAGGCCGCACAATAATGCTGCATATGAGACATTTGACAACATTAATTGATGTTGATGGTTTTGGCATGTTGCTAAGCCATGGCACAACACAATTTTATTTTATCAGAATTCAGTGTTTGTTGATTTATCGTTCATGTGCTCTGGTATTCTGAAGTGATTTATAATACCACCTCAGTTGTGATAACTGTCCTCAAGAACATTTCTCGATTGCAGCTCAGACTTTGTCTTTGTTGCTGTGTTGTCAGTGTCACTCTTCTATATGAAGTGGGCGTTTTTAATATTGAATTTCTTGCTTGAGCTATATTGGAGGCTTGAGATCTGTATAGGGAACACAGCACTCTAGAGAAAATATCAGCTGACTTTTAAATAGGGCAAACAGTAAAACGGAACAAGCTTACTTTTGTCCTGTATATTTGGAGTACTCTGACCTGTTTTGTGTATGTTGATAGGACTAATATTTTCAGAACCCAAAACAGCAGTTGTCAATGGTTAATGTACAAAACACTTATGAAAACCTTATGATTTACATATTCAATTTATTTACAAATATACAAATTTCCTACATGCAAATTAGCCTGACGTGGTCATACTCAATTCTAGTCAGAATATGAGTCTGGTACCGCTCCATTGAGCTTTGATTATTGGGCGTGTTTCAACCGAACCAGGAAAGACCTCAATTGGATAGACCCACAACCAATCAGAGCAACGAAGCGACTCGTAACGTTTGTTGTCAAATGTCAACAGAACTCGACTGCACTGTGTTGCCAAGTCCTTGTGGGTTGTTCTCCATGTCCGCGGGTTGAAGCGACCCCAATTATGTCATATTTAGACCCAGGAATGCAAATTTTAGCAGGCAACCTTGCCAAAATAACATATTTTGCCAACCAAATGCCATTTTTTTCTGTGATCATATTAGCATTATTTCATGAGGAAAAACATGGTCCATTGTCTATTATCATTCATTAGTGTAGCAAAGCATGCAGCACAACTCACCCAAAAGTCACTTTCAAACCAAGCATGTTTTGTTAGTCAAAACAGCGAAATCTGTGTTGGTAATTTCCCTATCACGTGGATTCCTATTGAAATTGGATTTTGCCAAAATTAACTGAACAGCTGCAAATATAGAACAGGGAAATGTCATAACCTTAATATCTATTACGAATGGGCCAGACTGGTAGTTTAGTTGTCCAACAACCTTGTAGTCAGTTGAGAAATTTGTAGCTTTGCACAATACTAGTATAAGCGTGTTCTCTATAATTGACCACCCTGCAAGACGTTTGATTCTGATGTCTGGTTTTACATTAGCAGAAATTAATCACTGCAAAGCGAGAACAAAGAATGCTCATCACATTGTTGTCGAATGACCAGTTTCAAACAAGTTGCAAAGAACAATAGTTTAAAAGTCAAGGGCTTAGTATTCTGTACTTGCAACCAAGTTTTGCAAGAGGGTTTGATTCATATTGAGAAACCGCTAGTTGAGCTGCTTTGAATATGTAAGAAGATCCAGACTGTTGTAAGGACAGGTCTGTGCGGGCTTGTTCCCTAGTGCTGTGGTTCTTGAATCTTACATATTAGCAGTGAGGTTAGTGAGGGCGATGTGGCGTTCACGCCAAGGTTAATGCTGAAACGGTCTCTCAGACAAGAGACTGCCACTCCTTCATAACTCTAAAAGCCTGTGTACTTAGTGACATGAATCCACACTGTTAACCAGTAACAGACCTTTTCTTTTTTTTTATTTAAGATGCAAACCACCACTTTTGAACTCCTGAGGTTTCTATGAAGGGAGTCACATAAGATGAGGCCCCATTCGATTTCTTTTCTTTAAAAAATTCCAAATAAGCACTTGTCAGTTCAATTTGGATCTCTAAATGATTGTGCTAATTGCACCTGTTGCCTTTTTAAACGTCATGTCATGTCATGTCTTCGCAGGTATCTTATCAGTCAAGGTGCAAGCGTCGGTGTAGTAAACAGCGAGGGCGAAACACCATTGGATATCGCAGAGGAGGAGGCCATGGAGGAGCTTTTGCAAAACGAGATCAACCGGCAAGGTACTGCTACCTCTCCTTGACACACATTTCACGGGCACTCCAAACTTCATCCTTCCTGACAGTGATTTGGCAAGGGTGTACAAGGCTTCGTGTCATGTCCGCGTGATGCCATGGATGAGATCATTGCTTTCTGACGATTTTGAGTCAGAGATCTTCAAATGAATTGCCTCACACAAATGGCCAGGGGTGATATGTGCATCATGGTAAACTTTCCCAGCTGCTGTGCGCTCAAGTTGAGGCTGCAAGTCTTGGCAGGACTCCAGAGGGTGCATTGACTTAATATTAGAGCTGTGCTCAACCAGTAATGCAACACACAACACCCTTTCTCCTGTGTCCACTTTTAACCTGCTTTTGGACTTGCCTGGGTACTTGATGTTCAAGGTATATCATGCGTGTGCAAAGTCAAAGGATTTAGGGAGTTCATTGCAGCCGTCTATAGTGAGGTTCCTTACATAATGGGGAAACATGATCCATTTAACCTGGCGCCCATTGTAATGGTTTTTCTATTTTTGGCCTTTGCCATTCTTGATGATGAAAAAGAGTCCCACTGCTACTGATAGGCCCTGTTCAGACATGCGTTAACAGCCTGAGGTGGTGTACAGCTCCTCGCTCACCAGGATGCATCAGCGGCAGATAATAAAGACTCTGTGCTGGCTCAGGAGAGGAGGCAAGAGCGGCTGGTGATGGAGGCGTAGCATTTCCACTCTCTTCTTTGAAAATCTGTGAACAGGATTCCACCACACAGTTGAACAAGCTCCAAGACAAAGGTTCTTGCTGGTTGATAGACAGTGTCACGGTGGTGCAAATATCCTGATAGCATAATGAAGAAAAAAGCCTCAGTAAAAAAATATTTATTTTTGTTTGGTAAAACCACAAGCTTGATGATGCCTTGATTTCGACTGCTTCTGCTTCTTCCGCTCATGCATATGTGGGGTAACGCAGTGCTGTTTTATCATATTAGATATATTTTTATTACATCATATTAGATACATTTGAGTGTGTCTTATAGTAGCCCGGCGGTGCACACTGCAGTAAGCTAGACCGATATTATGGTGCTTTTCCACTAGACAGTACCACCTCGATTCGCCTCGCCTTTGTTTGGTTTTCCACTGTGTAAAAGTTGTACCTGTACCTGCTTCCAGGTACTTTTTTTCATATTTATCCGGCGAGGTTCTGAGCGAGCTGAGGTTATACTAAAATGTGACGTGAAAACACTGCAGACTGCTGATTGTTCAGAGAGAATTGTCTATTCACTGCGTCATCATTGCACGTGCCAGATGGAGTATCCTGAATAACCCCGGCATTTTTTAATAGTTTGGCCAGAGATTGCGTGATATACCCATTGCTATTATGGCAACTCAAGGAGGTGCAGACTTTCCTTTGTTTGGTTAGCGGGTGAGTTTCTTGCGGCGTCGCTATGACGACCAGTTACTATTGTGGAGATACTATCTGCAGTGGAAAACCGAGCGAAAAGCGAGTCGAGTTGAGCTGGTACTGGTAATGGAAAAGCGCCATAAGGCATGGTAAAACTGGTACTCATGGTACTCGGTAAATCAAGAAAATCTGATCTAAACACTATAGAGCTATATAAAAATAATTTGTTTTCTGTCAATTAATGTATCCAAACAGTTGCTCAGCTGTCTAATTAACACAATATATTAAAGCGTCTTTTGGTGTTTCCATGGTTTCTACAAAATACCGGAAATGGAGGGTAACGCTGATATGATGTCATTGATAGGCGACGCACGGACACAGTCCTGGTTAAAATAGCTTATTTCACTGGATTTAAACATTCTTGGAAACAGGCTGATTAGTCAGTTGATATTTGACCATTTTGGGACTATCACATCAGCCTAATAACTAGTGTTTGGCAGATTATCAGAACTCATTTTTTGTTTCAGAACCTGCCAATAGTCTTCAATCAGTTTTGACTAGATATTTATTCACCATTAAAAAAATAATATTTGCTGACCAATGCATACAAACGTTTTGTGAAGAATCATTTGCCTTCCTCAGGTTCAGCTTTTGTGGCTTTGGCCAGCAGTAAGCCCACAGAAGCTGCCGAAACACGAGCCCAATCTTGGTATGCGGCGAGAAGACAATTCTCAGAGAGCAAAAACCAAGCTTGTGCTTGTCCTTTATCGCTCCTAACAGCTCAACATGCGGCGTGAATTTGTTGATAATTGCTCTGCCCTGCTATTTGTTAGCATGTCACACTTTTTTAAGAGCATGTTATATAACATTCGCAATTCAGCCCACGCTCATGTGCATGCAGTGTGGCCCTGCCAATGGCAGCTGTCAGCTTTCATTTGAGGGTTGGACACTCTTCAACTTTGGAGAAGAGGTGTCAGCATGCATGATAGACCCCTGCAGACCTCCAGCACACAGTTCTGCATGCGCAGTCTTAGGACTTCAGAAATAATGACTGGTGAGCCCTAATGTTTGAACAGCTGAAATGGATCATCCGTCTCCTGATCAAGGATGCTTGTCGTTCGGTGGTTAGAACTAGACTAGAACAGGAGCCCACGCTTTACTCCATGTATTGAAATATAAGACACAGCACTATTCTCAGCTCAGAGATGGCATTATGTAACGCTGAGTGTTGTATAATACCTTCAACCTCTTCTAATGTGATTATCTTTTTTCCCACTCCGTCTCCTTTTGAACGAGCCTCTAGTCATGAGGTTAAACTTAAGCAGAGACCACCACCACCCCCTCAGTAGGGTCATCCCTCAGACTTATTAGCTGTTGCTCATTTCCACGGGAATCAGGTGACCGGGTGCCTCTCCCAGCCAAAGCAAGATACTTTTCCAGCTCCTGTTGCTTGGAAAATCAGTCAATGGCGCTAAGTCCATCATGGATGGTGACATAATCTGTCTGATGATAACTCACTTTTGGGATGAAGAAGATTAATGTACCTTATATAAAATAGCCATAAAGTCTTTTTCTTACTTCGCTTATGGGTAAAAAAAAAAAGCCTAAGTAGCGGTATACTGTTAGCAAAGGTCCAGATGCCGCCCACACTGCTGGGAGTGGAGTTACGTGAATATATAAAAATAAGTTCTATGCGATTTCCTCTCAATAACCATCTCACTTTCATTTAGAATTACAACTTCAATTTCTGCTATAAAGCAGCTCTCTAGTGTGTTCTTGTTTTTCTCATTGATGTCTCACCTTGAAGGTCTGAACAGAAGAAATGGACTACACATATACTTATGTAATTGCCACAAGGCAATAGTAGTTCACTTTAGCAAGCTGTTTTCCTCAAACTAACTTCATTTTTGTGTGATTATGTTCAAAATGACACACCAGTTGATCCTTTGATTTAGCTTGAACTATATCAGAGCCTAAAATGAATGTTTTAGCTGCCAGTCAATGCACTTGGCTGTCGTTTAGCGCTGTTGTGGAGGTCAGTTTGTCTCTTGCTTTTTATATAGGTTGCATATTCTCCTGGCGCTCAGAGCACTTTTGTTCTACCTGTTTTTACTTGTTACGTGCAGCCTTGGTCTTTCAGATGAGAAAGAAAGAGCCATTATGCTCATCAGCTTTCTGTTATACAATGCACTCAAACCTATTAAGAAGGGAAAAACAAAGCAAAGCTTTTTTACCCCATCTGTTGGCTGTGTTGAATCAGCAGAGCCACTGGTGACATCGCTACTTGTTCACCATTTTGAGCAATCTGCATCTCAAGAGTATATCTTCAGCCTTTTGTCCTGGGTTGCTGAGGAGTGCTGGTGCTCCGGTTTGCACAGGCAAATAAAGAACTAATTGATACCCGTAAGCAGAGATAAGTCACACGAATGGCAGCACACATATAGTTTGGTGGTGGCATTTTGAACGAATGTCCGCTGAAACTCTAATGCCGTGTTCACAAAGACATCTGGCATTCTCTCAGAAATCACCAGCTCTGAAAGTGAATGGCCTTTGCAGATCACTGTCATTGTGAAAAGCCTTTAAGGCTGCGGCCACTGCTTAAAAAACGCTGGTCAACTGAGACACATCACTGTATACATCTGGTAGTGACCGATTTTGTTTGTTTATTAGTCCATATTAGTTATATACAGGGTTTGAAATTAACTTTTCCACTCACTGACCAATTTGGCTGCTAAATTAAGTTACGGGCCATTCAGAACTTCTACTAGCTAATAAAACAGATAAACCAGATTAGCTATGTCACAGCTTTGGATCTCATACATTAATTGCTTATTCAAACTAAATCCTGTCTTCCAGCCATCTCATCCCTTCCTCTTTCATCCTCATCCTTTTCACCACAAAAAATGTTTTTGGTTGACAGATCAATACAGTACAAAGAACATCAAACACCACATGGAACAAAACAAACGGCACATAGTTTTTTTTAAATCTTCACTATTGCTTCAATGCAAGCGTGCCGTTATTTGTTGCGTAGTGATGTGTATGTTAAAGTAAACCAGATATGCGCAGATTCTGCACAATATTCTGTATTAAAATGATCATGATGACTCAAGTAACCCGCCAAATTGGCTAGTGATTTTGAAAGCGTTAACCACCACAGTTGATTTTTACCCGCAGTTGGTGGGTGTTCATTTCAAACCCTTTAAAAAGATTTCCAGGGCTTTTTTTAATGAATTAACCTTTTATAAAGTGCCATTTTTTCGTAACCTTAAATGTCATCTTTCTTAAATCTCATCAATAAATTCAATACACTATATATTTTTGTTATTGACGTTTGAATCAGGCTACTTGCCTGGTCAGGCAAGTCAAATTCTCTTTCACTTACCCCTTATACACTCATGTTATGTGTAAATGTCTGAATAATCAGCTTATTTTTATCAACCAGGATTTGATATTAGTGCATCCATGTTAATACCACTTGTAAATGAATTGAGCGTTTGATTCTGTGGAAACTGTACTTGTATCTGGAGCCCTATTACTAACCTCTTACCTTGGCAGCAAATCTCTCAAGAGTTTGAGAATTACTGTCTAGATTAACACCAGAAAAGCCTATGAGATTCATGCTTTACTTTATGATGGCATGTTCTTAATTCCCGTTATTTTTTCCCTCGTTCAGAAAATTCTCTCTACACAGCACTGCTCATGGAATTCCTTCATATTTCTTTCCCGTGGGCTTCAGCTAAACTGATCAAAATCTGTCACTTTAAATCACGTCTGAGTTCACTTCGCCCAACAGCCGCACCTGCCAGACATTCAGTCGATCCTGTAGCCATACAAGGAACCTGACATGCTCCTCGTTTGTAATTTGAGATACCTCCTTTTATGCTTATTATTCTGGTAAAAATGGAAGGTCAAGTAGCAGTCAGTTATCTTTCTATATATAAAGCTTATACCTTGTTTTGGTTCTCAGTGGAGATGTTGCTAAGCATTTTGAGACATGATTAATGGTCGCTTACTTCAAAGTTATATACTCTGAAGTTTCTATTGTTGTTTGTTTTTAGCTTAATGCTGTTCAGGTCTGTACATGCCTGGGTAAATGTCAGGGTATATAGACTAGAGGTACAGTGACCTATTTGGCAGTCCTCCAATATGACGTGGTTTACATGTTGTGTTTTAGAAACAATTAAAAGAATTTAAGCATGCATTGAATATTTTTCTGCACACTTGATTTTTCAGTGATACGTTCTGTCACAACAAAGTTCATATTCTAGGGTTTATCTTTAATCGTGCCTTCAATCAGATAGTAGTCAAAAGCTATTTAATTCTTCTAATTGTAGTTTTAAAACAAATGACCAACTATTGATCATACATGTACAATTTTTAATAGGCAAAACATTTTCCCTCACACACATAACCTTTGTCACTATTATAGACAATCCAGTCATTCCTGCATTCCTGAAACTGTTTACCTTGCTGCACTGTAGTCAACATAGTAACCCCATGGTTGTTAGCCATTGAGCATGCTTTAACACATCATAATATAATTAACCATGCCAAATTATCCTATATTTTGCTTTTTGAATGGTTTTCGTTCTTGGATATCCTGCTGAAGCGTGCTGTGGATTTTAGGGTGCAGATTCTGAAATTCACTGCCGCTTTACTGCAGTTTGGCCAGGTCAAGTATATGTACTAATCCTAAGGATCTGCCCTCCCTCCATCTTGCTCCAGGCGTGGATATCGAGGCGGCCAGGAAAGAGGAGGAGCGGATCATGCTAAGGGATGCGCGACAGTGGCTTAACAGCGGCCAGATCAACGACGCCCGGCACGCCAAGTCTGGGGGGACCGCACTGCATGTCGCTGCAGCCAAGGGATACGCTGAGGTTTTAAAGTAAGTTTGTTTGCTTTCAAAAGAAAGATTGTGCCGTTTTGCCATCCTCAAAGGATTCAGGGAACACCTGTGATAATATTTGTCTTTATTCTTTTGCCAATAAGTGAGATTTAGTAGCTAGTAAAGGTAGACACAAATGAAACTTTGGTACTGCAGGTGTGGAGGCTTTACTTGGTCTATCCCATACTTCACCTTCAACTCTTGGTTCTTGTACACAGGACGAGACAGTATGTAACCTGTTTATCTGTCTCCATTACAGTAGATTATCATGAGCTGTTGAACAAACACTGCTGAAGATGTATGGCAGGAGTTAGGCAGTGTCTCTGTTTACGGTGCTTTCGGCCTTTAGATGTCAGAGTTGAATGACTGTGACAACTGCTCCATCTGCTGCTGCACCAAAACAACGGGATTGTAATCGGATAGACTGTTGGAATCTCAGAAAAGTTTACATCTAATGTGTATTTTTTTTGGTGTGACAACTAAATGTTGGCATGCATAACATGCCTTCTAGGCAATGGAAAAATGAGCCCTTTGGTCTACACAATATCCCAGGCGTTTTGCCAAACGAGGCCAAGCTTAGATTGCGGCACCAAAATCCAAGAAACCGAGATTTGTCTAATCTCATCATGCTATTTCTGTTGCTCTAACTGTTTGCAGGCTTTTAATCCAAGCAGGGTATGATGTAAATATTAAAGACTACGATGGCTGGACTCCGCTCCACGCTGCTGCACACTGGGGCAAAGAAGAGGCCTGCCGGATACTAGTAGAACATTTGTGTGAAATGGACATCGTCAATAAAGTGGTATGGGTTTTGTGGCTCTGTCTGTGCTACTAGCTTCTGTGAAGTCTTCAGAATCTGAATTACAATTAAAACGTCTCTGATTCGAGTGGAACCCTAACAATGTTACATTTTGGTTCTTAGGGTCAGACGGCGCTCGACGTAGCTGATGAAGATATCTTGGGATATTTAGAAGAGCTTCAAAAGAAACAGAATCTGGTAATTTCACACTTTTGGCATCAGATCTTCAATTATAAACATAATTGGGCTTTGTTCTGTAAGCTGACATGTTCTGTTTGTTTTAGCTTCTGAGTGAAAAGAAGAATGTTAAGAAGTCTCCTTTAATAGAAACTACGACTACTGGGGACAATAATCAATCTGTGAAACAACTGATGAGGTAAATGACTCCTGCTCTGTAAAGAGAAACCGCCATGATATGATTGATATACTGTTTGCCCAATGTCTTGACCTTACCGTGAATGTCAAGGCCACAGACGCACACACACCTGAATCGACTAGAGGTGCTTTCACACTAGAGCTTTTGGTGTGGACACAAATCTGTTTTTCATCAAACCTGAGTCTGCTTAAAAAAGTGGTCTGGATTCAGGTCTAGAAGTATAAACAATCCATTTTAAATGGAAAAACTGATCCGCTTTTAAAATTACTCACAACACCAACGCACTATTTCATAGCTGCTCACTTCTGTTTGGACTTAGCAAGTGAATAAAATATGACATTTTTACCCCAAAATTTAGTTAACTGAATCAACTATTTGAACAATTAAAAAAATAAATCTAGCTGATCAAGAGTCAAATATTTACAGCATACATCTTAATACGTAGCCTTTCAATTTGATAGAACGAGCCGATGACAAATAGTAATTCAAAGTTAAATCTTTGACCAGTGTCCGTGTTATTTCTCTACAGAAGTTACAACTGACAAATATATTTGCGTATTCTTTTAAACTAGTTATGGGTATCTCTTAATGTCCTCACACTATCACTCATCACTGTGACTTCTTGTTGCGATCTTCAGTAGATTGTTGTTCCGCCTCTTCCGACTGTTAAACAGCTCAAGGAGCTTAAGTCACAAATCAGTCTGCATGTGTACCGTATATGTGTACTATGCTAATGATGCAATCACACACTTTGTACACATACCTTAGTGTACACTTTCAATTCAGAGTATACTTGGGGCTTTAGTGTGAATAGGCCTTGAAGGGTTAGTTCACCCAAAAATGAAAATCTGTCATTAATGACTCACCCTAATGTCGTTCCACACCCGTAAGAAAAGGTCTCACGGGTGTGGAACGACATTAGGGTGAGTCATTAATGACAGAATTTTCATTTTGGGGTGAACTAACCCTGTAAAAGTTAAAGCTTTGATGAAGTTTGAAGTTAAGTGGTGCTTAACCTGCAGCCATATCACCCTGTAGCCCAAAACTGATTTCCCACTAAAGCTAAGCAGGGCTGAGCCTGGTCAGTACCTGGATGGGAGACCAACTGGGATAACTAGATAGCTGCTGGTAGAGGTGTTAGTGAGGCCAGCAGGGAGTGCTCACCCTGTGGTCCAGTATAGTGATGGGGCATTATACTGTAACAAGCACCGTCATTTGGATGAGATGTTAAACCAAGGTCCTGACTCTCTGTGGTCATTAAAAATCCCAGTATGTCCTTTGTAAAAAGAGTAGGGGTGTAACCCCGGCATCCTGACCAAATTTGCCCATTGGCCTTTGTCCATCATGGCCTCCTAATTATCACCATATACTAATTGGCTTCATCACTCTGCTCCTCTCCACCAATCAGCTGGTGTGTGGTGGGCGTTCTGGCGCAATATGGCTGCCGTCACATCATCCAGGTGGATGCTGCACATCAGTGGTGGTTGAGGAGATTCCCCCCTTCTATATGTACAGCGCTTTGAGTGTCTAGAAAAGCACTAAATAAATGCAACTAATTATTATTATTAACCTTCAAATGGTTCTGTGCTTTAGTAAAGAAACCGTTCTACTGGAGCCAGAGAAGACTGCACCAAGAATCGAGACTCTGGAGCCAGAGAAGGTGGATGAAGAAGAGGGGGAGGGGAAGAAGGACGAGTCTAGCTGCTCTAGTGAGGAAGAGGAGGAAGAAGACTCAGAGTCTGAGAATGAAGCAGGTAACCGTTCGAAACTTGACCACCTCATACGTTTCCCCCAACTGGCTTTGTGGTATATTTGGGGAAATTTATTTACATGCATCTTTCTTTTTTCCAGACAAGACCAAGTCTTCTATTCCATCAAGCATTTCCAACAGTGCACCTGCACCTACTAGTATCTCCGTCACGTCGCCAACTACCCCAAGCAACCAGGTGACCACCCCAACCTCACCTACCAAAAAGGTACATTATCTACCCTCGAATGTGCCATCCACCATTCCCTCCACCCAGTATGTCTTCATGTTTTTACATCTTTCAGCCCACAGCAAGACTTCTCCTTGGAAATATCATTCATTCTTCATGCATGTGTCAGTAGGCAAGAAAGTTGCGTTTGCAACTTTTCAGAATGAATGTTATTGGCTGTTTCAAGTTGAACAGACGGATTGTAGGCTTCATAAAAAAATTCCTTGTTAAATGACATCAGCGTAGCATGCTTGCAAAATTCTAAAAAGTCAGCTGATCTATATGGTTTTCAGGCATATCAGTGTGCAATGAGTGAATTCTAGTACTGTGCATTTGAGAGGAGAGAAAATGTCCTCCACACTTCTTTACCATGTACCTGCTGCCCTCTGCTGGAACACAAGGGAATTTCATAAATGTCAGGCTTTCAAGGTTGTTGTTAGAAAATGCTGTTACTCAGAACAGATATGATTTTAATGTAACTTAATATTATTCAGTCTGGTTATTGTTGGTTTTGATTTAGATTTTACTTATGTTTTAAATAAATGTAAATTTGAACATGGCTTAATTTAATGCTAGTAGGATTATAAATGTAGAATGTCTTTTGATGAATGTTCCGTTTCGTCACAAACGGTATTTACAGTCTATTCAAAGATTTTAATTTCCAAGGAGATGCGCCCGTGTTCCTGTAGTTTGTCTTCCTGTAGCTCAACTGGTACAGCATGATACTAGCAATGTGAGAGCTAAACAATATCGTAACCGACTATGTTACTGCTTAACCTACTCACAAACAAACATGCCGCCTCAGAATCTTAGTTTATAATTCTTAGGAGTTTTGAGAAGGCATTTTAACGTTCGGGTCATCAGAAGCTTCTTTTGATTCGCTGCAGAAGTTAAAATAAATGCAAAACTAACAGCGATCAGTTCAGTTTTATTAAGTGTATTAAAATAAAATGTAATAGTTTTATTTTAGTTAAAATATAATATAAAATAAAATACATTGTATGTGCAGAAATGTGCAGTAAAACATTTCAAATGCACAAAACACTGGTTGCTATTCGTCAAACTTTATAGGCCAGTTTAATGCAAGTCATTATTCTTTGTTTATTTTTTATTATGTAATATGTCCAAAAGAATAGTGCAGTAAAATTCTGCTTTTTAACTGCAAAACACATGATATGTTGTGACTGGGCTTTCATATATTTTCTTTTTCTTTGCTGTTCCTTTCTCTCTGTCACTCATGCATCATGAAGTATCTGTTTCCTTTGCTGCTGCTGCTTGATTTATTTCAGTCAGGGGTTCTTTCTTTCTTCCTTTTTCTTGCTTTTTCTTCACAATCATCTGTTTTTTTCTCTCTCTCTCTTTACTCATCATTGTGTTGTCTTGGATGGCTTTAGTCTGATAACATTACTGCCCTTGTGCCTGGGGGGGAGCCAGGCTGTCCCGCGCAGTGGCGTCAAGGCTTGCGCAAAACTGGCATTTCGCTTGTGCCCAAAAAAGCGATGGTGAGGCCTCGGTGTGTTCAGCATTGTGATTCCCACCCGCCCTATATGTTCCCCACATGACCACGTCCCTAACCAATCAGATAACTGCCTAATCCAAGACCATTTCCTCTTCCTGTCACTGGCTCACTGCATGGTGTTGTCGCTGTCAGTCGTGGCTGTGATGACGTGCTGTTTGCTGTCGAAAATCATCTGTGTGATTAGTTTTATACTTGAATGTGGTGGACTAAATATGACGAGTGACATCAGTGTTGTGTGCACAATAAACTTTTCGGATAAGGGCGAATTCATTTGTCATTGACTCTAAACCCTAAAAGGTCACCAGGATGCTGATGAGTTAGCAAAAACTAACATTTTAATTGAATTTGGGCATGTTTGGTTTTGTCTGTTGTTTTTGTAATATTATTTAGTGTTTCCATCATCTTAAGGCGCAGCTTTCTTTTAAGTTAACGATTGTAAGTCAAGTTTGCATTTTTGAAGGCGATGAAATCCACAAAACTGTTCAAAATGGCCCCCACGTGTCTCTCTCTCTCTCTCTCTCTCTCTCTCTCTCTCTCTCTCTCTCTCTCTCTCTCTCTCTCTCTCTCTCTCTCTCGTTGCGCACTATTGAAAATTGTTACGAGTGAAAATATCAAAAGGTTGCCCAGCCCTTCGGTCCACTGCTCCCATATGTATGCCCTGCTTTGACCTGTCAAGCTGATCCGAATTCTCTGTTCTCACACCTTTTGATGCACTCCCAAAACGAACTAACTTTTGTTTTCCACCCTTCTTTATTTGTTCTTTGTCCTCCTCAGGTGAGCACACCTGCAGGAAAGGTGTCTCCTAAAGATGAGGAGAGGAAGGATGAGTCTCCTGCATCATGGCGCCTGGGCCTGCGGAAAACCGGCAGTTACGGAGCACTGGCAGAAATCAGCACAACTAAAGAGGCACAAAAAGAGAAGGACACAGCCGGGGTGATGCGCTCGGCCTCTTCTCCTCGCCTCTCATCCTCACTGGACAATAAGGACAAGGAAAAGGTCTACCAGAATTTAGTTTAGTTTCATTTTGGGTAAAATAATCCTGTTTTTTAATTGGAAGGTTGGAGCTGTTTGCATTCGATTCTTGAGTTCGTTTTATAGGGTTTTTTCCAGATTCTTGAGCCTTGAACCTTTTCATTTATGTGCACAGGAGAAGGAGAAGACACGCCTGGCGTATGTTGCTCCAACCATCCCGAGGAGACATGTTAGCACATCAGACATTGACGAAAAGGAAAACAGGTACAGAATGGACACGTGCTGTTTTGAGAGCACCTCCTGATGCATCACTCCATGTTGCGTGTCACAAAGTGTAGCATGTGTTTGTGGCTTATGCAGCATTTTTATGTTGTAAGAGAGAAGAACATAAATGAAGATGGTGTCTTTTCTACTCTGAACAATGTTTTGATAGAAGCGAGTTAGTCTAGTAGTGTAATAGATTTTTCAAGAGTGGTTCTCTGCAATCGGAGGTACTATTTATAGCTTGTGGTTCTCAGGGATTCGGCTGCTAGTCTGGTACGTAGCGGCTCATACACCAGGAGACGCTGGGAAGAAGACCTGAAGAACAGTGACGGAACGGCCTCACAAAACAGAACCTCCAGCTATCAGCGCAGGTTAGCTTTTATTCTAGTAACAATATTTGTTTTATTGGTTAGCGACTGAGACTTTCAAAGAGATGGGCGAAAAGCTGGTGGCTTCTCCCTGCTGCTGCTATCTTAAGACGCTTCTAGCGCCTTTATTTTCCTGTCAAGCATTTATAGCAGCTGCTATCAGCTTGCGTTTGTGTATGACGCTTTGACTGCGATCCTAACCATCTTAATATAATAACTCTCATAAACTGGTGTAAGTATCGCAGTTTAGAAACATAACTAACTAACAGCTAACTCGAGTAGAACTGCAGAATTGCGTTAATCTCGGCTCACTGTCATCGCACATGTTTTTTTAAGATGTTTTGAGCATGATAGCCATCTTCCAAGCATGCGTGTGCCTGTCTAAAATAGAGGTTTCCAAACTTTTTAATGCCAAGATCCCACAAACATGACAATATTGAAATATAAATTCCTAAAATATAAAGGCAGCTGTATATTTAGCTCTATATTTTCATGACACATTTTGTGATCATATAAAACATAGTCTCTATTTACACTACCATTCAGAAGTTTGGGGTCAGTAAGAATAAAAGTAAGGATATTCAGTAAGGATGCAATAAAGGTGCATTGTGTAGTATTTATGAGGATTTATTGATAGCAATGCAATATAATATACGTAACTATGTTTTCAGTGGTGTATAAAGACCTTACATAATGTGCCGTTATGTTTGTATTACCTTAAAATAAAAAAATTCCATTTTAAGCCGCCATGTTTCTACTGTGGCCCTAAACGGACAAACTGCTCTACAGAGCGCTAGTCACTCTCTGCTGTCTCAGACAATGACATCTTTGTCCTTTGTCGGCCACCGTAGCTTCTCTATGTGCTTCAAAAGGGAGGATGAGCGGTGGGCGGTTGCAATTCACAACCTCACCACTAGATGCTGCTAAAATTTACACAGTGCACATTTAATCAACTGATTGTGAAGACTTACATTGTTACAAATAATAGTTGTTCCTTTACATTCTATTCATCACACATTCCTGAGAAAAAAAGTATCACGATTCCCACATAAATATTATGCAGCAAAACTGTTTTCCACATTGATGATAAGAAGAAATGTTTCTTGAACAGCAAATCGGCATGTTGGAATGATTTCTGAAGGATCATGTGACACTGAAGACTGGAGTAATGATGCTGAAAATACAGCTTTGCGTCACAGAAGTAAATTACATTTTAAAATACATTAACATAGAAAACAGCTTTTTAAGTTGTAATAAATATTCACAATATTTTTATCAAATAAATGCAGCCTTGGTGAGCTTAAGAGACTTCTTTCAAAAACATATTCCTATTCCACCTATTCCAAACCTTTGAACGGAAGTGTATTTAGCCATATTGTAAAATCAAAACTACGTTCAGATTTGATTTTTATATCTGTTACAAACTAGAGCAAAAAATAATTCTTGAATAATCTCATGATTTCTATCCGTCTTAAGAAAGCTAAATGAGACCGTATTTAAATTAAATGTCTAAAATTATGTTTTTAAATATAAATGTAATATAAATATAAGCTTTGACACATAAGAATACATTTTAGTGTAATTTTGTTTGAAAACCCTGGTCCAGAAGATGAAAGCCCCCCGAAGCATCCGAATGATGCTTGTGTCATTGTGTTACAATGAATTTGCATGACTGCACTTGTGCCGCCTGGTTTGGTTTCACACTCTTATAACAACAACAAAAGCATGCTAATGGTTTCTAGATAACAAGTAGGTTTCTGTTTTGTCCAGTGAAGTTATTGATGTTATTTGATTATTTATATCCCAAAATAAGACTTGATAAGAAACCAAGCCCCCCCCCCCACAAGCGAGTCAGTGCTTTAGACATGTGTAACTTTTTGTCTATATGTATTTGTTTTTATGTGTGTGTGTTTGTCCGCTCCCTGCTAACTCACCTCTTTCACCCCGCCACTTCCACGCGGCAGTACATCTCACACGCTAGCGTTAGGCCGCACGTCTAGCACTCGCGACCTGCCTGCCAAATCCTCCTCTGCCTCCAGCCTGGAACCTAACAACTCTAAAGCCTGGCAGCCTTCCTCCTACTACCAGTCTTACAGCATTCACCGCAGGTACCTGCCCGAGCACCGCCCAGCCAACGCACACACACACTCCATGTCCTCCATGTGTCTTTGTGTTCCCCACACGTAGCTTCTCACCATTCTGGTGATTTATTTGTCTATGTGGTTTATTGTGTTAAACTATACATTAGAATGTTGTATGTTTAGTTTTTTTTGCTTTTGCTTTGTTTTTTTTTTTGCTTTTTGGTTGTTTTTTGATTGGTTTGGTGTTTTTTTTTTGTGCATTATGGACCTGTTTTCTCTTATTGCGCTAATTTTGCGCTAATCTCTCTCTCTCTCTCTCTCTCTCTCTCTCTCTCTCTCTCTCTCTCTCTCTCTCTCTCTCTCTCTCTCTCTCTCACTTATCCCCTGACTGTTGTCTGTGTTTCCTTAGCGGCTCGTTTGGAAGGAGGAATGATGATGCTTTAAGTTCCACTTCTGCCACTTCCACAACGACGACCTCCACCTCCTCTGTTACCTCACCCACAGGACATCGCAGCCTGCTGTCCAGGTACGAGCACACACACCTCTTCAACTTAACGTACAAACGAAACACCTCAGAGTAGGTTCTGATAGTGAAATGTGTCAATGCGTAGCAGGTATTGGTCAGAGGAGAGCGCAGACAAGGAAAAAGAGAAAGAGAGGGAGTCGGCCGCCGTCATCCCAACAATCAACACTGCAGCCACCACCACTACCACCTCCACTACTGGAACTATACTGGGATCTGACGGAAGAGAGAGACGCAGGTACACACATGCACTGCAACATCACGGAGAGTATTCTTGCACAGTATTTCTGCAGCATTTTTTTCAAAAAGAGTCATAAATCAAACCAACCAGCTCCAATTTGAAGCAGAAAAGCTATTTGAATTCTCCATGTCAACATTTAAATTCAGTTTGAACAATGCATTGTTCCAGTTCCTAATAATATAAGAACTGTCATATTTATTCTCCAAAGCCTGTTTTTACTCTCATTAAAGCTGCCCTGAAGAGCCTCAACAAAAGCGCATGTTGCTTCAGCTGTTGGATTTTGTTTCTTTTGTGTTGCGTCTGTAGATCATACCTCACCCCTGTGCGCGATGAAGAGTCGGAATCTCAGAGGAAAGCCAGATCCAGACAGGCACGGCAGTCCAGGAGGTCCACACAGGCAAGTCTAGACTCTCATCTAAACACCTCTGCAGGAACTCTCTCTAATAATAGACACAACCACGGTGCGGTTTACAAATACTTTGTTTTCGAGATTTTAATGGTTCTTTCTTTGGATTTTCAGCGTCTTGAAGCTCAGGATATGCCTACTGGAATTTATTACATTCTGAGCTCTGCGATGTGGCAGGGATTTATGGGAGAAATAACTGTTTACATTAGAGAGGAAATTGAGTTTTTCCTTTTCAATAGTAAGGCCATGTTTCGTCATTGTTTGTGACTAGGGGCTCTAAAAATGTGTGGCTAAACATAATAATTACCTGCTTCTAAATTATATATTACGTAAGGTACAAGTGCAAGAGTCCTTCAACTTGATTTTACCTTACATATATTATTATTAATAACAAATGATAAGGAAGCTTCATATTAAAACACTTGAGCTAAAACTAAAGGAGAAATGTGTCTTAAATGTGATTGGATAAGCAAAGTAAAGCTGATTTAAATTGGAATTGGAAGTGTACTTGCATTAGTTGTTATTGATATAAAATAAGTATTATATTATAAAATATTACTAATAATAGATATACTGTTATTGATATATTCTCACAGTAACACAGTATCATAGTGCCCCGCCCTGGTTCTTAATAACGTAATATGTTTGTATATTACAACAAAATGACAACATTATTGGGGTCATACAAATTTGGGGGTTATTTAGCAGACTCCGAAATGATTGATATCATTTTAACGCTTTGACTTTCTTTTTCAGGGTGTGACCTTGACTGATCTTCAGGAGGCAGAGAAGACCATCGGGCGCAGTCGCCCCACACGGTCTCGAGAAGACGAGAAAGAAGAGAAGGAAAAGCAGGACAAGGAGAAACAGGAAGAGAAGAAAGAGACCGAGACCAAGGAGGATGACTATAGGTCACGCTACCGCAGCTTTGAGGAGGTGAGAAAACTCCCGGTCACAGTTTGTGGAACTTAAACTAGCATCTTTGTCACTCGAGTGTCCTCTTTGTTGTCCTCCAGAAGTACCGGAGCACCTTGGCCTCGACCACCACGGCCTCCTCCACTCTGCCTTCCTCCTCTGGCAGCTCGTCTTCTCTCTACAGCACCTCCTCTCTGAACCGGCCAAACAGCCTGTCTGGCCTTACTTCAACCTACAGCCGCTCCACACGTGACACTGAGAGAGGTACACATGTCCGGGTCTTGTTGCATCCAAAAAAAGAATACAAATATTTATTGCACCATGACATTTTTAAGGCGATGCAAATAAAAGAAAAGTTAATCATATGTACTGTTCCAAGCACTGCAAATGCCTTAATTATCATGAACCTGTCACAGTGCAAAAAAAAAAAAACTAAAGCTGTGTGGTCACTGTTAGTAGAGTGACATGACACAGAAAGGAAAATGAGTGATATGGTTTTGTGACGCTACAGGAACTGGCATACAGACAGGGACTTCCTTTAGTATGGCTGCAGACTGACTAAGCCAAGCTTCAGGCCGTTGAAAATCTTGCGTTCGGTAGGATTTTTATATGTTTTTGAAAGAAGTCTCTCACCCAAGCTGCATTTATTTGAGCAAAAATACACAAAAAAGTAACATTGTGAAATATTATATTATTTCCGTGCAAAATAACTTTCTATTTTAATATATTTTAAAGCAAAAAGCTGAATGTTACTCCGGCCTTCTGTGTCACATGATCCTTCAGAAATCATCAGGGTCCCTGCAGGTCCTTAAAATCTCTTAAATTCAAGGTCATGAAACATCTCAAATGTCTAAAATGATAAACGTCTTCAATATAATTTTTAGGGACAGTAAAAAAGGAATCGCGA
Organism: Gobiocypris rarus; assembly: GCA_023029165.1. Lineage (NCBI taxonomy): Eukaryota > Metazoa > Chordata > Actinopteri > Cypriniformes > Gobionidae > Gobiocypris > Gobiocypris rarus. The sequence continues at coordinate 15,852,417 of CM040923.1, forward strand.
TACAGCCCAAGTCTATGATTGAATGAAATAAGTGTGGAACACAGTTTGGTTGTGCGTTCTACAGGCTCATGGTTTCAGAATAGTTTGCCATAGATGAAAACTGCACATTACAGCAGGAGATTGCTGTTGATGAATTAATGTTTTTATATATTGTAATGTGTTGTAGATGGTTTTAAGGGTGAATATCTTTTGCTCATAAAGCACTATTACGTTCTGTTGAATGTCTGCCCCAGCCTGTTTAATCAAGTAAAAGAATCTGAGATGCGTGATTCATTTAGAGTAGGGCTGAACGATTTTGGAATATAATCTAATTTTGATTTATTTATTTATTTTTAAACCGATTGCGATTTAATATGCAATTTATTTTTGAAGCTCTTTATCTTCTGTATTATTCATCAAAGATGAGCAATAAATCATTGTATAGTAATGGTGGAAATCTTTAGGCATCTCACGATACGATTCCAAGTTCCAAAACAATTCTTGAACTTTTTTCTTATTGATTAATCTTATTATAACAAATTTTTATTATAAGTACTTTTTTAAAATAATTACACATTAATTAAAACATTAATTAAAAGAATTTTAAATATATAAACTAATATAGCTTCAAAACATAAAAGCTAGTAAATAATAAACATTACAAGCAATGAACAAAGAGTGCTTTCAGTATTTAAGAGGATCTGAACTGAGTGATTTTCTCATCTTTACTGTTGTTTGATTATTAATAATGACATCATAGACCGCGGGAGATCTGCATTCACACTAACGCACAGATCTCTTTTAAAATATAAGATGTGGTTTGCCCTGTCTACTTAATTTCTTAAGACATTACTGACTGTGTTTACATTAATTTTGCATCATAAAAGCATTGAGACGTTCGTGAGCACTCTTCACAAAGCACGGCTCGAGCATTTGAAACTAAAAGCCTTCTGTCAGCGAGTTTGCTATTTATATATATATATAAATATATATATATATATATATGCACACTGCATTCATAACGCGCTTTTTAAGGAAAATACCAGCGGGCGAGAACACACTGCAAGCGAAACATCAAGCAAAGTTTCTTACAGCGCAGATCCTGTGCAGTGAAGCCCGCGAATGTCATTGTGATTCGGTTCAACCTTTATGAACGTTATGAAATATTATTTTATAATATTTTCTGTAGGCCTGTAGGCATAACGTGCCATGTTGATGCTGCTTCTGCAGACTCCTCGCATGTCACGTGACCAGACTGTAATCGCAGCCTTTGCAGTTACAAAGTCGTGTTTTATTTATTATCGCAAATGCAATTGATCGTTCAGCCCTTATTTAGAGATTTGATGGTTTTGTTCTCTAAGGATATTCATTTTATTTAAAAAACTCTGCAGATACCCTGAATCATTCTAATATGCTGATTTGGTCGATAAATTTTGTGATTTGGTCTTATCACAGATTAAATCAGTTAGTTCAATTATTGTTATATATATTTTTTGAACTTGAATATGAATCCATTGTCACATTAATTTCTTTCCCAGAAAAAATCTCACTGACCCCAAACTTTTGAACGGTAGTGTATTTGATTTGACATGCCGCCAGCTTATTTTAGTTACATTTAAACCCGCTAACCTCCGTAATAACAGATTTTATTGCAGTAATTTTAGAAATAGATTTATTGTTTTTACAGCTTCATTTTTTAGATTTTTGTTCCATTAGATCAGCCGGGAATTCTAGCTTACTCCTGGAGCAATATAATTCCGTAAATTAAACGCGGGTTTCCACGAGTTGTTTATGAATATTCATAGTTGCTCTGTTGTACTCATAAACAACCATGTGTCTGTTTTCTGACCAGAGTCTGATAGAAAAGAAAGAGAGGACGATGAAGACAAGTCGCAGCCACGCTCTATACGCGACCGCAGACGACCTCGAGAGAAAAGACGCTCGACTGGAGTGTCCTTACTGGATGTAAGAAACTCTTGCACATAAAAAGCTCACAAAACTCACTCTCTATAGACTTGATGCTTTACAATCAGTATCTAAAACTGTTATGGTTCTAAATATATATATATATAACATTATTACACAACTCTCTTGAATACTTCATTCTTATTTGTCAATTGCAGTTGGCCAGAAAGGAAACTTACCTGACAGCTAGCATTTATGTGCATTTGGTAATTGGCCACTGTACATTATGACCCTGGTTTACCTTTATTTTATAGTTTTAGGTATTTGGGTAAAACTTGCACTAACTAACTAACTATGAGCAATATATTTGTTAGGGTATTAATCTTTAAGTTAGCTAATAAAAATACAGCTAGTTCATGTTAAGTACAATACATGAAATCAACATCAACTATGATAAATAAATGTTAGTCATTGTTAGTTAACTAATGGGACATTATTGTAAAGTGTTAACGGATTTTGAAATGTGTTTGAATGTTACAGAATGACGAGAACGACCCAGAGCAGCCATCAGACTCAGATGGCAGCACTAAAGGAGAGCCTCAGGTGAACATTAACTCACCCACAATGCATCTGCAAACACAAATGTATCAGTTAGACGAATGCTCAGTTACTCAGTTCAGCTACTTATTGCGTTGGACTGTTTTTGAAGGACTTGCCCAGCTCTGTCTTTCACCTTGTATAGTCAGAGAACAGTTTGACTTTCCTTCATGTTTGGCATGACAAACAATTCACTGACATTACTGTGCGTCTGCTGACCCCCCTCCTCCCTCTCCTACTTCCTGGAATTGTCCCAGCAGCATTAGTCTTCTTAAAAGCGAAAGTCTATTCACAGCCCTGCAGACTGTCACCTTTTACAGGAATAGTCAGTGATCAATTCTTGGCTGCAGAAAAATCACACTCCCAGCGATAAGAGGAACTACGTGGCTAGTCACATGAGTCGTGCTTAGGGTGTACTTGAGCTGTTAGTTATGTGACTGGGCTGATATTGTGAGTCCAGGGAGGATAAGATAAATATCCTGCATATCCTGTGCCAACTTGATCCTGGAACCAGATCACACGTAGTTGGGCGGAAAACTCGGAATGAGGGACAATTTATTAGAGTCAGGAAGACAAAGCTTTGTAGTTGACTGTTGGGTCAATGGAAAAAGAACAGGAAACTACTTTTTGTGTGTATGTAGAGGAAGAAAAACCAGCTGACACCTTAAATCATCCACTGATTAAAACATTTTTCCATGGGTGCTTGTTACGGCATCTCATCCGCATTTAAATATAGCTCAAATCTGCCCCATTACAGCTAAAGATCAGTTCTAGCTTATATGGTTCCAAATCATAAGTGTTCAGAGGGTCGCAGTATGAAAGAAAATCTAATGGAGTCTATGGGTTCTTTATGAGACAGCTGTTTTTTTGTGAACTTAATAGCACACATTTCCTCTTAGTGAGCTCTTCTGCGTTGAAAAGGAAGCCCTGATACAAAGCTAAGTGCTGGAGTATGCTTCCAGGGCAATCAGCTACAGGAAGTGGGCTGCACAGTCGCACGGGTCATTGCCTGAGAGCTTCTCACAGCACTGACTCTGAGCTACGTCCCTTATCTCGGTCCATAGTTTCCAGCATTCAGCCAACAGTAAGCGCTGAGATGAGAGAAATGTTTGGAAAGGAATACTGTCTAAGAATTCAATCTCTATTAAAATTATTGGTAACAGACACATCAAAGGCCCAGATATACTTCAAACTAAATCGAAGAACGAACTGATGTGATGTTATTTGAACAAAATCTGTCCAAAACGACTTTCCTTTTGGAGTACGAAGCAGTTTGCCAAAGCAAACTTTCTGGAAAAGTTCACGCCGGCTGGTAAAAACCTTTTGTACTCCCATTGGTCCGTGGCGATTACATAATAGGTTGGAGTGCACCGAGGCTCCGCCTTCTTTCAAATGGAATTTTTTTCTGGCTCATATCTCCTGTTGAGTCCGTCAAGGTCAAATGTGCGTGAGTGAAAACATGAGCGCACTGTAGAGCTGCTTTATAGTAGAAAATGAAGTTGTACTTCTGAAGAAACGAGACACTGACACTGTTTTTCGTGTGTAATACGATAAAGCAGCTTGATTTTAAGTTATCTATTGTATTAAGTGATGTATAAATAAATTGCAGGGCTTGTGCAAACATATCCACGTTGCTTTGATCAGATGCGTTTTTTACTGTTTACTGTTTTCTTAATTTCGTTGTATTCATTTTGTTATTGAGAGAAAAGCGTGCATTATTTACATATTCGTCTAGACGCCCCCTCAGTATATCGCTGCTCACGTATATTTCGAACTTCGTCTTACCCCTAAGCGACGGACAAAATTTTTGTCGTGAGTATATCGGGGCCTTAATTCTCACTGCGTTGTGGAATACTGTATATCTCATCGTGAGTGGTGTTGTTACTGAATGTTAATAGTTCCATGCATACAGAAAATAAATATTTGCATACTGCATAGTACTTACTTTCAAAAATAATTATCATGCCAATCCAAACTCATTCCAATACGCTGTGTGTGCTCTGAGCCGCTCGGGAATAAGATCAGACCCAGAGGTCTTGGCTGCAGATCAGGAATTCATGGAGAAAAGCCCCAGCAGGGCTGAGAGGTCTCAGAGCTCAGAGAGAATGAGCGGAGGAGGGACGATGACCAAAGTCCTTTTACTTCCACTTTGATAAATGTGACATACTCTTGTTAAAGTCTCTTATTAGGACAAAATCAATTGGATTACACCCAGATGTCTTCAAACGCGTCCTTTACTGTAGAGCGGTAAATGATAGATTGCTGACCCGAACAGACTCTCATTAAATAGCAGCATTACGCTGGCCATCAGAGCTGGGAATGAAAGCGACACAATCCATCCCAGACTAATTGATAATCTGCATTCTAGACGCTCTGATAGTCTAGACGCTAGACAAACAGACACACTAAATGCATTATGAGCATGTGATTGATTAACAGCAGGTAAAGACTTTGTAATAACTTTCTCTCTCGCTTTCTCTCTTTTCACATCCACAGAGCGACAGACTATCCAGGTATGTATCCCAAAAAGCACTCTTTTTGTCATTTGGTGCTTAACCATGTCCTTTAAGATAATCAAAATACACTTGCATTAATTCGTATTATGAGCACAGCAATGAATATTAATGAGTAATCATCCCTTTCCCCCCTCAGGAATGACCCTACTAGCACTTCCTCCCTTGAACGTTACGAGTCTTATAGTAGCCGCGGCATTGGGGAGAGCCGACGGCCGTACTCGCGCACCGAAAGAGACGACACCACTGATTATAAGAAGGTACAAACATTGCACCATATGATTACGCCCCTTTAAATAATGGTTACCTTACGGTTGAGTGTTTACCAAACATGCTCTTTCCGCTTGCAGCTTTATGAGCAGATTTTAGCTGAAAACGAGAAGCTGAAAGCTCAGTTACGTGATACAGAGCTAGAGCTGGCAGACCTGAAGCTGCAGCTGGAGAAAGCCACACAGGTGAGTTCCTTTTCTGGGAGAGTTCCTTGGGCTCTGTTTGCCCATTTATCATCCGCACGAGAAGCTTCAAAGGTCTGTTCACACTGTCTTTCGTTTTGGAATAAAAACACAAATCGCATAAAAAAAAAAAAAACAAGTGGTCCTTTGTTTTTGTCATTTTTTTTTTAGCATCAAACTTGAGCGTGAAAATTAAAACTGTCATTTCAGTACTATTTAGTTGCATCAGACGGGGTTTCCACCTTCATGGAAATATCAGGGAATTTAAAATGATGATTTCCAGGCTGGGAAGAGAATAGAAAGAATAGAAAGTATTATCATTTAAAATAAAAAAACAAACAAATAAATATATTCAGTAGTGGCCAAAAGTGATTTCCAGAGGGGATACTTATATGTATAAAAGGTATTTATCTGACAGAATTATTTGGCAAAAAAAGGCAAACTACAGCTAAGGTTTTATTTCCCAATGCAAAAATCCAAAGAAAAATCCAAAATCTCACCGCAAAAAGCATACATTGAATCCAACATAATCAGGTAATATTTCACTTGTTCTCTTGTTTTTGCATGTGTTCATAATATCTTGTCTAATACCAAAAACGATGTCAGCACAATATGGCACGCTTCATTGTGTTATCACAAATAAAACAATTGACCCAAAGCACAACTATGCAATATGCTTACAAAATCTTTTTATTTATTTATTATTATTTAAATAATGGGTGAAGATCACTTTTGGCCTCTACTGTGCATTTCTTAATTCAGTGGCTTTTTTTGGATCACCTATGATACCATTCAGTTTAGTTCTTTTCAAATGTTTAGCATCATTGTGTAATAATGTAAAAAAATGCATACCGTCATTTTAACACTGTCATCGTTGCATCAGACAGGGTCATGAAAAGCCTGGAAATGTCAGGATATTTTCAGTTATGGTTTCCAGGCTGGGAAAGAATAGAAATGAATAGAATCTAAAACTAAATCAATTATTTACAATATTACATATACAATATTTGTATTTAAACGTTGATTGGACCTCGACTCATGGCTCATTTTCTGTGTTTTTTTTAACTACAGAGGCAGGAGCGCTTTGCTGATCGGTCACAGCTGGAGATGGAGAAAAGGGTAAGAACAACTGTTACTTTAACTTTGTTGTCTTCTAAAACATTTATGTTGAGTTTGAATATATCGAATCATCATTCTCCACCCAAGTTAATGGCAGTGAATGAGCAGGTGTACTTCACACTAATGCAATGATGGGGCATTAAGTCCATAAAGGATCCTTTATGGATAAAGTCCCATGTCAGCACATCTCCGCTCAAATGCTGAGGTTTTGGAGATGTGTAAGAACTGCTCCAGATAAATGCTGAATTCTGGGCTCCATCGGCCAAACGGTTGGTAACTGTTCCGCACTGGTTTATGTCTGAAGGTTGCAGGCAGGTCTCAGGCTCAGCTGGGTGCTTTGGGTAACGTTTAACCTGAATTTAAAGTGTTTACAGCTCTGCTAGTGGCTGAATCACATGCCTCTCACAGCCCCAGGGGTTGGAACCAAACCCCATCAGCCAATCACAATCCCTCTTTCACTTTTTTCACTAATGCAAAACACAATTCTAGACTTGTACAAGTGAACTATCATGTGAGATGTAGAGTACGGAGTGGTTTCTTTTTCAAACATTGTATCTGCATGTGTGTGAAAATCATCTTAAGATTTGAATTTGCATCTTAAATGCGGTTTCCTTGAACTGTACAGTCATTTTCTCTTTCCTGAACTGTACTACACATGCCTATACACACACACATACATTCATATAGTTATATCATAGTTATTACATATAGTAAATATATTTATTTGTATTATTTATGTATTCTTTACACTACATGCAAGTAATTTGAGCATGAATAATCATTCAGACTGTACTGTATTTCCAGCTCTAGATCCGCTTCACTAAGCAGTGTGTGTGGTTCCTTCACTTTGTTCACTTCCCTCCGTTTTGACATTCTATCACCGGACGCATCCACATGATCTCTCTTTGTTTGCTGTGACAGTGGATCATGGAGTTATTAATATGTTTTATGGTCGTGTGTGGTAACTTGTCAACGTATGTGTGTGTCTGCAGGAAAGAAGAGCTCTAGAAAGGAAGATCTCTGAGATGGAGGAGGAACTGAAGGTAGTTCTTTTTGTTCTATTTTTCAGAGCGTGTTTGTGTATCACCTTTGTTTAAATCAATGAAAACAGAAACGAATTTGAGGTGTGTTCCTGCAAGGATGTTATTACCGTAATTACGAGATTTCAACAAGTTTTCACATCCTTGTAGAGCTCATAAATACAACTTGTAAGATGGGAACCTTCTGAAAGCTCCTACTTTTACCACCTGACCGCTGCAGATTAATGTATCTGTTGATCGTGTTGCCGTAGAAATGTATAATTCCCAGTCTAAGGACATGAACAGCTCCAAGTAGAATGTCATGTGTTTTCATCTCAAAATTACGGTAATTACGACATGGCGTCGTTCATGATAAGAGAACTATAAAGTCTCCATTTTGGCCCATTTCTTCGGGAAATGTCTTAATTGCTAAAAAATTTCAACTTATATGTGTACAGTAGCATATCCACCTTGTTCCTCGCCCGACTCATAGCGGAATTATGCTTTACATTTCTGGTGTCCAGTGTTTCTAGTCAAATTAGCGTATTTTGCGAGCTGATAATGTAAAGTTAAACCTATGGAAATGGTTTTAAAAAGCACATGGCTCCACAGTACCATCACTTTATAGTGTCGCAATGACCGTCTTTTCTCAGTTCCTCATCGGTCAACGTTTAATGAGTGCGTATGTGACATGATGCTGCCCGATGTTAGTTACATTGAAAACAGATGGGCGCTCGTATCCTACACACCGCTCCTGATCGGGTGAAGTTCAGGGGGTTTTGTCTTCAAAATGATAAGAGTGCACATATCCTTTTTTATGAGGAGTATTTTAACTTAAGTCCTGCTAGCCATGCTTGTTTTCTCTTGTCTTTGACATTTAAAGTAAGGCATATTATGGTGCTGTATAAGGATATTCTTTTCAGATTTGCTGGTGCTCAGAACACATACTTTCCAGGAATTTCTTATTTATTCTTGTTTATTGCTGTTTTTGTGGCAGCCAACAACAGCACAGCTTAACCCTATGTTTATTATCATTTTTAGCAATGTTCAAAAAGATTCTGTTTAATTAAGTCGCTCTTTTTACCTCGTTTTAACAATGGGTTCCTATGGAGAACGGAACAGGACAGCATACAAATGGAAGTTAGCTCATTGTTTGCTCAGGAAAAACGTGGATAGATGACCTCAACTAACAGGCGTGGACTAAAAAACGTTGATTTATTTTTTTTCAGCTTCTTTACAGCTTGTTTATGTGATTCGTGTGATGACTGAGATTGTTCATTTTATCTGCTTCATGGCAAGTTTAGCTGTTTCGGACTTACTGTAAATATTGCACATGTTCTCTCTATTCTAATGTCTCTCTTCTCTATTCTGTGTGTGTGTTGGTGGGTGGGTGGTAGGTTAGCAGACTCTAATATCAGAGGTTACGCGAGCGAAACAATTCCCGGGCCTTGATTTGAATCTTTCCTCTTCCATAATGAATTTCTGTACATTTCAGTATTATAGTGTTTCCCATTGAAACCCTCTTCTTTATCGTGTGTGTATCGAACTGTAGTTTAAGGGCAGATTTTCTGTCAAATCTTACAACCTAATTTTGGTATATTTAGGAATGTCCTCATTAGTAAAATTGATCTAAATACAAATCAATATATTTTTATTTTATATTATTATTTTAATGCAGAAGACCATGAAACTCAAGTTCATAATTAAAAATAGTATATACAGATGTCTATCAAATGTCCCCATTTCGATAGCTAAGGTATGTATGTGTCTGCGTACACGTGCCTTTTTTCCTTTTCAGTTCCTTCTCATTGTTTGATTTTTGTTTTTATTAGTTCTGATTTATTATATTTTTGTCAATTTTTTCACCCAGCGATAATACATTTCTTTTTTCCGTGTTTATTTTTGTCTGATGCCTGTCATCTTCTCTATCATTCTGTCTCTTTCTCTGTCTGTATTTCTCCCTCTCGTAGAACCTTCCTCAGGTAAAGCAGGTGCAGTCTCTGCGCCAGTATAACGAGCGTTTGCAGGCAGAGAACAGGGCGCTGGCCCGCGTGCTCTCCAAACTCTCGCAGGGCTGCAGCCACCTGCCCGCCGCAGACCTGTAGACCCGCCCCCACCTCCTCTTACACCCCTCCTCATGCTCCATTCAGCTCCGCCCACGCCCATATAAAGGCAGGTGCTAGCCTGTGTCTGAGCTGATGCTCCGCCTCCCTCAGTGCTCTGCTTTTCTGGAAGGGGAGGTTTTTGCGGCTTTTTTATAATTTTTATTTTATTTTTATTTTTTTACACAGTACAGTTATTGCTAAGAAACAGCTACAGTACTTGTACCTTTATAAGTACTTTGCTTTGGTATGTGCTTTAGAAATGAGAGAATTTAATAATTAGCTTTTTTTTCTCAATTTGTCATTCATTGCAAAATTACATAAAATAATTCTGCCAACTTTTTGTTTACAAATGGCTGGTTGTTTTAAATTGTTAAAAATATATATATTCTCATGAAATTAAAATAATAATAAAAAATTTCATTTAAAATAACATTTTACAAATTACATTACACATTGTATGTTGATATTAATAGTAATATTTTAATTAAACACAGCTCGTATCCATCGCACAGTTCCTGCTATTTATAAACAGTTTTTAGTAATAAATTGTCCTGTTATTTGTTGTTGTTTTTTTCTGTTTTCCTTTTTTCTTTTTGCCGTGTTGTGAAGTGCAATTCCTTTTGGATGACTTTGGCATCTTGCATGGGGTGCTTGACTGGTTTTTGTGAAATCACAAACCTGGTTCTCAGTTTTTCTGCTTTGGAGACCATTCCTTTTCCAACAATCCCAGATATTTTGATCCTGGAGCTGAACTGCCATATATGCTGTGCCTGAGGCTAATCTAGATTGCATGGCTTCTGGAAACTCATGCATTTTATAATCCACAGATTGTCGGTGGTAAACGCTTAAATTACGTTTGGAGCTTCTCTTGCATAATCTATACAGTGTTTTACAGAATGAGGAACATTTGTTTTGCCCGTTTCCCTCACAGTATACTCTTACTTTTTTGTGTCTAGGTTTTTAAGTTCTGTTTCTTTTATTCAGTTCTGTTTTGTGACTTACTTTAGCACTCAGTTTTTAATGGACTGTTTAAATGCATCTTTCCAGTCTATAACTGCAGTACTCACAGACTGTAAATCTCTCTCTCGGGAGGTATCATTGCACTGTTAAAATGTAATTGTAAATAGCAAGTTTATCACAAGGAAGTAGCTACTTTATGTTCTTGGAAAACAGCTAAATTTCTTTCTCTGGCACGCAATTTTCTTGTAATATTTTACAAAAAAGGATGTTCTGTAAACTGTAAACTCACCCTCATATTTTTACAAACCTGTGACTTTCTTGTGTGGACTTTCAGTGTCCAGTTAGTTTAGTAGTTTATTTGAGTTTTCCATCTGGGGTCAGGAAAGTCCACCTGTCCATCAATGTGGTTTACGGTCAATAAGGACAGTGAGAGTGAAATCTCAGTTAAAGATCTCTATTTCAACACTGCAACCTGAAGACTGAAGCAGGCTGGGTATCAAGTAGCATTCAGTGTTGTGGTTTATACAGACACTTTGAGTCGCTCTTGTGTTCCAGCCACTTTATTTATCCCGTCTAGTGGAGGACACACAAAGCAACTCAGTGTGTACAGAGAGAGAGAGGACCGCCTGGCCAAAGTGCTGTCCTCATCTTTACCGTCTATCTGAGAGTGCATGGCTAGAGTTTCCCATTGAACTGCAGTGTGCCTGTTGGTTTGTGTGCGTGTGTGTAGGTCTACAGTCCCTTTTATACCAAAATGGTGCTGGTGCTGGTGCTGGTGCCGAGGAATCTGCTAACTTCTTTAGAATCAGGCCTCATTTCCACTTGTTTTAGAGCCAAGCGATGACATAGCTGTTACTACTAGGGCCGGATAATAGTTATATATTTGTAATGATTTTGATTTATACATATATGCATAATAATTATACGCAGTACACACACACACACACATATTATCTAAACACAAACTTGTATATATATATATAAACGTGTAAAATGTAATTATTTTGATTAATTTTGAAAACTGTTACTGTTTAGTATTTGTATGTTTTATTAGTGCCTATAAATTAAATTCTGATATTTTAAAAAAAAGTATGTAAAATTATGACAAATATTATGTCCTTGTCTTTCATTATCATAATTTTGCTTACTTGAAAAACATACTTGGTTACAGTACTTACACCCTCCCCCCCCCCTCCCATTAGCCATTATAAAGCTTATACGTTTGCATATTGTCAGAAGAATATATTAAGAGAATTACCACATGCCCGCTAATAGCTTTAGTGTTTTTATTTGTTCTAGACCAACAGGTTTGCAAGCCATTCCTAAACCATTCCAGATCAGGCACCATCACCATATTAGTAGGAAAGGGGGTTGTGTTGGACAGTAATTGCTGTTTGAAGGAAGGAAAAAAAGGAAGGACGCAAAAACTAACTACATCAGCGTCTAGAGACAAGCGTCAACTACAAAACCACTGGTTCTTGTCTGTTAATCTAACCCTTCCCTCTCCTGTTTTCTCTTCCAGACGCTACCAGACTTGAAAGCAGACAACCAGAGACTAAAGGATGAAAACGGAGCGTTGATCCGAGTCATAAGCAAGCTTTCCAAATAGAAAAGACCCTCCCCACATCCTCCGGCAGTAACGGTATTGCACATCTAGATATTAATACGAGACAACGGCGACAAGAAGGCTCCGTCTCCCCTTCCGTTTCTCAGTCCCCAGCTTTCCCTCGCTTCTCCGCTCCACCGAACGCCCATTCAGTCCGCCCACCTCACCACTCACCACAGAACCACTGCGTTTACAGAACTAAGGAAAAGCGTTAGACGAGAGAATGGCATTGAACACTTTGCGGGCGGGGAAAGCCTCGAAAAACTATTTAACCAATAAGCCTTAGTTGTACATACGTCACTTGCATCAAATTTCTCTTGGCTGTCACAGAACACCTGATTTTATTTGTGCCACACTTTTTTTTGTGATCTATCTTTATAATAATTTTTTTTTGTTGTTGTTTTAGTTTTTGTTTTGTTTTTGCTCCGCTCTTTAATCTTTCTTCCTGTATAGATGCGTCATGCAATGTGCAGCTCTCTCCTTCCATCTCCTCTTCCTGTCCTCATCCCCTTCACATTGCGCTAGAAGTCCCGCCTCGTCCTCAGAGGCACTGTCTCTCAGCAGAAGACTTCCCAGCATTCCACAATGTTGGCGCATGCCCCCGCACACTTCCTCCTCTCTCGTGGCCCGAGGGAGATGACGGACCCCCCCCTGGCTTTACCGATTAGGTGGACCTTGTGAAATCGAAGCTTTCACTTATGTGCAATATATGCATTTCTTTCGTATACAAATGCTTTAAGAATGAGTCTGTCACTAGTAAATGTTCACTTCCTCACCACTTTCGTGGCTCACCCCGGTTTCCTTCCTCTCCCCCCCCTGACTTCTTTCTCTCGTTTCTTTGAGTTAGTAGTGTAGTCGTTGGTTTATATCTTGTACTCCTCACGTTGTTTTAGCAGGTACTGAGTGAAGTTGTATATACCTGTATGTATTGTTTGAGACCAGCACATGGCATGCGTTTATGGTTCCCTGTCTGTTACTATTGAAATATACCAACTCCAGAGGACAAAGTGTGTTTTAACTATTTCCTTCTTCTTTTATAGTCGAAAAAGTCATTGAATAACAATAGAGCCGCCCCCTTCAAGGGGAGGTTTTTCTTCTCAGTTTTAAGTGTTCACGTAAAATTGTGAGATAATAATATAATTGCTTCACTACATTTCACACATTTTATTCAGTATCTTTGGAAGAGTGCTGTTCATTTGTTTTTGTTTTTCTTCCCCTTTTCTTTTTTTTTTTAAGCTGTAGTATTAGCCAAGGTGTTGTCACTAAAAAGATCCTAGATATCGCTAACCCAGTCCTTTTTACAATGTCTACATGCACTGTCAATGCCATGTCAGGAGTCTTGCTGTCCGGTTTAGCGAACTTTTGCCACCGCATCAGATGAAGTCCATGCATCGGAAAGACTTTTTATGCATTTCAGTGGCCTTTTACTTAAAAATACTGTAGTCGGGAAAAAAATGTCGCTGTAGTTGGACTGTCAGCTTTCTCCTCTTTGGTTTAGGTTTTTAATTTTTTTTTTTTTTCCTTTTAAATTTCCCATCATCTTGTAAAATAGATGTGTGGCTTCATCCGTGCAAGCTGTGCTGTGACTACCAACCACTGAGAGTTAATTAAAATAAACTTGTACATTGTAAAAATCCCTTTGCCCTTGTTGTCCTGTTCTTTCCTTAAGTCTATGAAGAAATGAGTGTTAAGATGTGATGAGAGCCCAGTCGACTGTTTTCAGGTTACTCTGGTGTTCAATGTAATAAACTGAACCTGTGTCCATTCTAATGAACAAAACATTAATAAAATCAGTGGGTAGCAAAGGATTGGGGTTTATTAGATTAGTGTTAGTTCCACATGTCACATTATTGCTTTAACCAAAAGAGAAAAAAATTAAATTAAGGTTAATATGATTTTAGGAGTAATCTTTGAGCATAGTTCAATTTTTACAATAATAATAATAAAAAAATTGTTTAATATTGACATTTCCCCTATTAATACCCAGACTACTTGGAAATGTTATTATTTTTATTTATTTTTAAATTTAATTTATCAGGATCTTATATATAAAATGTATATTATTATTATTATTATTAGTGCTGTCAAATCGATGAATTGCATCCAAAATAAAAGTTTGTGTTTACATATGTGTGTACTGTGTTTAATTATGTATATATACATACACACTCCTTCATGTATATATAAGAAGTATTTGCATGCATGTACTGTATATGTATTTATATAATTTATATTATATATAAATATTTTAAAAGATATGTACGTGTGTGTTTTGTATTTTTGTATATAAATACAAATGTGTGTGTGTCTATATATATATATATATATATATATATATATATATATATATATATATATATATATATATATATATATATATATATCGCTTATCTATTTTGTAGAAACACCTGCTATTAACCTGACTTTTAATTCATCATTTGGTGTTAGAAATAGCTCATATGAAAAGCTAAAACCCTCACAAATGACGTTTAATGCACTGAAATAAATTTGTTTCACTGAAAAAAGATTTATCATTTAATCAAGACAGAAAGGTCAAATTTTGGCAAGACAAAACTTTTGTCGCCTATACAGAAATTGAACAAATTTACTGCAAATACAAAAATATGTCAGCAAATTAAGTAGTGGTGCTGTGAGATCCAAATGTAAAATCTTGTATGACTTCCATGAGCTTGAAGGACTGCATCCATGCGGTTTGGCAAGGACTGATACAATTTATTGATAAAGTCATCAGGAATAGCAAAGAAAGCAGTGTTGCATGCCTCCCAGAGTTCATCAATATTCTTTGGTTTCGTCTTCCATGCTTCCTCTTTCATCCTACCCCACAAATGCTCAATGATGTTCATGTCTGGTGACTGGGCTGGCCAATCCAGCAGCATCTTGATCTTCTTCGCCTTGAGGAACTTTGATGTGGAGATGGAAGAATGCGATGGAGCACCATCTTGCTGCAGAATTTGGCCGCTTTTATGGTTGGGAATATAAGAGGTATAAGATTTCTTGGTATTTTAGACTATTGATGTTGCCTTCCACCCTGCATACTGGGTAACTGGATGTAACCCCAGACCATGATTTTTCCGCCACCAAACTTCACTGTTTTCTGGGTGAATCTCGGATCCATGCGGGCTCCAGTAGGTCTCCTGCAATATTTGCAACGTGGTGTAATTCAACAGAAGATTCATCTGAAAAATCCTTCTGCCACTTTTCCAGCATCCATCCTTTTAGCAGGCTGTGGGCTTTGGCAAATGCCACACGGTTTTTCAATTGTCTTTTGTTTAGTGCTGGCTTCTGGGCACTGATTCGACCATGGAGGCCATTTCGAGACAGAATCCGACAAACTGTTCTGGTTGACACAGGGACTTCAGGTGACCAGGTCTCGTGGAGCTCTGCTGCAGTGGAAAATGGGCTGGCCTTGGATTTTTGAGCCAACAAACGGTCCTCTCGAGCAGTTGTCTTGCGGGGTCTGCCTGACCTGGGTTTGTCATAAACGTCTCCAGTCTCTTCAAATCTTTGTTTTATCCTCTGTACTTGAAGCTGAGACACATTGAAGGGGTCTGCCACATCAGCAGTGGATCTGGTCTTCAGCCTCTTGATAATCAAAACTTTAGTCTCAGGGTAAATCTTAGGCATGTTTGTAGAGGTCTAGTTGCAGTTGATGTAAAGGCCTAGTGCACTGGGGATATTTTTATACACGCCTGAGACCTAATTGATCCATTATTAGTCACAGGTGAAGCTCATATGACAAGGCGACAACATTTATGTCTTTGCAAAAATTGACTCAATGGGCTTTACCAAGCTGTGAATATTACAATATTTTTTGACAGTTTCATTTTGCACTGAAACATTATTACAAGAGCTGTTGGGATTAAAATGAGCCATTTCTTGTAAAAAAAAATCTTGATAAGAAATATATTTCAGCGGCACTTCAGGTCAATTTGTACACAAGCGACAAGACTTTTGTCAGGGACTGTATTTATATAAATATAGTGTTTGTGTGTGTGTGTGTGTGTGTGTGTGTGTATATGTGTATAATTATACACAGTAGGCTACATTATGTAAACACAAACTTTTATTTTGGATGTGATTTAATCAGTTTGACAGCACTATATATATATATATATATATATATATATATATATATATATATATATATATATACGAAGATGTACACAAGACTTATGTAAGATCCATAATTAAGAAAAATATTACTTTAATAAAAACATTTTTTTTTAAACGACAGCTTACATGTGTAAACCAAACGTTTATATTTCATATATAAGATTATTATATCAAACTTAATGTAGGCTATCTTAATCATAAACCTGTTTGTTTCTTTGAATTATTTTTTCTCTTGATCTTCTTAGCTCGTATGTAAATTTCCGAAGTCCATTTGATATCAATACAAAGAACTGAAATAAACAGCTTCTTTAGAACCACTAGATGGCGCCTGTCTGAGCTCAGAATTATCACTCGATGCAGGAAAAGTGTTGCTTGATGAGCGTCATGAGGGTTTTTTGTTTTGTTTTGTTTGTTTTTTCCCCCTGATCTTACATAAGGCTTGAATTTCTCTGTAAACCCTGCTAGTGTGTTTGCTTGCTTCATCCTCTGGGGCTTGAAGTTACCAAACGTTCTCATGCAAAATCATTTGTCCAAAGATAAAGCCTGATAAATCAGAAACATCTCAAATGAAAGGGATAGTTCATCCAAAAATGACAGTTCTCTCATCATTTAAAAAAGTGACATTCTTCCACGAAACCATATGAGGGTGTGTTAATTACATTTCCAGGTTTTTTTTAATTGTCCCTTCAATTACTTTTAGCATTTCTCTCAGTAGCCTACCACAAAAGCAGAGTCGGTTCCAGACTTCTTGTAAGACCGCATTGATAAATGTGCCTGGCACTGAATGCTGCATGTTCTCATTGTGGGATGAAGAGCTCAAATAATGCAGTAATGCTTTGAGGATAAGAGGCTGAACGGGCAGTAATTGCACATAGTCATGCAATGGGACTGTTCCTTTTTCTGAATTTTTCCATTTGAGTCAGTTTCTTTCTTCCGGTTCTACCTCAAAGCTCTCTGGTCTAAGGGGATTCTTGACCAAAACTAATGCGGAAAAGAGCAGTTGGAGTGTTTCCCGGTTTAAAAGCAGGAAAAAGACAAAAATCCAAGGCAATAACAGAAACAAACAGAGTCAGTCCTCTCGGTTTTGGTGATTTGCATCAGCAGGGTAACCTGGAACAGTCATGGACGTCACGTGATATTTCACACTTACACCCGCGAGTTGTCATTTAACGGAATATGCAAGTAGGCTACACAAGGCTGTGGGAAAATAAATATGAGCTTTTTATTGCTTGATTGGTTCCAGAAGGGGAAAAAATCATCCGTCAAACCATGTCATGTAGTTAAGATGGTATTGGCAAGTGAAATAAAGAATAACCATAATGTAAAACATTCATCATATTCATCACCCATGCTCTAATAATAAGGTAAGTATTAGTATTGCTATGTTTGGAACATACTGTTCTTCATATGTCTGCATATTTTATTTCTGTGTAATGACTGAATAATGTCTTTACTCATTCATTTCTTTACTCATTATACTGGGTTAACCTTCATCCTTCTGTCGCACTTTGTAACAAATCCTACCCTCGCGGGTCAAAATGACGCAAAGCCTTAAAATTATACTTCATTTTTGTTGTTGTCCAGAAAGTTATTTAATTTATATATTTTTTTTTTTCTTCTATTTTTAATATATATATATATATATATAATTTTTATTTTTTTATTTACCTTTAAATGATAGATTTTACCAATAAACGATAAATAAATAGTAATTTAAGCACATTCTGAATTCAAAATAACTTCGTATAATAACTTGAATGTGCAGCTCTCTCCTTCCATCTCCTCTTCCTGTCCTCATCCCCTTCACGCGCTAGAAGTCCCGCCTCGTCCTCAGAGGCACTGTCTCTCAGCAGAAGTAAAATAACTTAAATTCTAAAATTCTAAACTCACAATTTCATGCACAACCCTTTTAATTGTCTTCGCCGTCCCTTTTGTTGAAAAATAATAAATAACATGATATTTCATGACTCTTGCCACTATAGGCCTTATTCACAGCAGCGCCATCTTTGATTTTTAACGAGAATGAAAGCGAGACTGTGAGGGATAGACATATATCTCTTCAGAGGGTTGTACTGTTATTTAATGCGTTTTTGGATTGTTCTGCTGATGAAACACTGCAAAAATATATTTCCAAGAAGTTTTAGTAGACAAAAACTCCAGATAACATGAGCTGTGGAAAATGATGAGTGATTTATGAGCTGCAATACAGCTTTTTACAGCAGATGCCATTGAAAACACGGTAAGTCTTACCCTCACAGCCTCGCTTCCATACCTGTCATGGCTCTGCTCTGAATAAGGCCTATAGATGGCCGTATAGCTCTATGTGTGGAGCAAATGAGCTGTTCCGCTGGGTCCTAGAGTCAGTTGCTCTTCAGTATGCATTCACATACACATGTAGACATTATAAAATAATTTTTTTGGGAAAGTTTTAGCATTTTTACTTAGAATTTTTATGTTTTTCTATGTGTACTAAAGCATTACTCGCATCCCATTAATTCCCATGGGGGTCAAATTGACCCACTATAGGGAAGGATTTGTTTTTACATTTCAACACAAATCTCATCGAATCCAGTCAATTCTTTTTTTTGTGTATTTGTGGTTCAAGCGCGACAAAAGTCATAGGGTCTTGGACCACTGATGAACACATGAAAAAAAAAAAAAAAAAAGAGTTTAGGGTCAAAATGACCCGAGGGAAGGATGAGGGTTAACATTCTTATTATAAGAATGGTTGTAACAACACTCACGTCTTTTCACACTGTAAAGTTCGGAAAAGCACCTCTGAATTGCAGGTGTGAAACGTCCTTTTACCAGGGGTTTCTCCATACTATTGTTT
Source organism: Gobiocypris rarus (assembly GCA_023029165.1). Lineage (NCBI taxonomy): Eukaryota > Metazoa > Chordata > Actinopteri > Cypriniformes > Gobionidae > Gobiocypris > Gobiocypris rarus. Next base: position 15,871,639 of record CM040923.1, read on the forward strand.
CTTTTTAACACACATCTATATAGCAATACATAAACATGTTTGACTTAATTATGTATTCATTTAGCAGATTTTTTGCCTCTGCTGCTGCTATTTGAGCTTCTGCCCGTTTCAGCCTCAGGAGCAGCACGACGGTCACTTGCTCTTTTCTTTTTGGCCATTATCAGCATTTGCAAGAAGAAGAAAAAAAGCAACCCTACTGTGAACTGTAGCTGTCAGGTGAGTGTCTGTGCAATGATGATGTCATTCCTCTAGCTCTTGTGAATTCCTGACTACTACTTTTTGTTGTTTTCATATCTCTTATTAATACTTCAGGAGATGTGGAATTGATGTCTGGTCACCCATATTGAATTAAAACTAGACAGTTTCATAAATGTTTTTTAATGATGATGTTATTAAGACTACATTGTTCATTGTACAGTGTTCAGTTATTAAAAAGAGAGATATCCTAGCAGTGTTGTGTTAGTAAAATTAATATACTTATAGGTTTCGTTAATATTTTGAATTTGTTTTTTTATTTTTATATTTTTCATTTTGTAAAAAGGTTCAGTGATTTTTTGGTGAGTATTTGTCTTTGTTTTATTTTTTAATGTCTAGTGTTTATTATTATATATTTTTTTTTCAGTTTTATCTTTATTTATTTTATACATTTAAATATGTTTTAGTTACTTGAATTTGATTTAAAGTAACATTTTTAGTTTAGGTGTAGTTTTAGATAATAAACCTGGTTCTGAATATGATGGGATTGATGCGCTTTATGGGATTGTCAGGACTTTACCATAAACAAAAGATGTACAAATGTGTAATTGAATTGAATTGCATATTTACACATAGTCTTTATTTTATTTTGTTATATTGGAGTTGCGCTTGAGCACAATATACTGAACAACGTGCATAAATATAAAACCTTATCCAGGGCTGGACTGGTAATCTGGCATACCGGGCATTTTCCCGGTGGGCCGACGCACTTTGGGGCCGATACAAGGTTATTTATTTATTTACAGCGCAGTCATTGACAAACGTACGCTGCGTTCCTGCTGCTCTATGAAGTGATGGGCGGCACTTTGACTCCGAATTTTGTTTTATGCAATCGTGTGCTATATGGGAACATTACAGGTTCTGTGGTGAATCAGCTGAAAACAGACACGAGCATGTAAATACATGACGAGGTTAAGTGGAAAACGGCAATACACACAAATACAAACTTGTCACTTTAGCACAACCACAATTCACCTGGCAGCTATTAAAAAGTGAAGAAATATTGGTGTTTTGGAAGAAACATATTTATTAAAAACGTTGCTATTATTACTTACATTAAATATTTAGAAATATAAATCATTTTTATAGAGGCTGTTTTTGTATTTTCTACAAATTCAATAGTTTATTATATATGGTTTATATATTTTAAAACCATACCCATGGTAATGAGGAGCATGGTTTTACCTGTGACTACCATGATCTTACAGTTAAATGAAACTGGCCTACAGTTGAACTCAGTTAAAATGCCATTATAATTCAACAAAACAGCTTTAAAGCTTGGATCCCATGAATTAAGGAAAAAGCTTTTTTCTCTTTAAATGTTTTATCAACTTTGTAATAGAACTAATTAAATTTAACTAAATGTTATTTCATTGAGAACCTCATGAAAGATAGATATCAGTGTCTTACATAAATTAGGTGTCAACTCTTTATATTTTTTATTGTTTTTAAATGGGTAGTTCAACCCAAAAATGTGATTGTTTACTCACCCCAATGTCATTCCAAACCTAAATGAATTTATTTCTGTGTAATTTGAGTCTGTTTTTTTGTTCAAACAATATTCAATGGTAGCCTAAAAGGGCTTGGTTGCCAACATTCTTCAAAATATCTTCTTTTGTGTTTCACGGAAGAGAGAAAGTCATACAGGTTTGGAATGACATGAGAGTGAGTAAATGTTGACAGCATTTAAAAGCAGTAAATTTACTTTACTGCATCCTAGCTCTAAATCAATGCTTTACTGTCAAGTGCATTTCTGTGTGACAAAAGTGCAATAATAAGTTTATCTGCATTTGCAGTAAATTCAATAATATATAATTATTTGTTCCTGTCCTAGTTTTATTTATTTACTCCAATTTAAGGCCCTAACCCCAGCAAAAACATTCACGGGGAACTCATGGGCCAGATGGGCTGGGTTTGCCAGGGCCGAATTTTAGCCCCAGTCCAGCCCTGACCTTATCCAATAAAATATGTAAATCATGCACAATCACTTCAATGGCATGTATTTATAATGTTTGTGTGTGTGTGTGTTTCCTCTTATACAGTAATGGCTGTGTTTTTACTGTAGTTACTGTTTTATGTGTAATCTATTTGTGACTCTTGGAATCTACCTAATGATCATTATACATTTCTATGAGATTGTCTAACTAGAGCAAAACTTATTCAGGGCTTTCATGGGACTTTTATGTCATGGAATGTGGACAGTCAGGCGGTATGTTCAGTTACTCGAATCAACATTCCCCAGAGTTGTACGGGTATATTTCCTTGTAATGAGACCAAAATCAAAGATCTTTAGGATAATTGAGGATTTATTCCCCAGTTGATCTCCCTCCCGTTGCCTGCTTTATTTTCTACTCATCTAGCTTGCTAAACCTCATTTATCTGCTGTGGCCTGAAAGACAGGAGGAACCTCCAATTCCAGGCTGGTGGGCTGCAGCTGAATATCTGGAGCAGACCCAGAGAAAGGCCTCCAGAGTCAGTCAAGGCTCTTGTTCTCCTGGATCCGTGGTATGTTGTCAATTACCATAGATAATGATTTTGTCTTGTCCCTCAGTTTGTAAAAACAAACAGAATCGTGTTTACAGTAATGCACTTTCAATAGAGGTCTATGAGGCAAGACAGGAGAAACATTAACCTCTTCACCCTCACTGTCCCGACCTTGGACTTGACATCACTTTGTTTACCATGGTATACATTTACTATATAGAATACCGTCTAAAAATAGTAAGAATGTTAACAAATGATACATCATTTGAAAGTTCTAAGGGTTTAGTGTTAATCTGTGGCATCTGTTTTACGATTTAGATGCATCATTTTTTAAATGTTCTCTGACGCTTGTTTCTGCCACAGAATAAAACATTTTAATTTAAGATAAATTTAAGATAATTGCGACTTTTTATCTCACAAATGTGAGTTTACATCTTGCAATTCTGACTTTTTTCTCGGAATTGTGAGATATAAAAATGTGCAAGTCAGAACTGCGTGATATAAAGTCACAAATCTGACTTCTTTTCTTTTTACCTTTTTAATTCTGTGGTGAAACAAGCTTCCAAATCTGTGGTTCACTTATAATGTTAGCAAGATTTTGCGTATGAAAATAATTTTCAATGTCCCTGCTACACGTGTGGAATTCTTTTTAGAGGCTCAATGCAATTACAACACTTGTGGCGTAATGTTGATTACCACAAAAATGCAATATAATATACATAACTATGTTTTCAGTGGTGTATAAAGACCTTACATAATGTACCCTTATGGTTTTATTACCTTAGAACGAGCCATTTCTATTTCCATATGCGGTATATAGTGAAATCGCCATTTTGCATTGTCATGTTTCTACAGTGGCCCTAAACGGAGAAACTTCTCTACAGAGCGCTAGTCACTCTCTGCTCTCTCCGACGACAACATTTTTGTCCTGCGTCGCCCCCCGTAGCTTCTCTATGTGCTTTGAAAGGTAGGGTTGAGTGGTGTGTTTTTGTAATTCACAACCTTACCGCTAGATGCCGCCAAAATTCACACACTTAACCTTTAAAATACTCACTACTTCAATATTATAGACATAAACAAATGCATGATAATATGATTTTACTTTCTAGTGTACTTACATTTTCTGTGTAACATATCCAATTTAGGAATGTCTTCATAATGAAATGAATACATTCATTTTTACTTAAGAATTAATAGGTGCTTTTAACAAACTTTACAATTTCACAGATTTTTTGCCGTAATTGACGTTATGCCACAAATGCTGTTGACTTAGCTTAACCTGCACTGAACCTGGAATATGTATTTAATCTACTTCATCTGCACTGCCAAGTTCTGATTGTGACATCAAATGTCTTCCTTCCAAACACAAGCATGTGGAGATCACTAAGAATACATGTCACTATACAGTTGGTGGAGTTTGGTATTGTGCAAGATGACTGTTATTGTTTTGCCTGAAAGCATTTAATCATTTTAGTTTATGAGTAATATCACATGGTTGGTCACCCCCAGAAGATCATTATAGCGTATTGGCACACCAAGAACCTCTTCAAAAGTAACTAGAACAGACTTTCTTTGCTAAAATTTTAGGGTACAATGTTATGTTTTTGTGTCGTAATACTTGACATTAATTGAATAAATGAGTACAGCTGGTACTTTTTAAGTGTGGTTCAAATCATACCCGTGCCTCCATTCAACCATGCTGACAACAGTTTAACATACAAATGAAGGAACATCTAAAATGTTTGGGAACACAAAGCTACTCCAAGTGCCACTAACTTAAATGAACTCATAGAAATGAGCCGACCCATATGCTCAAAAGAAAGTAGGGCAAACAGAAATTAAACAAAGTTGTTCAATCCAATTCTTTTTTTTATGTAAAAGTAAAAGTATTTAAGAGTATTTATATAATTTAAGTAAAGTGTTACCAAAAGTTCTATGTATAATGCATTGTACAAGTATTTTATTGTATTAATTATGCCTTTTAATGCATCCTATAATGCAAAGTATGGTCTAGTGAATAATTGTAACCACAGTTGTAATACACCTTTAGTATAATGCATATAAAGTATAATACATTTAAAACGCAACAAGCAACCAATGTCAGATGTAACAAGGAATCTGTGATTATCAAAATGCATTTTGACTTTGGTTACAATTATTTAATAAAACTGAATGTTAAATGATTGTTAAAGGTGCACTGTGAAATTTTTAGCGGCATCTAGCCGTGAGGTTGCAAATTGCGACCGTCCACCGCTTATCCCTTCATTTCGAAGCACATAGAGAAGTCGACACAGGACAAAGATGTTGTTGTCTGAGACAGCGAAGAGTAGCTAGCGCTCTGTAAAGAAGTTTGTCCGTTTAGGGCTACTGTAGAAACATGGCAGCACAAAATGGTGACATCACTGTAAGGGGACCCGCGGTGTATGGAGATAGAAATGGCTCATTCTAAGGTAATAAAAACATAACAGTTCATTATGTAAGGTCTTTATACACCACTGAAAACATAGTTATGTATATTGCATTTCTGTCAATATATCCTCATACTACACACTGAACCTTTAAGTGTGATATGCAGTGTTTAATGTTTTGCTATGCTAATTTAGAAGAGTTTCTGCTATAATGGGTTTTTGGGGGTTACCATCATGGGGACGAGTGGAGCATGAGCTTAGTTTGAGAACAGATATGTTAAATGTTCTATATTGCCATATTCATTCATATCCATATTCTAATGCTAAAGCTTTGTGTTACCAATTAACAAGTTAGCATTTACTGAATCAGCTAGTTAAACCGAGCCAAGTTTCCACTACAAAAATGATTTGTTGAGATAACATTTGATGATGAAAACTTATTTGTTGAGATTGAGATTTGTTGAGATTGATTTAAAGTTTAAATGTATGAATTAGCTTACTCAAATATTTAAAGTTAAGAGCATTTAAAATGTATGAGTACAAAATAAAAATCTGTCAGTTCTGCTTACTTAAACTTTACATTTCTTAACCTCAAAATTTTGATTACCTCAATTTTTTTAAGTTTTGCCAACTTATTTGGGTTTAGTAACAACAGAAATTGTGACCATAGTTGGCTTCGGGAAACATATGGGTGGCACACAGAACAATTGAAATGACCCATTTTGTCACCCCTCACCCATTTCAGCAGATGGCAGCGCACAGATGGCACGGTTATGGTCCACTTTTTACAGGACACACCGGGGAAGTTACGGCCAGGCCTGTGCTTTGTAATGATTACAATAATGTTGGGCGTTACAATGACCAGAAGTTGCAATGATCATTAGAGACAATAAAAGCTAACAGTTACATTCTGATGATATTAAATATGATGTTAATATCAAACCAAGAATCATTTATATTATATAATTTATATATTTTAAAGAATGATAGCACAATAACACTTTTCAAGCAAACGATGGTTTGATGTTTAACTATTTACATATAGTGAGGAAAATAAGTATTTGAACACCCTGCTATTTTGCAAGTTCTCCCACTTAGAAATCATGGCGGGGTCTAAAATTGTCATCGTAGGTGCATGTCCACTGTGAGAGACATAATCTAAAAAAATCCAGAAATCACAATGTATGATTTTTTAAACTATTTATTTGTATGATACAGCTGCAAATAAGTATTTGAACACCTGAGAAAATCAATGTTAAAATTTGGTACAGTACCCTTTGTTTGCAATTACAGAGGTCATTGTCCTGTTGGAAGACCCAGCCTTGACCCATCTTCAGTGCTCTAACTGAGGGAAGGAGGTTGTTCCCAAAATCTCGCAATACATGGCCCCGGTCATCCTCTCCTTAAAACAGTGCAGTCGCCCTGTCCCATGTGCAGAAAAACACCCCCAAAGCATGATGCCACCACCCCCATGCTTCACAGTAGGGATGGTGTTCTTGGGATGGTACTCTTCATTCTTCTTCCTCTACACACGTTGAGTGGAATTATGACCAAAAAGTTATATTTTGGTCTCATCTGACCACATGACTTTCTCCCATGGCACCTCTCGATCATGCAAATGGCCATTGGCAAACTTAAGACGGGCCTGGACATGTGCTGGTTTAAGCAGGGGAACCTTCCGTGCCATGCATGATTTCAAACCATGACGTCTTAGTGTATTACCAACAGTAACCTTGGAAACGGTGGTCCCAGCTCTTTTCAGGTCATTGACCAGCTTCTCCCGTGTAGTTCTGGGATGATTTCTTACCTTTCTTAGGATTACTGAGACCCCACGAGGTGAGATCCCAGTCCGAGGGAGATTGACAGTCATGTTTAGCTTCTTCCATTTTCTAATGATTGCTCCAACAGTGGACCTTTTTTCACCAAGCTGCTTGGCAATTTCCCCGTAGCCCTTTCCAGCCTTGAGGAGGTGTACAATTTTGTCTCTAGTGTCTTTGGACAGCTCTTTGGTCTTGGCCATGTTAGTAGTTGGATTCTTACTGATTGTATGGGGTGGACAGGTGTCTTTATGCAGCTAATGACCTCAAACAGGTGCATCTAATTTAGGATAATAAATGGAGTGGAGGTGGACAGACTAACAGGTCTTTGAGGGTCAGAATTCTAGCTGATAGACAGGTGTTCAAATACTTATTTTCAGCTGTATCATACAAATAAATAGTAAAAATATCATGTATTGAGTTTTCTGGATTTTTTTTTTTTGAACCAAAACTCTCTTTGAAAAAAGACGCCAGATGAAACGGGACGGAAAAGACCATGTCAAGTACAGCATCCTCTGAAAACTCATCCACAACAAAATGAAAGCAGACCTTGAGGAATATCGGCATAAGACTGCTTACAGTAGTGCAGCGGAAAAGAAATGCCTCAGGAAATGCCGAAAGTCAATGGCACCAACAACGAAGCCAAATGTCAGCCTTGAGGAAGACAAATGGGACGGTTGTGAGGACAGAGTGTCAGGAGTTCTACAAAAACCTGTTTGCCTCAAAAGTACAAGTTGCCTCACCATCCATTCAACCTTCTATGCCATCAGGCATCCCAGATGTGCTGGCTAGCGAAATACGACACACGGTTGAACAAGCAGAGAGTGATAAGGCCACTGGCAAAGATAGAATAGAGAAGGAAGCATTTAAGGCTGGTGGCCCCATGTGGGCAGCAGTCGCAGCACGATACAGCATAAACATGAAGGAGCTCCACATACCAAAGCAGTGGAAGGAGTCAAAAACCATTCTCATATCATCCTCAGTCATTTATAGAGAAAGCTGGATGAGCAGCAGCTGCGGGAACAGACAGGATTCCAGTCAGGGTATGGAACGATCGACCACATCCATGTCCTTCACACGATAGAAATCAACGCAGTCCTCCACCATCATAGGATTGAAGAGGAATACATCAATCTGATACAAGAACTCTGCTCTGGATGCTCCACCGACTAGTTGTAGTACTCGAGACAGGTCTTAAAGCAGCACTAGGTAACTTTTCAACCTTCATAATATATTTTCAAGACTCTTGTGATGATACATCGACTTACAATATGTTGAATGACACGTCTGCCATAGCCTGACGGGGTCTGTATCGTTTTTAATCGTACTTTTAAACTTTGGCGTTCGGGTAGTAACCCGAGAAAAAAAAGAACTACAAAATTCGACTGCTTTGCGGCATATACGTCACTTCCACCATCACCCTCACGTCCTTAAATTCGGACGTGCAAGCCCAGCTATCCTTTGTTTGCCAAATGCTATGGTCATGGCTGAGGCAGCACAAAAAAAAGAAGAAAGCAAAGGTTTTGTCGGAGGAATGCAAAAAGAGGAAACGAGAAAGTGATCGGATTAAAGGCAGGACGAGAATCAACATTGGGCGAGCGTTTGCTCGTTGGCGTGAGCTGATGGATGCGGGGGGGGTGCCCGACAGATGCTGACTTGGCTGTCATGCGCACAAAATCATATTTTAGGATACCTAACATATCAGTGATATTTATTTATTTGTCTTGCTATAAAGCAAATAGATTTTTTCAAATTTGCAGATTCATGGTAGCTTGATATTATAATATTGACGATATATGGTTATTACCTACCACTCAAACATTGAATTGAAGTATCATATAGATTCTGTAAAACGGTAACCAATAGACTAGGCTACTATAATGACGCTGGCTTGTAAACGTGAGCATCGCGATCATTTGGCGTTTAAAAAAAACCATGAAATTATATTCATATGACATGCTGAAACATATGCCACTGTACCTGGGATGAAGACATTTCACACGCGACGCAAGCAGAACACCTGCATGTGAACTCCTCCTGCAGTGTTCAGGGCTATCATGGTTGCCATGTCAACAAATGCACGTGCGCATCCTGATGTAGGATGACAGTTTACGACAGTAGTAGACGACAATACTGTTTCCCAACTGTAGGGAGAGCCCGAGAGCAAAAACTACCTATGCTGCTTTAAGACCATTTTTTGAAGGTCTTGTCGCATTTGTACTTGGTCTTGTCACGGTCCCAGACTAAGAGGACTCATCTCAAGACCACAACTGCGAGGATATCACTAAATTGCTGGTGTATTGTCTGATTTATTTTTTATTTTTTATTTGATGTCAAACTTACTGTTTAAAATAACTTATTTCTAATGTGATTTATTTTGTTACTGTGGTGCCAGGTTCGAAATCAATGCAGGATTGTCTAAAAAAAGTCAAATGCCCAAAAGTAATGCAAATGGCCACAAAATCCAAGATATGATTGCAAAAAAGTACTTGAGATTTTTATATTATAACAAAGCATGCAATTGAGCAATAGTGATTTGATTGGAAACAGCTCTATAGTGTTGTATTATTCTAATTGTTTTATTTTATTAAATATAATATTTCTCAGACAGTAGATATGGATCTTTTAGATGATTTTGAGAAGTGCAGGTCTGGTCTTGGTCTTGACTTGGCCTCACCCTGCCTTGGTCTTGTCTTTGTCTAAACACACTTTGGTCTTGGTCTTGGTTTATGTGGTCTTGACTACAACACTACCACTGACATTACACTCTTGCAAAACCCCTCCGCATTTAATGCTGCACTCAAGGAATCCTTCCAAAAACTGGAGAGATGACATTAACATCAATGGTGAAAGACTAAACCATCTTTGTTTTGCTGATGACACAGTCATAATTTGTGAAACAACAGAAGAGGTTAAAGAGAAGCAGCTGAACCAGCTAGACAAAGGTTAGACTCCAAATGAATCGATCAAAGACAACATGGATGAAAAACCAGTCAACAGCTCCATCTATATCGTCAATAGTAACATCTACCTGGACCAAGAAATTACAATGGAGCACACCATCAACCATGAGCTATCTCTCAGATGGAAAGCAGCATGGCGGAGCTTCTAAGCCATCAGTGAGGTTATTACGACCATCAGTGACCCAACCCTGCGAGCAAATCTCTTCAAAACCACCATACTACCGACCAGCATTACTATACGGGAGTGAGACATGGTCTCTAACTAAAACAGATGAACAAAAACTCACTGTAGCCTAAATGAAAGAGCAGTGGAGCGAAGAATGCACAAATCACGAGAAGAGACAAGATCACAAATAAATGTTTGCGAGAGATGTCAAGGGTGAAAGATGCGATCACGGAGACTGTAAAGAAAAAGCATGTGACTCGAATAGAGGATGAACGATGGACACTGAAAGTGACAACGTTGTACCCCATGAGATAAAGCGACCACTTGGACACTGGCCAACTCGATGGTTAGATTCCCTGATGAAGAGTTTTGGAAAAACCTGGATTCGCACAGTAAGAGAAAGACGTAGATGAGAGAAATGCTCTGGAATGATTGATCACAGGCCGAAGATTAACTATGTAGTCTTGTTTTCAGAATCGACGTCAGCAATTCCTTTCCACAATTCAAACAGGTCATTGCGGTTCCTGAAAAAAACCTTAAAAAATGTGTTACTGTTAAATCAACGTTGTGATCATTTATAGACATCAACCTTTCCAAGGGATTACGGATGAAAATTAGCCATGAAGTGCATATGTATTATTGATGTGTATTGTCCCGGATTAGAGAATAAATAAAAACAAAATGAAAATAAATGAATGGCAGTTGAGGTTCTACAACAAGGCAGAAATATAAGAAATATGAAAAAATCGACAGCAGATTTCTGCAAGCATTTGACTTCTGATTGTCATATTAATCCTGTGTGATTTTCAGTTGAAATTTAAATGAACTCATGTTAGGGCACAGGAAAATGTCTGTCATTTTGACATTTCATAGACACAAAGCCATTATTTCTAAAATAATGGAATACTTGGGTTAAAGGTATCAAAAATATGGTAAAATTGACAATGAACTAGTACCAAATTCATTCACATTTTAGGTTTTTCTTTTCACTGTGGGATCCATTAAGGGATAAATCAGTTCAAAGACATATCGTCACCAAAGGTGTGACTTCAGTATCTCCTGAAAAGGCTCTCTTAGATAGATAGCACATTCTGAGAGAAAGGGAATCACTCCAGTGAAGCAAACATATCAAGACAGCTTTTTAGAAAAGACCTTGACTGATAAGAAAGCAAACTAAATTTAATTCTCAAAGTGGAAGAAACTTTCCACTTATCTGCTCCTTTACGAAATGAATTTTAGGTATGCTAAGTGGAACTTATTTTAAAGGGAAGTGAAGTTTGTGCTGGAGCCAGAGCCATGCAGTGAGTGACAGATGAGTGTTTGTGCTGTGAGTGAGTTTCCCCAAAGCACACAGAAACATTCTAAAAATGCATTAGGGACCTATTTATAGACCAGGCGCCTTATTGTTTCCCTACAGATTTCTCCCAATTATCTCTGTCAAGAAAAGAACCAAGAAAGATCTTAAATGAAAAGCTATTTTCTATGGCTCTGTGGGCTTAAGGAGCAATTCAGCCATAAAATCTCTATGTAAACCTTCAGAGAACTAAAACATTCACCAGCTGTTTTAAAAGAATTATTTGCAAATTCAAGGACTAAACCCCCTTGCTTTCCTCAGTGGTGTGATAGGTTTGGTTTGGTTTGGTTTGGTAATTTTACCTTTAGGGGTAGTACCCTTAAAAGGACATCTTAGTACATTTTAGAAGGTGCCTGTTGTGCATGTACCTTAATGTAATATTATGATCCTTTTAAGGTTCAAAGGTGTCCTTTAAAGGGTTGTTGTACCCCTAATGGTACAATTTTTGCACATTTGTTTCTAAGAATGTAGTGACTCAGCAACGCTTACTCATCACGCTATTTCCAGTAATTAGGGGGGATAAACACATGTGCTCCTGGCTTTAAACAACAAATTCCTTACTGACTTTAGTTATGAGTTCTCTTAAAAATGCCCTGTGGAGAGTAAATCCTGATGGGATACATTTCTTTAGGAATCAAAAGAATGTCTAAGGGACTTTCCACAGTTAGGTCACAAAATAGGGCCCTTTTCAGGAAACATAGGAAATATTTTTTGTTTATTTATTCTAATCAAAGCTGTATTTATTTGACAATATATGTGAAACAGTGATATTGCAAATTTAAAATGTTTTATATTTGAATATGTTTTAAAGTTTAATTTATTCCTGTGATTTGCTGCTAAAGAAACATTTCTTATTACCAATGTTGAAAACAGCTGCTTATTTATTTTGTAGAACCATGATACATTTTTTTTCTATTCTTTGATGAATAGAAAGTTCAACAGCATTTCAACAGCAAAATCTGTTGTAACCTTATAAATGTCTTTATTGACACTTTAATGCATCCTTCCTCAATACAACTTTTAAAATAAATACTGAATAAAAAATCTTTTTGTATTGTATGTGTGTACAGGTTTATTCTACAGGTTTTTCTCATACTCCCAAGTTTCATGCAAATAAAGATAAAAGCAGGAACTATGGAGACATCTTTGCCCTGTGTGGGGACAAGAAAAAGTCCCTAAAATAAACAAGACAATAGCCTGTTACACAACATGCCCCCCTCAATCCATTTCAGGAGAACAAGGATTTTTGTTTTGCTTTTATTTCTTTAGTATCACGTAATGCGTTCATTTTGAGCATCGGTGTCCACTCAGTGGCAATTTTAGACAATCTGATGTATGTGTATGAATGTTTCTGCACCATTTGATGGAATGATAGACAGGCTATACTCAGAGATGACTCTATGTGCACCTCTGTATTCTAAGACATTGAGTTCCTTCATCTCTGAGAGTCTTCAGGTCATAAACAGTCAAGCTCTGAACAGTGACTCATGCTCTCTCGGGACCTGTGTGGGAGAACAGGCCATATTCATCAAACCAGTGTGTCTCATCATTAGACACAGAACAATTTCTGTCTGTCTGTCTGTCTAATTGCATTGCTGAACTATTTACAGCTAGCATAACTAACCCTAAATTATACTATAGTGTAAATTATAATACAACAAAATATCAGGAGCCTATAGTGCACAATAAATGAAAACAGTGAAATAACTGTGCAACTAGGAAAATATTAGGGAAAATGCCCCCTTAGTAACAATGTGCATTTACATTAATTGTAACATATTGAAATATAAGTTTAGCATGTGCAGATGATGATGCATTAGCCAATGTGATATTATAGGAAACAAATACAAACTTTTGCTAATATATATATATAGGTCCTTCTCAAAAAATTAGCATATTTCATCCGACCAATAAAAGAAAAGTGTTTTTAATACAAAAAAGTCAACCTTCAAATAATTATGTTCAGTTATGCACTCAATACTTGGTCGGGAATCCTTTTGCAGAAATGACTGCTTCAATGCGGCGTGGCATGGAGGCAATCAGCCTGTGGCACTGCTGAGGTGTTATGGAGGCCCAGGATGCTTCGATAGCGGCCTTAAGCTCATCCAGAGTGTTGGGTCTTGCATCTCTCAACTTTCTCTTCACAATATTCCACAGATTCTCTATGGGGTTCAGGTCAGGAGAGTTGGCAGGCCAATTGAGCACAGTAATACCATGGTCAGTAAACCATTTACCAGTGGTTTTGGCACTGTGAGCAGGTGCCAGGTCGTGCTGAAAAACAAAATCTTCATCTCAATAAAGCTTTTCAGCAGATGGAAGCATGAAGTGCTAAAATCTCCTGATAGCTAGCTGCATTGACCCTGCCCTTGATAAAACACAGTGGACCAACACCAGCAGCTGACATGGCACCCCAGACCATCACTGACTGTGGGTACTTGACACTGGACTTCAGGCATTTTGGCATTTCCTTCTCCCCAGTCTTCCTCCAGACTCTGGCACCTTGATTTCCGTATGACATGCAAAATTTGAGCGACAGTCCAGTGCTGCTTCTCCGTAGCCCTGGTCAGGCGCTTCTGCCGCTGTTTCTGGTTCAAAACTTGACCTGGGGAATGCGGCACCTGTAGCCCATTCCCTGCACACGCCTGTGCACGGTGTTTTTAGATGTTTCTACTCCAGACTCAGTCCACTGCTTCCGCAGGTCCCCCAAGGTCTGGAATCGGTCCTTCTCCACAATCTTCCTCAGGGTCCGGTCACCTCTTCTCGTTGTGCAGCGTTTTTTTCCACACTTTTTCCTTCCCACAGACTTCCCACTGAGGTGCCTTGATACAGCACTCTGGGAACAGCCTATTCGTTCAGAAATGTCTTTCTGTGTCTTACCCTCTCGCTTGAGGGTGTCAATGATGGCCTTCTGGACAGCAGTCAGGTCGGCAGTCTTAACCATGATTGCGGTTTTGAGTAATGAACCAGGCTGGGAGTTTTTAAAAGCCTCAGGAATCTTTTGCAGGTGTTTAGAGTTAATTAGTTGATTCAGATGATTAGGTTAAAAGCTTGTTTAGTGAACCTTTTCATGATATTCAAATTTTTTGACATAAGAATTTGGGGTTTTCATGAGCTGTATGCCAAAATCATCAGTATTAAAACAATAAAAGACCTGAAATATTTCAGTTGGTGTGCAATGAATCTAAAATATATGAAAGTTACATTTTTATCATTACATTATGGAAAATAATGAACTTTTATCACAATATGCTAATTTTTTTAGAAGGACCTGTGTGTGTGTATATATATATATATATATATATATATATATATATATATATATATATATATATATATATATATATATATATATATATATATATTTCATTTAAAAGACTAAATCAACTATTCTATTCAAAATTGTTTTGTCAATTTGAATAGTTGAATAGTTCAATAACTGATAACAAAGCAGAATCCCAGTAAAAGAGATTGATCTGAAAGGTAATTTTATTCTATGACTTATTCATATGCCTGTGCATATTTGCATACTTAATTGACCATATTTTAATGGATATGTCATAATAACAACACTATGAATTCAAAATTGAATGATTTTACTTTTTATGGTTTTACGGAATTATTGTATAACAACCACATGAATTGCAATAAGTATTAAATAAAAGATTCTTAGGGGGGCCATCTTATCCCAAAGGTCTAATTTTATCTTTTCACTTCAAAATAAAAACTATAATTTTAACTAAACAAATCTAAAAACAATAACGTCTTTAAATATCGTATTAACAACTATTCAGTAGCCTATAATAGGTACAATATCATAATCACTATTTTCCAGAGAAACAAAAAACGAAAAAGATTAGTTAACCTAAAAAATGAATAAATTTAACGAATGTTGATTTTCAGATTAAATGAGAAAAATAAAAATAGTAGGCTATATTGTGCTGTCTATTGTTAAGAAGAAGAAAAATGTATGTGGAATCCTCTTACCCTAGGCTAGATACATATTTTTATTTAATTAAGCAAATGAACAATACGAAAATTAATGCTAAATGTGCCAATAGTAATGACAAGTCTCTATCATTTCCCTTCGGCTATTTCCGTTCGTTTTCGTAACTGCTCGGAAACTCTTCGGAAGAGGGGCAGGACTCAGTGCTGAGTGCGCCTGAAACTAATCCAGTTCATTCCACCGATCAGTTCACCTGAACTCCTGACGAATGTGCATGCGCGCGCAGGTGAGCGTTACCGGATACTTTCTTTCGAGACAACACTTACTTGACAGTTTTTGAATGTTTTAAAGTGAGTTCATCACAGTTTCGGGCAACTTTAATAGCACTTTGTGATTATTTTATAACAATCTCAAAACACGTCTGAGGAATGTGGCGGATCTGAACAGCAAAATTGGTATAGTGTGTTTACAAAGTGATTTGGGTCGCACGAGACATTCTTAAAAGGAAAGCATGGCAACGGGAGGATTTAAATCTACCAGCGCAACGGACTTTCTCGAGGAATGGAAAGCCAAGCGCGAGAAGATGAGAGCAAAGATGCTTGGAGATATCGCCGCCGCCACCGGGAGAACCACTGAGTTAAACAACAACGGCAACTCGGTCAACTGCGTCTCCCCTTCGTCCTCCTATCCGGTGGCCCGGTCCTCCTCTTCATCCGCTTTAAAGCGACCGGAGGACGAGCCGAAGACACCCGAGCCGCCCGGGGGAAACTTGAAGAAGACGCCGGAGAAAGTGAGCGGAGTCCCGCAGGCGGAGAGCTCGAGCCCCGCTG
Organism: Gobiocypris rarus; assembly: GCA_023029165.1. NCBI lineage: Eukaryota > Metazoa > Chordata > Actinopteri > Cypriniformes > Gobionidae > Gobiocypris > Gobiocypris rarus. The sequence continues at coordinate 15,887,859 of CM040923.1, forward strand.
GTGTGGATGACAGCGATAAGGAGAGTCCCACACATAGCAAGAGCAAAGAGAAGAAGAGCTCAGGACCCAGCGCCAGAAAGGGCAAAGGACAGATCGAGAAAAGGAAGTTAAGAGAGAAGAGGAGGTCAACAGGTGTTGTCAGCATACCGTCCAATGAGGTGAGTTCACTTGTTTTAAAGTTAACTAATGGTATACTACAAGTAAACTTCCAAAAACACAAAGTACAATGGTACTTCTACTGAGTTGGCTTTATTTTAACCACATTTATTTATGTATACAGCATGCAAATGAAATATAAAACAAGATTTTACATGGCACCATTTTATAAAACCATGTTGGAGTTGCAACCACAGTATCCTAAATATGTTTTGTAACTAAAGTAGACACGTTTTACCATGGTACCATTGTACAAAAAGGTAACAATACAATTGTACCTTTTTGCAAGTGATCGTTTGGTTCTTTGTTTGTGAAGTTGCCAGTGCTGCAAGTTGCAACCACATTTATTCGTGCCAGCTTTTTAGCCAATTAAGTATAAAAACACGGTATTGGAATCAGTTCCATAAAACCAGTCTAATAGTTACTTGCCCATGATACTGAAGGATTGCCATATTAATATTCCATGTATTTACATGTACTTTAAAGAATGCCATGGTGTTGCCATGCTAGTTTCCAAAGAAACCCCATGGTATTAATAATGGCACTGTGTCAAAAATATATATATTAAGTGTTAAAAGTACCACCATACCGTGGTACTTTTGTGTAAGTGATCTGTTAGCTCATTTTTATGAAGTTTCCATTGTTGCAACCACATTTATTAATGTAGACAGCATGTTAGACAGGTTTTATAAATTAAAATAATCTACAAAAAACCAAAAACAAGATATTATTATATTGGTACCATGGTGATAAAACATTTGTAATGGTTACTTGTCCACAATACTAAAGGATTGACATTAATATGCAGTGTATTTATATGTAGTTCAAAGAATACTAACCCTAATATTTACTTATATAGACAATATCCTAAGGAGACAAGCATGTGTTTACCATGGTCCCACTGTACAAAAATCACTTGGTACTATGTGTTGGTGTAATTGCAACTACATTTGCTATGTAGAACTTATCCTAGCCATATCATGTGATAAAAACTTGGATTTAACTCTTTTATCATTCCCCCAAAGCATGGTAATACTATGACACCTCTTTTGTAAGGGATCTGTTAGTCCATCTGTACAAAACTGGCCTTTTTGCAACCACATTTCCTTATATAGACACAGCTCTAGCCAAGTTAACTTAAGTAGAAAAAGCTGTAATCTGAAATCCATCGTTAAATGTCACTCCATCGCTTATCCCGTATGCCTTCCTTATGCATGTGAAATATCAATCCGATGTTCTCCTCTAAGCAACACTCACATAAATCAAGACTAGAAGCCAACGAGTCTGATGACTAACAGATTGAGATCATATTATACATATTTTCTCCATTTCATGATTTATAATGTGGGTTACAGAGTAACATTGTACATCGTGCAACGTAGGGAGAACATGGTACGGCTGTTCCTCTAGTTTAAGAGACTTCATCAGCTGATCAGTTCACTATAACAATTGGCCTCCAAAACATGCCATCTGTTTTATAATTTACCTGGTATCTCCCTTTTCAACCCATCACATTCCCGCATAAGCAAAGGGAGGCTTGTTAGAGCGGTTTGCCATTGACGAACATACTAGAGCTGTGAATGCCTGCACACCACCCAGCTCCACTGCCCTGCGGATAGTTACTGTTGGAGGCTGACCAGTATGTCTGCTTTGGCTGAAGACATCCTGTCATTAGCCTCTCGCATTGTGCCAAGGTAAAGTAGTATGGGAAGTGGGCGCAGGCCAAGACTTAATGTTAGGGTGCTTTTGAGAGATGAGTGTGTAAGTATACACACTCATGCTCCATGGTCTCTCTGGGGTTGTTACTGCAAGAATGTGCAAGGGGCTGGGTAAATTATTTATCATTTTGACACTTTCTTTTTATTCAGTCTGGGGTTGAAGTGAGCATAAGCGAAAGAGCATGGCATGCAGTTTGAGCGCTCTATCTAGTGTGAAAGTGTGAGGGCATTTAATGGCTATGACAAGCTGTCTAAACACATTCAGTCAGGGTCCCATCACCTGAAACTATTATTTATGCTTGGTATGATGTCCAACCATATGTCTCACACCTCTTGGACATATCAAGCATGTCCAGTGTCTGCTTAGTTTTGTGAAAATGTACTTCCGCTCCTTCCCTGAACAGCTTTGAGAAAAGATATGCAGGATTTTCTGGAGGTTGTTTTCCTGTACTTCCTGCTGTGGCTTCAAATTTATAGGGCTCATTGTTTGACCGTGTGCGTTTAGCAGCTTGCTGTGAGTTATCAGACTCTTGTGGAGCCTCCCAGCTCTCCCCCCAAAACCTAAACTTTGTTTCCCACTGTCATTGTAATGGGGGGGGTTTAACCTCTATAAAGGCTGCCTAGAACTCTGGCTTCAAGTAATTCATGAGCAAATGAGTTATCCATTGCAGACACCTTGAAGTGTACTTCAGCCGTCTGTATTTGTGCATATCCCACTGTAACTTAAATCCATAACATGTTTGTTTAGTATTACAGATCTGAAAGTTCATATAATCAGCCAGAACATAGATGAATGTTCTTTTGCTATGTGTGTTTAGTTGGGGTGACTGAAAAGTTTGTTTTAATTTCGGAGTGGTTGGGCCAGCGCAGCTCTAATAAACGCGAATGCTATTGTTTGACATCTGGCCGAGTCTCAAACTCCTCACAACCCGTTTGTAGATAAAAGCCTCCATGTCCGGTCTGCTTGGCAGTTTTCCATTTCAAATTCCGAATGCAGCATAAACAACTACTTCACGGGCCTTGAAAACTTTTTATGCTCGATTTTGTGCAGGAGAACTGAAATGAACCTGGATTACATTGACCATCATTTAATATTGTGTCCCAATTGGATGGAATTCACAACCTTGAGAAACCTTGAGTTTCTTGCTAGAGGCAATGAGCCAGGTTGTTTTTCACTCACTGAGCACCTAAAGCTGGACTAGGCCTTCATACGGCAACGTTGAAAGAGATCATACCTTACTGTTTACATTGTGAGGCCTTTGGGAATTTGCTGTATATCTGACAGGAAACCTGGAGTAACTGGCAAACGTTTGGAATTGGCAGCAGTCATGTGGATGAAAAACAGTCCTTAACATTCCTTATCTTCTGCTTCTTGTGATCCATAGGGTCTGGTTATGCAATTCTCATACAAGCAAATCTAGACTAGAGCAGATCGAAATACTTCTGTTAGAGCACTTTTCCTTTACAACTTGTGGACTGCTGTGTTTTAAACCTGCGGTTGTTGATCTACTTATTGTTAGCGGTCGGTGGCCTGTTGTTAAATGTCAAATGATTGGCACCTTGGTTAACTGCCGTTGTATAATGTCAAACATAAAAATTTGGTTTTGCAGTTTTATGACTTTATATTTGCCTTTGTTGGCAATGGTCCACTGCCTGGAATGAGATGTTGCCGCCTAAACAAGCATGGAGCGGCATGTTTTACTGTCCCTAGTTTTTCCAAACAAGGTCACATCAACACCCCTAATACCTTTGAGATTCAGTCATGGGTAAGCAAGGTAAGCAACCAGTTATTAGCTTGGTCCTTCACTCTTTCTGCTTTTGTTTTTAGAACATTCCAGGCTATATAACATGTATAGTGGAGTATTTCTGCTAATCCTTTCAACAAAGGAAATTCCTGCATTTATCTGTTACCACTGATATTTGTGTTAGAGGCTACACTGCATTCCTGCATCCTCCTCCAGAGGTGTAAGGTCATTAAGTGGGAATTGTGAGAATAGGAAGGGAAAGTTTGAAAACTTGAAAGTCTTAATTAAAACAAGGTAGGGTCTCATTTTACACTAGCGTTAGTACCGACTGCGATACCAAATCGGTAGGCCTACTGAAATTTTAACTTTAAGCGCTGTTGAGCGTAAACGAAACACTTCTGTTTTCAAACGCTGCCATGCGTTGGTCATTGTAGCCAATCACAAGCACATCCGATGAGCGCGTGAGCACAATGGCCAGTCAGAGGTTTTTACGATTACAGCTCAACAGCGCTCAGTGTCACATTTTTTTAAATTTCAGTACCGATTTGGTATCGCGGTCGGTACTTTTGACAACACTACTTTACACTGAAGTTTCTGCTACAAGCCATAGGCCTAGACATGTGCCGATATTCGGTAATGCGATATATCACGATAATGAATATGCACAATATTGTTATCGTGGGCACTTCGAAATACCTTAAATAATAATTTATTAACAAATAAATGATTTTATAATGCATTAAAGAATACTTTGCCCATCAACCGTATAAAAAGCTCAACACCGCTGTATTCTGCGTCAAAGGGACACGCGCTCAGATGTAAATAAGCCCTAAGTGCATGAGAAGCACGTGACTGAACGAGTGAAGGAGACGCACACGCTGAATGAAGTGCAGTTCACTCTCTGACAGCAGAGGGCGCTGATGGAACTGCAGAATGCAGCGGTTACCCCGGAAACCCCACAAACAAAGCAATTGCGCTAGTGAAGTTTTTCAAATGCTCCAAACAGCCATTCATTTTTAGTAATTTCAATGTTGTTCATCACAGCACCAAATACTTAATACTTAAAGACTTAACAGGCTATTTATTTTCAAACTTAAACATTTTTATATTTTAAATTTGGACTACAGCATGCCCTAATGATTAGACATTTTCTGATTATTTGTTATTGTTTAGTAAAACTTTGAGACATAAGGCTTCATTAGTTAACATGTTAATTCATTATTACCAAACAGTTGTATTTCTTAACTAACTTTAAAAAAAAACTTTCTGTAACAAATGTAGCTATTGCTCAATCTTAGTTAATGCATTAAATAATGAGACCTTATTGTAACGTGTTACCTGTTGTTCTTTATAGCCTAATTCTTTTGCACTTAAAATGTAACTTTTATATATTTTTGGTGCATTGTATTTGTATTTAAACATTCAGAGTTATTTTTGTTATTACAAAAAGAGTTCTTAAACCTGTTATACTATTACAACACTTTTTTTGCAACTTATTTCAATATCGTGATAATACCGTATACCGTGATAAAAGCTTCAGCAATTAATCGCAACATGAAAAATTGATACCGGCACATGCCTACATAGGCCCTTACCTGTCAGCCCTTGTTAATGTACTGCTCAACAGTCAAAGCATGATGTACTTCATCTATTTAACTGTCGGACCAAATCAGCACACATAATCGAAGAGCTGGAATGCAATGAGACCAAGACTCCCTGTACTGGCCCTCTGAGCGGTCATCCATCTCCTCAGATTACATTTCGCTCTGTCTTATTTAGCTCTCTGGTCTTTTCAAGCATGACACAGAGTCAGACGGACTCACTTTCAGTTCCGAATGTATGCTGTTCCTTGTTTATGATGCATGACTGGTATTGCCATTTTACACAGTTATTTCTCTACGAGCCACAATCAGTCGTGTGCCGTAATGATGCCAGTGAGATGGCCACCTTTTGTGTTTGGATTCATCTCTTAGGAACAGAACGGTCACGGTGTGTGCACATGAATTAGGTAGCTGGTTGATTGTGACAGTCGTGCGTTCATCACTCTTCCTCATTGGCGTATACAGTGTGTATGTATGAACTCTATAAATAGCCCTTTCCACTTTGTTTGTTTAGATTTGCTCTTTTTGTTTGCTTGAGAAATATCTCAGTTCTTTGTCAGTGTCACAGTGACGCATTGCTCTAGACTAAGTCGTCACTTATTAACATGCACCAGCCTCGGGATAGAGAATGGACTGCATGACCTGCTCCCTCTGTGCACCCCCACTGTTATCTAGTATAGTGTTGACGGTTGCTTCTTGGTTCAATATTTGAAGCCTTTGGTATCAGTGGGCAGAGTTTAAAAGAAAAACGAGTAAGTTGTATAACCTCTAGATAGGCCATCCGTTTTGTTGGGGAAGTTACTGTGAAGCTGTTGCTTCCCAAGCTACTTATCAAATTAAAATTAAACTACAGTCCAACTGGCCTTTCTTAACCATGAGTTACACAAAGCTGTAAGAAATACAAGGCATGTTAATGAACTGATTTTTTTTTTGTCATAGATGAGGGTTGGTTTCTTTGTCTGGCTGTCTGCAGTGTTGCATTGGTAAAAAAGTAGCTAATAGTGTTTTCACGATACTGAAATTTCCAACTTCGATATGGTACCGATATGGTATATCAATATTTGATATAATTTTCAATACCACAGTGAAAACTGCAATATATACCACCATACAGATAATTTGTTAGTATCTCAGAATTCTTTACAAATGTGGGTAATATGTTGTAATAGCTTTTACACACAGCACAGGGAGGCTTTATTTGAATTGTTGTACATTGCCAAAAAAACAAAAAAAGACAAGTAAACAGTCAGTAAATGAAAAAAAAAACATGGCTTTAAGTTTTTTAGCTGGGTCTAACAGTAGTATTCAGGTAAGAAATACTAAGTAAGTTATCAAATGTAAAATAACACTGGATAGTTTTAATTGTAAAATTTAAATAGGCCTACAGATTAATGCTTACAGTTAAAGTTACAAAAGTAAATCAGTTGAGCAGCGAGTGATTTTTTTTTTTTTTTTTTCTTTTTTTTTAAACATGACCAAAAGCAGCAGGTTTATTAGGCTGCTGTCACTTTAAGGGCTAACACATGGACCCAAAATACTGTTGCACAGCATGCGACTTCTCTCAATTATTTATGTTTCAAAATTGACTGTAATTTACCTGAATACTTGGCAATACAGGCATTTTTACATAATTCATGTATTTTGACCGTGTAAGCGCAATAAGCCACAAAAAAGAAGTAAATTTGGTACTCGCAAGCTGTTTGAGAGGTGACTTTATGAGAGTGCTACTTATATAGATGATTAGTGGTCCGTGTGCTTTTGAGTCTAAACTTTGACATGTCAATAATACATCCTCAACAATAGGTGGCACCAAATACAGGTAAAACTAGTGTGCCAAGTAATATGACACAAAATGTTCTGCTTTCAATGTTAAATTAAATAAAAAACGACTGAACGAATGATACACAGATTATGCTAGTAGAGATAGCCTGAAGCTTCATATAAAATGCTAAATATAACATATTTCAAAATCTTTTGTTGACTTAAAACCATTTTATACCGCGACCGGAATATAAATACTCGATGGTGTGTCCCGACCTGAGCAGACCGGTGAGAGTCCATGGTAACGTCCAGCTCACAAACCTCAAACCTCGCTGCTCGCGGATGTCTGAACAGAGTTTATGTCGGTGTCAAGGTCAGCATTTGGCGTGAATTCAGTCGCCGTTGTTGTTTACATCCTTTATATGAGAAGAATTCTCAATTTGACTTTTCTTAACCGTGTTAGTAGTAACTATTTTTTAAAAAAAGTCTGAAATGCGTTTTTGCTGCTTATCGCTAGCCATGACCAAACGAGTGTGAGCGAGGTGACGTGAAGGTGATGAAAGCACTTCCTGAGGAATTATTAAAATAATGAATCATTAGTTTATATCTTATCAGCTGCCCATTATTTTTAATCCCATATCAAACACAGTATGTTATGTCAGTCTATTTAAATTTATTTTATTTCATTTCATGTTTTTAAATACAATATCATTTTAGTCCACAGCCCCCCACCATGGAGGGCTGATGCTATAACGAGGGGGGCTGCAGCCCCCGCAGCACCCCCCTTCCCGCGCTACTGGCGGTACCCAGATTTCAATAAGACTACAATAAGATTTCACTTCTACTGTTAATGAAATTTTAGTAGTCTACATGGGTTTCACTATCAGAAGGATATCCTAATTGTTATATAATTCAGATGGCCTACAGGTTATTTTTATGGTATGCCAAAAGTGTTTACAAAAAGTGGTACATTTTACCAGTATTTACCATACTTTCAATACAAAAATGAAAATATATACAAAATTAAATACGCATCAAAATTATTTTCTCTTCATCAAAAAGCCTTTCCCCCCCAAAAAAACACATTGTGCTTGATTACAATGCACATTTGACAGCATTTTGTCACACTACACCGCAAGGCTTCGGAAAAAGATGTGTTTCTGGAAATAGCCGGACTATTTTGAAAACAGCTGAGCTGTACTGTCAGGCTACTGAAAAACTAGCTAGGTTAGTAGCATAGCTACTCGGACAATGCTGGGGAGTAACTAACACTTTCACTTTGTCGTTCATATTCAACAGGGAGTGCAAACACGTTGGCCATGGGCACTGTGGAACATTTTATTTGATGTGTATTTTACAAAAAAGTGCAGAACACTTGGAGAGAAATGCCAGCATGTTTTTAATGACATCGGCTCACATTTTGTCACACAATGATTATTTACACGACTGGTTGTTAGCTTTGATTGTGTGTGAGCAGAAACAATGATTATAAAACAAGAGTGGATTTGGCCATTAGTTGTTTGCGAACATTCCTTTCAGCAGGGTGCTCGGTGTGAGTCAGTGGTAAAACCAGGCCACTCTGCGTGATTAGGCATTAGCCTGTCTGCTTACATTCACCATTGCACAACTAGACAAACCTGCTCGCTTTTTGCTTTCTATTTTACTTTTCTTACTTTCCTCCTTTGATCTTTTCCCTCCATCTCTCATCTCTCAGCTCTCACTGTGTCTTTTTTCTCTTTCTGTCATGTGGTGTAAAGCATGCTGATAGGTTGGTATTTCAAGATCTCAAATCAGTTTCACCTGATGCAAGATACTTATTTATTATAGATATATACACACACACACACACACACACACACACACACACACACACACACACACACACACACACACACACACAAAATGTAAGGCCGAGTCATTATTACAGTATAGTCCTTATCTTCAGAGTGGTTTTAGGATGCAGAATTCTTTAAGGCAATTCAAAATACACCATTATTGTTAAATGTTGGTATGTAATGCGTCCCACAATGCTATGGACAAAAATGACATTTCAAATGAGGATTGTTGTGGAAAGATGTGCTGATTAGAACAATTTTTTTTTACGACCAATGGGCCTCATTCGTGAAACTTTCATAAATATATTGGCAAGTAAAACGGATCTTCCCGAAAACTGTCCTCCGGCCGGATTTACAACTACGTAAATTACGTGTCCAGGAACGCTGTGGAATCTCCCACTCCCTTTTCAGGTTTGGCTCCAGTATTTTTCATAAATGCTAAAGAGACTAACTAGCCATATGCCTAACAATAAATATTCAATTAACCGCCAAAGCATTTTAGCCATCTTAAAAAATGCCAGGTGCTCTTCTGAAAATAGCCAGCTGGTGGCGTTTGAGAGCTTTTTGGAGGCCAAGCGTTTTTTTTCTCCAGCTGAAACGCTTTGGTTGCTACGATGATACGGAATATGCCAGGTGGTAATGTGTTACTAGTATCTCATTTTGAAGAATTGTAACCAGCAATATTAACATCTCCATCATTGTTCGTTGGTCATATCTGTATCTCCCCCATGTTAAAATGCCCAACTTTACAGGTACAAAAAGTGTTTTTGGTGTATATAGCTAATTTTGCCCTTTGTGACAGCTGTGAGGGGCGTGAATATTTTATTTTTTTATAACTCATCCATTTAAATTATATTATGCCTTAAAGTTCTGTATAATTGAGGCAACTTGAGTGACAGGTGGATTGCCGTTTGTCTGCTGTCTGTTAGCCATCACGTCACCTCAGCTCCACCCACGTCCCGCCTCTTTGCCCATTTTCAGTTATCCGGGAGTGGCGCACGGTGATGCACTGCCAAGATGGCCGGCTCCGGCCACTTTGGGCATCAGAAATGCTCTTCAGAAACCTACCTCGTGTTTCATAAATGAGGGCCAATATGTTTAGTGTCTTTTAAATAATAATATGCAGAACATTTTTTTAATTATTGTTTTATTTGTTGCAAAATGATGGAGTGATAACTAAATAATTACTAGGCTTAAAACTAGATTAAGTATTTAAAAAATAGTAATTGAGTGTGCAATAATATGATTCAACACCACTTCAAGAGAACTGAGTATCATAGAGACTTCGATGTGGACTCTTATGACTTGAAGCAACCACTCAAAAAACCCTGACAGCTACTTAGCAACACCCTGGAAACCATCCAAAACACTGTAGCAACTGCATAGCAACACCCTAAAATCCGTTCAAAACACCTTAGCAATTGCATAGCAATTCCTTGGCTTCCCACAACACCCTAGCACAGTAGTGGTGAGTTTTGCAAAGACAATCCCTTTTCCAAGTTGCTTTCATATTCATGTCAGTACACCCAAGGCTCTCCAGTATGCTGTTTCATGCCACATCTCTATGGTTACACTTCAGACTTTGATCTCAAATAAATGTTTGCATTGTTGCCAAGCTATGACACTGAATGCTAGCGGGGCATTAAAATAAAACTTAACATTTATCCATGTTCTTGTTTTTAGTCACATTACTGAGTAACAACCTTGAAGAATTCAGAAATGTGTAGAGCAGTCAAGAAACATGACCTTTCATCAGTGTATGCATTCCTAAGCTTGATTAAGGATTTAAGTTGATTTTCCTTCATTAAAGTCGCATTTGTGTCTTGACTCTGCTTGTTAACTGTTATGATTTGTTTGACTAAGGGCCTTAAAGAATGTGAATCATTTCTAACGCATAAAGCTTGCCACAGCACACTGGCAGAAGTAATGATTATTAATGTCGTGAAAAAAAAACAGCAAGGAGACGTCTAAATATTTTAATAATTTATTGATAATATTTTCTGTTTTCGTCTGCAGAGATTGTCAACAATGCTGACTCGTCATCTCCGCAATAGTGGACGTGCCTAATATGCAGATTACATAATCTGAGAATATTTATTTTCCACTTGAATGTGTTAATTTAAAAGTAGACATTTCAAGTTTTCTAAAGATATATTTCTCGTGTCTGTGAGGCAAATATACACAGAGTTTCGGTTCAGTTTCGTGACGTGCTCAAATTCGCTGAGACTGAGACGGCAGAAAGCGCATGCTGATTGTTTTCATTAGTTTACAGAAGTAAAAGTAGACCCTTTACAGTTTGCATTATTCTTATCTCTGACCAAAAATGTTGTATTTTAAGCTAAATCATCCGCTTGTTAAGTTGTGACGTGTAAGGAACGCCGTTTCTGAGTCCAAGCTTCAACTCGTTTCACTTGAGAATGCCATCGACGGCCGTTTATGAGTGCTATTTATTCATATTAAACATCAAACTTTTTCATATTCAGAGATCTAGAAGCTGCACTTACATGCCTGAGACGCATTTCAAAGATGGCCACCGAGTGAAATTACTTGTCTTGGCTAAATGCAAGTGACCGCGCCGGTGCCTGTATGTCATGCTTTAAGTTTAAGCGAACTAGAGCGAGTGGACTTGTAAAACGGCTACTTACATGTTACTTACAAGTGATAAGCCATATTTGAGGTCGATGAATGATAGGCAAATGTTTGGATTTCCTGCCATTAACGATCACAGCCTGCCTGATTTCTCCACTTCTTGTGGAGTTTTTTTTTCTGCAACTAACCAACTAATAACATTTTGGTCGACCAAGCCTCTTCTAGTCGACTAACGGTTAGTCGACTATTAGGGGGCAGCCCTGCTGTAGACACATCAAATAACAAGGAATTTAACTAGCAAACTCAGAATATCTAATTAAAACATGCAACCGAAAGCCCATGGAATTATCTCCAAACCAAGAATTGTCTAAACCAACAAAGAGTTTAGTTTCCACAGGGTTATCCTGTATTTTGCATGACCATCGTAGTAGTCCTGGAATACCCCATCCTCATGCTGCCTTCATTCTTGCTTATTTTTTGGGAGAAAACATAATTTTGTCAATGTCCAACTTTGAATAAAATGTAGCTTTATATTTATTGGTAACTACACAAACATTACCTCTGCTATATACATTCACCTCACTATAGAGTCTCTTAGCTTGCTGATGATTCTGGAAATTTTATCAAATAAATGCTATTTTCACTGAGGAAAATACACAATATGCATCAAATTGTTATTTATATTCATAAATATACATGACTATTAAGGCAAGAGAGCAATAAAGATTAGGAATGCACCAATATGAACATTTTGGCCAATAACTGTAATTCTTTATATTTGAAAGTTGATAATCGATATGTTGGTCGATAAGTCAAAATCCAAATTTGTATATATTTCATAATAAAGTCTCACCATTAAATATAATGTTCTCATAATTTTCTGTAGCCTATATGACAGACTTGCGCTGCACATGCACTTAACTGTAAGTGATTCCAATCATATTTCAAGCAATTCAAAACCATCACGATGAACAGTTCGCATCTGAAGTGTCTCAGCTGCAAGGAATAATCCAATGCTATTTATCGGCTGAATTTTCTTATCTCCAAGTTTCTTAGTCGTAAATACCAATGTCCAATTATCATACAAATGTATTTGCGTTTTTAAGACATGAAGGCAGCATCAGTGTTCACTTAATGTCCTGCTTTTGGCCTTTGTTCTGCTTGCTTGGCTCTTTCTCAACTCATTCATTTGATTTGTTCTTCAGTTGTTGTGCAAGTTTCTATGCTTGTGGCAGTCACCTTTTATCAGACCTTACTGTGTGATTTGGCAACTGCTTGAATATGCCTTTCACCTTGATGCCCACAAGGTCTTGTTTTGTGCCCTTGCCCTTGCCTTTTAACCTCTAGACCACAGTTGACGTGAGAGGTTAAAGGGGTCAGATCCCTAGTCACCACCTGCTAATCTTCAGGCCTTCCAGAAGCGTGAGTCAGAGAAGGCTCCAAAGATAACAAACAGGAGCAGAGCTTTGTTCCCAGACATTGGTTTTCCTTTGCAGCAGGGGATGCGTTTAGGGTGATGTGGCAGCTCTACGTCATTGGCTGGTATACCTGTGATTTCATTTAGATTGCAGATTAAATATGGTGTTTTAGAAACAGCATGTTTGTCAGCCAAACAATCATGGCATCAAGAATGTTGATAATGTTCTCACGCCCAGGGCTGAGCACTGTTTATGATGGAAAATGACGGGTAACTTCTTGGCTACAGGATTGTTTTGATAGTGTGATTAAGTTCTTACCTAGGCAATGCATAAATGCATTATCAAAACAAAAATGTCTATGACGTTTCTCCTCATGAAATCAAAAAGACCCCCATTTCGTTAAAAAAATAATATATTATTAATGCTTGTTTCTGGTCTTGTGTGCAATTTAGTAGTTCTTGTGATTTCAAAGAAAACATTTGTCTCTATACATTTTGAGGAAAGATCAAAATAATTCCCCTTTGTATTACTCCATTGGTTTATCACCAATGCCTTGGTGCAGTCATGCTATATAATGTCTCTTTTTCATGATCTAATTAATTACCAATCCTCTACATCTTTCGCTCTCTGAAATGTCATATAATGGGTTGTGAAAGCCTTATCATGTTGACTCCAAGTTGTCTCTTTCTAGACCTTATTAAAAGAAGCATACTCAACGGATTCAACTGGCCCGAATGATTTCTCAGTTGAACTGTTGTGCTCCATTCTGTGGTAGTATTCAACGTCAGTATGAATTCTACATGTTGATGACAGTGACATGAAATCATGCCGATAAAATGTAAACTGTTCTTGTTCAGCAATGTGTTTAAAGTAAAACAATCGTTGCAGGCTGTAGGTTTGGTCTTTTTCAAACTGAGAAAATAACCAAATAACTGAAATGGAAATTTTGGTTATTGTATTATTTTACAGGGTCAGACATGCACAGATATCTACCTTTGATTGGTATGTTGCTCTGATGATTGACAAGGTTGATATTCCAGACGGTTGTTGTTGCCCAGAGAGAGAAAGAGTTTTTTATCCTGCTTGATAATATACTGCAAAGTAACTGACATTAAGATTAAAGTTTGGGAATTCCCCTTTTCCTCCCTTTTAATTTTCTTTCCTACTTTAACTCCAACCTCCCTTTAAATTTTACTTTAAATCTATCGATCTTTGCCTGATATTTTCATCTTCAGTGGTTTTGAGTTTCCAGATTTTATTCACAGTTGACTTTTTTTTGTCAAGTATTCTGTGAGCTGGCCCTAGATGTCCTTTCTGTAGTGAGACTGAGAGTCAGGCTCTAAATAATCCATAACCATCACACAGCTCCGGATATTCATCTTGGATTTTCATTATGTCTGTATTGATCCTAAAGGCTTTTTTGTATCCTTTCAGCTTTTAATTTTTCTCTCCGTCCTCCTCTCCTCAACCTTTCTTTGTTGACTCTGCTTTTGGAGTTTGGACATGTTTAACCTTTAGACAAACTGTTTATTCTTGTCTGCTTATCCCAATTGTAGTTTTTCAAATTCTCTTTCACCCCAATGAAAGACAAACCTGCCTACATTTGGTTATCTGCAGACCAGTTAGTTTGTCTTTGTGGCTGAAAGTTGGCACAAATTGCAAATCTGCCTCAGTCCAGTCAACAACCACTGGATGGGACCAAGTTTCCGCTACTCTACATTTGTTTTTTTTTTTGATAATCTGTTTCACTAGGATGCATGTCAAAATGCGGAAGAAAAGGTTTGTCATTTATATCTCTGTTGCATTGTGACTTTAAAAATGCAACCTCTATTCCAAAACCTAGTGATCTTCCTATGAAGAAGAATGCAATCCAATGTTTCATTGTGACAAGCTCAGTATCAAGCTCAGTATCAAAGTGTCAATGAACAAAACTGTAGAAATGTAAAGTAAACGTAACTGTTTTGTTCTTTGTAATATATGTGTGTATGTGCTATTATAATATCGCCTATTTAGCTTTGCGACATGCTAAAGTCAGACTCTATTGAAATCAATTTTGAGCCACCTCTTGTGTCACTGATTTTTGAAGGCATCCAGTAGGCAATTCACTATGTTTTGGAACAGTGAAATAAACGGCACTGTCTAGTAAACACAGACTGACTATGTGGTTTATGTCTAAATGAGAGAGGAGAACAGAGAATGAGAGACCCAAACATTTATCCCCTGAACTGGGACAGAGCCAATGACAACTAAAGCACCAGACTCGGGGTATGCGACAGACAACAGCAATAATATTACATTCACTCTCACCATTTACTTCTCTGTCAGATGCTAGCCAGATTACCTTATATACTTCCTCTAATGAAGTTACTGTCCTTAGTTTATATCCACTAATGGAAAACGATGTTTTATTACTGGAGAGATGACTTGGGCCTATTTACATTACCAGTATCTGTTTATTATAATAGCAATGGCTAATGTCATAGCAGAGATTTTCTAATACCTTTGTTTTAGCATTCTTCTTGCTATTGTTAGCAATCTGACTGGAAAATAATTATGCGCCTTGTGTGTGATTCACTCATAATTATGTTTTGACTGTTTTCTGTCATCTTTTTTTAAGGTTTGGTAAGCACAAAGAAGTTGGCCAATGATAGCTAGGGAGTGTGCGCTTATCTAGGATACAAATGTGAGCATACTAATGCAACCAGTGGGCGTAAATTACCCACTGCATCCAAAGGAAGACCAGCTGCATTTTTGCTAGACATGCATTAAGAGACACACAGAAACCCGACCATGACCGCAGTTAGGCTTTACCTCAGGTATGCCCCTATGAGCGTTACCATGCCGACGACGAGTTGCATTGCGCACATTGCCGTGGAGGTGCTCGGTCTTCACCTCTCCCAGCGTTCTGATTGGATGAGGTTGCTAATACCCAGACACGATTTGAAGGTGACTCATGCTTCTGTGTCTGTTAACGTTGAAACACAATGGGCTCCATACACAGAGGCCCTCAGCGGGGAGGGCCAAGCATGCTCCAACGGTCCCAGCCCAAACCACTGATTAACACTGCCCTGAATCTGAGAAAGCACGTGGAATGCTCTTTGGCTTGCCTGGTATGCAGGTGTATTGTCCGACTTTTTCTTTTTTTGTACGGTGATGCTAGGTCTACTGACAGATGTAAAGAGGATTCGTTGTATTCGTGTAATTTTTACCTATTTTTCAGCAAAATGAATCTCTAAAATTTAGTGTAGCGCAACCTGTTCAACACATGCTAGATTTCGAGGAAAAAAACACTTTTACAGAATCCCCTCTATAATCACGGCACATCATCCTCCACCAGGTTTTACTAGTTGACCAGAGGACTTTAACCCCTGTCTGCTTTTCTAAATTGTAAAATGTAAGTTAGCTGATGTATTGTGCACTGGACAGAATAGGCAGAGTATGTTTACGTGCATTTTAAAAGTCTTATTTCAACTGTACCAAAACAATGTCATATAGTCCGCCTGAAATCATCAACAAACATATAGATAATCTGACTGAAGCTCAGTTTCACCCTCCAATATACACTAGAAGTCTGCATGGGATGGATGTTTTAGCCCCGTCCTCAAAAGATTCTTTCCTGCTCCCATCTGCTCCTGATAAAAAATGTTTAGTTTTTTTTCTGCTCCCACCGGAAACTTTCACATTTCGTCTCGCTTCCGTCTTTAAAAGCATGCATGTAGAGATTTATGCTGATTTTCAGTCTCTCCCCATTAAGATTGCCTTGCTTCAATGCCACAGGCTATTTTTTTCCCAATTCCCCCCCACACATGATGCTTCAGACCTCACCTTGTTGCATTTGCCACAGCAGGCAAAAGGAAGGTTGTTGTTTCCACCTACAATTGAAAAACATTGAGAATTATCCAACTCTGAGTCTTAAACCCTTTATTTTTATATTGTTCCATAGATGAATAATACGAATAACACTGTGTCTACACTGGACGCGAGCAGTCCAGTGACAAATAGAGCCCATTATAATCAGCGACACAAATGTGGTGTGTAGTGAAACACTATAACAGTAAACGTTCTGACGTACTTCACATGCTTACGCTACTTCTGACATGTCTTAAAAGTAATAATAATCATTAAAAAAACTACTTTATCTTTGTCTTAAGTATAGTGAATGATATCATAATGTGAGTTTAGTATTGTACCAAATTGTGACATGAGTGTATCGATACACCACTATTGTTCACACACTCTGAAATAAAGAAGTCATGTTATGTGCATTTGATTGTCAAATATTCCTTTGCTCATTGCCATGTGTTCTTGCATGGTAACATACACGTGATTTAGTTGTCAACAAATTGAATATACATGTCTTCCAAAGGTATAATTGTTCTTTTGTCTCACTTTTGTGTTCCTAGGTGGCTTGCTTATTGGACAAAATGTTTATTGTGCACTGCTCTATTCCACCCTTTTGATAATACTTTTGTACTGTTGTGTACCTGGGTGTCAATCATTCATTTATAAAAACATAGATGATACACAGTACTTTTGAAAAACTAATTTGACATGCTATTGTGTGGATTTTTCTTTTATTTAATGCATTTTTTTAAATGTTAATAATGGTTGTAGATTATACATTTTTGGAAAAATAAAAACATATTGGTACATTATGTAAGGTCTTTATACACCACTGAAAACAGTTATGTACATTTATATTGCATTTCTGTCATTAGAACCTCATAAATACTACACACTGCACCTTTAAAATATGTCTTATAGACTAAAAGCCAGTAGACTTTTAGATATGGTATGCAATCTTAAGACTGTATGACAATTTCAACTTTTGTCCTTCACAGACTTGTTTTTCTTAAATTAATAATTAGGTGTAACCTAAAAAATGCGTCCTCTGTCACTGTGAAGAATCTTTGACAGCCTTTGTTGTTAGCGCTGATTAAGGAAAGTTTGTAAAAATTATTCGGATAATGATGAATCTGCTTTATGCCTGGAGCAAAGTTCAGTTCCCATCACACCCCACACCCAGTGTTTCTCTCCATTGCTCATGCTCTTTCCGTCTCTCTCCTCTGATGTCCCTCCATCTATGTTGACGCCTCTCTCTCTCCCTTCTACTTTCCCTCTCTCTCTTGTAATTACTGTTTAAGCATTGACCTGCATGTTGGAAGTTGCCCTTAATTGTCTTTTTCATAGCATGTCTGTGCATGTGCTCTGCATGAGTTGGCAAAGAGGAAACAAGAATGTCTTGAAGCGAGCTAACATTACTCTGGAGTCGCATTTAATTTTGTAGTCCTGGTAAAAACAATACCACTCCCTGTGGAGAGCTTAAAGAAATGCTTTCCAGTTGGGTTGTAAGCATTGTGTTTACTTAATTATTGGTGTTTGTGCCAAAGCAAGTATGGCTATTATCATTGCTCATTCTTAATGTTAGGGATTTGAGTAAACCTCTAACCCCAAGTATTAAATTCTCATGTGGTGTTTGTTCTGCACCTGTGGTGCAATGGACCTGACCGGAAATCATGTGGCTTGTTGAGGTGAGGAGCATTATTACTTTTCTAAGCAATTAGATTGACTGATTTTGGGAGGCAGATGATAAAATGGCTGAAAAATATCCCACAGGCTTATATATTGACAGAGGATGCCATATCTAGACTAGAATTAGAGCTGAACGATTAACTAGAATATTATATGTATTTGGTGATGACCTCTTTTGACCAAATAATTTCACAGGCTTTATCACAACCGCAATGCTCTTTTACATTTTAATCTATAATTGATGTATACAATCAGACTTAAGAGTGACGTTTGATATGTGGGTGGCCACATAGACAAGGTCATGTTTGGATAAATATTGATGCTTTTTATTTCAGGAGCGTTCAGATATCATGTGTTCCATTTGCTAACATTATGTTAACCCTTAGCACTCTGGCCTTATCTGTTAATTAAATCGACTCTGCATTGCTTAAGTTATAATAATCTGACGAATATGTTTCCAGGCGGTAGATATCTTGATGAGCGGCCCTCTTGCTTAAACTTTAACTCGATCTGCTTGCCTACTTTCTCCCTGCTCGCATTCCCTCAAGTGCGGCTTTGACCAAAATACTCAGATTGCTTTCCTATTAAATGCTAATGTTGTTATCGTTTAGCTGTAACTTGTGTTGGCGTAACCCAGTGCTTCTCAATTATTTTCTGTCACGCCCCTAGGAAGAAGAAAACATTTTGCGCCCCAACTCTCCGACTGTAATAGTATACAAAACATTGTATCCTTATTAATATTAAAGAAAAAAGAAATATAGATCAACTTACAACAAAGAATAATTTTATTAACATTGTTTTTTAGTCTGTAGCAGAAAAGACTTAAAATGCATCAATTTGCTTGAAATTTAAAAATGAAATCAAATTAAACATAATTAATAAATAATAATAAAATTAAATTGATCAGCAACATTAACTCAGGAGCACAATCTATAAAGTCTGTAACAGAAAAGACTCAAAGTGCATAAAAATTCAATCCTTATTTAAAGTGCAAACATTTTTTGACCATTTGACACTGAAAAATAGAATATAATCAATAAATAACAATAAATTCTAATTGATCGGGAACATTAACTCAGGAGCACAAAATAAAGTCTGTAACAGAAAAGACATAAAGTGCATCAAAAAATGTGATATGATGTCAACAGTGCTCGCTGGTTTACTGAAGTTGCATTCACAAAGCGGGACGATTGTCGGCAATATTCGCACGTTTTGATGAAAAAACTCTAGCGGTTTATCAGCGTGATTGGGGTGTAATGTCTGTAAGTGACGCCTTAATTTTTTTTAGCTTCATACTGTCCGCTGCCAACATTTTTAGACACAGTAAACACACGTCTCCCACCGTAGTCGCAGTGAAGCCAAGCGCAACATACGCTTCGTCATATTTCCTCGTCTTAGCTTTGGGATGCTTAACGTGTTTCCCTCATTATCTCCGTCTCTCTCCGACTTTCTTTTCATCCCTGTTAAATATTTTTCCATGGTGTTTGTTATCTACACTTCAAATCTCCTGCTTTTGATGTGTGCTCTTGTTCGGTGCAAAACCACTTCCTCGCGCGCCCCTGGTGTCGCTGAGCCCCCTGAGCACTGGCGTAACCTGATAAGATGTGCTTTTGTTGAACAGCGTTTCCTTTTGCATTAGTTCAGATGCTCAAGTGCTCAACTAGTGCTTTTTTGGGGAGAAGTGAACCTGTGACAATAAATAATTTTATGCTATTAAAGAGAGTGCTCACCCAAAAATGAATCTTTTGCCATCATTTAACCTCATATTACTCCAAACTTGTATGACTTTCTTTCTTCTGTGGAGCATAAAAGAAGATATTTTGATAAATTTCTCTGTATTTTTTCTTTTGTCCATATGCCAGTGATTACCAAGATTCACAATAATCTTCAAAATATCTTCTGTGTTACTCAAAAGAAAGAAAGTAATACAGGTTTGGAACGACATGAGGGTAAGTAAATGATGACAGAGTGAACTATCATTTAAAAGTGGACATTCTTTAATAAAGGCTGAAGGGTTGTAATGGCTCATGGAGGTACGGTGGCCTAGTTTTTGGTTGCCCCACAACCCTGGTCCTCAACTGCTTTTCTTCATTCAGTGCTAAACTCCTATTATTAGTAGCCAAGGCAGAGCTGACTCAGAACCAGCTCTGCCAAACCCACCAGAATTCACGCTTCATAGCTTTCATCCATGTCCTCTGGAGCAGAACATCTCTTTCAGAACTGTCAGAATATTTCCCTTAACCTCTAAATGGACGTCTTACTCCCCAAGGTGCAACTTCTCAATCCATAATGCTGGATGAGCTGTATCCGGGTGGCAGGCTGCGGACATGGGAATGCCAACAGCCATCCTGCAGTAGCTCCACCAGGGTTATTGTTTCAGAAAGCTGGGTTCCCGTGGCCTAAGGGGGAACTGGCCAGTCACAGTGGTGGTTTCTCATGAAAAACAAACATATTACTTGGCCCAAAGACATTCTGTCTCTCTTTCTCTATTTTTTTCTTCTGGCATTTTTATTGCACATTAAAGGGATAGTTCCCCCAAAAATGAAAATTCTGTCATCATTTACTCACCCTCATGTCATTCCAAACCTGTACGACTTTTGTTCATCTTCAGAACAGAAATTAATCTATTTTTAATTAAATCTGAGAGATTTCTGTCCGTCTATTCTACGCAACTACCACTTGAATGCTTCAAAAGTTCATAAAGAGATTGTAAAACTAATCCATATGAATTAAGCGGTTTAGTACAGATGTTCTGAAGAGACACGATCACTTTATATGTCAAACCGATTGAGTTTACGCTTTTATTCACATATAAACATTGATCAACACACATGCATCAGTTGTGGTAAACAGAAGCTCAAGCATGCATGCTTGATGTGCGAGAACCAATGAGGTTCATTCTTGTGTGTTATGTAGCCGTTTGAGCCTTGCTTAAAATAAATTAATTAGTGCTGTCAAATCGATTAATCGCATGTAACAAAACGTTTTTGTTAAGATAATATATTTGTGTGTATATTAGTGTTGGGCCGTTATCGGCGTTAACGTGCTGTGTTAACGTGAGACTCTTATCGGGCGATTAAAAAAAATATCGCCGTTAATCTATTCTCAAAGTTGGGTTGGGAACTGGGTCTACACTACGCAAGCTATGATGAATTTCACCGTGATATTTTAACGCGGATGTACCTAGACAAATTGCACTGTAGGGAGCAAGAACGAGTCTTTGAACCTGCGTGTATGCCTACTGTGAAATTACCACATCAGGCGTGAACGCTGTCTTCCGAACTCGGGTGCGCACCCACGAACCGCACTCGAGTCCTGACGAGCGTGACTGACATACTGTAAGCAGAGAACTGTAAATCTCATTTCTGCTCGTCGTCAGCGTTCTTTAGAGCATTTGCAGTACATTCACAGCAGATAGACCCAAGTGCCATTACGTACTGAAGCTTTGGTATTAAAACGGTTCAAAAACAAAAATATAAAAGTTAGGTGAACAACGCTATTCATTCTGCCACCTTCTCGCTCGACGTCATAACCAAGTAACGGGGTAAACAGCTGCTGCTTTGATGACACAAACGCACCCCGGTTTCGGACCCAAATAATATCATATGAACACGGTCCAGGAGCAATCGAACTCGGGTTCGGTCCAGGCAATTGAACCAAGTGTGAAAGCATTATTTGGGTAGCACACATATTCTGAATGCCTTCAGCAGAATTCAAATGAGCCATTTTAATCTAGATTAATTTCAAGATCACAGTGAGATTAATCTAGATTAATTTTTTTTATCTATGCCCACCACTAGTGTGTATATATATTATATTTACATACATTATATGTGTGTGTGTATACAGTGGCAAGAAAAAGTATGTGAACCCTTTGTGAATAATTTTAACAAAATAAGAGCGATCATATAAAATGCATGCTATTTTAATTTTTTTTGGTACTGTCCTGAATAAGATTTTTTTAAGATGTTTACATATAGTCCACAAGACAAAAAATAGTTTCATTCATGCATCAGTGAACGTTTTAACCGTCTTTAATAGTTGTGTTTGAGTCCTTCAGTTATCCTCAGTGTGAGAAGATGGATCTCATTTTCACAGATTATGCTAGGGGTCCACATACTTTTTTTATTGCCATTGTATACACACACACACACACAATATACACACTCACATATAATATACACACACAGACATAAAAATATACACACACAAACACACATATAATATACACACAGACATATAATATGTAAATAATAAATTTTATGTTAGATGCGATTTAATCACAATCGATTTGACAGCACTAAAATGAATTATTAAGCAAATAAAATAACATAAATGCATTAATTAAAAATAATATATTATTAAATAATGAAAACTTTAACAAGCAGAGGAAAGTAGACTAAATCTCATCAATAGTATCACTAAAATCTTTATTCTATTGTTTCAAGTGTCACATTTTCCTACTTAATATTCATAAGCGAACATAACAAACAGTCCATCGAAGCTCAACCTGCCTGCTTTAATACTTGTTCTGGTGCAGTCGAGAGGCTAAGGGTCTCAGTAATGCAGATCAGCTAGCACAGCGATTCTACTAATTTACAGAGCAAGCCCTCACAGTGTGTGTGCGTGTGTGTGTGTGTGTGTGTCAGCAGGTCTGATGGGTTTATGAGGAAATCTCTCCAGTCCACTCTAATAGGCCACTGCCAGGCTGTAGATAGAGATCAGCATTCCACTCCCTCATTTATATGCAAATGAAGAGTGACATCAGCCGACTGCCTTTGTGAATGTTCTTGTGTGATTTTAAGGGTTGTAAATGTGTAAAAGTAGTTGTATGTGTACAAGAAGCAGAAGTTCTGATTAAACACAGAAGTGTTTGCATCTATAGGTTGTGTGGGTGTGGACATGTTTGACCTTATATTGTAAGGTCGTAGGCCTTCCTGCTGTCTGTAACATTCTTTTATGCTGCAGGACAGCAGGGCTGTGGAATGCATTAATCACTGACGTCTGATTCTCTCTTTCTCTCTCTCTCTTTCTGTGTGTCTAAAACAATGGGCTCCAACCTGACCCTGACTGTTTAGGCTGTTTGCTTTTGCAATGCCTTCAGAGGCTTGTGAAATACACACTCACATAAGAGGAATATTTAACCTCGGTACATCTTTAATTCTGTGTTTCAAGCTTTCAGATTGATACACCATATTCAAAATGGGAAATGGGTGGTCCTCTGTTAACACAAAAACACATGTGCACCTGAGTTATCCACCTCACTCTTTGCAAATTTTAAATAGGGACTATAATGATTAATCAAAATGTTAAGTGTGTTGTTAAACATTTAAATGCTTAGGTTTTTCAGTTCTCTAGTCAATTTAAGAAAAATCAGCCATTCATATTATACAATCACTCAAGCCATGGCATCACAGGCGCACCCTTAATTTCGTTTTTGGCTTTGTGTATTCATGTGTTAATGCATTTTTCTGTAATTAACAGTTGCATTCACTGCAGGCACAGAGCTAGTGTGGTAAAGTACATGGCAAGCACTGCGATATTCCATCAGTCTCCCGTAATCACAACTGACAATCATACCGGTGCTCGCCGGGAGAGCGTACAGGTACACTGACCTCTCTCTGTGACTGTATACAGTGAGTACACATTAAAATGATCAAAAGCGCTATGTTACAAACATTTATTTCAATAATCAGCATATTCAAATTATTTTGCCATACATTTTAAAGTGTATTAAAATGGAAAACAATTGTTTTAAATCATAATACATTTCACAATTTTACTGATTTTTATTTTATTTTATCAAATAAGTAACCCAGGTGAGCATCAAACTTTTGAGCAGTAGTGTGTATATATACACTCCATGCTTTTGTTGTTGATATTTGATTTCAATTCAAAGTAAAAATACATTTTATTGAACAGTTTTGTTTTTATGTAGACCTGATCATTAATGGAAAATGAATGCATTAAGGATATATTTAATATATTTACCATATTAAAAACATTCAAATACATTAGACTAATTTGATAAAAGGTAGCCTAAACACAAATAATTGCTTTTCAGCTACATTTGATAAATTATTGGTAAAAATAGGCTACTCTACTGATGATTGGAGTCTTGCATGTGTTTTGCTGTATTTGCTGATTAATCAATTAATTGATTATTGATTTTAATATCAAGCATCCCTTGTTTTAAAATAATTTAGAAAGTCCTATACTTTATAAGAGAATTCTGTCTGTCAGTCAGAGATTGCATATCCAAACGAAGAGAGGCTTCCACTATAAATGCATTCATGGACATCTTAATTATAATACAGACTACAGAGAAGAAAAAAAATATTTCTATTTGTTTGTCTCTTATCTATCAAACAGACATTTTTCGTCTTTAGTTTGACACAACCTTTATGCTCAAGTGCTTATTAAAGTAATTGTTTTCTGTGCTGCCCATTTAAGAACAAAATGAAGACAATTTCAATTTCTTGTTTTTTTGTTTTGTCTTTTATAGACTGTTCTCAGTACTCTTTTTCTTCCGCTGAAATATTTTAATGAATATTGATGATAGTTTATATATATATATATGATTGGCCTTTGGAATTGCAAGCTCTGAACGTTGTCAGTGAATTCCTTTAGTGGTTTTTGCAGGTGATATTTTCTAGTGAAGCAGTTTCAATTATATATGTCCTTGCATAAGGAGACCCATATTTGCTGCTTGATCAGTCTTGTTTTGCAACTGGTTTTACTGGTTTGAAATGTACATGTTCTGAAAAATGAGCTGCATTAATGAACCCCACCCCTTGATGTATATATTACGTAGATGTGATTGAAAAGTCAATTAAGTTATGGTTTTAGAGTTTCTTTTCAAATAGCATAATATAACTATATTTTGACATTAACACAGTGGTAATGGTGCTTGCATATGCAAATCTCAGCATCACAATGCTGCTTATCTAGAGGCATTACGTTTCTAAAGTGTTCGGAGTTGTCTTTAGTTTGTTGCTGCAACAGAAATGCAATACAATTTCAGCAAACACAAATATCTGGCCGACAAAGCAAAACAATGTATTTTTAGTTTTATCCTACATAATTGTGGAGGTAAAATCATTGACCAAAACCGTGATGTCAGCGTTACTCTGTCAGTGTCTATTTCATGCATGCAATGTAGATAAGCTACAGCAGATTAAGATCAAAAATGATGCTAGAGTAGCAATATGTAAAATGTATTAGGCTGAATTATTGAGATGTGGCTCGTTGCCAAATAGATTTAATTTATTACCTGAGAACATGACACCTAGATTTCATTTACCTAGTAACTTAATTTTGGTTTTCAGCTAAATGGAAAAGAAGTGAGAAGAAAAGGTGCATCATCAGTTGCTAGGTTGTTACTGGGTTGTTCTGCGTGGTTGATAGGTGGTTAGTTACTGGTTCAAGTCATAGAGTCCAATTCCTATGATCTCACCCAAAGATGTGGGATTTTTCCCTGTTTTATTATCAGCCAGGTGACAAAAGCACAGTTGTTTAAACAAGTTGACTTTGCACCGTCTGAACAAGCCCGACAGAAGATTCTCAGCATAGAGAAGCACCTCTTTGAACTGACGGCATTACGAGCTGCTATTGTGAGCTCGCCGCTCCGCTGCTGTGTTCTTGAGAAAACGTACAAGAATTGCAAAAAACCTTTTCAATTTTTTGTTTCAATTTCCATTCCATACCGTCCTGGCCGGATCGGCATGGAATGGAACGGTTAAGCAAAGCACTTACCCCAACAGTTACGCACTAACCATGACCACGAGACATCTTCGCAAACAGCACTAAATTATTATTAAACATGATTTAGGCAATTTTGTAGAATGTTTCTGAAATTACATTTGTTCTAGAAATTCACAATGAGCAAAAAGTCAAAGTTATTACCTGAGACTCAACGAACAAATGCTTTTTTCGGATTTGTTTACTGCAGTGAGAAAAAGGATGGTGCAATTCGGTAATTGTTTCAGTTTGTTTACTGCTTTTTTGAGGACAAGTTTGACCTGGGGCTACAAGTGGCCATTTAATTGCAAAAGGTGGTTTGGAGGTTTTGAAAAAGAAGGATCACACACCAGCACAACAAAATTGCAGTCATGCAGAATTAATTTGATGGCTTATATTCTGTTCATTGATTGCTTTGATCCTTTCTCTGGTTTTGAGGAAAATACATTTGTTTTGGTTCTTTCTTTGAAAAATCGTTCAATCTAATGTTGATTCTTATAGACAAAAAGAAAGAAGTTTTATCAAAAAGACAAATGGAACAATGAATCTTGGTGGTAATGAGAAATGAGTTTGTTGTCTCCTGTGTTTAGACCGCACTCACTGTGCCAGATTGAAGCATTTTAGAAATCTCCACTGGCATAATTAAAAGAAATTCTCCATTGTGCACATCAAGGGTTTTTCATGCCTCACTGATGCACCTCATGTTGGAATATTGTGTCTTTGATTCGCATCCAAACATATGTTCAGAGAGTCACTCCGCTCTCCCAGCAGAAGTCGAGCTGCCAAACCAGTGAAAGAAAGTTACGCAATATTCATAAACGTTTGTGGCGGCGACAGCCTCGCTGCGAGGTCACGGTCTCCTCACTTCACCCCGCACTCTGTTTACCCATCATCCTCCTCTTCTGCTGCCGCCCCGCTCAATGGGTGGTGACTCACAGACTGTTTTTTCAGAGCCGTATCATGGCTGACAGCATGCTTATGTTTCACAAGACAACCCACACCTGGTTTCGAAAGCTTTCAGTGTTTTATATCCTGGGATTTAACAGTTTAATTCTTATTTTTCCATAACCAGATATGAAATCTATTGGATAGCTACCCCAGATTTGCATTGTCTAATGTATAACTTTGAAGAGATTGTACAAGTGTAAACAGGATTTGGATGTCTGGTGATTTACAGTGTGTTTTGGATAAAGAGAAGAACACTAGCTCTCATCGGCTCACCAGTGACAAATGATTTAAAAAAGAACGGGCATCCAATTTACTTGTCACTGAAATGATTTGGGATTCTATTATTAATTATGCACTATATTATGTGCCATATGCATGTATGCAAGCCGCACAGGGTGAACGAAGGGACCGTTTAAAGCTTTGATCTGGGAGCAATGCGTTTCAAATGCTTTAAAGCGTCACTGCAAGGGGATTCTGCCGTTCTGAATCCTCTCACTGTAAGCAAATAGGTTTTAAGGCATCAAATAGCTTTTAATATCTGCAGAGTAATATGAATTTAATTAGGTGCTGTTATTCTCTAACAAGCTGAAGAGATTAACCTGTTTTGAACAGACTTTTACACCGGTTTCTCTTTTAAACACTAATCGGTTTCTTAGCTACATGCTCGTCTGCCTCCAGTATCGAAACCTGTCTTACACATTTATTTAGGTAATGAAGAGAGTCTGCATGGCGTAAATCAAAGCACTCGCCGTCTCTTGATTTGCCACTTATCATTTCATCTTTGAGGTTGTTATATCGTGCGCCTGTGGATTGGGGAACGTTTTCTTCCGGCTCATTACTTCTCTCAGTGGGGCCACCGTATAGGGCCGTCAAGTCTTTTGTGTTTGTTTTGATTTACAAGTAAACTATCATACCAAGCCCACTTATAGCCGAGTAGCAAGCCCTGGAGGACTAGTAGACAAACAAAACCAGTTCACAGCCAGTTTAAGGATTAGTCAGTGTCATCAACTGTTTAAATGTTTGCTGCTGTGTTTGGACCACAGGTTGAACGTATTTTTATGATTAGTTGCATAATATTACACGGCTCTGTGGAAAACTTGATTCTGATTTGTCAATCGCGCATTCAAGCGGTATGTTATTCCCAGATAACAACCGCCAAAGTGAATAACACTGCTCATCCGGGTACTACGAGTTATCTTGTATGTTTAATATGTCACTCCGCTGTCGTTGACTGTCTGGTGCCACCTTGTGACTGAAAAAACAGTTAACCACCACGGGTGAAAATTAGCCCATGATTTACTCACCCTTGAGTCATCCTAGGTGTATATGACATTCTTCTTTCAGACGAATACAATAAGAGTTGTATTTAAAAAAGTCCTGGCTAATCCAAGCTTTATAATGGCACTGATTGATTGCCTTCCATATTTATGGGAAAAGTGTTGAAAGTGCCTCTGCAGTTCAAATAACACTTTTAAGGTGAAATAAAATTTGGAAATGTTGCTTTCTAAATCGTTCCTTTAGAGGTAGGGTGTTCTGAGAGCTAGCTGCATAAATGTTTCATTGCCCTGAGAAAGTAGGACACAACTACACTGTAGAGTACAACTAACATCTCTTTGCTTTTTTCTTTTCAGGTTGAATTTGAGTAATATTGCAGAATGCTTTCTGCTTGGTGGCTCAGTCTGGAAATCCAAACCCTCTGATTATCATCTCTTAGTCACATTACATTAATTTCTTTTAGGAATCGGCAAAGCTAATTTGTTTCCCAGAGATAACTTGTCTGGATATTGTGTTCCTGTGAGGTCTGAGGGTGGTTTTTGCTGGTTTTCTCATTTCTGCCTTTCAGGTTTAAGCACCGCGAGTGGTCATTGACGTTTCATTGCCGTACAGCCTGTTTCAGAGCGACTTGCCAGTGGTTCTGCAATAACAGGCCTCACAACCCCAAAACACGAACGGTCACATTGCCCCATGTCCTCTAGCCCCACCGCCTCGGTCTGATGTCTGATGTCTGCAACGCTACTGTTTACTCTCATCGGCGGAGGTTTCGTAAACCATGCGGTTTGGCTGCTTTCCTCAGCCCACTGTTGTCCCGGCAAGCGGTTGACTCCTCACCACACAGATGTAATATCTGCAGCAAACTATTATTTCTGGTGGCTGGGGGAGGAAATGTGATATATTTTTGTAGCGTCTGTTGCTCCTCTTTCCCAACCAGTCCACAAGAAGAACATGAAGAGCCAAATCAAACCTTTAGTGGGATGCTCTCAGTGTTTGGGGATGTTACATGCACCCGTTTGGTTCCTGAAGGAGCTTTAGGTCACCATGCTGCTCTTGGGCCTGTAATCCATCAAATCCCAAAGTGGGATTGAGTTCTGCTCTGTTCTCTTTTCATTAGCTAACTTGAAGGAATTTGCGGCTTTGGGTTCGCTTCTTAAATATATAAACATCAAAGTTAATCTGACCTATCTTTTTGTTTTCTCTGATGTATGTTCCTGGATTCTCAGCTTCTGTTATTCTTTAGATTCCGGAAGTACAGAGGAAATGAAAAGAGAAATGGTGAGCTGGATGTGCAGGAGGGTTTTGTTGTGGTATGGACTGTCAATCAAAGTGATAGGGTCTCAAGACAATGGCTGTACTATGCACACACATGCTTTTGAGTTTGTCCAGTATACTTTAGATAGTCATTTTTCTCTAATTAAAAAAAGTTGAAAAGCTTTCATTCTTGGTTTCAAAATTCCAACCTTGTTTATCAGCTTGCATTCTATAGTGATACTAAATCAAACAAGCTGAAGGCACAAGGAATTTGTGCCATACAGAACCATTTGCAAGCCAGAGGGTGGCCTGCAGATGAAAAAAAAAGTTTACTTTTATATGGCTATAAAATTACAATTGATTATACTGAAAATGTGAGAGCTAGCTTTATAAATGTTTCATTGCACTGAGAAAGTAGGACACATCCACAATGTAGAGTACATCTTTTGTTTTGTCAGGATGCATTTGGATAATATTCTGAATTGAAAGCTACTAAGATTTCATTCTTGGTTTCAAAGTTCCAAACTTATCAGCTTGCATACTAGTATAGTGATCCATTTGCAAGTCTGAGCGTGGCCTGCAGATGAAAAAAATGTTGAGTTTATTGTTTTTGGTCTTTTTAGAAAAAAATCGAAAACATTGGAATTTGTTTATCCCCGGGTTTAAAGTTACATAACAATTTGATTGCAGCCTTCTGTTGTTCAGGGGTAATGAATTGCTCCGTACTGGAATAGATTAACGTCATACTTCAGAGCAGGATGTCTCCGTTTGTTGCCAGAGGAATGTGTCGTCTGCTGCGTTAACACCTTGTCTGCCCAGTTAGGAAGTGGTTTATGCTATGAAATGATTCCTGAATTGTACATTCCTCAATCGAGCATAGAAGGAAGGGTGATAGACCTGGCAGTGTGGGACCAAAGAGGCCAAACCCTAAATCCCGGCACCTCAAAATGTATCCATTTAAAAATATATATTTTTCCACCAGTTTGACATCCAGACCCATCACTACAACATTTTTGACATCATCTTTTTCAAATATCCCAGTAATCCTTTATAAGCATGAGAGAGTGCTGTATACGTTCAGCATTTTTGGGTGTCAGATGTGAGTCATGTAGTTGGCAAAATGGGCATTGTATGGATGAAAGCCGGACGGTCTAACTTAAAATCACGGCTGTTTGCAGTGCAAGGTAACCGCTCATTCTCCCACAGTAACCGACTGCAGCATAGCAGGGTTTCTGTGACTCTTTTGATAGCTCTATGAAACCCGAATAGTCCCAGCGCTGAGCATCTCTGAATACACCCGCGTTCCACAGCCAAGAAACCCAGCACCAGCAGCCAAGAAACCTGTGAGCGCTTCACAAAAGAGCCGGCCCTGAATGCAATTGGCTCTGGGAATGGATGTCTCTTTCGGTGAGATAAACCCAATCAAAGAAAGCGTGAACAGATGGTTTTCTCTTCCTTAAGCATCGTAAGGTCTTACTGGCTTGGGTGTCCCTGCCAAGACATCTCTACCTCATTGTTGGGCCTTTGTCATCGCGAGCCACTACTGACACAATGACCTACTGTTCAGCTTGATGGGTTGGGATTTTCTCTGGATTTCTGGAAGAGCGGTAAAGCCAAGACCAAGAACACAACAAGCAACTCAGCAGGCTGAATGAGACACACTTGTGTTTGCCATCAGTGTTATTGTGTAGCTTGATGTGCATTTAGCAGGGTGGGTCAGGTGGACATTAGATCCCATTTAGGAAGTGTCTGAAAACATGTACCTCGCTTTTCGCCTCGCGTCAGTCAGTGACTAAATGAGTTATTGTTCAGACAGGCTTCTAAAGGGAATGTGATCTAAAACAGATTTAAAGATAATTATGCAAATATTTACACCACTGTGAAACAGTTGTAGGTCAGTTTGTGTAAAAAAATATTTAAATTAATTAAATATTTAAGAAATTAAATATTTCTTAAGCCCAAAATCAGGATTATAAAAATAAAAATTCAGCTTTGCCATCACAGCAGTACATTAAAATGTAACCTATATATATAGACTGTTATATACTGTTATTTTACATTTCAGCTGTTCTGCCATTCTGGATTGCAGAAGATTATGATGCTGGAGAAGAAAGTTAAACACCAAGTGGCACTGCTCCCAGTCTTGAAGCCAACACGAAGTGACTTGAATGAAAAAGTAATCTGATTATGTAACTCAAGTTACTTATAATGCGCCACCCCCTCCCAAACAACATTCACAATATTACTGTTTTTTTCCCTCTATTTTTGAATCCCTATAGAACTGTGCGGAAAATGCTTGGTGGTTATGCTACATTACATTTTTACAGTTTTCTTTTTTTATTAAAAATGGTACAAAACTTTTTCAAAACCACATGAAACCAGCATGAATACAAAAAAAGTGGTTAACTTTTCCAGATCTCAGTAGCCAATTAAATCATAGGATTGCACGGTCCCACTTACGTATCAGGTCACTGTTGGACCATGAGTCAGCAGTTCTCTAAACCTGCTGAGTGTTAGGCTCATTAGACTCAAAAAGACAATAGATCAAGTGAAGGAAAAGGAAAAGATTTCCAAAAAAGGGAGGGGAGGGAAAGTAAGTGAAAGAATGTTGAGGACAAGAGGGGGCTTGATGACTCACTGCTAGCGTGCACTCTGCCCTCTCACTGCAGCAAGGTCTGGTCTCTGAGTGTTACTGAAGTGTGTGCTTATGGAGGAACAACATGCTGCTGTGCAGTGCTCAGTGTGAAGCACAACTACTGGCAGCTACTGAAACCAGAAAAGCAGCCCTGTTCAGAACTGAAGAACCGCAAATTAAAAGCCGGAAACCATAACAGTGACAAATCAGTTTTTGCCATCTAAAGGGTTAAAGAAGATAAGAGGTCATGACGATTGACTAAACATCAGTTCTGCTTCCTGCTGCTAGCTTAAACCCTGCACAGTTTGCCCAGTATTTGTGTTCATTCATTAAAGGGGTGGACGTTCTTGTTTCTTTTTTTTTCTTCTTAAAATCGTACATTTTCAAATCAATTACAATGAGATTGGGTTGGCCATACCACCGTGACTCAAAAAACTTAATATGATCTGAACCATGACTTTTGTTATCCGTTGAACCACTGCCTAACACCATTCCACCTTGGCTTCAGTTCACTGGTTGAAAATATTCATCCTTTTTTGTGGCAGTATGGAGAAGCAGCTGTTAAACCTATTATGCTTTTAAGCTATTCATTGTCATATTAATCATCTTTCAAGAATTTGTTAAATTTTTCTGTTGGGTGAATTAGATGCCCATAAACAACAAAAAATATCCTTGATTATTGAGCTTTTCATGCTTCAAGTCACATTTCATAGACTGAATGCTGTTGAAGCCACTATTCTGTTTGTAGTGACTGAACACTCACCTCCCTAGTCAAACATGGGCGAGAATAAACAGTGAAGTCGGTAATGGACATGCAGTCTCGCTGTGTTTATCCCCACATGAGGTGAACCTGTGTCTAGACAAAAGGTAGTGTGATAACCAGCCTCATCTGGCCAGTAGTAGGGTTATTTAACACCAAATGCCCTCTTCTAGTCCCAGAGGAGGAATGAGAAACCAGCTGATTCAGAATGAACTCTGGTTGACCATAACTATGCGCTTAAAGCTGTGGAAGGGTGCTGTAAGGTATTTGCAATGGTATTCATGGCTTCCTGCAGTCATGGAGACTCCTACTTCATAATAATGAGCGTTTCGGCTGTGTTTGTTCAATCAGTTGTTTATTCTTGATCGGAAACAAATGTGATGTGTAGTTGTAAACACTTTGTCACAGTGATTCTGAGCTCACCGCAGCTCGTGAAACGGTTTTTAGTTCACTGACTATTCTGTTGCATGCACGAGTCTCAGGTTTACTTCAGAGCCCTGGTTGTTTCATCATCCATGTAATGTGCATCTTCTATGTGACAAATATAGCAAAACATCAAGCAGCCATTAGGCATGAGGAATTGGAGGCATGTAATTAGCCAATTCTCCTTATGACTGGAAAATTACAGAGTGGAGCTTGTGATCAGCGAATTTCCTGCGTTCATAATATTTTGCAATATTTTTATTGGCTGCTGCAAAAACGGTTTTCTGACTGTCAGTCATCTCTGTAGAACCATGAAGAATATATAAGGTCAATATCAGAGTGCTGATGTTAAAATAGATGTTAAAGCCTTAAAGACCAGAATTAAAGTAATCATTGACTTAACCTCTAGCTGTTCCAAATGGCATTCTTTCTTCTGAGGAATATAAAAGGAGATATTTAGAATATTGTCCAAGCTGGTCTTTTCCATAAAATGTGGATTGGGTCAGAAAATATTAGTGGTCAACATTTGCTTTCATTGTGTGTTTCAAATGTTGAATGTTTTTCCTTTCAACAAAAAGGATTCATGTCTTAAAATAGCTTGAATGTAACCCTTGCTTAATTTATTATATGTGGATGAATATGCAAAATGAGCCCCTCTTCCAGTCCCTCATTCGGGCTTGTCTGCAAGTCGATGTATCAGAATGGTGATGCGTTTATATATCGCTGTCTAAAATGTCAGACACATAACGGTAATTAATATGATTAGCCTTTGGCTTGACTCTGTTATCAAACAGCTAATAATGTGTTGCTAATGTTACATGAACCATGTTCCAGTGCCATCTCAGTCTTCCTTCTAAAAATCAGCATCCGGTAGAAACGCTTAGAACGTCAGTGAAGAAAAGGCGTGCAGTTCATCATACCATCGCAATATAAATAATTCACCCGCTATATCGCTAAAATGTACCCGATTTCTCATATCAACAGAAAAATATACCGGGATAAACTGGCTTCTCTTGAGTCTCCCCTGCTTCGCAGCATAGTAATAATGATATGCTAAAGCCCGCCCACACATCAAAGTGATTGGTTACAAGGTAGTTTGTGATGCACCAGCGATTTCAAACCACGTTGGGTTTTTTTCACTGCAGTTTTAAGGAGAAAATTCTCAGCAATGGTGTTGACTTATGAATTTGCCTTAAAGAATATAAAAACAATCATATAAACAACATTAAAAACTTTAAACTCTTTTTGTTTTCCTTGCGTAATCATTTTTGGATGAACTACTACATTAAAAAGTATTGAGGTTATAAAGCAAAATAAATTGTTTTAAAATAACCTTTTATGCGAGTCACTCCACAATCTAAATGATATTGTACAAATGATGGAACGTTTCTGTAGATTGACACGCTAGATGTTTTTATTAAAAAGTAGAGTCACAGTGATAAAATCAGATTACTTGTTGTCTCCTTTTGAGTGACTTGTGTTGAATGTAGACTACCACGGACATGCGAAGTCTTGCAGCTAGTATTGAAATTCAATTCAGGCTTTCAAATTATTGCATCAGTCTGTGGATGGGCTGTTGAATAAAATGTCCACTCTTTGAATAACCAAACGGACAGCAGAGAGAACTGGAACTCTGAAATTGCTTAGAGGAGATGTTTGTTTTTATTCAGCCAATATAACCTCAATGAATACCCCATTTACAAGTTCCCTGATAGTGTGAACCCTTGTTTTTATGTGGTTCACTACTGAACAGATTGCATATGGTATATTTTGGTGGCATTGATAACCATTTTAAGTCATGAAAGATTTATTTTGAATACCATCTGTATATACTCATTTTTAGATCATTTTTATCCCATCCATTAACTCAGTCTTTCATTACCTACAGGAATAGTTCATGCCAAAATCAAAATTGTCATAATTTACCCCTTATTTTGATCCAACCCTTTATGACTTTTTTATTCTTTGGAACATGAAGATATTTTGAATTAGGTAAGTTAATGGGGTCCGAAACAACATTGGACTCACTGAAAATGCTTTTTGTTCCATAGAAAAAGAAAATCACATTTGAAATTACATGAGGGTAGGTAAGTTATATATTGTTTTTTGTTTTGGTGAACTATTCCTTTAATTCAGGTCTTCAGACCTAACGTACTGGGACTGTATGTGAAATGATTTTTGTGATTTAATGACACACAGCAAATATAGAGGTGACTGAACTGAGCAGAAGTCGGAAATAACTTTACAGGCTGCAAATCTGCACAAGTCGCTCAGAAAGAAGATTTATGGACTAACCAGGAAAGGCCTGGAAGTATGTTGTTTCAGAAAGAAGGCTACCATTTTAGGAGAGACGGTGCAAAGCTGTGAATGCTTTCTAAGCTCTTACAAACATTCCTTCAAAACCTCATAATACACCCTGCGGACCGTCGTGGTTACTCTAAAAGCAACTCTCCTGGAATGTTTGAAAACAGCTTGTCGGTTCTCTCAGAACTGGCATGGACCAAGCAGTGGATTAAGTCAGATGTCCTGACTTTGTCCTGTTCCTGGTGTTTTTTATTATTTTTAAGTCTGACTGATGGAGTCAATCCTGCCGTGTGTGTTCTCAAATGTGGGTCTGGGTTATGCATGCTTGAATCGCTGTTGGGGATGTGTAAATGGACAGCTCTCACTGTCTGAGAACAGGCTGTGCGGTTTGACCACACACAAGTCATGAGGTGAAGATGTCTTTTGTGGTGACTCATTAAAACAAAATGTCTCAGCAGAAACTGATCGAGGTCGCGCTTTTTAAAATATCCTTAACTAAGTACCATTAATGAAGATGTTAACTCACAAAAGCTTAAAGGAAAATTTCAGACAGAAATTAACAAATATGTGCAACTTTCTTTTACAGAACACATACAATCTTAGACGGTATATATGTTCACACTGCTCTTTTTCATAGAAACAAACCATTTCAGTTCAATTTTAGTTTAATTGTTCAATTGAACGGATTGCAAACATATGTATGAAGTAAAAAAATGTATAATAAATAAAAAGGGGTAGGGCACTGTCAGTCTCCCAGAAAGACAATGGGCCCTATTATACACCCGGCGCAATGCGACGCTAGGCACGACACAAGTTTTTTTTGCTAGTTTCAACCAGACGCAGTTATCATTTTCACGTCCAGCGCCATCGCACCCATCTGTTTGCACCTGGGCATGCTGGTCTGAAAGTGAGGTGTGTTCACAGACATTGTTGGCGTGTTACTATTTTGAGGCAACTGAAATAGACTGAGCCATTGACCAAAAAAAACCTGGTCTAAAGTCAATAGCGCAGTATTTTTTTGCTATTTAAATGGCGTGTCAGTAATATGCGCCTGTAGGCGGGTGCACAACATGTTGTTACACACATAGGGAGGTGCAGCAGCAGACAAACATTTTTAATTATTAAAAATAAAAGGATTCCTCTCTGGAGAAGCATTCAGTGTTTCCGCTTGTAAATTCTGCCATGTAAATAGCGAATCCGCCATGGTGCAAGCACAACTGTCTTTAAAGGGAATGTGAGACGAGACTGATTGGTTTACTGCACCTTACGCCCAAAACACACCCATGACTCATTAAGAGACAAGGTACAACCCTTTTGGACCATATGCCTGGCGCGTCAACCGTTTTTTTCCCCCTGTCGTTAAACTAGCAAAAGTGGATTCGGACACGCCCTAAGTGCACCTGCGCCATGTGCTCAAATCGTTTAAATAGGGCCCAATAACTTGAGATGTTTATTGTTCTCTAAAGCCCTGAATATCCTTTGTGTGACAAACAGCTTAAAAAAGAGGGTTTGAAACAACATAAGAACAAATGATGATGGAATCTTAATAATTATTAAATATATTTTAAATATGTTTATCTTAAACATGTAGGCTGCCTCCAAAAGCTTAGCCAGCTGTCTTGTTGCCTATTAGCCATTGACTTATCATAAGGTACCTCCCAAAATGTCTGCCCGATTTGGATGGCCTTTCTCTAGCAGCAACACAATAAAGAGAGCTTTAGTGATAGCCAAGCAAATATATTTAATTACCATGCTAATTTCTTGCTAGACATTATGGGGAAAGTTGAAAAAAATGGGCAAAATCCTACATTTACACAAAAACTGACTACCAGCTTTTAGACATATTTCTGTCCTTCAGCCCAACTATCACTAAAACACAAGCGCAGGAATTGTGGGATATCATAGGCAGGGATGGATACATCTGTGCTGCCTTCAAAAACAATCAGATGAAGGTATCTCAGTAGACAGGATGTGACATGATCATTGAATATGGACGTGCATTGTTGCCTTCCTACCTCAGTACGCTCCCTGCGGAGGCTGAATTTTTCAGCTTTCGTAAGCCGCCTGAATTGATATCTGTTAAAGTTTCACCTAGTGCCTTCAAATCAAAGTGTAGTGAAAGTCCCAATCTAAATGTTTCACACTCTTTTCCCTACAATCTCTGTTGAAATGAAAAAAAAACATTTCTTTAGGGAACAGAAAACCTGCAAAGACACATCAGTTCAATGAGAAACTTGCATGCTGTTGTGTATCTAAATGTAAAAATATAGTGAGCTGAGCTGACCATGGCCGCTGGGCTGTCAGAAAACGATTTATGATTAAATTTAATAACCAGAGAATGCGTCATCCGATTCTGCCAGCCGGTTGTGTGTGCGCACAATTTTGAGCACTCGAGGTGGCTAAGCCGTAAATATATGTTGACCAGGTAAGGATAATCTTTTGTCCAGTGCAGGAGAGAGATAGGTTGCCATCATAAATCTCATTTTAATACTTGCACAACATCTGCAGGTGGATCTTTCTGCCTCAGTATGCAGCATTTGGCATTGTAAGCTTGCTCCTGTTGCGAAAGCTATATATATATGCTACCGTCCATTTGCAGTCAATACTTTTTTTAACGTTTTTTTGTTTTGTTTTTTTTGTTAAAGAAATAACTACTTTGTAGAGGATTCCAAATCATTAACTTATAAAGTATCTCGGGTTGAAACTATCAAATAATCACCAATATCCCTTCACATGTCGGGTTTTGTTGTACTAATGTGGAAGGAAATATTAATACTCAGAACTGTATTTGACACTTAAACCAAAAATGTCTCCACAGCCCTCCAAATTTGATTCTAATGTGTGCATTTATGAAATAAAATGGCTTTTAGCTGTGCCCGGAATAATCTTGGGATTCTGGGTTAAGTCATTAAGTCACTCCAAGAGACTGTGGGTTTGTGATGATTAAAGGACAGTTGACTTCATTGCGCACACACTCGAACACTTTTCACCTTTCATGGGTGTAATACATCATCCTAATGAACCTGTGTAGCCAGGGCATGCAATACTTGATTAATCCACAGTCATTAAATCCAGTCTGCCGAGGACATCGGAGGGAAGAGCATCCAGAGCCCCTCAGCTCGACTCTCCATTAATCTACTGCATAAATGGCTGAATACAGCTCTAGTCAAAACACACAGACACAGAGCTTTCCTCACTTTCCTTGTCAAATATTTTAGAGAGAATTCCAACATGGAATCATCATGCACAAAACAAAATGAATTAAGCGGATTAAATTAAAACACAGAAAGGTATAATAAAATGCACTATTGTGGTTCTAGATGTTGATTGGTCAATAAAATGTTCCAGCGGAGCTAAAATACACAAGATGAGACATTATTCATTTTGTATTAAAGTTTTGTTTTCCCAAAAGAGAGAGATTGTAAAATGTGGATATTTTCGAAGTTAATTGGCTTTTTTTTCTTTCTTTTTGTTTTGTTTAGTAGCATATTATGTAGTGTATATATTACATAGTATCCATTTTAGAAATAAAAAGCAGTATTTTGTTATTGTGCTGCATGTAGATCTTTTCATTATATTTAAGGGAATATACCATATTTAGTTATTAAGTCAGATTAATTATAGGGCTCCCCTCTTTTCCATCAGAAAAAAAGGGTTATGCAAGTGGATCCTGAAAGTAAAGACTGTGGAAGTTAAGGCTGCAGTTCTGAGGCAGATATGTTGCGCATTCCCTCTGCCAGGAAAGGGGTATTAACGTGATAGATCGTAGATCTTTTTTTTTTTTCAGCAGGCGAGACACAAAATTTCCATCCGCACATGCATTCCTAATAAAGCAGAGGATGAGCACAGATGGAGTGTTTTAAACGAAGCCCCTCACCCTCACGGCAAACACACAAAGAGGTTAAAGGTTTGATGATCTAACCTGTTTACTCGAGTAAATACATGTACGTTTATGTCAAGCTAAATGAGTTTCTCGTTTGCTTTATAAACAGGAAGGGCAAGGAATTTGCAGTCTTTCTTTTCTGTTTTTCCACCACTTTATCTCCAGACCCTCAGTGTCCCTTTTCGACCTTATTCAGTGTTCCTTATATTATTATTAACTTTTCATGTTTTAATTTATATCTTTTTATATTTCATATATACTAATAGAATTTCATTTTCAATTGTATCATTTTATGTTTTTTTTATGTTGCCATTTATTTTGACAACTCTTCACCTCTTCCTGACCCTGTTAGTTTTAGCTTGCTGCTCATGCCTTTAAGCACATGTAAAATGACCCTTTGCAATGATCGATCAGGCACATTGTTAAAAATAAGAATTTATTTCTCCTTC
The DNA here is from genome assembly GCA_023029165.1 of Gobiocypris rarus. NCBI lineage: Eukaryota > Metazoa > Chordata > Actinopteri > Cypriniformes > Gobionidae > Gobiocypris > Gobiocypris rarus. The sequence continues at coordinate 15,927,882 of CM040923.1, forward strand.
TGATATATGACCCATTTTAGTGAGTGCCTTTCTACACTTTCTAAGTGATAATCGAACTCTATAAACTGTTTCAAGCCAGACTCTAAATAGATTATCTCTACACACTTTGAATGTTTATAGGTCTATTTAATTTTTTTTACTGTTTCAAAAGGTCATTTGGTGTTTGTATGTATAGTAACAGACTCTGTTTGTACAATAATGGTCTCCGTTGAAAATTGTTTTTATAGTAATTTTAATGTTGTGACAATAATTTGCCCTCAAGTTTATAAGCTGTCTTAATTGACATAAATGATTGTCATTAGGCAGGGGAATGTCTGACTTTGGCTAACGGGCAGCGGAGTGCAGAAGTGACCTCTTTAAGGGTGCAGCGGGGGCTGATGAAGTGTGTTTACTGATCCCTGGGGAGTAGGAACGTGTGTGTGTGTGTCTAAGTCGTAGTTTGTGCATCCATTTGTGTACGGCAATGACTTTGAGAGGGTTCAGAATTTGGCCCATTCCCAGGAAGTGTTGATATAACCGGCTGGCCGGAAAGCTTGTGTAAATTATTACATTCCAGTTTAGCCTTGTAAGGCTATTTTTACCCTCCCAGTCCTGTGCTGGGCTCCACCTTCACTCTTCCTCCTAATTCGTGAACAGGAAAGACTGGTTTACATGCAGGCAGAAAACCGGTTTCTCTCTCTGTCACTTTTGCCACATATGGCGGTGGATGTTATCATTCACAATTAGCTCAGATTTAGTATTCTCTAGATTACCATGCTTATAGAGACATTTTTAAAGTCTGTCTGTTTTAAGACATGCAGAACTTACTGTTCCCAGTGTGCAATGGGACATTCCACTGTCCAAAAATCCCCTAGACTCATACCACAAAGGCTATTCGATAGCACACTTCCTGTGTCTGTTTGTGTGTGTGTGTGGGCTGAACACAATTAGACTCTCTCGTCATGTGAAAATAATCCACAAATCCCAGACAATCTGAAGAAAGTAAACTGAGTGAGTTTGAAATTTTCTCTGCAGAGCTTGGATGAGCTTGATGACGATGACGGAGAAGAGAAGGAGGGGAAGATGGAAGAAAGTCTTACACAGCTCAACACGGTCCAGAACGAATCCCTGACCTCTGACCCCGGAGCGGCCCACTCAATACAGGTGAGAGTGTGTGTTTGTTTTAGTAATGTCAGAGGATAATCCTGCCTCTAGAGGGTGTTTGGAGTGCCGTCGACGTTCTGCTGTTCAGTGTTGACCAAAGAAACAAACACAATCAAGTGACAAACAAAAAGCCGACGCTCATGGAGCCTTAAGCCACATCATAAAACAAGATAATATCTCTTGACACTAGACATGACGGTGGTTTGTCTTCTATTTACTTTGTGTTACGACGCGTCTAGAGAGGAAACGTGACAAACAGGATCACAACAGCATCATATTTTTAATTTTAGAGTTTTAAAACTCCATTAGAGCTTAAGGTGTGAGCGAAGGCCACAAAATGTAACAAAATTTCATTGCCTAAGAAAAGAGAAATAAAAATTAACACAATAATATAATTCCTCACACAAAAAAAGCTATTTACAATAATAATGAATACATGTTAAAACATTAAAACATAAAACACATTTTATTCTATATATATGAATATATAAATATAAAATTTTATTCTGCAGAGATGTATTAAAGTGACAGGAGATATTTATTAAAATTTATTTTAAAAATAAATATATATGAATTTAAGTAAATGCTGTTCTTTTTTTACTCCTCAAAGAATCTTCAAAAATGTTTTTATTAGTTTTCACAAAAATATATTACGCAGCACGGTTTCAGCATTGATAATATCATTGATAAAGATGTTTTCAGCATTGATAATATCATTGATAAAGATGTTTTCAGCATTGATAATATCATTGATAAAGATGTTTTCAGCATTGATAATATCATTGATAAAGATGTTTTCAGCATTGATAATATCATTGATGAAGATGGTCTAAAGTCAATAGCGAAAGTTTTCAGCATTGATGATAATGTTATAATAATCTTGAGCTATCTTGAGCAAAATCAGCATATAAATCAAATCAATGATTTCTGAAGGATCATGTGACACTGAAGACTGGAGTAATGATGCTGAAAATACAGCTCTAACATCGCAGGAATAAATTACGCTTTAAAATATATTAACATAGAAAGTAATTATTTAAACTGTAATAATATTTCACAATATTTTGCTTTAAAAAAAGACTTCTTTTTTTATCGTACAGATCTAAAACTTTTGAACTGTAGTGTGTGTGTACTAACATTTTTAGTAATATTTAAGATTTTCACTTTTTGAAAAAAAAAAAAAACTTTTAAAAGATATTAGCATTATTGTATTTACTATATGTAATGCTTATAGCCTATTTATATTAATGCATTAATAAAATAAATAAACTCATTTACATTAGCTTTTTTGTGCATAATGTATTTTTCATATGGTTATAAACCTGTATGACCACAAAACACAAAATGAGATGTTTGAAGAACATTCACACTGTTTTTTTTCCATTTAAATGGATCTATGTAGTGACCAGGGAGTGAAAAAAGCGTCATAAAAGTAGCCCATAGAACTACTTATTATTCCAAATCTTATGAAGTGGAATGATGGCTTTGAGTGAGGAGCAGACCAAACTTCAAGCTATTATTCACTGAAAATTCTGCCTGCATTTGTCATTGTAGGGGCTCACTGAAGGATGAGGATGGCTACAGTAGAGCTCTGGGACATTGATTACACAGTTTTCTGAATGATGCATCGTTGTGTTTATATCTAATTTCCTCCTGTTGGGTGGTTGATTCCATGTAGCTTCAGGTTGCTGAATGCATAAAGGAAACTATTAGCTTGAGATTTCTGACACTGTAATCACATTGACATTGTGTGTCTGACTGTATGTCATCTTGTATTACTTTTCCCTGGAAAGGACAGCATACTATATTCAGTGAGAATTTCAAACCTATTATTGCAAAATATGAAAGGACTTTTAGTGTGCAATTGTTTGCGACTGAAGGCATTGTGAATAGTGTTTTTCTGAAAAGCCATTGAAGTGTGCTTCAGTTAGATTCATAATTATGTTTAAAGAAAGAAACTACTGCCGGAGCTGTGAGAATGCGAGTATTTACATGTGTTTCTGGTGATCCTGGGCATGTTCAGCAGTGTATGCCAACCCACAGTTCTGCAGATGTTGGCTTCTGTTTTATCGGGCATGGCTCACATTGTATGTAGGATATTATACAATAGTCAGTTCTCATCCTCTAATCTGATGGGCCAAGTGTGATTATATCTTTTAATACAAAATCTCTTTTATTTGGTATGTTACAGTGTACACAATATATTCAGTATATTTGAAAATAGACAATTGACCTTACGGTAGATAAATGACATCCCAAATACACAACCACAATTATTATTACTATTATAATTGGCATAATAAGGTGTAGTTATGGAACAATGCAAGTCGGATAATAGGCGTCCAGAAAGGCAAGTGAATGGAGTTTTGTTCGTTCCTTTCCCCATAGCAGCCAGCTATAAGTAAACTTGCAAATTATAAATGATAATCCAAAAGCAAAACCTCTCTACAAATGGAAGGAATAGTAGAAGTTTTTAGAAAGGGTAATCATTTATTTAAATAGTGCTTGTCGTTCTTTAACATTGACCTTCGTTCCCATTATATACAGTACATTGACCATTAAATACAAGGCTACATTCATGTGGCCAAAGTTAACTTCATTTTGAGAAAAAAAAACATTATTATTATAATTATTATTTACCCCATTTGCATCTGCAGAAAGTGTCCGTTACACATTGTTAATGTCAGTTTTTGTCAACTGTTTAACTTCTTGACATTTGGATAAATTTCCCTTGTTTTTTTTTTTTTTTTGTCCTCTACTGTTATATATCGTTTTAACATAGCCTGGTACAAAAGCTTGTGCTTTCAATTTCTTTGATATGCTGCATTTGAAGTTATTGCATTTAAGCTTTTTCCAAAATCATCAGGTACATCAGACTCGCGATGTCATTTTGATTGATGGTCAGAGATGGAGTGGTCTGCCCTTGAAAAGCGGTGGGCATGGTTATGTAATGGCTCTCACAAGGTCAGTTGTGTTGTTGTAGCAAATGTCGGTATTCTCTGAGACGAAGCACAATTGCTTGTGTTGTATTGCATAATTAGAGCAGAATCCAAAAAGTTTTCAGTGTTCCCTCATATTACAAGAGATGACAAAGGTAGCATTATGTCCCCGTTTTTTATAGGCGTCACAGTTAGAGCAGATGGCAGATTTATGCATCCCTTCAGACTTGCGAGCGTAGAGCATCTAAAAAAATGTGCTGCTTTTTTTCTGCTGCATTTATCGGTTGCTTGGAATGGTTTTTTTGTGGAATTCCACATCATATTTCACTGCTCTCTGACCTCCTACTAGACATGGTCGTAATCTACGAGCTTTCTACAATATTGGTATGATGCCTGACAGCTCAGGTTCAGCCATTACAGGGTTGGATGCACACAATGTGTCTCCAAATATTCTCTGTACAGTCTGTTCAAGGCCGCTGGTAATTTAGGGATGAGGTAAATTAAAAGATTGTAGCTTTATGAGTATAATTCCTTGATATTTTTATGCTGGGACCAGCATTTTCCTTCTGGTCGTGTGTGCGTGTGTATTGTTTTGCTGCTTCTCTCTCTAATGAAGTCCTGATCAGCTCAAGGCCTCCATCTGCTTCTGCTTAAGGCACACTTTACCTTTCTTCTCTTCTGCCATACAAGGAAAACATACTCCGATACCGGAGAACCGCTAGAACTCACAGAACCATGCGGAACATTCCACAGGATCATCTCGCTCCAGTGTGGCGCCAGGAGCTGCAATGCATTGCTGGAAAGTTTTGTGATATTTTGAAGATGTGCCTCAAAACCTGGCGTGTTCTATACCAATCAATGGTCCAAAAGGTTCAGAATTATTCCGATTTGTCTTAAGACCTAGTGAGCTACCTACCTAGACAGCTCAAATATTCAAACATGCCATTTATTCCAAACTAATTCTGTATGTGCATCATCTCTAAATGCCCATAATGCTGTCTAAGTTTCAAAGGATCAACATTGAAATGTTCAGTATTTTTGGCAACATTGGCACATATGGATGGTAGATTGAAATGTTTGACCTGCCTGTGATTGTAAGAGAGCATCATAGGCGCATTTGAACAATCAAATCAAATGGTGAAAGGGTGGGGAAACTCACTAGGGTTTAAGAGAACCAAGTCCTTGCTTGACAATATAGAGAACATTTATGAACCTTTCGGACATTGATTACAACATCTGAAGAGACCTCTAAATATACATTTCATTAGGGTTTTATACAGCTGTTGTGTGGCAATATGGGGTTGATTCTGAGTTTTACTGTGTTAATGCTCATTTGCATTTTTAATTAGCACTTCTAGTGTGAAGACATTAGATGCGCTGGAAGGGATTTCCCATGCGCCACTCAGCTGACCCCGACAATAAGAGTGATGAGATAGTGGCAGTGTAATTTTCACCTGACAAAAGCACCTGACAAAAATGTTATGGAGAAAGCAGAATTTACATAGTGTGATTAAACGCAGTTTCCTTTAAAATGCTGCCCAACCGCAGAAATTCTCAGCCTTTGTTTTTTTGCATGGTAAGCTCAAGGTTTTATCATGCTCATATTTAATCTTATGAAGCCTATATGGGTAAATATGAATTGTGAATGGACGACAGGCATTGCCAGGATTTAAATGTTTATCGCATAAAGCAGGAAAGATTTAGGGCACATGAGCACAGCTCCAGAATGCCAGAGCAGGCCTGTGCCAGACTTTTTTTAGACTGGACTTCTGAGATCCTGAGATCTTACCTTTTTAAATTGGCTGTCAAAATCACAAAGGCCGTCAGATTGCGAACAGCTATGAATTTCTTTTTAAGCAATGTGCAATTTAGCAGAAGAGAAAACTGGGTTGAATACAATGAATATATTTGCTTTCTCCATCTCGGTCTCTCTCTCACACACACGCTCTGTCTTCACGCTTACACACTTTCTGTTCTGTTTCGTTGGGCTCTGATGACCAAAAGCTGTTTTTTTTTAAGGTTAAGGGTTCCAGCTATACAAACAGTAGTTATATTGAATAATTTAGCACTTGCTCTCTATCTATTTTTCACCAGATCGCAATATGCTCTGTAAGGTCATAAGGAATGATGCATGCAAATCAACAGCATTCACAAGCCATTTTACTTCTGTAATATGACATTTCTGAGTGAAAATATAAAAATGAAGGATAGACCTTGATGATGATTAGCTTATGAAAAGTGGTATTTATATAGCAGGTGATTAGACAAAAACTATTGTAAAAATAAGTTCAATAGCACAGGTTTTGCTTGAATATTTAATATCTCAACAAGAACAGGCCATTAACACTAACAACCAGAACATTCAAAAAGACTTTTGCCTCTGAAGTATGTTTTTATTTTTTTATGATGGTTAAAAATGAATATTTTCCCCCTGGTTTTGCTTTGTGGGTTTACGGAGATAGTAATATTCTGATGTGGTGTGGATTTAGATTGCCAACATATTGCTTTAGCCAAACAATATTTTGAGAGGTCGATAAGCGATAAGAGGGATGATTAGTAAAATGTAATTGTGGCACACAAAAAAAGTAACATGCACTCAAACACAGATAATAATAATGAGATGCTTGAGAAAGTGATATTGGGTTGATATTGTGAAAACTATTGAGAAATGTTATATTTATATTGTAAAATAACATAAATTGTGATGGTGAAATTAAAAATAACTATTATTAAAACAACTACTGTCCCTGGAACATAGCGATCTGAAAGTGTTATGACAGTTGGTTGGATATCAGGCTTTATTGAGAGTTTGAGAGTGATAACCGTCACTGATAGAACTTGTTTTGAAGCGCTACTTTGGAGAAAACACAACCGTAAGGTTCAGCTAAGTGAGTTATAGCGCCTGGGTTTATTGTTTTTTGATTTCATTTAGTCTGGTTTAGCTTTTGTATCTCAGAAAGGGGCGTATGAATGGAGTGAGTCATACCGGTCAAGGGCCAACAGAATCTATTGGGAGGCTTGTGTTTGTGTATGTATTTGTCTCTTTGTCCATTAAATCCAGAGTTTTTCTCATTCTTATGTTTCTTTTTTTTCAGGACTCTCCGAGATCCAGAAGTCATAAGAGGTGAGTCTGACTGCATATAATATCTGTCAGCGGGTGAGATCCGTTGTTTCAGCATTGCATCGCACAGAGGCAGATTGAAGGGATTAAACAGTTTTAGCCGTTGACCGCAGCTCATTCGCTCATCTGGTGCAACATCAGATGTACAACAATTCTCCTGGCTTGAAAATTTGCCTCAGCGAAACTGCTAAAAAAAAGAGGGTCTAGTCAGAAGAAAGGGATTTAAAGCCTGTCAAACGACAGCATGGCTTAACTGGACTCATTTTCAGAGCCACTGTGAGACTGCCAGGAGCTTTCTTTCTCTTAGTTGGCAGCCACGTCAGGACTGAATTTGTTTCCACTTGACTGATACAAGTGGACTGTTTGTATCAAGCTGAGCAGACAAATCCGAGAGAAAAGTTCTAGGAAGTTAAAACTTGGAGACCTTAAGTTTTTCTCTTTTATTCACCCCAAACCAAATACTGATGGAGTTTGACAAAGAAATATCCACTGTGACTCCGTCTCACCTCTCACGTAAACACTTCCTGCTCCAACAATAGCTATTTTTCTTAAAGGGTTCAACCAAAAATGAAAAATCTGTCATTAATTACTAGCCCTCCAAACCTGTAAGACGTTTGAATCTTTTGAAGATTTTCATAAAAGGGTTAGTAATTCACTCAACTGTAAGGGTGAAGTTTGGAAGTAAATCCATGAAATGGAATTGAATTTGCCATACTTGGGTCCTCATATACTGTCCTTACACAACGTTTGTGTGAAAGTCATCCTGCAGTGCTTTTTTTCTGCACACATGAATGATTCCTCAAATTGAGGAGAAAATGGATGTTTTATTCTCTCCTGGCAGATGATCAACGGATAGTCTTTTATTATGTGGGAACCAACCATATCTAAAGAACAGAATTTCATAGAGACTTTGGTGGGCTTTTATAACTTGGACTGGTAGCAATGGCAAAACAACCACCCAGAACATACTAGCAATGGCGTAGCAGCATGCTAACGGCAGGTCAGAACACCTCAACCATCGCAAACATCCATGTCACAGAAAATAGATGATAAAAGCTTTAAATATTGGCTTCTTAAGACTTTTGAGTGAAAAAGCCCTCCTATCAGTTGAGCTAGTTAATTTAAATGAACAAACTAATTCACTAAATGAATCAGACCTCCGAGTTTACAATTGCTTAGACTGGTACATTTTGCACACGGGGTCCAGGGTGATGCAGACAAAAGCCCATCTGAGGCTCAGTCTGGCCGTTTGATTAGTCGCCCATCTTTCTGCCCCGATACTCGCACTCGAACACCCAGGGCTCTGCTGCAGCCGGCACGACAGGTGGGCAGCAGAACCAGCAGCTGAGACCACTACATACACACTCCGTGTCAATCAGAATAAAAACCATCATATTAAATTATAGTCTCGTTGCAATAAATAATATTTCATAGACAAGTAAGAGATGCCTACTGTGGTTAGTTCATTACTAACCAAAAGTTAAATCTTGAGGAATGGACACAGTTGAACACTAGCTGAAACCAGCTAGAGTTGACTTCTGTTCACCCCTTCCTCTCTCTCTCTCATTCAGACACACACGCACACACACACACACGCCCCTGCTGGGTTTCCAGGAGCAGATCATTACCTCTGCCTCCTCCCGTTTCCTCTCCACAGGGGACTAATGCAACAGAGTGGTTGTTACATTCCCAGGACATGAACATTCAGATTGGACATCTGCTCCATTCTCAGAGTCTATCAGATTCAGACTACACTACACTGATAGAGGCATGGCAAAATACATCACACACCTTATCTGGACACACTACTGGGCCTTTTTCGTTTAGGGTTTACTTTTTCTATTATTATTATTATTATTATGTTACTTTTTCTGGTGATTTCTTTGTCATCAAGAAGAAATAAAATCAAAAGATCCCACTTGAAAACCTGATATTCTGGTCACTAGACATGGTGCAGGTCCATTATTATCGTGTGTTAGCAGAGTTAGATCCCTTAAAAGTAACACAAAATACACACAAAGTTTGGAGGAGGAATTACTCTTAGGGGTTTGTTTAAATCTCTAACCCTAAGAATGAGCAATGACAACGATGCTTGTAACAAAAAAGTTTCAGTTCATAAGCATTAAACTGGTTGATTTCATATCTGCTTCATTATGTACGTTTGACCCGAATATCCTCATTATATAAGCGCTTCACCGTACCTCCTCATTAACAGGAGGATTAGTACGGCCGTCTGTTAAATGAGAATAACCGTGGTGAATATTAGAACCGGCAAATAGTTTTTCAGTGCCTGAATGAACCAGACGTCAGTGGATGTTAATGTTACAGGGGCCAAAGACCCCTTCAGCCTGTCTGCGAGTGTGGGTTGAAGCGAGGCTTTAGAAGACTGAGTTCCAATCTAGAAGCTAGTTCCAATCAGAGCAGGATATTTCTGTAGGGCCGGTGCTGCGTTTGTCACTTTCACAGTGATTTCACAGCAATTTCGAGAACAGTTTTTTTCTGTAGCTGTGAAATGTAAGTGTTTGAAATGTAAAATGACAGGTTGTTTTGAGCAGGGCTCTGTCCTTTATTAACTTGTGTAGCTGCAGATCTGAACACTTCAAAACAGCATTACACTGCATTCGCAACACATTTAGCTCCTGTTTTGTCTTTCCAAACGAAACTGAATATGTATGTTGGATTGACACTTTTGCTATTCATGTAGATTTGATTAGGATGGGGTTAATGTGTTACATTAAACACAGTCAAAGCGTTAATTACCCACAATGCACTTCATTGACTATTTTATTCCACATGTAATTAAGACGAAAGGACTAGAGAAAGGGATCATGGTCTTGTAAGCAATGCGGATTATTGTGAAAATAAACCTGACATTACATTACTTAAGTAACTTTTAAGTAGGAATTTCCAGTCGATTCTCCGGAGGCGATTTACAGAGATTCTGTTTAAGGTGTGTAATTTTGAGCCTGATAACATGAAAATGTGTAATGTGTCACACGAGTGTGCAATGTTATGGAATGTATACGCCAAAATGAGTTTTGTCGTGCATATGGTAGTTTTTCGCGTGCATTTGATACTCACTTTGTGGTGTATTATAAACACCAAAACTCATTTTGTATACATTCCATGACTTTGCACACTCGTACTATTGATACGCATTCTCATGTGATCATGTTGGTAATTTCTGCTCCGTTAACAATACCAATGGAAGCAAAAAGTTTCCAGCCTATTCTGTCTTTCATTAGTCAAACACATTGTTGCAATCAAAATTACTCAACCCCCCAGAGACAGTAATCATTTACAGATTTAAGCTTTTCTAAAGATAACAAGTTTTTTTTTTTGCAATACAGATATGTCATAATTATTAAACCTCTATTCAACACTGCGCTTTTTAAGTCACTTATTTGTATAGTATGGTACAAAATTGTGTTATTTTGTACCATAAACTCTATACCAAAACTGAATTAGCTTGTGCTGTTACACATGTATACATTTAGCCCATGTATGCTAAAGTTGAGTTGCAAATATGGCCAAGCTTTTGTATTACATTGTTGTGCCAGAAAACCTTTGAGGGTGTTGAAGAAAAAGCACAATATCATTCAGGGGAATACGATGTTTGATCAGAACAAACCCTCAATTTACTGCCAAAGACTTGCAAGATGACCTGATGAAAGGAGGAAAAGATATTTTAATGAAGAGTAAAAAGAACACAAGCATGGCCTCATGTTGGGACATGCCACTTTTGACCAATAAGTACATAAAAGACTGACTTGAATATGCTTAATTTGGATAGAATGTGGAGTATTGGAAGAATGTTTGTTTATGGAGTAATGTGAGCAAACTGGAACTTTTTGGAGCCATGGATCAGTGGTGTGTCTGGTACAAAAAAGGCAAACCTTATGAGCAGAACACCATCTCCATGGTCAAACACGAAGGCGTTCCAGTCTTGTTATGGGGGTGCTTTGCTGTTTGAGGAAGTGGAAATCTTGACTGTATGAAGGACATCATGGCTTATTTGAAGTATCAAGCCATTTTGGCAAAGACGGTGATGCCTTTGGTGTAGAGACTGAAGCTTGATGATCAATGGACTTTGCTGCAGGACAGATGTCCCAAAGTATACATCCAAATCTACTGAAGCTTAAAAATGTACTCAAGTGGCCTGTACAGTCCAGATTTAAATCTCATTGAAAATATTTGGTGGAATTTGAAGAAAGCAGTGGTAACGTAAAAACCAAAGATTATCATTGACCAGGAACTGGAAGCTTTTTCGTGCGAGGAATGGGCTTCTAAGCTCTTACAAGCAGTGTTTATTAGAGGTTATGAAGTTCAAGTTCAAAATTTGACTTTTGGGGGTTGAATCATTTTGTACCTTTTGAGCCAATTAGAAATGTTTCATTAACTTTACATTCTCATGTATAAATAAACTTTCTATAATGCTAGCCTTTGTTTAATTGTTTTCATAAAATGTTGTTCTCTGCAACAAAATGTCATGCAGGTCAAGGAGGTTGAATAATTTTGATTGCAACTGTACTAAGTAGTCATGCCCCAAACTCACAACATCGCTCTTCATTTTGATGCATGAAATCTTTAACATTATCTAGTGTAAATGCAAGTTAATAAATCCACCTCAGGAAAACAAACAAACACATGGGCCTTTCTGCAATATCTAGCCAGTTCTTTTCCTCCCTTTTTGTGGAATGTACAGGCAGTCCTCGCTCAGAACACTCTGAAGCAAAAAGACGGCCCGGTAATTTGATTCCCATTGAGGTATCAGCCGAAATATTACAAAATAATTCTCTCCAAGTTTTCCACTGTTTCTGTTCTGATTATTGAAATGAACCTGGTTAAAATAGGTTCTACATGAATATTCCCAGAGTGTCTGGCCTAGGTAGAGAGAGAGAAATGGAAAAGACAGATATTCTTATTATTTTGTTTCTCCCTTTTCTTTGACTATCTGCACAGCGGTGTCCCAAGGCACAGTCCTGTAAGAAGCAGGTCTGTTCTTCTCACTAATGAAAGCGCATTTCTCTAATGCCTTCTACTGTGCCATAAAAAGGCTTTTCATACTCTAGTAATTTACTGCTTCAGTTTTCTTATTTCCGCTCCTACGAAATAAATGACGCACCTTCCAAGCCATTATGTTAGAAAAAGGTTAAAAGGAGAAAAAAATGTGTGAAAAGACGTTTTAGCAGAGCATCATTTGTAACCAGACCGTTGAACGAAAAGGTGCGCACCTGGTATTTTATTTATGCTTTTAAGAAGCGCCTCCATTAGAGGCGTACTGTACCATTGGCTATCAAAATGCTATCTCAGCGTTGATAACATGACCCCTTTTAGTTTGTTTTGTACCGTACTTGGCACATTCAAAAGAAAGATGTATTCATTTAGATGTTGGAGCTAAAACAAGTACCATTGGCATTAGTGATGGTTTTGCATTGGAAAATTCTGTGTTTGTGTGTCCAGCGACGAAGACAGACATCGCCAACGACACGGACGGGAAGGAAGCGGCACCGCGCCCACAGCCCTGGAGAGAAGGATAGAGGAGCTAGAGAGGGTACGTTTCTGTACGTCCACCAATAAGATGGAACAGCGTGTCTCACCTACAGGTTTTCAGTCTTTTCTCAAAGACTTTCTTTGTACCCATGGAGGCAAATGTTTTGCCTTAAACTGCACATGTACTCAATCAACATTGCCTTTATCTGAGGAAAAAAGTCAACAATTCAGTCGGTTTACAACGTCGATCCTAAATCAAGTTCTCACAGCGCAGCCCCGACCTTTCTCTGGAAGACATCCGTCCGCACCGTATTTATGAAACGCCACAAGACCGACCCCCGTGCCACTCTCTCTCAAATGTCACCATATTTTCAAACCTAGAACCCTCACGTAATCATTGGTCACATACTAATATTACATTTTCATTTCAGCATGGGGCCAATATCCAAACCCAGTGAGATTTTTTTTTTTTAGCACCTTATCTTGTAGTGGCTTCATATATATCTCTCAGCATGACAGCACTATAATAACCTTCAACTTAATTGGCTTCAGACTTTTCACACAACAAATTCACAGCGAATACTAGATTTTAAGATTAATTTTTCTTAAACCTAGAGATCAGGCCCTAGACGAGAGGTGCTGTTTTATAGTCATGCATCATACAGTCATAAATATTAATGTCTTTGAGAGGATGTCGGATGTCATACGCTCTTACATCTAGGTCCGACGGAGGATGCGTTTTTGTAACAGGAATGATTGAGAGCTAAGTAAAGTGAAAAACTGTGGGCAACAGAATGGCTGTTTCTGTTCTGAATAAAAGGGCGCATCCTAACTCCCGACGTGACAAGTTTGACGAACAAAAGGCAATTTGCCTGTTTATATACTACACACAAAACTGGCACTATATGCTGATTTATGTTTAAAGGGCTCATGAATTGAGAAATCAATTTCCTTGATCTTTTGAAATATAAGAGGTCATTGTACGGAAAAGTTCCTCAAAGTTGTCAAAACGCTGAAGTATTGAAGATCAGCGCCTACTTTTACATCATTGGCAATTTAGCCCCGCCCACCGATTCACACATTTCATGTAATAGTAAATTGCAGTGTAGTGCAGTATTGTTGCAAAACACAGTTTTGCATTACCTTCCATGCGATGCTATTATTAAGAAAGCACAAATGAACAAATGAAATTCCGGATCAAGTCAGTTGTTTTGTTTGCTTTATTACTTTTTAAACCAGACACCGTTCGGTGCAGTCTTTTCAGACAGAGACTGAAAATAAAAGACGATGCAGCGCCGACTATGTTGGAGTACTTATCTTGTAGCTCCTTTGCTTCGGCATTTATGTGGTTAATTTCCTGGATACGGAAGAAAGCACGTAGAGAACGCTCCTTTAGTTATTGTTTTGATCCAAGCCATTTGCTGTAATCCTGAATAAAAGCCTCAGTTAGCAACATCCTCTGAAGACATTACAACACGTTTCATATTATTATAACAGTACTACACTGCAAATGACAATGTATGAAAACAATGACAATTCTACACATGTAACAGCGGGGACGTTGAAAATGATTTTAATAAGCAAAACTGTTAATCAGAGCATTGACCGTTTGCTTCCAAGCCTTGAATGTGGCACGCCTATCAAAACGGGGCGTCTCAAAGAGAGGGTCCAAAACAGGATAGAAAATAGCCTATTAATTGTAAATTGTGTATTTGGATGTTAAAATCTTGATAACATTTATAAGTGGACCTCAGGGAACATTATTAAAAAAAAACTGCAATTCATGACCCCTTTAATAATAATAATATGCGAAGCAGTTCTTTTAAACAATGAATATACATAAAATATTGTCCATTTATAGGAAATCATTTGGAAATGAGCACGATAATGACGATCACCAATACTTTCATACCGTATGAAGTATTCAGCTACCCATCACACAAAGCTTTGAATCTGACAGAATTGTGCATTCACAGGAGCTGGCCTTGGAGAGACAGGAGTGCGGTCGCATGCTGAAAGCCCATCAAGACAAGGACGAGCTGATCGTTAAGCTGAAGGAGGAGATCGACCTGCTGAACAGGGTGAGAAGCCGACAGCGGCCTCGTAACAAGCGCACGCGGCCAGTCATTTTCACTTCCCGTTCAATAACTATAGGCGTTTAATTTGCAACGACAATGATATAACCTCTAATAGTGTTGAATAATTGCAAATGACAATTTATAGGCTGCTTGCTTGCACACACTTTAGAGCATTTTACTTTGGCTTAACTCAAATAGGCCAGCTGTCTCACTCAGTATACCTGGTACTTGATGAATCAAAGTATTTAGACGGGTATGAAATAGGGATAGACTTGTCACATTTTCAATGGCATCCGCTGTATAAAGCCTACACCACTTATCATTTTCCACAGCTCACGTTGTCTGGAGTGTTTTGTCCACTGACATTTCTTGGAAAGATTGATCCAAATCCAAAAACACATTAGATAACAGCACAACCCACTGAAGAGATGGATGTCTATCCCTCACCGTCTCTTTCATTCCCTTTAAAAATGGCAGTGATGTGAATAAGGTCTATTAGTTAGACTAGTTATTTAAGTTAAGTCAAGTAACCTTTATTTATATAATGCTTTTTACAATACGTATCGTTTCAAAGCAGCTTTACAGTGGTAACAGAAAAATAAAATTAGTTTCGGCTGGACAGCCACTCTGAAAAAAACAGTGATGTCATCGTGCAGCTCAGTGCAACTCTCGTGTAGCGTCAATGTGGGCAGATCAGTAATATAGTTGAATATTATTAATGTCCCCAACTAAGCAAGCCAAAAGCGATGGTGTCACGGAACCAAAACTCTTATCAGGTGACAGAACGGAGAAGAAAACCTCAGCATATGATTATGCATA
This sequence comes from Gobiocypris rarus, assembly GCA_023029165.1. Classification (NCBI taxonomy): domain Eukaryota; kingdom Metazoa; phylum Chordata; class Actinopteri; order Cypriniformes; family Gobionidae; genus Gobiocypris; species Gobiocypris rarus. The sequence continues at coordinate 15,943,475 of CM040923.1, forward strand.
TGATTATGATTGCAGGCAACATTACAGGTCAGAAGTCAGATTAGATCGGAACGTATGAATATTTGTGCAGTTTAAGATTGTCATCACGCAGTCGACGTGGCCTTCACAGGGGAGAGTCCAGTCGAAGCAATCTAGGCGCAGGTTCACCATCTGATCTGGATATGGCCCGGATCCGGCTGCCTACAATAAACTTTGGGATAAACAGAGAAACTAATACTAGCATAGATGCCATTCTTCTTATGCTGTAAATGAGTACATTGGGTGTTATAGGAAGTGGTTTCGGCTGAGCTAGTTAATGCAGCCTAACAAACATTTAACTGATTTGAATAATAGAAATTGATAATGTTCTACGTGTATGCCATAGTAAAGAGATAGGAGAAGGATCTACCGTCAGCAGTTGATTTTGATATTCTAGGTATTATCAACTGGACAGAATTTTGAGACCGCAAAAGATGTGATGGAGTCTCGCTCAAGAGATGGGGAACTAAACCATTTAGTGCTTTGTATACATTTTAAAATCTTGCTTATTACTTACAATGTTTTTATAGGGAACTAATGTAGTGTTGACTGAACCGGGCTAATATGGTCTCAAGCTGCTGCGTTTTGGACCAGCGTGGAGGGCAAGCGCCCAGTGTAGCATTTCAATAATCTAGTCTCGAGGTACTGAACACACAAACTAACCGTTGAAAGCATTTGTAGTTTAGATATATTTTTAAGATGGAAGAAATCGGTTTTACAGAAGCTAGAAACATGGCTTATAAATGAAAGATTGGTATCAAGGAGCACACCCAGGTTCCTAACTGACGACGAGGACTTGACAGAGCAGCCATTAGGTGTTAGACAGTATTCTAGGTTACTACTTGTGGAGGTTTTTTGTCCAATAGTTAAAATGTCTTAACTTTTTTTCAGAATTAAGTAGTAGATTACTAGTCTTCAGATATGCATTCCATTAATCTTGTGAATTGGTAAGATTTGTCTGGACGTTAAGAAATATAGAATTGTTATTCTGCCATGCTTCCTAATGATATCTCCCAAAGGTAGCATGTACAGGGTGAAAAAAGCAACGGTCCTAGCACTGAGCCTCACGGTACTCCATACTGAACTTGTGATCGGTGTGACATCTCTTCATTTACTGCTACAAACTGATAACGGCACAGGTGATTGTAACCTGAGATTCTGTGTAAGGGTATTGTATGAGTTTTTAAAGGGATTACTCACACACACACACTAAATGAAAATCTATCCTCATTTACTGACCCTCATGTTGTTCCAAACCTGTATGAATTTCTTCTTCAGCAGAACACTAAAGGAGATATTTAGATAAAAAAGACCTTTCTATAAAATGAAAGTGAAAAGGGTTCAAAACAACACTGAACCCCAGAGACTTTCATTGTATTGCATTGCTTGGTGTCCTTGTGCTTCTCAGGATTTAGATTTGCGAAATGGATATCGATATGACCGACGAGCAAAGAATGCTTTTTATTATTTTTGCACTTTGCAATGCTTTAGATCTCACGTTGTTGCAGCTGGCAAAAGGAAGGCACTTTACCTTGCCGTCACATAACACTTAATTGTTTTATTTTTAGTGCGAAATAGACAAATAACATTACATATCTTAGAATATTTTATTTGAAGAGATTTCTATTTTGCCGGAGTTCCAGGGGTGGGTTTCTTTGTCTCGCCTGCCGTACAGTATCTTCATTCCCGCACCTGCTCTCAGCAATTCAACGGTAACGGTTCTCCCGCACCGCAGTCAGCTGCGTTGGGACCTGTGGGAATGCAGTCCCCCAATGTGTTGAAATTTTAAGTGAACGGCCTCCAATATGGCATGCCAGAAGAAACATAGGATGACCTCATAGTCTGACTATTCATTGGCAGGAATACACTGTAATAAAATGAAAGTTAATCATATAACTTAGGTCTTTAAAGAAGCATATAGGTACGAAAAGTGTCACACAGAGCATCCCATTAGGCAGAGTGGAAATTAAAAGCATGTGCATTTGACACGAGCACACTGTGTTACACTTGTTTACTCTGCTAATGGACATTACTCATCCGCTAGCTCGTCACAGTATTTACAAGGGCCCCCGGCAGACTTGGGGCATGTCCTCTGAGCGTGCAGGTGGCTAACAAACGCGTGTCAGACAGGCCGGCGACTAAAGAGAAACGATTACCAAACGACCACATCGCTATCTCACAGCAATCGGCTCCATATTGCAACGGTGCTCTGTGGCTAAGCTGAAGATTACAATTATCCTTTGCTTTAGGTTAAGAAATGCTGTAAGGTGTCAGAACGTTTCCTGCCTTAAGTGCTTAATCTAAGGTGGCTGCCACTGAATTGAGGCAGATTTTCTTTTGCAGTCGTCACAGTGCGTGTGTACTGGCTGTCCTCATTGTTTTAAACAGAGCTGGAAAGGGAGCGTTTGAGGCCAGTCGCCAGCAAGAGCGAAAGCAGCCAGACTCTCTGAAGATTTGGTTGGCCAGCGCGAGACTAAGCGCAGACTTGTATTTATGAGCACATAGCGCCAATCAAGTTGCAAGACGGAGCATTAGGAAGGTCCTTCTTGTGCCAAACGAGGTCAAGGTTTAATAGTATAATTTCACAGATAGTTTAATCCGACATTGTCGTTAACAGGTTTTCCATCACAAACGCATTAACGGTTGATGCGCCGGTTCACGAAAGGTCAACTTTATATATGGAAATGTGCACGGAACAGCTGAAAAGGTGATGCTGCTCAATTATAGAAGCTTGTAAGCAAATGTGTGCCTTTTACAGTGTCTGTATTCATGCAGAGCTGAAAGATTGTAATAATTGCAGTCTTTTTTTCCATTGCGTCTTCACAGCGCGTGTCAGCGGCCTCTTGATGTGTGCGACAGCAAAACACTCAGAAAGCATTGGTTTCTGGCCTCCAGTAAGAACTGGATGGTAACACTTTACAATAAGGGTGCACTAATATGCATTAATTCATGCTTAACTAATGCACAGATAATGATGAGTTAATGTGTTACTAATGGTGAACTAACCCATTTATTAATGATTACTGCATCAGCAACTAATGAAGATTCGACATGATTAATAGATTAAGTAATCATTAAATAGTTATTAGTTAAATGTGTCATAATGTATTAATTCCTTAATAACATATTTTATGAACTAATAATGTAAATTAATGTGTTAATTACCACAATGGGTCAAAGCCATGCATTTCAACTTCCAGTTGTCTGCTTTAATTAATCATTAGCTAATGATTTACAAATGTGACATCATGTTATGACTTTACTTGTTGGGGCACATGACTATTAACTAATTGATTAAGTAATATGTAATTGTGGTTATGAGTTTTGAATTAATTTTGAATTAGTTAATAGTCATGTGCCCCAACAAGTAAAGTCATAACAATGATACATTTGTAAATCATTAGCTAATGATTAATTAAAGGAGACAACTGGAAGTTGAAATGCATGGCTTTGACCCGTTGTGGTAATTAACAGATTATTGTTAGTTCATAAAATGTTATTAAGGAATTAATGCATTATTACACATTTAACTAATAACAATGTAATGATTACTTAATCTATTAATCATGTCGAATCTTCTTTAGTTGCTGATGCAGTTGCTAATGCATATTAGTGCACCCTTATTGTAAAGTGTTACCCAAATTTGTAATACATATTTATGTTGTGTGTGTGTATTGTGAAGAATGAAATGGTGTGTTTGTGGTGACATTTGTAAAGAGTAGTGTGTAAGAAGTTAATTACTTGAAGTTTATTTCAGCTGCTTTTCTGTAAAGGTCATGTCATTGGATGTCCCCGATAGCACAATTGATCTATCGGTAAGCCACGCCCCTAAGTCGCAGATGAGCCAATGGCAGTTGAGTATCAGTTGCGCTGGGACCGGAACTCGGACATCTTTAGGTTTCAGCACCATAGAGAAACATAGGAAAATCAGAAGCTTTCATTGGTTTGATTGTGTTTATGCTAAAATGGTAAAACATCGTGCCTGAGGTATTGTAACAGTGGCTCCAGGTATCCCGAGAGTATTTTCTGGTAGTCATATTCTCATTTAGTTACGATTAAAGTCCCTGCTAATGTACAAACCGAAAAAAATTACTGTTCTCACGTCATGTAACGGTGTAGGTCAAAAACACATACACGTCTATATTTCAGTGCCTCTCCATATTAAACTGGTTAAATGTAAATTGATAAAATGTAAAAATGTTGATGATGTTGTCATCTGCGTGATGGTCGTAACATGAGCCTTGGCCGGAACATCTGTTCTGTGTCACAGACGTATGATTTATCGTTTAATTTGTTTTTGTATACATTTTTGATATTTCTGTGAGTTTAGATATGTTTAAGGTCTGTATTATCTCCTTACTAAGGAGGTCTCCTATTTTGATGGGTATTATAGTTTACGTGTAAGTTAGTAAAAGTAAGAACTCGCACGAAGTTTATCCGAGTTGTTTTGCAGATACAAAATTTACCAGTTATTAACTGCACCCCCGAAAAGGCATAAGGTCTGTTTTAGTTTCATCATTTCCAACAGCAAATATAGCTGCTGATAGTTATGGGTATGAATGTCCAATTTAGTGATCCGCCGATATATCGGTTTGTCGATATTTAACCACTTCAGCTCTGCAGCATTTTTCGAATAATTATGACATATGCAATATTCGACCCACGGGTGGGGCGCAGAGCTGCCTGAAGTGGTTACACATTTTCCCGTAATCGGATCTCGGTTTTATCATATCGGATTACCGATTAACGTTTTGAGAATTGCGTTCAAACCCGCCAGGACTGCGTCTAAGGGGAGATGAGTCAACAACGGTGTTCAATGTTAACATAACTTGTATCCCTTAATTCATACATTTTGTTAATATTTAACATAACAGCCAGTACTGCACAAATAAGAAGTTATGAGATGCTACTACGTAGTATAAACTTGGTGCTAAAAATATAGACAAACTCACGGAGTCAGGTAATCCGTCGTGTCACAATAAAGACGCAACTTGACATGAATTACAAGACCCACTTGTTTAAAACTCCTTAAATTATATTAACGTCTGCTATATAAAATTTATATAATAAACATTGAAATCATTACAGCTCTGTGAAAATGAATTAGGCTTATCTCCGCGAGGAGATAACACATGGATGAAAACAGCTGTCAGGTATTTCATAATCTAGACCGACAAAAACATTATTAATAAATCTGATAACGTGCCAGATGAGATGGACTCTGTAATATCTATGATGTATTCGCGGTTTCGGTTATTTTTCTGACAATGTTTGCAAATTCCAGAGAATATTCACACTTTAGTCTCTCAAACACATAAACCTTTTAAAACTTTAGTTTAAAACTAATGCTTATATTTATGTTTATAGTTATGGGGAGTGGATGGACTCGCCTGTCATTTATTTATGTTCTCCATTTGAAAACATTAGACTTTGTAAATGTATTTAGCCTGTTGTTAATATGCTGTAGTTATAAATAAAAAGATGCAACTGCGGAGTAAACAAGTGTAACACAGTGTGCTCGTGTCAAATGCACATGCTTTTAATTTCCGCTCTGCCTAATGGGATGCTCTGTGTGACACTTTTCTTACCTATATGCTTCTTTAAAGACCTAAGTTAAATTATTAACTTTCATTTCATTACAGTGTATTCCTGCCAATGAATTGTGCGTTGAGTTTGCTGATTAATGTAATCTGTAGGAATCAGGCATGATGTCCTCTGGTAGTGTTGTTGAACTATGGCAGGGGTGTCCAAATATGGACCGGTGTCCTGCAGAATTAAGCTGTAAGCCTAATGAAACACACCCGAAGCAGCAAATTTTAGTGTTAGAAGGCATACTAGAAAGTTCCAGGCACGTGTGTGTTTTGAGGCATGCAAGTCGGAGCAGGTTTGGAGAGGCTTACTATATGGTCACCTGGGCTGTAGAAGTGGATGTGTTATGAATGAGCTACATGAGTTAGTGTAACTGAAAGAGTGTTAGCAAGATTGTCCACAAGCGGTTATGGTAGTAGTGCATTGGAAGTTTTCCAAGCAATTGGAGGAGTGAAGAAACAAGCTGATGAGTAGAATCAGGTGTGTTTGATTGGGGAGGAGTAAGAAGAAGAGGAGTAGAACGTGTTCCATCCATGAAATGTAAAATGAGAGAGAATTACTTAGCCGTGTCCCTGCTCGGTGTAGTCACGCAGGTAGAGTCGCAGGTCTTCACACGACGCCTGCCGCTACAGGAATACTCCCTCCTTACATACCTCTTTGCCCCGCACCTGGCAGCCTCTTCGTCAATTAATGCAGCGCAGCCATGCGTTCCCATCTCCCTTCCTGCACTGCCCTATCCACTGCCCTGGGTGTGTCACTGAAGGCCTCTGGGAACTTTCACTATGATGGTGCATTCATAACATCAATCAGGATTTACCTTTTCATGATCAGGGGAGCTTATCTCATGACTCATACACAGGTCTCTGTTCCCATCGTTTCAACAAACTGCAACACTACTTTTCACAGCTGTGCATTACACATTATTACTACATGCCATTGCCAATTTAACTTGCCCTGTTTCTCTCACACACACACACACACACACACACGCACGCACGCACACACACACACACACGTTGTGTTTCCATGTTTTATGGGGACATTCCATAGGCGTAATGCATTTTATACTGTACAAACCGTATTTTCTATCCCCCTACACTGCCCCTGCCCCTAAACCTACCCATCACAGGAGACATGCTGCATTTTTACATTTTCAAAAAACATCACTTAGTGTGATTTATAAGATGTTTTTCTCATGGGGACCAAAAAATGTCCCCACAAGGATTTTGGATATTGCCATCTTTGTGGGGACATTTTGTCCCCATACCGTAGGGATTACCAGGACACACACACACGAATCTCCCTTACTTCATCTAGGGTACTGATTCATTCTTATGACTATTCCCCACTTTTCACTTCAATATCCTCACCTCTCCATCACGGGCTGCCTCACTATAAGAACACAGCTCCACTTTTAGTCTCACTGCAGGGAATAAACCCAGTGGGTGCTTCTGACCCTTTCATGTCAGAGCGCTCGTCTTTGTGTGAGATTGCAGTCTCTCTCGTCTCCTTCCAACACAAACAGCTTCAGAGCCTGACACCAACAAATACAGTCTGCTGTATCATTGCTAGACCGCTGACAGGTTTGCCTGATGCGCATATTGCCTGAATGCATACGATAAAACCATTCACTATCAAGAATTATTCACAAATACATGACTACACTATAAACAAGGCTTCCAGGGACAGATGTTAAAAGGTCACACTTAAACTGACTTTACTGAAAATGACAACACATTACTCTTTACAACATTCCACACTGAGAACTGTTCTCTGCTAACACAGCCTAACTGCAGCTGCCTCACAAACTGCCACGAACAGCCCTGAATAAAGGCCATTGCAGCTCAGCTTCATCCACCATTCGTGCGCACCTTAATCACACTACAACTCGCCACACCACACACAGCATAGGCCTATATAAAACAAGTGTCACTCTGAACACTACTTTTTTATATATATATATATATATATATATATATATATATATATACATACACGCCTTTATGCTAACCTTCAGTAACACGTATTACTCACTACAAATTCAAGTACGATGTACGATGTTACTATGGATTTGGATGCACCACACCTCCTCCGTATACCTCCTCCTTTCCACACAGCCTGCCGCTGACTTGGCTGATGAACTCCGCTTTAGAGTGCAGTCTGTGATGAAATCTTCACCGCTTGCATGTAATTGACATGAAAGGTCTAGTCTGTGTCTCTGTGGAATATCATTTACAACGACAGAGGAAATACTTCAACCGCACTCTGTACGCAACGTTGTTATTACTCACTTTGTACAAGTGTACAAGCTGTTAGTTATTTCCATGTAAAAACTACATCTGACAGCTATTATAATAATCGCTATAATCTTATTTGTTTTTTTCCTGGAAAAACACCTGCTGCTTTCCATAGTCATGCACGTAGCCTACAGTTCAACAACTTTTTAGCCTGTTTTCAACTCTCCAAAAAGTGTGGCCAAAAGGTCTGACCGAGGAAGCCGTAAACGAAAGTAGTCTTTTTTACATTACAATTGCGATTATTATTCCTGCAAATTGCACGACACCCGACAGAGGTGCTGTTTTAACTTCGCTCTCAAATAGCAACGGAGCATAAAATGTCAGCCAATAAATAATTGCCACGATAGCCGTTTCCAACTAACCTTAAAAACGTTTCCGTCCCATGTGTTCAAGTGAACAAAATCACTTCCTGGGAAATTGCGCTAAATATCTGTTATTAAATAAATGGAAGTTGCTTGTCAGAGGAACATACTCTTGCTTTTTTTCATACATCATAAATTATTTGGGCCATTTATGACTGTTATCCTGCGTTCGGGAACACAATCATGCGAGACTCTTCCCTGGAGGTCATTGTACCCAATAATTCTGATGACAGAATTTGACATTGCCATTTCAGAATGATCAAACCAAAATTTAAGGTGCTGTGCTATGAAATGAATCCATTCCAGTTATCCATCCACTGTTGAGGCAAAATCATGTCAAAATCTTTTTTGCCACGTCAAGGGAATTACAGTAAATGTTCCAGCAAATCTTCTTTGCTGATATGCAGTTTATTCACCTCAACTGGACACAGAACTTTTTTCTTTTTATGCGCATTTTTAGAATTTGTGATGCGGTAGACTTTTGCCAGGCCCGGACTGGGTCTCCTCTGGTCTACTGCATCACATTTGATGTCAGAAGTGGGATGGCACATAAGAAAGCACCGAGAGGTAAGAGGCCCGGTCTGCGCCCACAAGCAAAGCTGAAGGTTAAAGTGGACGAGACCTGGGACAGCTGCTCACACTTTATATTAGGTGTCTTTAACTAATGTGTACTTAAATCAAATAAATAAATACAATGTAAAAACGTGTATACGCAATAAGTGCATTGTATCAAATTATTAATTTCACTGTTCGTAAAGACACCTAATATCCAGTAATAATAAAGTGGAACCGCATCAGACGGAGATCACAGGGAGAGGTGGTGTCGTCAGTACAGCTTCCAGGAGTGTTGAGCAAACCCAGTGCATCGCAGACCACACACATCACCGTACCCTGAAGAGTATTTACGGGTCGAGCTATCGTTTTTTTTTTCTTCTTGCAATAATGCAAAATGCCCATAAAAAGAGGTGGATGGAAACAGATAATTACATCCTTGTTATTGGTAATGTAAGGAAGCGTTATTCCAACCATTGATCAGTTAACAATAGGAGTCTATTCAATCTATAAAACGTATCTGCTTTGATGGTTGATTATGCAAGGTCACCGTTAGTGCGCGTAGTTTTGAGGTGCATGCTGGCTCACAATCAATCAATCCTCCATTATTAGCTCTAAAACAACACTTTGGAATAAGTGACTCCGTTGAATCTGCTTTGAGTCGTGGCTGCAGTAACGCCTCTAGTGTGCATTTTCATTTTAGCAAATTATCCTAAATCACTCTGATTCATTTTACAATCCTACTAGCCTATTATTTTGAGTCTAAAAATGATATAACCTGGGCGAGGAAGCTGCTTTTTTGAGCAGTATGCCACTGCAGTACACTGCCATCTTACGGTATGAGGTTAACGATTAATGTAATGGTGTACATTACAAGGGGGGAATATCATTGCTTACAAAGAATGGGAAGCACAAATTAACTTACGGTACCCTCGCCGTACTAATTTGCCCCAGAAAACGCATCCTCCTGACGACGCATTTAATTCCATATTAAAGAGCGTCTTTTAAACCATACCATCTTAAGAATGGCCCGTTTCACCACATATTTCTGTTTTATATGCTCTTAGGCTACAAAAATAATAGTTTCGTGAGACCCTTACGGCAAACTCTGTTGCAATCTGTCGAGGATCACATCTCGCTTGCGTCAGAAGAGCGCTATTAGATGACTTGTAACGCTTTGAAAAATGCCCTTCTGTCATTGCTTCCTTTATTTTGTGAAGGAAAATAAAAACATGTCTTTTGTTTATGTAAAGTAATCTTCTCTCTACATTTCTAACTTTTTCAGGATCTGGACGATATTGAAGATGAGAACGAGCAGCTAAAACAGGAAAACAAGACCTTGCTCAAAGTGGTCGGCCAACTCACCAGGTAGAACCCGGCGACCCGAAGATGGCTGAAATGGAGTCTGCGTCTCGCCGTGGCGGCCGGAGGGATTTGCCGAAAAAAGCCACCGCCCCTGTCCTTTACGTGTTCTGCTCTGGTCTTACGTGTCTGTCCGTCTTGTCTCGCTCTCTGGAAGACGATGCGCGCGTGGGGAGGCTTCAAGAAGCCGGACCTCCGGATGTGGAGCCACCGACGCAGTGTTAATCGAGGAGGACCTCGCCTTCTATTTAATGTAACTGCGTGTACGTATGCAACTCTGACTGTCCTTTTAAGGCTTACGCAAGACAACGAAAAGAGGAAATGCATTTGAATGTACGTGATGCAGCGCCAAATTCGTTTTCTTTCTTTTCGTTTTCTTTTACGATTGCCTTCGTACAAGTGCATCATTTCTATTACCCAATGGAAACGAGTCCAGAAAAAAAGTGCCTGTTAGACAGTAAGCCTGCATATCAACTTATGGCCTCTTTTTAAACTAGGTAGCCGTTCCTCCCTGGCGGTTGGCGGTACTTGGTGCAATTCTATCACGTCCGCGACCTTCCCGTTTTTTCTTTTCGCCGGCCTCCGTGAGCGTGACGCTACGAATGTGTCTCTGGCTTGAAGCTTGCAAATGCTGTAATGAATATTATCTGTTATTGTCTGATTTTTACATTTTACACGCTGTTCAAATGTTTACAAGTTGTTTAAACTCGTGGTATCAATAGATGTAGCTGTTCGTCGTGTACGGTTAGCGTGATTCGTAGCCTAGGCTGCTTTTCGTTTTAATTTTAACCAAACCGATTTGAGACGTTATCGAGCGTGTTTGCGTGGCCGATAAAGACCGCGATGTGACATTCATAAATTGCAACTGTTTGCTCACCACTTTGGGGATCGTATATACATTGAGATAATCTACAGTGCTAATGACATATATTGTGTCAAGTCATTTGAGAGGGTATTTTTTAAGACTATCGGTGTGGAAGACATCTGTTTCCCATTGCTTTACGTAATGCATGTACAGAAGATTGAAATAAAAGTTTGAATAGAAATCCTTCATGACATTTTTTTTTTACATCAACTTTTTCCATTGTTGTAAAATATTGAAATTCTGGCTTATACAAAGATTGTTCTTATAACCATATTTATTGATAACCAAACAGGATGTCATTATAAAATCTATACTTCTTTGTAAAAACTAAAGGGTTAAATCATTGCTATTTTAATCTAGTGGTATACCGATGATTTAGTGCTACATGATCTACTTACAAAAATGGACAAATAAATAAATAAATAAACAACATCTGTTTCTATTTACCCTTCACCCTTCAAAAATACGGCGAGAAATTTTGACATCATTTACTCAACTTCATGTCGGGTGTGTTCACACTTGCCATTTTTGGTCTGATCAAAACAAACTGTGGTGTGTTTGCTGTGTTAGTGCAATTCATTTTGAATAAGTAAGTGTGAAAGCTGTCATCCAAACCCTAGTGTGCACCAAACAAGCGGGCCGAGACCCTAAAAAAGGTTGGTCTTGCTCCGCTTCCAAAAGGACCGTAGTGCTGAAATATGAACGCAACACGAACCAAAGATATCGAAACAAACCAAAACAAGGATGTGATGTCACCAGATGCAACCCTAAAAAGGACAGAATGCTTAGGCATATCTCTTTTTTTTTTCTCGTTAAGAGAGTTACGTTGCCCATTATAGTACAGGCTTCAGCAAACACATCTCCATGCAGGTAATCATCGTTTGTGTTTGCAACAAAAGAATTCCTGGGGCTTTTTAAACATTTTATAAGCTCTTCACAAGTTTTCAGCTGTTACAAATACCACAGTATGTACGCACATACAACGAGCGCACTCCGCACTGCGTTGTTTTGATTGTTTGTTAACTTCCGTTGCAAAATACACTATATTGGCAAAACTGTTGAGACCCCCTCCAAATCATTTAATTCAGGTGTTTCAATCACTTCCATGGCCACGTGTATTAAATCAAGCACCCAGGCTTCTACAAACAGTTCTGAAAGAATGGGTCGCTCTCAGGAGCTCAGTGAATTCAAGCGTGGTACCGTGATAGGTTGCCACCTGTGCAATAAATCCATTCGTGATATTTCCTCACTACTAAATATTCCACAGTCAACTATTAGTGGTATTATAACAAAGTGAAAGCAATTGGGAACAACAGCAACTCAACCACGAAGTGGTAGGCCACGTAAAATCATGAGCGGGGTCAGCACATGCTGAGGCACACAGTGCGCAGAAGTTACTGCAGAGTCAATAGCTACAGACCTCCAAAATTTGTGTAGCCTTCAGATTAGCTCAAGAACAGTGTGTAGAGAGCTTCCTGGAATGGGTTTCTATGGCTGAGCAGCTGCATCCAAGCCTTACATCAAGTGCAGTCCAAAGTGTCAGATGCAGGGGTATAAAGCAGTGTTAATTTTGACAGCAAATTTTGATTTAGTTTTAGTCATAGTCTTTTGACTAAAATGCCATTTAGTTTTAGTCTTATTTTAGTCACCTAAATTGTTTTTAGTTTTAGTCTTATTTTAGTCACCTAAATTGTTTTTAGTTTTAGTCTAGTTTTAGTCGACTAAATCTACAGTAGATTTGGTCGACTAAAATCTAATGAGTTTAGTTAAATTGTAATGCATTAATTGAGCATTTAAGCATTACATAACCAGCTGTTACTTGAACTGACATTGTGAAATCATTGTGTTTTTGACATTAAAAATACACGAAAGAGAGCTCAATTCACTTTTTTTGGTTTGTTTAAAAAAAAAAAAACATCGATATATTTTTTATAACTTTGTATTTCTGTTTTAGTTAGTATATCAGGTTAAACTAAAGCTTCAAATTTGTTTATTTATTTAAGTAATGGAGAATAAATTTTTGTAATCATTTTATGTAACTATTATAACCCTGATACTGAATATGTGGCAAATACTGGTCTTTCCTCCTGACTATGAATTAAATGGGAATGAAATTAAATACAGTTTATTATGTAACCAAAAACGAATATATAATGTGTGACTAATATAAAATGTGTGATTATAAACAAGCTCGGAATACACCGGGACTCTTATTTTGAAACGCCTTATTATTGCAGTTGCAGCTGCTCTTTCAAGTTCAGATGAGGGAGATAAAATATGCATTGTTACAAACGTCTAAAACATATTACAATATAAACATGGTAAAGTATACATTGTCCGTGTTCATCAACATTAATTCTTAAACAATTGCCTGATATAAATGTGTGCTATTGATTGATTGAGCCGCTCTGAAGCGCTGTATTGGAGATGCGTGAGCCTGGAGAAGCTCAACAGCGCCGTGTTTTCCAGCGTTAGATCCGCACATTACAACCTTAGACTGTATAAGGTTACAACTCAAATGTGCGCATCTGTTACACAGGACATCAGTTCTGACTGGTGCTCTTCCCTAATCGTCCCTCCCTGACATTTTCGTTTCGTTTTTATTCGTTGTCGAAAATGACAGTAGATTTTACAAATCATAGTTTTTGTCATCCAACACTAGTTTTTATTTAGTTATCGTCTCGTTTTTCGTCAGTGAAAAAAGGTCGTTGTCGAAAATGATGACGAAAAATATTCGTCAACGAAATTAACACTGGTATAAAGTACGTTGCCACTGGACAGTGGAGACGTGTTCTCTGGAGTTACCAATCACGTTTCTCTGTCTGGCAATACGATTGACGAGTCTGGGTTTGGTGGTTGCCAGGAGAACGGTACTTGCCTGCCTGCATTGTGCCAAGTGTAAAGTTTGGTGGAGGTGGGATTATGGTGTGGGGTTGTTTTTCAGGGGTTGGGCTTGGCCCCTTAGTTCCAGTGAAAGGAACTCTTAATGCTTCAGCTTATAAGACATTTTGGACAATTTCATGCTCCCAACTTTGTGGGAACAGTTTGGGGATGGCCCCTTCCTGTTCCAACATAACTGTGCACCAGTGCACAAAGTAAGGTCCATAAAGACATGGATGAGCGAGTTTGGTCTGAACAGAACACCTTTGGGATGAATTAGAGCGGAGACTGCGAGCCAGGCCTTTTCATCCAACATCAGTGCCTGACCTCACGAATGCGCTTCTAGAAGAATGGTCAGAAATTCCCATAAACACACTCCTGAACCTTATGAGAAACCTTCCCAGAAGAGTTGAAGCTGTTATAGCTGCAAAGGGTGGGCTAACTCCATATTAAACCCTATGGATTAAGAATGGGATGTCATTGAAGTTCATGTGCATGTAAAGGCAGGCATCCCAAAACTAAGTACAATGTTCTTACTGTGTTCATATTGTGTTGCAAAACACCTTTGCTGATATTGAGGTGGGATACGGGTAGGGTTAGGGACAGGTGTGGTGGGATGGGTAAGTTTAATGGTAGGGTTAGGTGTAAGGGAAGTGTCAACTGTGTAATTACAAATGTAACTACAAAAATTAATTACAGATGTAATTACATGCAGGTATTTTTTTAAATGTAAGTACAATGTAAAAACATGTATGTACACAATAAGTGCAACGTATCAAATTATTAATTAAAATGTTAGTACATAGTAGTTAAGGACACCTAATATAAAGTGGGTCCAAAAGGACCACATGCATCATTTTCTTTTTAGGTACAACTACAAGTGTGAACACACCCTTACTTTTTTTCTGCTGATTACAAAAAGATATTTTGAAGAATCTTAACAACCAAACAATTTTAGTGACGATTGACTTGACTTGCATTGTATAAAAATAACTCAAAATATCCTCTCTTATGTTTCACAGAAAAAAAGTCATAATTAGTACGAGTGAATAAAATAATGACAATTTTAATTTCTGGGTAAACTATCCTTTTAAATTACAAGAAATATGACAATTTATGTCACAAGCTTGTTTTTTTGTTTACTGTTATGCAAAATAGAATGGCTCTCTTTTGATTTTGGGGTAAACCTTGATCCTGACATCATCTTGACACTTTTTACAGCATTCACCAAGTGTTTCCCGCTGTGTGATTTCAGTCCTCTGTGAATAGAACAGGCCCAGATTGACGCCACGGGAAATCGGGAGGCATTCATAAACCAATCAGAGGCTACCGAGCAGAAGGCTTTGCTATCTAGAGGATGCAGGGACTCCGCTACGGCGTGCCTGCATATTAATAAAGCAACGCCTCTGTGGTCATTAGAGCCCTCACCCCGAGAGAGGAACGCCTGCTATCGCGCTAATGCTTTAGTAATTGCTTCATCTCCCCCTCTTTGCCGCTCCAGGACAGAGTGCGTCTGGATTAGCATTTTTATGGAGAAATAGCCATGTGGATTCTTCTGGGAAGAGTGGAGACGCAAACGCATCCGTTACTGAACTTCAACATTCCTCCACCTTTGACGCTATGCGTTGCTTAAGTAATAGTGCTGGATACTGATGTAAACAGACCCCGGTCAGATTTTACTTTCTGTATAAAACTTATGGAAGCTCAATCTACGTTCACTGCATGCATTGTGATCCTGGGTTATTCAAAATGTATTAAAAAAAAGCAGCATTCAAACTGGCTGGTGAGTCCTGGGCACTCACTCAAGCCATTAAAGTTTTAATGGAATTAAATTGATTGATTGATTGATTTTAATGGAGTCATTATTTATCCAGTTAACACCAAATTGATTATATGTTTTGACACTCTAAATTCTAGCTTTTTGAATCAGAGTGGGACTTATACAGCAGACCCTCACGGTCGCCATGTTGCCCCTCCATCTTGAAAGTACAAAAGTACCAAAAAGAACATACCCGTAAATTCAAGCTTCGCCTTTCACGTTTTAACACTCGATGGCACCGTGTCGAATGTGAAGAGGGGAATTGCCTGAGACTGATATAGCCTACAATGTAAACTTTGCCTTATGCTAGTGATGTCGTACAATATACAGAATAACGATAGCACCGATAAAAGTTACTTTACTAAGATTCGCTTGCATTCGTCTGGGAACCTGATCGCTGATGTTAGCAATGAAATGGTAAAAAATTACGAAAAGGTAAAACTATTATTCATTTTACATAGACGTCATAACCTACATGTTAACTGACAAATTAAATAACTGCAAATAATAATAGTTTTCTAAAGTAACCTCATCACTTGATCGAACTGGAAGCCATATTAATCTTGGACTAAATCAGCCACCGTAGGAGTTAAAACGAAATCCGAATTGAGAAGAACAGAAACTAATATTCACTGGATGGTCATATACCTTTTCACCGCTAGATGGGGGAAAATATCACACAGTGTAGCTTTAATACTGATGATTTTGGCATACAGCTCATGAAAACCCAAAATCTCAAAAAATGTACATATCATGAAAAGGTTCTCTAAACGAGCTATTAACCTAATCATCTGAATCAACTAATTAACTCTAAACACCTGCAAAAGATTCCTGAGGCTTTTAAAACTCCCAGCCTGGTTCATTACTCAAAACCGCAATCATGGGTAAGACTGCCGACCTGACTGCTGTCCAGAAGGCCATCATTGACACCCTCAAGCGAGAGGGTAAGACACAGAAAGACATTTCTGAATGAATAGGCTGTTCCCAGAGTGCTGTATCAAGGCACCTCAGTGGGAAGTCTGTGGGAAGGAAAAAGTGTGGCAAAAACGCTGCTGAGAAGAGGTGACCGGACCCTGAGGAAGATTGTGGAGAAGGACCGATTCCAGACCTTGGGGGACCTACGGAAGCAGTGGACTGAGTCTGGAGTAGAAACATCTAGAGCCACCGTGCACAGGCGTGTGCAGGAAATGGGCTACAGGTGCCGCATTCCCCAGGTCAAGCCACCTTTGAACCAGAAACAGCGGCAGAAGCACCTGACCTGGGCTACAGAGAAGCAGCACTGGACTGTCGCTCAAATTTTGCATGTCATACGGAAATCAAGGTGCCAGAGTCTGGAGGAAGACTGGGGAAGGAAATGCCAAAATGCCTGAAGTTCAGTGTCAAGTACCCACAGTCAGTGATGGTCTGGGGTGCCATGTCAGCTGCTGGTGTTGGTCCACTGTGTTTTATTAAGGGCAGGGTCAATGCAGCTAGCTATCAGGAGATTTTGGAGCACTTCATGCTTCCATCTGCTGAAAAGCTTTATGGAGATGAAGATTTTGTTTTTCAGCACGACCTGGCACCTGCTCACAGTGCCAAAACCACTGGTAAATGGTTTACTGACCATGGTATTACTGTGCTCAATTGGCCTGCCAACTCTCCTGACCTGAACCCCATAGAGAATCTGTGGGATATTGTGAAGAGAAAGTTGAGAGACGCAAGACCCAAAACTCTGGATGAGCTTAAGGCCGCTATCGAAGCATCCTGGGCCTCCATAACACCTCAGCAGTGCCACAGGCTGATTGCCTCCATGCCACACCGCATTGAAGCAGTCATTTCGGCAAAAGGATTCCCGACCAAGTATTGAGTGCATAACTGAACATAATTATTTGAAGGTTGACTTTTTTTGTATTAAAAACACTTTTCTTTTATTGGTCGGATGAAATATGCAAATTTTTTTAGATAGGAATTTTGGGTTTTCATGAGCTGTATGCCAAAATCATCAGTATTAAAACAATAAAAGACTTGAAATATTTCAGTTGGTGTGCAATGAATCTAAAATATATGAAAGTTAAATTTTTATCATTACATTATGGAACATAATGAACTTTTATCACAATATGCTAATTTTTTTAGGAGGACCTGTACTTATGATTGTTCTGACACTTAATTGTTAATATTTCAGTGTTTCCTTTTGTACTGAACAGCTGCGTTTTTGGTATACTAGCAGATATTATAGGTAACATTAAATATTTGAAGTAGGTTTAAGGTGCCCCATTATGCTTAAAGTGCCCCATTACACGTTTGCTAATACTGAGGTGGGATACGGGTAAAGTTAGGGACAGGTGTGGTGGGATGGGTAAGTTTAAGGGTAGGGTTAGGTTTAAGGGAAGGGTCAGCAGTGTAAATGTAAATGTAACTACAGAAATTAATTACAGATGTAATTAACGTACACATTAAGTGCATTGAATCAAGTGATTCATTTAAATGTTAGTTAAGGCCACCTAATATAAAGTGGGTCCAGATATTTTATATAATTGCCCCAGAAGTGGAAAGGAAAAACGCAGACTAAGGATGTTCAGGTCAAAGACCGTGTAGACTTACCCAAAAAGGTGCTTAACACAAATAGAACAGTCATATGATTAGCTTAGATCATTACAAAGCAAACACCAGAACAAATCACAGTGAAGAAACCTTAGGTGACATTGATTGTGACTTAACTTTAAGGTTTAAATGTACATGTATCTTTCTGTTCTGGAGACTCACTTGGTTGTTGTGACCAGTGATCTCCCGGCCGTGAATAAAACTGAATTCCTGCAAAGAGCAATTTTGGAGTCGTGTCAGGTATATATTCTGGTATATAGGAATAGAAGTGCTCTCAAAAGACCATGGCAGAGACAGTGATAGAGTTGGAAGACTATAGAGCCACCCTTGGGAGAGGCTGTAATTAATGATCCTGTGTCGGAGCAGCGTACACCTGAGAAGGATGGTGAGAGTGTATAGATGCTAAAGAACTGTGTGCTCATGTGTGTTTGAGGTAGTGATGGTAGCTTCTCGATGGGACGGCGTCACCTTAGTTCGGGAGGGGAATTACCTCGAAGTATTGAATCATATTAGAAGTATTTAAGAAGGGAATTACCTTGAGATACTGTATTATATTATATTATGTTATATTATATTATATTCGGGACAGGAATTACCCCGAAGGTATTGTATTTGTACTCTAGTATTGTATTAGTTTATTTTAACAACTGGGAGTTGATTGAATTGTCCGTGGTGAAGTCACATATTCGTACTGAGAATTTCCACGACACTCCCAAAAGAAAGAATCCGTTCTGAACTGCCGAAACGAGTAGTCAGTAATTACAGTCTTAATTCCATAACATTTATACAGTGCAACAATGTAACACATTTGAATTGCAAAAACACACCACTCACCCTCCCTTTGAAGCATGTAGAGAAGCTACAGGGGCAAACACAGGACAAAAATGGCGTCATCGGAGAGAGCACAGAGTGTAGAGAAGTTTGTCCACTTAGGGCCACTGTAGAAACATGACGACGCAAAATGGCGTTTTCACTGTAAGGGGAGCTGCGGTATATGGAGATGGAAATGACTCAATCTAGGGTAATAAAAACATAACGGTACATTATGTAAAGTCTTTATACACCACTGAAAACACAATTATGTATATTACATTGCATTTCTGTCAATAGATCCTCATAAAGACTACACACTGCACCTTTAAATCGGGTGCACACTGTGCAACTTATAATAGTCCTTAACGATTGATTTTCATTGTCGGACTGTACGAACATGATCCTTGCTGTAAGCCACGTCACACTGCAGGATCCCAGTTGCCATTAATGTCAGACTGTACGACAGTCAAGACACGTTAAAAACGGACGTAAGCAGGAAAACTTGTCTAGAGTTTTACACCACCAATGAGCGCGACTGAGCTGTATTTCACACGGGATTGAAATGGTGGCTACAAAGAAATCTCTAACTAACATTTTCAATTTGACGGTTGTCAAATTGAAAAAACTAAGACAATTTGACGGTTGTCATAGAAGTCACACTGCAGGACTAAGAGTCAAATATTTTGACAGAATTTCGTCAGAGGTAAAATTTGTTCTCAACGGTCATTATTCGGCTGTCGGTGATCATGTCAAACTAGCGATCAAAGACTTCAGATTTTAGCCTAGGATCAGAGGAATCTTTTAGGATTTGCAAAAGTGTCTGTAGTTCTTACTACTTTGAGAAAAGATAAAGAATGGAGCAAGATTTGTTTTACAAACGTTTGTTACATCAGTCACTGACGTTATTGCTCGGCTAATGTATGCGTCATTATTGATACGGTTCCTGTGGAAATACACACAGGCTTGTTGATGGACATACACTTGTTAATGCTGAGGGTGAGGAATTACAGTTGCAACATCTCACAATGAACCTCAAACTGAGTAAAAACATATCGCTAAGAAATGTCCTGCTCAATTCATCCTTGCGATCGAGGTTAGGATTGACTAACTAGTTCTTCCGATGTTTCATCATCGTATTTGTGCTCGGATTGATATGGCCATCGTCATAACTTTCTTTACAGTGTGTGGATTTAGGAAGCCTCCAGAGCTGAAGTTCAGTTATGGTAATGGACGTTTCCTTTCTGACACACGCTGTATGCGCTAGATCGATCACAACAGACTGGGCCATCTGACCAATCAGAGCAGAGTATCTTGCAGAAAGGAGGGGTTTAGAGAGACTGAATCTTCAGATGAGTCTTTGAGAAATTAAGGTAATATGCAATCTATATTATGAGAAAATTTAAGAAAATTTTCACCTTTGATGTATGTAAACCTGTGTAACCTGTCAGACCACCAAAACAAAATGAGGAACCTTTAAAATAGCATAATAGGTGCACTTTAACTGAGGCTGCTGCAGAAAAGGCATTGCTCACTGCTGCTTTAAGCTCAAGCTACAAGTTATTCAAAATGCCAATTCGCACTGCACCGACAGACGACAACAGTCACCGGATTACTGTACGTCACATCTCAGACATTCCACGACCCTACGAACGAGCGTTACAGTCGTCAAATGACCCGATAAAACCTGACGAAAAGTCTGTTGCCATCGTGTGAATTGGCCTAAACAGAACCAAATCAGATCCCACTCCTGCTACACATCCTCTGACATTCACAAAAAGAATAGGATTTGAACACAGGATGATTAGTATCAGGAGTAACTGTGGCCCACCTAACTATTAGTGAGAATCATCTAGTCATGGAGCAACATGAGACGCTACGGAGACACAGCAGGGAGTCACAAGCTGACTCTTCAGAGAGACGCCGGCTAACCGAGTCCACTGACAGCCGCTAATGAGCAAACCTGACATCTCACCCTTCTGAGGACTCTTCAGATGGAACAGCTCTGGTTTCACACTCCACTCTGGTTGATCAAATCCTAGCTATGCCATACAGATTGAAAAATATCTTCTCTCATCTTCAGAATGAAGACCCTACAGAACAAAATCTCATGGGAAACTAGGAGCCGGATGAGTACGCCTTTCAAACAGGTATAACTGGTTATGTGTGGCCAATCAAAACCAGCCGTATGCCACAAATTTGCTCTCAATATTTAGTATGCCCACTATATAATGTAAGTAACAGCGTGCACTGTACAAATGGTTATGATGTAACCTGCAGAAAGAGTCACTGAAAAAATACCTTCCACTAATGCAGACTGACAGTCTGTCTGGAACCAGCCAGGGAAAAGGTTAATATTCAAAATGGTTTCATCTAAGTTTTATCAAAATATATTTACAATAATATTTCCTATCAATTTTGCATCACTATCACTGGCACATTTGACCCAACAGCTACATTTAATACATTTATATGTTTTTATACAACCCTTACATAGATGTGGTGGCACAGCTATCGCTTCACGTCTAAGTTTTATATTTTCTAATTACACTGCTTTTATGAAGAACGTTTTCTCCATGCATGCAGGTATAAATCGTGACAAGATGCACTGATTAAGTTACTACTTTATTCGGAGGGGGTGACCAACAGTCATGGGCCATGGCCAGTATCCTACAGCAGCAGTCACAATTCCCTATCCACTTTGTTGTGACACATTGCATCTTTCCAGGTCCAAGTGAGAAGGCTACCTGAACAGCAGTTTATGAACACATGCAGGTCTCGCACACTTTTAATCTAGGCTTTTAACAAATCTAGGTGTACACTACAGTCTTATATATTTAACGATTCGAAAAGACTGAGTCAAGATCTGTCAGTAGTACTGTCTGTGTCACACTATAAGTGTATATTAACACTGTTTGTTGTTTGCTTTTGGGAACTGAAGGACTGGGAGCTGTGACGTGTGACAACCGGATTGCTATCGTCTTGTAGTCATATTTACACACATCATGCCCATGACCATCATTTCCCCAGCAGCCTCACACACATCTTGCCTGACTACATTAGTGAGGATATTTCATATACTTACATTGTTTTTATATCAGGTTAATAATGTTTTCTTTGTCTTAATCTGACAAGACACACGCAAATCATTACATTAAAATAAACATGATTTGGCCAATTTCTGAGCATTTTTAATTAGTGAGGACACATAAAATGTCTTTAGAAGTTGGTTATCATGATATTTTACTATAGGGTCATTCCATGTCAACTCAACCAAAGGTCTCTGGCTAAAAATTTGGATTTTGATAATTGTTTTCCTGGTGAAAGAAAGACATAAATGAAGAAGAAAGCCAACATATTGAATGTCATGGGTGTAAATTGTCTGAGTAATCCACTATTTTCTAGGGGACAATTTTTACCTGAGATCTGGAGTCAAATTATAGATTATAGGTGGGCAAAATGGCAGTATCTTTATTTTATTTTTTACACAGAGATTGGTATGTCTATTAGTGAAACTAGTTACTTATAATTTGTTTTAACTATCAATATTTGTTTCACTACATGCCAATGGTGACGTTCAGAAATGGAAAGAAGAACTTCTGTTTTTTGCCCCAAGTTGCCCTAAGTACTTTGCAAACAGCTGATGCTTTTTTCATTTAAAGAGGAATATCTGAACAACAAAAAATGTTATCTGATTTTTCCTATCAACACAATTGCATAGAACATACTGTCTGAGTGCCATAAATATTCTTTTACCAAAGTTTGCGTGTCTAATGCCTTCAACTAAATCTTAATATCCTATACTAGAAACCTATCTTGTTTCGTTCTATCAAAACAATTGAATACAACATACCTCCATGTCTGTAACTCAAGAAGTGTTAAACATATCCTAATATAATTTTAGATACTTGATTCTATTAAACCTTTCTTCCGGAATCTTCAAGTCCCTGTATGGTTCAATCCCTGAATTATTGGGATGCCAATGTGGTAACCATACGGCATATTTGAACTCTTGATAGCTTCCGGATCTGTTAAAATGAACAAAATCCCATCTTCTAAATATCTATAAAACTGATTCAAATATAGATTCTTATAAATACGCAGGAAAAAAACTCAGAGAGGTATGTTATATGCAATTGTGTTGATAAAACAAGAGAAACATTTCTAGTTTTAACCTTATTTGCTCCTCTTTAAAATAAAAAAGTATCAGCTGTATGAAAAGAGACCCACGTTTGGTTTTTGGCCACTGAAAGTGTGCACAGTTGACCAGTTTTCTCATGAAGCCGCATGGGAATTGAACTATATAGGGGTTTTAAAGTGAAGATACCAAAATAAACGTTTGTTAAAAACAAAATATAAAAGGATATTAAGACATCTTTAATACTTCTTGAGTTACAGGCATGTCAACTTGGGGCAAAAAACACAAGAAGTGTTCTTTCCCATTTTTGAACTGTCACCGTTGGCATATGCAACAAAGATTGCTAAAGTCAACAGATTTTACTATTAATTGTCATTTTGACCACTCTACAAAAAAAGTGGATTACTCAGTAAATATACTGCTTTAATATTACGTTTGTCTTTCTTAAGAAAAAAAAAAAATACTGTCAAAATCAAAAAAAATTGCTGGGGAAGTTTCCAAAAGTTGGTTGATTTAACATGGAGTTGGCCCTCACACACTCTTATTTGTTTAGTTTGCTCTACATTTCAAACCCTCACTACACTGAGAAAAAAACATCAATCAATCCACAAAAAACAGCTTAAAAGTGGCCAGACCATGGCAAACCTGGGTTGAACATAAGTTGCACTTCTTGACAATTTAACCAAATTTCTTAAAATATGTGACCCTGGAGCACAAAACCAGTCATGAGTCACACGGGTATATTTGTGGCAAAAGCCAACAACATCGTATGGGTCAAAATTATAGATTTTTCTTTTATGCCAAAAATCATTAGGATATTAAGAAAAGATAATGTTCCATGAAGATATTTTGAAAATGTCCTACTGTAAATATATATATATATATATATATATATATATATATATATATATATATATATATATATTATTATTTTTTTTTAAGTATTACTAGTAATATGCATTGCTAAGGATTTCATTTGGACAACTTTAAAGGGGATTTTCTCAATATTTAGATTTTTTTGAACACTCAGATTCCAGATTTTTAAATAGTTGTATCTTGGTCAAATAATGTCCTATCCTAACAAACCGTACATCGATGGAAAGCTTATTTACTCAGCAGATGATGTATAAATCTTAATTTAAAAAAAATTACCCTTATGACTGGTTTTGTGGTCCAGGGTCACACTATCATTGCAATCACTAGTCACTGTTTCATTGGAATGTCCAATGTTACTGTCCTCACATTATGGGCATGTTAATATATATTCATAACACTTCATAAAAACAGTCATGATTAATCTAAATAACCCCTAAGTCACTTCACCAAGTCACACTTATATCTGGATAATGTATGCTAAGGCCTGCCTTATATATTGAAAGGAATGTCTTTTATGTTGCAGCTGCTTTGTGAATAAAGACCTTTAAATATTTTAACCTTCTATAAAGAGGATATGTTAATTTATTCATAAATATTCATTTATGAACCATTTATTTAGCTAACAGACTGCTTCACTAAAGTTTACCATGCCACGTATGTTGACTGTTGACATCTCGCACCACGGCCTATTTTCACATCAAGGCGCACATGCAGGACGACTTTTTTTGTTGAAAAACTGTTTTGAACAAATCATGGGTGTCGTAAAAGTGTTTTGAGTATAGACGCGCACAATCTTAGAGCATTTACAGTGCAATTTTGAACCTACAAAATGTATATGCACAGATACGCCTCACTACGACGTGACGTATAAACCTGCGCGCTCTTTCTCAGTTCACCTGTATGGAGTGCGACCAGCAGCCAGTCGCAGTTTGTGTAAGCTGGTTTAGATAATTTTTATAGTCTATGGTTTAGATGCATTAGGACTTTCAAATATGTTATTTTGTGTCTTACTTTGAAGCTGATGACACGATGATGACGCTCTCGAGGTCGTTCGCAATGACAAACTAGGGCGAGCACGAAATGAGTAGAGGAAGACGCATAAAACGAGTTGAAGCTGCAATTAGCGAGCAGCGCCCTCTGTTGGCCAAACCTCACCTCAAGACAGGCTCGGCTGCTCGCAATGTCTTTCCGTATTATATAGGCCTACATAAAAATTTTAAAAGTGTGTGTGTGTGTGTGTGTGTATATATATATAATATATATTACTTTGAGTGAGGAACCATCCATGCATTGAAACATTTGCAAATAAGATTATTCAATAAACTGCTATTTTTCATCATCTGCTTCTGCTCTTTTCTGGCTTCTCTTACCCCTCTCAGGCTGATAGAAGACTGTTAATAGAGTTTTTGGTACCAGACAAGACTTTCTGCTGACAGGTTTTACTGGTTTTGGACACCAGACAAAACAGATATCTTTTGACAAGATCTGGAGTGTCCGTGGCCGGATTTGGCATTTCTGACGTGATTTGGATTTGGCATTTCTACCCTAGCACCGATGGTATGAGGACCCTATTTAAATTGCTCGGTTATTCTTCTCCTCTGAAATGAATTGCATTTTTGAGGGCCTAAACATGACATGGATTTCAGAATTAGGTGTGGCAAAATGGCCTGATATCGCCACCTACAGAATTTCTATTAAGCGCCGTCAAAATTTAGTTATAGTCATAGGGTGCGTCTCAATCAGCTCCCTAGTTCAGTAGTTAGAGGCTTATGTCCTAATCAGTGCCCTGATTACTGAACTAGGGAGCTTATTGAGATGAACGCATAGTTTAATTTAGTTATAGTCATAGCGCCACCAACTGGTAGCAGGAAGTGTGGTAAATATGACTGACATAATCCTCCTATAATTAAATGCATATTTTGCTCCGTTTTCCTCTGTTTTTGTAAGGGCCCTTTCATCGCATCTTTAATTCAATGTTTGTTTTCTCTTTATTTTAAACCATTTTAATTCCTAGGGCTCCCTTAGAAGTTTCCTGAGGGAGCGTAGTGTGCCCAGTCCCCTGGTTGAGAATCACTTCCATATTGAATATTATTTCACTTTGTGGGCTGTTTTGGTACATACAGGAAAAACAAAAACTCCAGCCGGAGACAGGGGTCCTATTCCTACACCCGCCAGTCAACTGCCATTGAAATGAACAGTAAATGCTTTTTTTGTTTTTATATTTAGTTTCACAACAAGATGTCATTGAAATTTTAAACTTTACATTATATTATCTGTTATTGTAGCAATTGCATAAACCAAATTACTTTTCCTCAATACTTCACCATAGTTTTTGTATCTCGGCTTAGCAACAGATTCAAGGATGTAACATGAGGATTTTCACCGGAAGGATTTGTAACCTAAGATCATGACCAAATTTTGCACTCATGCTCGAGTTTGATTGTTAGAAGGCGCACAGACACCGGTCTCATCTCGTATTCATTGCTCTTAAGCAGACCTTGAAGATCTACTCACAGATGAAGCGGCCGGCTGC
This sequence comes from Gobiocypris rarus, assembly GCA_023029165.1. Lineage (NCBI taxonomy): Eukaryota > Metazoa > Chordata > Actinopteri > Cypriniformes > Gobionidae > Gobiocypris > Gobiocypris rarus. Next base: position 15,970,159 of record CM040923.1, read on the forward strand.
TGAGTAATATGTATGTAATGGTGCGAGGTGGTCAAAGTCATGTATACCAAAATGCATTTGATCCTGTGGCACTGATAACCCCGAGACCCCCGCGCAGCTTCGCTCTTATCTTGTTCTTGAAGGAGCCCATATTTCATTATCAGCCCTTCCGTGCGCTCACTCCCGAGCCCCAATCCGCTCAGAGGATATCTCTGTGGGCTTTACACTGTGAGCCTGAAATGAAAGATGATATTGAACTAAAGACAGAAATGTTGTTTCACCTTTGACCCTCAAGATTCAGGCATTTCAATAGCGGTTAGAATCAGTGTTAGAATCCATATATCGCCTACTGGTGTTTGTGACCCGTTATCAAAAGTCAAATCCAGAGAGAATGCCACTATACTAGTCTTACTATTTATGCAGTATATATAATGTAAAATGTGCGCAGAAACCAAATCTCCTTTTCCACATCTGACCACCAAGGCTCCAAAAGTTGACCTCACAGAGGAGGTTAGGGGCATTCAGCAATGTGATGACCTCTAGCCTCTGCTGTCAAATTTGTTATATCTAACATCATTTATTATTTCTCAGCTGCAGGCACAACTAGGGCATCTCACCACTTTGGAATTATAAGGTTCTATCTGCATTCTAGGCAGATTTGAGATATTAAGCTTCAACGTTTTTGCATTCCATATGGCAAAAATGACATGGGGAACATTCTCTTTCATATGAAAATGACAGAGACACTAAATGGGTTCTAAATGTTCAATATTAAAATAAATAGAAATGTAAATAGGATGCAGATAAAAAAAAGATAATAATAATAAAAAAATCACTTTCCGCTCAGAATTATAAGGTTCTATCGTGCAAAATATTAATTGAAGCAATATTTTTCAAGAAACAAACAGTTTACTTATAATTGGTTTTAAAACATAAAATTAGTGTTGTAACAATGTGTCGACGTGCATGAGAAAATTACATTTAATACTTTTCTGACATTTATTTCATATTTTAGGATGAATCATTTTCTTGACTTTATCAAATTGAGTATAATAGCCAGTGCTAAACATTTTGTCCAGTGCAGATGTTAATTTTAGGTAGGAATATGGTGGGTAATTAAACACATCATCCATTCATAGTTTCTGTTGGTTTAGACAGAAGGCAGCTACTGTAATACATCTGACCAGGACTTTATTCCACAGAAAGTGGGACAGGTCAAATGGCTTTCTCTCTATTAGAGATCAGTATTGAAAAGTTTGTAGACAAATATTGATGTTGGTTTGAGAAATCCCAACCAGAAAGTAGTTTTGATTGTTTTAAGATTGAAGGTTTTAAGTTTTAAATAGTTTTAGGTTTGAAATTAGTAGCTAGACAGACGGACAGACAGACAGACAGACAGACAGAATGGAGGCTTAAATGAGTCTATATGGGCATCTGGGTGCTGTTTACATTTAGAGTTTGAACAGTCTTGGCTTATTGGTTCATTTGTGTGCATTCAAAGTGCTGATTGGCTCACAAATAGAACCATATAAGTTAAGAGTTCGACTTTGTAGATAGAAATAAACCATTTACAAAGGTATGTAAATAAATAAACCATTTACAAAGGTATGTAAATGGTTATTTGTTTAAAGTCGGGAATTTCCCCTGCTTATTAAGAAGACCAGACACTTCAGTATATGTATTAGCCTACAAATGTCAAAGTGCGCATTCCGAAATTGGAATAAAGTATATATATAAAATATATTTTAAAAATATATAAAATATAGCCTAGTGCAATATAGCTAGTAACAGGCTTCTATTGATATCTATTGTATTGGCATTTCAAATTAATTTCTGCAGCTGAACACAGATACTGATGTTTAATATTTCCTCCATAATTATACATGAAGAAATATATTTTTGTGTTTGGTCAGTTACCTGTGCCGGCAGTGTGCAGTAGACACACTTTTCCTCTCTGAAAAGAGCATAAACAGTACAGATAACACCTGACGTAACTATTAATTTGCATACATATTATCGTAAAACTAGTCCTGCAAATTAGCAGATTTTAGGTCAGTGTTTGGTCAATGATGCCCTCTGTCAGTAGGGAATAGGCCTACTAAGATGGCCGCTCGAACACTTCCGGTGGCTTCACCGCCTGATGGCAGTTTAGAACGCAATGAGCGATCATAAGGTCAGATAGAACCTTAATTATTCCAAAGGTGATGATTTTTAAAATAATGAATTTAATAGGAATTACACTTACGTAAAGCAATTTCTAGTTCATAAAGACAATATTTTAGAGCTGACAATACAATATAATTAAAAAAAGCTCAATATAATATTTTCCATGATTATGCATGGGCTCTTTCTGGAAGTAGATTGTTTTGCTTCATTAAATTCTATTTATCACATTTTATTGCACAAGAAGAAAAATATAGTATTTTGGTGGAAACAATGGGTACATTTTTGCCATTCATTTAATCAGTTGTAGTGTTAAGTTTCAAAATCAGAATGACGGTCATTTACAAAAAAAGAGCTCCTGAGAAGGTTCTGTATTAACAGGAAATAAAACATTTTTATTGAACATTTGTGTATATGAAGTTATATAACAACAGTCAGAAACTCCACAGAGTGAATCACTACACAAAGTGAAACGAAATTGTAAAACACCTCATCAAAAATGAAGGTATACACAGCAATATAACTGTCGGCTCGCCGCTGGGGCGAGCAGTATGGCAGGAAAAAACACCCCGAACAGTTCTACAAGATTACAGAGAAAATTTCCACACACAAAAATACTCAAGCAGGCAGTTGATATACACAAAGGCAACTAGGATCTCCCTACAGCATCAGATTCTAATTCTTTACACAGCTTTTTCTTGAAAGGTGGCTTTTCGTTGTAGTAGAGTATCAGAGGGTTGTATGCGTGTACTGTACTGCAGGTCGTACGCTGAGCGATAGGTCTTTGTTTTTTTCTCTTTTTCAAGTTGTCGGAGCTGTTTGCATGCTTTGGTAGGCTTCAGTAAAAGATAGCGTTGCCTTGCAGGACTGGAAATGGCTTTTCAGACTACTTTACAAACCTCTGAGGTGCAAAGAGCAATGCTGTCTTCTACTGTACGTCCGGTTCTACACCTAACGCGCAGACACCTGATAGTGCGAGGAACACCTTTTTGCCATACGAACCGAGTGTAGTACTGTATTCAATTTGTGACTCTAAAAACTGCATTTTATCCTTGTTTTATAAACAAGCCTCTTGTATTAAGATATCATAGATAATGAGAGTACATCAGTTAACATAGGAGTAGTCAAGGAATAGCCTAACTGTAGGCCTACTTATAGTTGCAATTACACGTTTTGGAGTTATTCTCTAGGTTCGACCTCTCCGACAGGGTAAGAAATCATATTCAGCAATGAATAAAACACATGAATCAATATTTATTGCAACATTGAAATGAAAGTGCCAACTATACTTGGTCCCACGATAAAAAGTAGAAACAAAACACACAGTCCATACTGTACATTCTGAGTTCCATAATAAATATAAAATGGTCTTCAATAGGGCACTAAAGGAACGATAACCGGGTAATAGTCATGAGTGTAATCATAACAGCGATAACAAAATGGTACAGCCAATTAATAATACAACAGATAGTTTCCATAACAAGATTGATACAATTCTCTTATATCCAGGTGATCTCAATAATGAGGAAATTATATCAGGACAAATATAAAAATATATACACCTATTCTGAAAGGGAAGGGTTTTATATATATAGCCTATATATATATATATATATATATATATATATATATATATATATATATATATATATATATATTTATATATATATATATATAGAGATAGATAGATAGATAGATAATCTCATATTTGGGGTACATCCTTTATATGTTTACCCAAATGTTTGGATGGTTAAATCTGTGTGCAGGAAAACTCAACGGGAAAAACGGAGGAATCCTTAACAAGTTTACAGATGTTGAGCTCCAAACTACACACGTGTGCTGTGACCTAACCAGACTACGGTCGATGGATGCATCGCATCACTGTAGGGTTGCGTTTTTTAATTGTTGTTGTTGTTTTTAACCCCTATCAAGCGATGCCGCCCCTTTAAAGACTAAGGGAATGAACATATAAGTATTGCACAGTGCTCAACAAAATGCTGTGTCAACTGACCTGCTTGCGCGCTCCGTACCGGTTATTAGAAACGGTCGATTTCTCGCCGTCTTGCTCGCTCGCGCGCGCTGTCTTTTGTACTCTCGTCGTGTGATAGGGGGATGGTAGCACAACATCACTATAGTACAAGATGGCCGCTACCTACTGAAAACTACAACGCTAAGCACACACCGCAGTCACAGTGATACACAACTCAGTCCCTAGAGACTCCTATGGAATGACAAACAGCTTTTTTTCCTCCTTTTATTTTTAAGTAACAGTGCTATCACCTACACAATAACATTGACAACACTTAGAAACTCCTCCTGAAGCTAGCATCTAGTGTACGCAAGAGGTTCCTCCAAGATAACTCATGGTTTTAATGGACTAAACGTCTACTCGCCCTCTTGTTAGACCCGTAGTAAAGGACATTAGAATGTAATGTTATCACCTGTACAGACCATTAACTTTTACGGTTATTGTTAAAGATTCGCTAATGCTCATGGCGTCCAAACCGGCCCGTGGCCGGTCCGCTTTCGTGCGCTTTTAATTGAACGGACTGCGCGAGCCGCACCGCGCCGCAAGTCAACGTTGTCTCTGTTTCCCAGCAAGCAATTATCTGTTCGGAGACAGTACAGTGCAAAATAGTAGCCACAGGGGAAGGGATTGGCAGTTAAGCATGGCTAACTCTATTGTCACTGTGAGAAGGCAACAGAAAGCAAAAACTGCTGTTTAGGGCACTGCTGTGGCCAAAATACATTGTTCCCCGATGAACCGAAGCTACAACCACTATCCGAGTGGAGTGTGCGTGGAGGGAGGAGTTGAGTACGCCTCGTACCTCCCTGAAAACAATGGCAGTGTTTAAAAGCTCGCCTCTCCTCTCCTCCTCGTCGACTAGTCGGGACTGACCGCTTTGAAAGTTGCCATCCCTCAACGTTTGATTACCTTTTGATTGAAGGCAAGGGAGTCTCTTGAAACAGACGCCCCGGTGTAAATAAAATCCCCCCGTTACCCAGCCTTTAGCAAAGATTGTAAAAAAAAACATGCAGTTACCAAAAATATTCAGACGTTGACTTAATCTAAAAAATAGTTGTCTTAAAGCTAGAGTCAAAACTCCTGGTTTCATTTTTTTGGAGGCTGAACCACAAATTCGTCAACGAAACGAGTCCAACGACAAGAAAGGACGCGATTCAAAAATCAAGCTTCAAGGAAACGATGGCTACAGCTCGAGACTGTCCCATAAATTGTCAATTTCCAGTTTTCGTGAAGGTGCCAAATCAGATTCGGGAATCTAAGGACCGAAAACAAGAAAGAAGCAAACAGGGGACCTGTTCCACTAAAAGTTAACAGCATCACCGTATTTGAAATCAAAAGAAAAAGCTGATTGGTTTTCGTCAAGTAAGAAGAAACCCTTCCGTTATAGTGGTTTAAGCAAAGCGTACAGGTCCTCAGTTTGATAAATTAGTACAAAAAGTTCTTACGCAATCATGTGCTTGTATAATTTCCAGCAGCATATTATATATTTATACCATGAAACCATATTAGTTAATGGCCTTGGTGTTCTGTATGTTCAACGTGTACATCTGTATGCTTTTTTTTCTTTCTTTTTTTAAGTAAACATGAAGCGCAAACCGTCCTTTACGAAGTGAGTGTACCTCCACTAGCGTCTTGCAGGTTGGAATTCTTTAGCTCGTAAATATTTATATAGAGATATATCGTATATTTTAGTGGAATGCAATAAGGTAAAATTCTTAAATCCGTTATATATAATATTGGCTCTTCTATGTCTGCATTTACATAATTTAAAATAGAACATCTTATTAAAAACATCAAGATATACACAGATTAGGAAACGGGTAACAACATACAAACACAAACTAGAAATCATTTTCGTCTGCATACTGATATATACACCTGTGGTATAATAAATTCCTCCAGTCATGCGCTATCTATACAGATCATATTGCTTAAAAGAAGGGGGAATTTGGTCGGGGACTTTAAGGTCGTGGATGGAGGTGAAACAATAAAGGATAGAGAAAAGTTTATCGACGCAAGGAAGGAAGGAAGGAAGGGGATCGAAACTGACGTAACAACACAACATCTCAAGGGGGGTGGTCAGAGAAGGCGGTTTTCTTAGACACGAAATTAGGAGTGAGGGTGCATGGATCCTTATAACACTGAGGTATCTACACGCACTGGGTAAAGAGCACTACACGGGTGGGTTTGTGAGGAAGGGGGCGGGGTTCTGGCTCGGGCTGCTCTATTTTTTCTGAGCTGCCAGCTGGGCATCCACTTCCTCCTCCGGCTTGAGCACGTGCCATTGCGCGATGGGTCTCCTCGGGTTGGCCAGCATATCTGACCAGTGACGGAGCTCGGTGCCTGAGCTGTTCAAGCCCACAAACACTTTGCCGATGGCATCGTTCTTGCCAATCTTGTCATAGTCCAGAACAGTTATAACAACTTGAACTTTCTGTAATAGAAATTAAAGACACACAATTATAGACGTAACGCAAGTTGTAAGAACATATGCCTGGTTACAGTTCCTCCATCTTCTGATCAAAGGAAAATGTACACAAAAATCTTTTTATTGTAATAAGGCTCATATCAAAAGAAAGCGTGACAAGGACTTTATTTACAGTAAATATGCCTGTGATAAGTTGATACGTTTTTTATTTCAGGATTCTTTGATGAATTCAAAAGAACAATGTGTTTGAAATATAAATCTTTTGTAACATTCTAAAAGTTCAATTAAGGATCAATTAAATGCATCCTTGCAAAATAAAAGTATTCACTTCTTTCAAAAAAACTCTTGCTGGGCTTGAGTAACATTGACTTAAAATACACATAGTGGCGCAATAGTTCACACGCCATCGAATCCCACCACAATTATGAGAGTGAGTGAGTCTTTGAAGAGCATGGCGGCAGATACCAAAGAAGTCCGGAAAACTCGGTAAATTGACAGTGAGCACAAAACTGAACGGTGTGAGTACAGGGTCAATGGCTCGGTCTTAGCTTGCTTACTTGGAGCCTGATCCGCCAGCGCACAAAATGCAAGCAGACAATATGAATTAGCGTCTTCAGAGCCCTGATTATCCTTCGATCCACCTCTCCGCTTGGATTTCACTGACCGGTGAGAACAGGCCTTGGGCCATTGTTCCCAGAGCCAGAGCTAATTTGCCATATAATGAAATATTGAGGGATGTACAATGAGTGAGGAACTGTTAGTTGGGGATAGCAGCTTTTTTTTAGAAACGTCTGCTGCTTGCTGTGAATGGGGAGGGAGGAAGGCTTCTGGTTAACAGACCCCCACACACACTTTGAATTCAAAGCAGCTCACTCAAATGTATCCTCTAAACTGTGAAATGCTAAATCAATTTGAAGCAATTTTACTCTTATTGCACTAGCAAGCATCAAACCCATTTTATTCTCCAACTAATTAGCAACAAAACTTTTTTTAAAGCCTAATCACATTTTACAAGTTTCTTTTCGGCCTTGGCTTGCCAATTACGCTCTATATATTTTCGACACAGGGTTCATACAACGAGTCCTCGACGACGATTAAAAAGGGAATTTGCGTCGGATTTGCAGTTGCCATATAAGAGCTTGGTTTCAGTACAAGTAACAAAGACAAATGTGATTACCTGGATTTGTTCGAATGGCACTTCGAAACTGAAAGACTCATTGTAGTAAGGGTTGAGGGTGTTCTTTTTGATTGTCGTCTTCTTTTTCTTCAGCCGCTTGCCGTTCTGCATCAGGTGGATCTTGACGTAGGGATCTGATAACACACAGGGAACAAGATCTATGTATGAGAGAAAAAAATATGAATCCCCTAATTTTTTCCCTCAACAACTTTTTAAGAATTAAGGTGTCCAGTCTTCCAAAACCTGGATATACAGGTCCTTCTCAAAAAATTAGCATATTGTGATAAAAGTTCATTATTTTCCATAATGTAATGATAAAAATTTAACTTTCATATATTTTAGATTCATTGCACACCAACTGAAATACTTTTATTGTTTTAATCTCAAAAAATTAGCATATCATGAAAAGGTTCTCTAAACAAGCTATTAACCTAATCATCTGAATCAACTAATTAACTCTAAACACCTGTGAAAGATTCCTGAGGCTTTTAAAAACTCCCAGCCTGGTTCATTACTCAAAACCGCAATCATGGGTAAGACTGCCGACCTGACTGCTGTCCAGAAGGCCATCATTGACACCCTCAAGCGAGAGGGTAAGACACAGAAAGACATTTCTGAACGAATAGGCTGTTCCCAGAGTGCTGTATCAAGGCACCTCAGTGGGAAGTCTGTGGGAAGGAAAAGTGTGGCAAAAAGCGCTGCACAATGAGAAGAGGTGACCGGACCCTGAGGAAGATTGTGGAGAAGGACCGATTCCAGACCTTGGGGGACCTGCGGAAGCAGTGGACTGAGTCTGGAGTAGAAACATCTAGAGCCACCGTGCACAGGCGTGTGCAGGAAATGGGCTACAGGTGCTAACCAAATTTTGCATGTCATTCAGAAATCAAGGTGCCAGAGTCTGGAGAAAGACTGGGGAGAAGGAAATGCCATAATGCCTGAAGTCCAGTGTCAAGTACCCACAGTCAGTGCCATGTCAGCTGCTGGTGTTGGTCCACTGTGTTTTATTAAGGGCAGGGTCAATGCAGCTAGCTATCAGGAGATTTTGGAGCACTTCATGCTTCCATCTGCTGAAAAGCTTTATGGAGATGAAGATTTTGTTTTTCAGCACGACCTGGCACCTGCTCACAGTGCCAAAACCACTGGTAAATGGTTTACTGACCATGGTATTACTGTGCTCAATTGGCCTGCCAACTCTCCTGACCTGAACCCCATAGAGAGTCTGTGGGATATTGTGAAGAGAAAGTTGAGAGACGCAAGACCCAACACTCTGGATGAGCTTAAGGCCGCTATCGAAGCATCCTGGGCCTCCATAACACCTCAGCAGTGCCACAGGCTGATTGCCTCCATGCCACGCCGCATTGAAGCAGTCATTTCTGCAAAAGGATTCCCGACCAAGTATTGAGTGCATAACTGAACATAATTATTTGAAGGTTGACTTTTTTTGTATTAAAAACACTTTTCTTTTATTGGTCGGATGAAATATGCTATTTTTTTTAGAAGGACCTGTATAAAGGGAATGTTAAGTGTGATTTCTAGACCTGAAAAATTCAGGAAAGTTACAATTTTCAAAAGTCATAAATCAATAAAATCAATAAGATTTTTGTAGTTACATCAAGCTCTAAAATATTTGAATGGCAAGGAATTGCTGCTATTTTGAGTACAAAAAAAAGATATTTAGGAAGTCATGTAAACTCATTGGTCATACAAAGTGAGAACCCTTAAAGGTGCACTATGTAACATTTCCGTCCGCTAGAGGTCACCTATTCAAAACAAAGGTGTAGTATGATGATGCCAAGTTTGAGTGCAGAATCTTTGGACATGTGGTCTTCACCTCACAGCCAATGGAAAAGAATCGGGATATGACTTGGGCAGAAATTATGTTCACGGATGCGATTATTAACGTTACTGTAGTATAAAGCAGAGCAAGACCGAGAGTTGTGGGAGCTGAGCAAGGCCGCTGGAGCGATCGTTAATAAGATGAACACAACACGCCTCGCGAGCAGCGGGACTTTTATTATGCCATACTCGCCGGCACCATTTCTGCTTTTCTGGTCATGAGTATGAGGTAAAACAGCTCTGTTTATCATATTAGATACATCTGAATGTTGAAAATTATGCTATGACGTTACTCGTTCGCTCGGCGGGTGCTTTGACACTTGTTGCACATTGCAGTAAGAGTAAAGAGCAGGGGTCTCAAACTCAATTTACCTGGGGGCCGGTTGAGGTAGACTCTGGGTCAGGCTGGGGCGCATCAAGTATACCACAAAATAAAGGAGCACAACTGATCCAATCTTCTCAATCTTTATTAATAACGATTTTTCAACATGAATGGTTCTTCATGAACATAGGCTTCTCTTGCCCACAATTTTTTTTTAAATCAAGCCTATAGAAATTAAATGATTATGTAATAATGAAATAATGAATGTTTTAATTTTATTTAAAATAATAGGCTAATTCAAAGCAAGGCCGTAACCAGGTCAAACAGAACAGTGAATGAAAGTCTAATTCTAGTTGGGAAATAATCTATTTGTGACTATTTGCAAACAATATTTGCATTAATTTGCATCAAATATATTATTAGTCCCGAGATTCTTTGCATGCGTGATTAAATACGTAGATCCGCTATTAACATATGAATCCCTAGGGGTCTGGTGGTAGAATTAGTAAACCGTCTCATTGGTTCAGAGTTCTAATCCGCTCTCATATCGTTTTTTTTCTCTTCTTCATTAAAATCAAAGATGTTCATCAATGATTGTATATTAAGAGCATGGACACATTGCATTTTGTGTGCATTGGTGTGTGTGCATTCTGTTTTTTGATTTCACTGGAAAGACTATAGTCTTTCTCCGCAACGGCATTAAACGATACATTGACATGCTCGTCTGTGTGTGTGTGAAGACAGTACATGCACGAACCCTGCCTACTTTGATTTGATTGGCCATCTGAGCACTGTTAGACCACATTCGTGTCGACTGTCTGATCAGCCCAGATCAGCCTCACATTCTGTTCCTGTCAATCACGTGGTGTCAACCAATTATACTGCATGAGGGAGGACCAAGCTAACTCTCTCTCTCACACACACTAAGTACAAGCGTGGCAAGCACAGCGAACGCAGCGACTCAGCAAAAAGGTTATTTTCAGAGCAACGTGCGGGCCGCACTAACACTTTTTTTTTGTATTAAGTAGGGAGCCACAAAATATCATCCTGCAAGTGGCCTGCGGGCCACGAGTTTGAGACCCTTGGTAAAGAGTGTCTGCAAAATAAAACCGGAAACCGAGAGTAACGCAGAAATTAGGCAATTGACAGGCAACTCCCTCACACATCCCGGTTCCTTGGTTAAAATAGCAATTTTTTTAAGATTTACAAATAGTTGGAAACATATGGGATATTGTAAGTACTCAACTGAACAAAATATATAACACTGGCCTAGTGGTTTTTGGATATTTTTCTGAAACAATTTTACATGTACAGTGCAACAGTTTTTGGAATAAAATAATTTATTGCCACTCCTAAATCTGTAAATATTTATTAATTTATTAATCTTTTATTCTATTTATTCTTGGTTTAATCTTATTTTTGATAATTACATTTTATTCTGATATTAAGAGAAGTCCATCTATTTTTAAATTAAAAAAATAAATAAAAATAACTGTCTTACAACCATTTTTTGGGTGAAAATGCTAATGTGCCTAAGACTTTTGCACAGTACTTTATATCAAACTTTTCTTTTTTAAATTTCATGTTGGCACACAGCATCTGCAGCCTCTACTGAAGCTCCGCTACAGAGCAGATCTCTAGTGGTACGTGTTAGGATAGTCCAGGCTTTTATTTACACATGGCAGGTGTGTGCCCTCCAGTATCGTTCCTTTTACATTACTGCTATTGAGGCACATCAATCTCTCCCTGTGCCTCAAAATACTATCCAGTTATCATTTCCAGCATCTATATTCTGTTCCCATCATGCATCGCTCTTCATCTGTTTGCTTTCATCTTTTATCGTACGCCTTTCTTAGAATCGCTTTTTGATTGATACCTCACAAAACAGGGATGAAATATCAACAAAATATCTGATTTTATGCCTATACACCGCTTTTTGAAAAGGGGAGCAAATGTGTGTTTTTTATGTTATACTGCGACTGTATAGTATGTACTGTACTGATGTACTGTATGGGTTACATCATATGCCTTTCTGAGCCTTACAATAAAAAAAGGATATAGCAGCAGTTATTAGGGAGAGAAATAACTTGACAGATTTAACTATGTATTGGATTTTTTTCCAACATGTAATTTCATTTGACTTCCTCTCTCCCTGACACTGATTATATGTCTCTTTCTGTCACTGATCTGCTCCAAGAGGAATTTCTAAGAATCTCTGGCATTTCCAATCCCATTTTTCAACTAATCTAAATACTCTTTATTTCTGTGGGGAAAAAAATTTGAGTAACACATTCCATACAGAAAGAGAGAGAGAGAGAGAGAGAGAGAGAGAGAGAGAGAGAGAGAGAGAGAGAGAGAGAGAGAGAGAGAGAGAGAGAGAGAGAGAGAGAGAGAGAGAGAGAGAGAGAGAGAGCTTTAGAAGGCGTGCTGAACTCCATACACATACCATATTAGGAGAAGGGCAGCCCAAAATCTGTGGCATGCAGTTTTTGAAAGAACTGCTGGCAAAAATTCTAAATTTAGCAATACAATTTAGTGTAGATCTCATAAGATGAGGGTGTGTACGGAATGCCCATTATGCATATAGTATTAGGACTGTAAAAGACATAAATACAAATCACATGAATCATACTATGAATCACATATATCAGTATATAATAGAAGATGTTTTAACAGTGAAATTCTTTCTCTATCATGATGTAATTTTCTTGATTTCTTAATCACATGACGTCCCATACATCATATGTTTTAATACAATATACTATACTGTTAAATTAAATTGATAAAAAAATACATGTTTCTGGGATCTAAGAATCCGAAAAACTCTATAACAATATTAAGCAGCACAATAGCTTTCGACATTGATAATTATATTTCAGAATATTAGAATGATTTCTGAAGGATCATGTGACTGAAGTATTGATGCTGAAAATTCAGCGTTGCCATTAAAGCATAAAAAAGTAAGCAATGTTCTTTCTCAAAAACACTGGAAAAATCTTACCAAAACCTTATTACGGTAATGTACAAATATTTTTTATTCTAGATTTGATATTAATAGAATTATGGTAGCACTAACATGAACCCGTCCATTCAAGTATGTACTATGTTTAGGATTATTAGAGTATTTATTATTCATGTTTGCTGCCATGCCGAGAGTTAAACTAATCATGTGTATACTTTCTCTTGAAATTCTTACATATTATATAATAATATAATACAAATACTGTTTTTGTGACTGCAACCTAATTAATTGATATGAAGGTTGTAAATGTTGTACAGCACTTGAAGAGCTTTTTTATGGCATGTATGCCTGTAAATTAACCTTTTTAACCTCTAAAAAGGTCTTTCAGATACAATGAAAAAGTATGCTTTCATATTTTCCTGATTCATTCATGGAGTTTCACAGCCTGACCGTCGGATCACATATGAAATGAGCGCTGAAGCATTTCATTCAGATCACGTGAGATGCAACGCTAGATTTCTCATAATAGAGCAGTACAGCACGTTTCTGTTGAATTTACACTAACACTGTACGATCTGAAGAGCTCTGGCTGCTCGCTCCATCCACTTTTAATAAAAGGTGAAAACACATAGCATGTCTATTTATGATGTTGAACTTAAACAGCACTTCTCCGGGCCTAAAACACTATTAACGGTGGTGCTTTCGCCCGGTTGCTTGGCAACAGAGTGCCTGAGGTTTGAGGTGGTTTGGGAAATCTGTGGTAGTATACACTCACACAGAAGCCAAGCCAGAAGTTTGTGGTTCAAGGAGTTGGCAGTGCTTGCTATGACTTCTGTTTATGGTTCATAAAGTCACTTGAGAAGCTCATCTGAAAGGGACACTGAAAATCCAAGTGAAAAAAAACGAGCCCTTGTTTCTGATGTGGTATGTTTTTATTGGCTCCAGCACATAGGCATGCAGTCACGTATGGTCTACAGACTCATAGGTGTCTCCTAGTGGTGGACTGCACGTACTGCACTCATCTACAACTATAGAAATGCTATCAATAGCCAATTTGGTGGAGATTTATTTACACACTATTTTGCTCAAATACATAACCATGACTATGAATAGTCTATGAAAAAGTATCTGTAAACTTAAGCCACACTTAATATGTATTGTATTTAATATACATATAAAAAAAAAAAAACGTTCTAAGTTACAAAAATCCTAAAATTAATAAAACTACAACAAATAAAATAAATTAAAGGTATATATATATATATATATATATATATATATATATATATATATATATATATATATATATATATATATACATATATATACATATATATACATATATATGACAAAAACACAAATTAGTATAACTTAAAATAAAATAAAAATGAATAAATTAATAAATACCAGTATAATAATATATAAATATTAGTAAATAATGGTCTGCGTACTAGCAATAATACACTGCATTTTAGATACAAAATATCAAAACACATGTCATATGCAATCAAATCATGCTATTTTCCTTGATGTAAAAGTCAGTTCCCCTCAAGCTTACGCGTGTGTTTATGTAGGTGTGTTTGCTATCTTTATGATATTCCTATATTTTTAAGTGGGGTTTAAGTGTTCATATGCTTTCTGAGACTTCGGAGCTCACGCCATACAACAATGTACCAGCAACACCAAAGTCACGAGTACATGATCCGATAAACTGTGCAAGCTGAATGCAAGCGTCTGCCAAATGCATTCATAATTAATGTACATTTGTACATATATGCAAATACAATGAATAATCTAAACCCCAAATATAGACCAAAAAGCACATCGAAGAAAAATACAGAGACTGGTAAGCATTGCTCTTGTGAATTAATTCAAATTACATTTATTTTAGCTGCAACAACCACGTCTTGTGTGATTAGGGAGAGTAAACAGGGTTTGAAAGGAGAAAAGGATAAATTATAGTGTTCTGATGAGTCGTCCTCCCTGTAGCTGAATCACAATGGAAACAGTCACTAATTATTGGCATGATCCATGCGGGCCTATTGTTTCTAATCATGTGACGGCTCTTTGGACATGCTCTCAAGTGATTCCTTCGGGAGAACAACTCCCCCTATAACAACAATTAAATCTGAGCCATTTTCACGAACTTGGAAAGAGAAGAAAGAGAGAGAGAGAGAATGCAGGGACAGAAATGTTTTTCTAGTAAAATGAGTGGGAACACTGAGCGCTTTGTCAAAAAGGTTTATTTCAAATACAAACCGTCGGAGTCTGGCAAAATTCCCATTAATTGACGGTGAAAGCACCCTTAACTGCACAATTTTCGCACAGGATTTGATCGATCTGGCAAACGGCCAATTCAACAAGCCCAACGATGTAACACAATAGGAGGTTTGGGGGCGGGGGGTGATAGTTATCACATTGTGAAAACAATAGTCCTCCAAACAGAAACCCCTAAATAGACCTGTTAACGGTGTTAATTTCATCAGAGCGCTGGAGTACCTTATGAGACGTGACTGACAGTTTATTGCCGGCTTTAATCTGGATTGCTAACCGACCGGGGAGAGTGAGAAAGTTTGTTCTCAGCTCGGCTGCTAATAGCTGAGTGATGAGAAGTAAATGTCGGGCCTCTTGGCTCCCAGCAGGTGGGTCTGGTACTGATGGCCTGGTACTGGAGGCGAGAGGTTGGGGAAGCATAGATGGACGAGGTCGGGGACGTTTTTCATAAGTCGTCACAGCACAGATGAGGGCTGATTTCTGAATGCCGAGCTGTAAATTTACTCAGCGAAAATGTATTCATGTATTCACCAGAGCTGTATATTACTTCAGCTGATAAAGCGCAGCTCTCCGTACAGCCGCAGGTTTGAGAAGTGTCGGATCATTTCAAGGCACATTTCGACGCCCTTGGGATTTGTAGCTGTGAATGACTGCATACGCATTACATGATTTTAACAGTGAAAGATATACTAAAAGTGACTTTGCATTTACATACAGAAAGCTAAGAGAAAATGAAACTGTTAAGGACAACATGAAAGGAGCCTTCACAATGCATTTAACTTCCATAACGCGTCTTTCTTAGTGTATTCGGCTGGAAATTATGTAAAGTGGGAATCTGAATAGATGCAAACATGTATATTTCAATATTTTCCTGCATGGTCTTAGTTACATACGAAGAAATATCTAAGAAAGTTTGTAGAACGACTAAGAAAACAAAAATGTTATGTCTTTATCATAATGTGCACTATAAAATCAGCAACATGTCTTGACCATGTTAAGTCAAGTTTATCATTTGATACACAAATATCTAAGCCCTTTAGTTTATTTTATTTATTTAGACCTTCCTGTCGTCTCATTGATAGTTTATACTTGTTTAGCAAATAAAAGGGCTTTAGTATCTTTTTAAAAATGTCTAACTTCAGGTCGTAGTACATGCATCTTTTTGCTGGGAAATCTCAGATTTTTAAATAAGTAAACGAAAGAATAACTTTTATATTGTTAGTAATATTTCAAGATGAACACGTACTGGACCGAAGCAAAACTTTTTTTTAAATAATGTAACTTTTAAACAGGATGAAGATGTCCAAATTGTTCTAATTTTATTTAAATATCAGAAGATACTTGCATGTATCCTAGAAGACAAATTAAGTACTATTTACCTTGATCTTCAAATTCAAAAAGTTTTCACACCCCGGTTCTACATCGTGTTTCATTCTGGAGCATCAGTGAATGTTTGAACCTTCTGTTTCTAGTGTTTGAGTCCCTCAGTGTGAAAAGATGGATGTCAAACTCATACAGTCACTGGTGGCAAGGGTTCAAATATGTAAAAGATGCTGAAACACTGAAAAATGAGCAGGACCTGGAGGATTTTCCTAAAGAACATTATGCAGTTTAACTGCTAGGGACTCAAGAACAACACACAGTATTAAGAATCAAGGGTATGTTAACTTTTGAATGGGGTCATTTTTATAAATAAATTTTTTTCTTGTGGACTATATGTAAACATCTTATTCCGGACAGTAAATAAAAAACAACACAAATATCAGCAAGTGTACCAAATTGCTTTTTTTGTTGCTCAGTTTGGGAACTGAAATGGAGGTGGTTTTCCTCGAGTATGAGCTTCCTATACTACTATATTAACCATAAAAGCTAAAATGTTATACATTTAACGGTTTGCATTTAATAAAATGTTAAACAAAACAACATTTTTTTAAATATTATTTTGTATGTCAGGCTTTACAAACAGGAGCGATTTTGATTTCACAGTGTATGAATTATCATGACAGCCGGCAACAAGAGACAGTCCTAACCTGTCACATAATGGCACGAGCTTTGTAGCGGTGTGACTCAGTAACTGGACTCACCTGACAGGCCACCAACATCCATCTTCTTCAGGTTCTTGGCCTCCAGAACGACGACTGTCAGTTTGCCAGCAGTGGGCACATACCGCAGAGAGAAACAGATGTCACCCAGCTTCTCTTGCTGCGAGTGGTAGAGAAAAGTTCATTCAGGGACATCATTGTCAAGGTAAATAGAAAAACTGAACCTGAAAACCTGGTCAAATGTATTCACTGATTGAATTCTCTAACAAAACTATTTATACAAAAGAAGAAAAAAATCCAAGAACAAAACATCTCCAACTAAAATAATTTAGCTAGTACGCAAGACGCGTAAAATATTCCTCTTTACACAAACACTTTTAGACTTTCTGCCAATCAACATGATTGATAAAAGAAATTGAAATGAGGAGCACAGCGTTTGAAGTCTTTCAGTCTGATTCATTTTCCACAAATGTAGTTGCATGGGTAAACACATTGAAAATACATTTACATGTGGCACACATTCCATTAATATTTCAGGAGCCATTCAGATAAACATGGGCAGAAACATATGTGACATATAGAAAACAACAGGAAGGGGGAAAAGGTTACATCACTTTACTTCCAACTGGCTGATGCCATTTTCCACACAATCAATTTTCTGTCAATTAAAAGGTCATCAGAATAGAAAAATAACATTTCACGGCTTAATTAAATGAATCCTGCAAGGTAAATATGTTGAATCGACTGCTGCGTCTGACCGAAACATGAAACCACCTGATTATATTTAAGGAAATAAGGAAAAAAAGAGCAAAGTGGACTGAACTGAATTTTCTTTTCTTTTTTACTGACACAAAGTGCCACCCTCAGGACACCACTCTAGAGATCATTTGGTAAAAGTCAATACGCTCCAGCTTTCTCAAGAGTTGCTTGAAGTGCTTCGCTAGCTCATCGGACATGGAGTGTTACAGCAGCACAAACTCAAAGAGCAACCTTCAACGTATGTAGATAGCCTTCAACTCTCTGCCCTCAGCAGGCTTTTGACAGCGTCATAATTAACCTTTACACCAAGGAACCGTGACACAAAAACAAGGTTTCCATAGAAACCACGGCTTAAATTCTATATTCCATGACATTTACCATGAAAATTGAATCTCCCCAACCATTGCTTGCAAAGTCACACTTTTTTATTAATAAAACAACGGCACGGCCCAGCTGATTAACTGACATTTCCATTGAAGATGGATAGCCCTCAAGTCTTGCACCTTTACAGTGAGTGAATTTCCATGCAGCTCCTGCTAAATTATATTTACTCTTGTTGTGTACAACCTTTGATATTTACGAGTTAACATTTGGGAACATTTCTTATTTGGTGCATGTGTTAAAGAAAAATCCTGGGAGTATAAGGGCCAGATTTACTAACAGCTTGCACCAGCACAAACCCTCCTTTGGCATTAAAAAACTACTTTCAGGATTTCACATGAAGTGATAAATGAGTGCTAAAAAGGCTTGGACATGGTTATTTTTGTGGCGGACCTTCCTGCATATAGGAGTGTAGGGGTTTCCCTTTCAGGTGCAAAATTTATGGGAGGAGAGTATTTAAATGAATC
Organism: Gobiocypris rarus; assembly: GCA_023029165.1. NCBI lineage: Eukaryota > Metazoa > Chordata > Actinopteri > Cypriniformes > Gobionidae > Gobiocypris > Gobiocypris rarus. The sequence goes on from CM040923.1 coordinate 15,988,975, forward strand.
ATGCGAGGTGATTTACTAAGGTTTGCGCTCGTCAGTTTACTGGTATTTGCAACATTATTTACTGCCCAAAAAAACACGTCTTAAAACAGAGGCTAACTGGTAGATTGCATTGGTCATTTTCGCATTGTCAGTAGATCACGCTCAAAACTTTCCACTCCCATCAGTGCATTTATGGAATTGTGCTCTCACGCTAATTTTCCCTGTTTAAACATACCAAATCTTGTTATATAAAAAAATACATTTAAAATTACATTTATATTACTACTTCACTACTGTGAAGACTTTTCATTTAAGAAATACAAATTATGTTGCATTTTTACACATAGTGGGTCTCCATATTGGGGTTGCTATGTTGAGATCACGTGTCTGGAAAAATTAAAAGAAAAGAACCTTTTGATGCAGTCACTTAGTAGTTGCTACCACCGAGTGGTATAACAATGCAAACTTATCCAGTCAGAGAACAAATCAATGTGAAAGGATATGACTTGATTTTAACTGTGAATAGATTAAAAAGATACAAAAGTCGCTGGGAAGAATCACTACTAATGAACAACTGAATTGGCAAACGTTCCATGCTTAGGAAGGTCAGGTAATAAAAATGGAATATTCACTCAAAACCTAATATTTAATCACAGGTTATTACCACCCATGTGTGTTACCTCTTCTTTCTCAGCGCTCAGGAGGTCCCTCCACTCCTCAGTCACATGACTAAAGTCGACTTTATTCATGGGCACCTTCACGTCTCCAATGGCGTCGTGTTTGGAGAAGCGGTCAAAATCATATACTGTCATCACCAAAGTTTTCCCTCCCAGCTCAGTGTAGGGAACCTGTAGGATATAAGCAGTGAAAATAATTGCTTGCATACCTACCAGTCTAATCTCTCTCAACTCCAGTTACGGGACTTATCTACCACCCAGATTTTGGGATGAGACTATAGGACAATTGCAGGTGTGCAAGACAAAGAGAGAGAGAGAGAGAGATCTGATTCTTGATTGCCTCCAATTGAGCTGTTTTTCAGACAAAACTCATTATCCCGAAGGACTTGTTCCAACATGGCGAAAAACTGCTTGATTGGCCGGGAAAGAGATAAGACCCAAGGGTTACTATTTTGTCCTTGACGCTATCACACACACCAGCTCTCCAGCGTCTTCATTTCAATAATGAAGGCACTTGTGATTACATGTCTCTCGATGTTGCCGTGTGGTTCATTTCTCATTCTCAAGGTACCGTGTCATAGTTGAAATTGTGCTAGGCTAAACGAGAACAAAACAGGCAAATAGTCCTCTACCCCCCCTTTGTTGGCTCAGTTATATTGCAATTCTTTTAACTATTCAACACTTCACTTAGCAATATATTAGAAGTTTAGAGGTCTGACTGCGGTAATTACATGAAAATGATTTTCTAGCTGCATGACATCTCATAAAAATGAATCAGAAAGCTCTACTGAACATACAAAATAGAAATTATGCTACTTTCTGGATGACAGATGCCTGCAGGAGTCCATCTGAACATTTGCATGTAATTACTCAAAATGTCTCATGTCTTGTTAATAGATCAGATAAAGTGTTCAGAAATACCTTGAGCTGCTGAATAAGTAGAATGTGAGCATTCGATTAGGTTATGTGTTTGTGACCTACCTTAAAGGTGAATTGCTCATTGAAAACGGGATTCAGCGTCTTCCGGTGGACCTTGGTCTCAAATTTCTTCTTCTTGTCTGGAAGAAGGTAGACCTTCACGTAGGGGTCAGAAGTACCACCCATATCCATTGCAGGCAACTCTGCTGCTTGGATGATCCCCACTATGAGCTATGAAGGGTCAAAATGAAAGAGAACATGAGTAAGACCTTGTAGAGGAGCGTGGTCTTTGTCTGAACCATCATCCCACCACGATTCTGTAGATGCCTCTGTTATCTCATGTAAAAGTACTGGTGTTCATTGTAATGTTGTAATGACCAAATTCATATGAAGACAAATGTTGCTCTTCTCCCTTGTGAGCCTTGAGAATATCTCCATATTGATATGAAACTCCACTTAGTGGTCAGTTATAGTTATGATGCTGTGTTGCTGCATTACTATTTAAACAGTCCCAGCATTAAGGAGACGATGGGGTCAGGCCATGTCAAGCGTGGCGCTCCTGATCCTATCTCCCCATCAGCTCTGATAATTGATAGGCCGGCTGGCTGGGCTGAGGTCCTGATTGACCTGCCAGTCACCATATCCCCTGCACAGCATCATGGGTCCTAGAGTCAGTCAATCAAGTTCCCATCAGCTTCCCATAAAACGCCCCGTCTCTGTGTCTACACAGGCACTCAGGCGTAGAGCTCTCTCTCTCTCTCTCTCTCTCTCTCTCTCTCTCTCTCACTCTGACCAGCTGTCAAACTCCAGTTGTGCTCCCACAGACAGGACTATAGCCAGAGAGACAAGCATTGCTAGTGTTTCTGCTTTAGATGGTGGCAATCACAAAACTCTGTGATTGTTTCTTTGATAAAGGAGCAATATAGATTTTAATAATCTATCAGGCTGTAGTAATATTTGATTTTGTTATTAAATTGTGGTGGATTTCAGGTCTGGACACAGACAAAACAAGACAGCAAAAGTAATATCTGTATTTGCAATGAAATGGTTGCAAGGTAGAAAATGCTCCACAAACAATGCCCAGTGCTCCCATAATCACAGACTCCATACAGCATTGATGGAAACGATTGACAATATAAGGACCCTTTTTATCTCCTTTATTAACCAACAGTTCTCTGTTTTTGGTCATGCTGACATATGACCATTAACATTGTGAGTACTTGAGAATTAGAATTTCAATGTTGATGCAACATGAATTAAAGGGGTCCTATTATGCCCTTTTAAGAAGTCATGATTTTGTTTTTGGGTTGTACTAGAATATATTTTCATGCTTGATTGTCCAAATGCATTCTATTTCACATATTTTACATTATTTTAGCTCCTCTCTCCCCAGTCTGGCTTGAACGTGCCATTTTGTTTTGATGAATCCCCTCCTTTTGAAATACAAAATGTGCTGTGATTGGTTAGCTGGCCCAGGAAACGTGTGTTGTGATTGGCACAGAATAGCGCATTAGGCATGTACAAAATAGAGAATGGCGCCTTTTACCATAACTGCAAATTATGGTGTAAATAGTTAAGGATGGCATTGCTTTCAAACCAATTTGAGCTGATTCAGACTTAAGAATGTTGACAAACGGGGATCATGCAGAACGGATTTCAAGCACAGACTTTGCAAGCACGGTTTTCACAGGACGTTCCAGAGAGGTATGTTTTTTTTATTTTTTTATTTACTTATAGGTAATAGATACAATGTTATTCACCATTTAATTACATTTGTCGGAAAACTATGGTAATACAAACAGTAATGGAAATTTTTCTTAAGGACGGTAAATAGGCTTACAAAGCAAGAGCTTACACAATCTACAGTAAACACCAGTCTATATCAACACTAATCTTGGCTAGTAGGCTAGCGGAGGCAAAGCTTTGACCTTTGTTTACATCATAGCAACTACATAAAACTTATAATTGGAACTGTTAATAGAAAACACAAATACAAATAATAAGACGTATTTACAACTTGTGATCAATAAACTGATTGTCCAGACTAAATGGGAACAGCTCCATTTCAGCAAAAGCTTTTGTTCGTAGCCTGCATTGTACTCTCTTAGGTTCTGGAAGCCTTTCTCCATAAAATGTGCAGCGCACAGACAAACGTTGGGGTTATAATAATCAGGAACAATGTTAAAAATAAATTCTGCTCTTCTGCCTCCTGCAATGAGGAGATCCTGTAGCTTAACTGGTAGAGCATAGGGGTGTAACAATACATCGATATGGATCAATACATCAATCAAATGACTAACGATATGATGTACAGATTCAACACGGAAAACATTCAATACCAGGGCCATCGCTAGCCGAGAGGGGGATGACAATAGACAATGGCTGAAACCGAAATCACCCCTAAACCCTCAATTACTATTCCCAACATTAGTCCACTAATACAGTTCACTTGAAAGAGTGAGTGAATTCAAACAGCCGTTGAGTGTACATCGACTGTATGTGCAATGTGGGATAGAATGTCTGTCCCTTTAAATAATGCCCTATTTGAGGATGTAGGAGGCGATTTCAGATTCAGCCAATGTATCATTTGAGGCCACACATTTTTTTTAGCTAATTTGGCCACACCTTTAGCCCCATTTCCCAATGTATCTTTCAGTGGCATCGCTGTCAGTATCACTGAAAGTTTGCGATACACAAGCAGACGTCATCTCTAAGTCTAAATGAGAAGTCTTTTGTAAGTAGCTCCTAGCTGTGAGTAAGATTGAATAGCTGTGTATGACAGTAGCAGTATGAGTCAGGATGGATCTGTCTCTGGTTGTTTTGGACATAGATGGGGGTGAAGGAAAATTTAGCCCTGATGAGACTTTGGCCATAATAACCTTCAATCGCTCTGCAGGCTATGAAAACTTCACACAGTTTGAAAACTCAGACTGATGCAGGACATGCTGGAGGACGATTCAGCCGAATGACTTCACCTCAGTGTGTGCAATGCTCACAATATCTCATCTGAAGGCTTTGAGCTGTCATTTTAAATTACTGCTGCAATGGTTTTCAGAGAAAACTGTTTGTTATTCAGCATTAACAGTAAGGGGTTTTTGTCTTTAAAATACCTGGGATGCATTAGAAACCAGGCCGTGATCACAATGATTCACCTCAGTGAACGTGTATGGATGCAGTTCAATCCACACCTCTTTTTCTATCCTCATTAATAACGTCACCCTTATCTGCACCCTGTCTATCCGTCTCCCCAAGGAGCTGCCCTAAATTCTGAGATATTGTGTTGTGTGGCTTTTTGACTGCCATGTTTTGTGCTTTTCTATTTTTACCCTCTGGCTTTGCTCAGCTGCATCGGAAAGGTCCAGATTACCTTTAAAACAAACCCAGAGTTTAGTTGATCTCCCTGGAACCTTTCCCCTTTGGAAAGGGCAAGAGTTGCAAAAAAAATCACCCAGACCTCTGAGTCTCCCTGAAGCGATACTCGGCTTGAATTAAAGCTAGACAGGAAAGAAGCGCGCAGATTTCCTGCCCGCACAGAGGGTGGAGAAACATGCAAGTGTGTCTGTCTATTGGAGTGTGTGGGTTTACAGGTTCAAACTGGGTCAGGCTGATGAGGTTTTCTCGGCATCTCCTGCTTTTTGGTCTGCTTTAAAGCTGAATATTAAAGAGATAGTTCACCCAAAAATGAAAATTCTGTCATTAATTACTCACCCTCATGTCATTCCAAACCCATAAGACCTTTTGTTCATCTTCAGAACACAAATTAAGAAATAACTGATGAAATGCAAGAGCTCTCAGGCCCCTCCATAGATAGCTATTAAAGTAACACTTTCTGGACCTTGAAAGTGTTCATTAAATAGCTGTCTATGTAAGGGCCTGAGAGCTCTCGGATTTCATCAGAAATATCTTCATTTGTGTTCCGAAGATGAATGAAGGTCTTACGGGGTTTGGGATGACATGAGGGTGAGCTATCTCTTTAAAGGGGTACTTCAGCACTGGGAAGATGAATCTGTATTTAAACTCGGTCATTAATGTAGTAGAAATGTGAAATTATTTTTGAATTTGGTGCTGAGAGAAAATAGAAAATGTATTTTTGTCTCATTGGGATGAAAGACAACAATTGCCAGAATGCACTTCGCTGCCCTCCTACTCCAGGCACGGCTAGTCGGCTTCAGGATTACTGGATTACTGGATCACCTGCCTACCACGTTCATTTTCAGAAAATCAGTTCAGTTAGAGACACTACCATTAAAAACTGAACGTGTCTGTTCGATATAATGCGAGTGAGCCGATTGAGTGTCACGGCACAAACGCAGCGGGATCGGATTACATTCATCACATGACCTGAGGTAATCGCGGGATTCGCGGCTTTGGCTGCATTCACAGCGCGTGTTCAGTCTGGTGCATTTTCACTTCATGTCTTTGGAAGCTTAACTTTCATAGGAAGTTCATTTGAAAAGTTGAAACACTCACTTTGCTCTCCACCGCTCCGTTTACATGAATCTCCGCAGAATAGCACCTCCTGCTGGCTGTAGTCTTCAGCCTCTGGCCAAAAACTCCTCAGATGACGCAAAATGACGATATTTGCGTCATCGGAGGATTTTTCCCAGAAATAAAATACATAATTCTCTCGTCTCAGGGTCATTTGAGGGACGAAAGTACAATAATTTGAATATACTCCCGGGTTTCTACCGATACTAAGCTTAATGCTAATTGCTGAAGTAACCCTTTAAGGGAGGAAAACACAGTGGGGGAATTCACTAAGAATGAATTGTGCCTGCTGATGGCTTCATTTATTTGCATATGCTGTCTGCAATGTTTTACCTTCCACAGACATTAATAGCATGCCTTTTGTGCTGAAAAACCACACACAATTTTTATTTTGTGAATTTAGTCCTGTGTGTTCATGCTACATTTTATCCTCATATTCTTATACCTCCTATGAAGGCTTCAGTAAACTTTACCAGCTATTTGTAATATTTTTTGTTATATTCCAAAGAAATAGAACAAATGCAGCATCTTTAACATATCATTCTTGTTCTTAAAACTGTTGTGCAATGAAATGAACGCATTACCAGTCATTTGCAGTCATTTTGTCATTTCACCACTACACATACATTGACACCATACAATGAAAAGTCTCCTGTGGTGGCAGTGCTTATAAAAGCTGTAATTTGTGTGTATGCGATGTTGGATAATCTGGCTCTTTCAGGGTTGTTGCTTTTTTCTGCTCTGTCTCGGTGTGAGACTATATGCACAGCTTCAATTATCTGTCACCAAGGATCTGACAAAATGAAGCACATTCATTCTGGAAGTCACTTAGCTTTCAAGCTCAACAGCTTGTAAGAGGCGCCCAATGAATTTCGACTTAGCTTTGGAGTTGAAGACAAGCCAGCAACCTCATTCAGTCAGTGTGGAAGAAAGCCGATTCAAACACAAATCTAACTGCTGTGATGTGCCCTTGACATTCACAGCATTTGGTGAGTTTACAGGATGATGGGCATTATTTCTTAAGTGCTAAGTCTGAATTTCTCTGGCTTTCAGAGATAGCACTTAATAATAGAGCTCAGCAATAAAAATGACTCTGAAAAGTGATTCATATTGTCCAAAGTTCACTCTATCTCCGTGTTTTCAGTATGTATTTTTTAAACACACAGCTTATAGCGAGCATTCAATTACGTAAGAGTGACACACTGAATAACATTGGAGGAATGGGCATTATTTGAATGGAGCTGGTTACATTTTGACGGACAAACACGCTGTACTTACGAAGAAGACCTCAACTAAACACCACACACAGTGACAATGATTCGGAGACAGCCCCTTACCGTATTCTCTGTGAAATTGTAATCCATGGAGTACTGTAATTTGCCAAGTTTCTCTTCTTCCTTAGGCTCCACCTCTTTCTCTGTATCCGTCAGCCCTGTTTCCGCATCATCCTCATCCTTCAAGGCCTGAAGGAGACACCCACTAACAGTCAGTCCTGTCGGCCCAACGCTGGCGCTGCCCGATTGCCCTCGCCAGAGCGCCGGGCCAGCCCTGGACCAGCCTGCTCTTCAACCGCACCTCTATTAGGGGGGGAGCAAGCACTAAAACACCACAGCAATTAAGACCATGACATGCTCAGTGATGCACTAGACTTGGGCTGTGAAACCCTTTCTCTCCTATGGTCTGCTATCGTGGAAAGTCGTGGAAAGAGTTGCAAGAAGATGAACTGAATGAGTGCAAGCAGTTTAGGTTGGTGGAAGGGTCAAAGCTAGGGCTGGGGGGTATGGTAATATATCGGCTACGCATATGGTACTGTATACCGCTATTTTACAATGGATTTGAACGATCCATTATCATCATCATGTTTATACTGTTTTACCCTTCAGACTCTTAAGAGGACTGGAAGGTGTTGTTTCCATCACACATGTAAGATTAAGTTCATAAAGGGCTTTATTATTGCATTATTAATTATTATTATTAATAATGTTATATTAAATATTAGTATAATGAATTTGCATTTTGATGTACATTGGGAAATATTTACTACTGCATTTGTATATTATATTAAATTATAGCACAGTTATGTTCACTTGATAGATTATGAAAGGTGGTTTCTGCATAGATACCAATAGACTAATTTAAGTTATTAATAATCTTCTATATATTTAATCTTCAATATATTTAATCTTAATCATTAGGTATCTATCAATAAATAAATACATAAATAAATAAATTTTTTGAAAAACATACATTGATGGTTATGTAATGTTTAAAACATTTTAAGAATAGAAAAAAGGGCAACAAACATGCATATATCATGTTACAGATACCGATACTGTGACACAAAATTACTCTGTCATACCCCCCAACCCTATGCAAGATGAGCAGACAGATGTTCTTAAGAAATACATTGTACAATACATTGTCCTTTATGTTATTTCAGGCAGAACAATCTCTGGCATCAACAAATCAGTGGGGAAATGTTGTGGATGGTGTGGCAGTAGCTCCCTGGCTAGCCTGAGTCTAAGACAGTGTGTTAAGGGGATGTCGAGGGAGGTTTGTTGTCGCTGGAAAGCATGCGATTGTCGAGGCAAACTCAGCTCTCAGTTCATTCACTGTGAAATAGTTGCCTTCTGAAAGGGCAGTCTTGCTCATCAGTAAAGCATGCAGGGCATTCACGTTCTCAAGAAGAGTGCTCCTATAGTGACCCTCATTCTGTGACGTGATCTTCAACACACAGTGGCGTTGTCATGACCCTTAGTTATTGGTGATAACCACCACGCTCATGGAAGCTGTAAGCATCATGCCAGCAGATGTGTTGGTGGGAGGGATCATAATGTGTACAGGGCCTGTCTTATTAGTTGTTCGGTTACAAGTGTGAAAGCAAAAGGCTGAACAAAATTGATTTCTTGACTGTGTTATATTCTTCTGAGGACCAGACTAGTCTCGAAAGCACTTGTGCACTTCAATTCAACAAGCTTTTAGAGGTGCTTGGTAAATTTAATGGCATAGTTCATCCAGAAATCATTTATACACCCTCATGGTGTTTCTCCAAACCGTATGACAGCAGAACACAAAAGGAGATGTTTAGCAGGGTGTGTGACCTGCAATAATGAAAGTGGATGGGGATTAAAGGCTAGTAAGCCAAAAAAATAATAATTCTGAAAATCATGTTTTGAAAATCTTGCTTGACGTATTATATGGTCACCATTCACTTTCATTGTATGGAAAACCACAGCTAGGACATTCTGTTAAACATCTCCTTTTCTGTTCCAGGAAAGAAAGAACGTCAGACAGCTTCTGAACCGTATGATGGTGAGTAAATTAATACAGATTTTTAATTTTTGGCTGAAATATCCCCTTAAATGATTCTTTTTTTTGGAACTGTAAAATGATTAACACTAGTTGGTATTTTTGCAGCTGTGAGTGTCTTTTATTGATACCCTTTCCATCTGACTGGCAAAGATGATGTTTCAAAAACATATCAGCCAATTAAAGATCAGTCTGGTCATCGTGTCTGAAAATTGCTTCTTGAACAAATTTGTCCTGCTAATGAGGTGGGTGCTGTTCTCCTTCAGGACATTTTTCAATTTTAGGTTTAAGTGGATCAGATGAGTACTGATAATTTTGCCAAGGGCAGTCAAACAAGCCGAACGCATCACTAGCACTCTAGCAATCGCACTTTGACAGTTTTATCAGCCATTTAACTTTGTTTTAAATGAGTCATTTCACTGAAGTAATTTCCATTTTTTTGACCGTCAAATGAGAAGCATGTTTACGATGAGAAATCAATGTGGTTCAACCTTGCTGAAGCGTACCCAAGTGCATTTTCTCTCTTCATATATATGTGTATATGTAGACTTACACACATATATATTGTAGATATACATGTACTGTATGCATAGTTACATATATGTTACTCTACTAGAGTAAACCTGTTGTCAAGAGGCTATCAAAAGTCATTGCAGCAGGCTATAAAAGATCCAACAGCAATTGGGAACCTACCGCCAGTGGCAATCCCGTAAAGTCATCAGACAAAACATAGATAAGGAGGACATGGAAGGAAGAGACACAAATTAAAACAACCACACACAAAGGCGACCACATGATTCTGGGCACACCAGGAGAAATGACTGCTGAGAAGCTCAAAGCTCCTTCTGCTTACAATACAACAAAGATGTATGTTGTGCAGGACATTGTCCTCTGGCATATTGCACTAGATTAGTGTGTATCGTTCTAAAAACTGTGCTAATTTGCTAAATTGACCTTTAATATATAGCCAGTTAGCACAGGTATTAGTAACTATATATAAGTGTGTTTCTCTGCTAAAAACAACAGGATAAATCAACTTAAGTTGGTTTGTTTGGCTTAGCTTGTTGTCCAACATGGTCTTCAGCTGGTCTTAAACCATCAAAGAGACCAGCCTAACCAGCTTGGCCAGGCTGGAAGACCAGCAAACCACCTTAGGCGGGTTTAAGTTGTTTTATTCAGCAGGGTTGTGTTTCAAAATATTGATTACTATATATGTATCTCAATGGCTGCAGCTATTTGTTTCAGTTTGCATCCCATTTTGAATGTACTAATACACAATGTTGGTGTGTAAACATCATATAGCAGCTATTGTATATCTGCTTTTTACCAACAAGTGTTCGCATTTGGTTTGACGCTGATAAGCTGTGACATTCTGGAATGGCATACTGGGTTTTTTAAAGAGTGTTGTTAATTATCTCTGTCTGTTCCTCTTCACTGTGCTTTGTGCTCGAAAATCAATGTCTCTAATTTGGGATCTGAGTGGTCTTGGCATGGTCTCAAAGCCAGTGTCCTTACACCGTGAATTAAGCTGACTTTGTCAATTATTCTGTTAGAAGTGTACTATTGCGAGCTTGTTAATGCAATTAGCATGCTAACTAGGGTTAAAGTGCCAATGTTCCATATAATTTGTGTGTGTAGGAAAAAGCGAACTGCATTAATGTTCTTTCTCCTATTGTGTTTTCATTATCTACTGTCATTTCTCTGGGTTGATACCACTTCATAGAACAGTTAACCATATGCAGCACTACAAAAACTGAATTAAGCTAAATGCAAGAAGAAAAAAAAAGAAAAGAAAAAAATCAATACTTTAATGAACCGTTAACATGCCCAGGTTTGCAGTCCTGCAATTAAAGTCAGCTGTGAAACAACATCATCAAAAGATGACTCGGTCTAGATTGAGTTGTCTTATGGATATTCTTAATTGGCATCATGCATTAATACAATAATACTTGAGGAAATAATTATGTCATGCAACTGCTGATGACTAAAGAACAAGGCTAATCCAAAAGTAGTAACAAAATGTTTTTACCTCGGTTTTGACACCGTCTGTGACGTCCTTCATGTTAATGGCATTCTTGCCCTTGTCTTTGCCCTTTTTCTTGTTCTTCTTCTTGAATATCCACTTTTTGCAGATGCAGAAGCAACAGGAAACAACTAGTACAACAGCAACGAATGCAATGGCGACGATGGCCCATGATGGCACTGTGCAGACAAAAACAGAGAAAACTGAATGTACATATTCACTACATTTAAAATCTACTGCTGCCATTCAATAGCTTTTTGTGAGGAATAGACCAAATTTTAACCCCGTACTGCACACCCCAGGTTTTGGCAAGTGGGGCATAAATCATAAGCCTAAAATAAAAAGGTTGCTGCTCAAAAGTCATTCTGAAATGAGACATAACCAACATATATTTAGAAAGCCAACACTTGAGAGCCTTCAGTTCAAGACTTTGACTCCAATTAATATGGAGATATACTGTAGAAGCTAAAACATAAAAACAATACAAAAAATAAGGATATATTTTTTAAATGTATAAAAATGTGTCTGTGTTGTAGAAATGTAGAAACTCAATGAAGCTGAAGCCATGCTTCAGCTTCTGCTCATGCTTCATTTCAAATTTTGCAGTCTATTGTCTGGCAAGGCGAACTGCCTTATTTATGTTTCTATTGTTCTCACTTGACGATCTAATATGGATTTTAGTCATATAATTATATTGAAATTTGTAATGTATAGCCTTTTATATACAGCTAATGGCTACACCTGCTAAGCATTTATAATGTAAACATCCATTATTGATATGAAAATCACACACAAACCATATACTATCGTATTCGTGTGTTTATTATCTTCTTGTTTCATGTGTAGAAATGTTTGGGGGGGTTTTGTTTCGTTTTTTTTTTTGTTAACAGAGCTCAAAAGAAGAGCGTGTACAGGACAGCGTCACCCAGAAGGGCAAGAATTATGGTCATGTAAGACGATTGACAGCTCTAGGCTGAATGAGCGCTCTATAATCCACAACTGATGCAAACCAGGAAGAGGACAGACAGAGCACAATCTGAACACTTTTTCAGCTCTTCAGGTTGCATAATTATATTCTGAATGATTAAATATTTTGAAAACATGTGAGGATAAAACAGTATTTCTTTAAATATTGGCCCTTTTGGACTGACGGCCCTAACGGATGCTGTGTAGTGCATCTATGAGAACATGATGATGTGCGCAGATGTGAATGATATGTACGTGTTTTCATTCTATTCAAACTATAAAAAATACAGATCGATTATTCTGCACTCCTGACATAAATTAAGAAATTAATCTCACTGCAACCTAGTTTTATTATAAAAAGTGGTCAAATATCGAAGTCTTAAATCTTTCTAATGATACTTTGTCCAGATCAATTAAGAGTGTGATGTTTTGACATGCAGTATATGTTGAACAACAATAATCTGGGACCATTGTTAAACTTTGAATGTAAAGGGGTTAAGCTGTTATTCCATGAAAATCTGACTTTAAGATAGTACATTCACTGTATGGAAAAGAGAAGCCAGGACATTCTGTTAAGTTTCTTATTTTCTATTCCACAGAAGCAGACGTGCTTCCAAATAGCCATGTTGCTTTACGGTTCAATATCTTCCCAGAGCAACAAAGAGACAGAACATGCTAGAAGGGAAAAGTTTCAGTCTGTCGGTTGACACTCTTTGATCAATTGCCAGAGACCTTCATGTCTGCCGGTCACACAGGATTAACGATCGCCACTCAGACAGAGATGTTGCAACGCTCTAGTGAGAGTAATCAGCCAATTTAGCTGAAAACAGGAGCTGTTGGCATTCACAACTAGCCATTTGATCACTCTTGGAAGACATTTTGAGCTTGACATTGTTAAAGCAATCACCCTCAGCACAGAATTTATTTGATTGTCAAGGACAGCGTGGAACTAAATAAACGGAACGGAAATACTCTGGAAACTATCTCATTTAATACGATTTGGACTTAATGAACAAGAATTTGTGCACACTGACCAAATTGCTTAGCCTCTAAAAACTTGTTTAAAAAAATATTTGTGAGCAATGTACATCCATACAGCATTGTAATGGACTTGTAACCCAAAATAGTATTTCCTCTTCTGGTCATGACTTTATAAATACAGCTCCCAAACTCCAGCGAGCGCTGTCAGGGGAGGACAATTGAGCTCCTCAGCTTTTCGACAAGATTAACAGCCTCCTGCCAAGAGAAAGAGCGACGCCTCTATACAGCAGGGCTAAAACTGCATGCGTCAACAGAGCACGAGCACCAGATACAAGAATGTCAGTTTCCGAGACTCAATAGAAGCTTCCTCCCCGAACCGACATTTGCTGGGAATAATTGGTAGACAGATGTGGTGGAAAAATCCTGCATTCAGAGACTCATACAGTGATTACGCCTTTTGCGCACAACACAACAAACACCTGGCGACCGAATGGCAACTTTCAGGGAAGCAGATTTTTCCAGAAAAGAAGCCGATTTTTCCACTCCAGATTTGAATGTACTTGATTCGCTCTGGGACAACGCAGACTCAAGGACTGTATAAATAAAGCCAGTCTCCAGTGAACGAAAGACATCTTGTATTCATCATTTGGGAAACATGCAAGCACTCGAACATGTTAAGGTACATATCAAGAAACCTGTCGTCATATTTCACCTCATATCCACCCCCTCCCCACCCCCCTTCACATCATGGTGTGAAGACTATATTTGATTTGGCAGTAGAGAATCATTAAAATAAATGCTGCATCTCCCAGGAGGGTCAGATCTGCTACCACAGGACACATTTCCCAAACCCAGGTCCTAAGGGAGAGAGAACAGGGAAGATAAAGTGTGTGTGTGTGTGTGTGTGTGTGTGTGTGTGTGTGTGTGTGTGTGAAAGAGAGAGAAAGAAAAATCAATTGGCTGTTGACAAAATCGATAAGCACTCTCCTCTGAAGAAAAACAGTGAGTGATAGTCTAAAGTAACTTTGGGATCATCAGCCCACGGCCTCGACTTCACTCTGGGGTAATGGAGGTGACAATCCTCCACTTTTTTCCTTAGTTTTTTCCTTCCTAGCATAACACCCTTCACTGGACTGCTTCAGTAAATTCATTAATGAAATGAAACTAAACAAAACAAAACAATACAAAGCTTAGCTTATGGACAGATATCTGGTACCTCCCCAGATGGTTCATTCAAAATTAAGAACAGTTAACTGGGATCCATAGTGTGTTTCTCTCAAATGCTTTAGTACACTTATTTCAAATGCACCAAAATATTACTACTTTAAAACCATTGTTTGGTTCAATATCTCGAACAGCTGAGTAAATGTGTTTTGCTCATTTAATATAATATTTTGCCATGGTGTGAAAAAACAAAACAAAACAAAAAACACACAAACCACAACAAAAACTCTCACCAAGCTTTCAAAAAGCTTTTTTTCCAAAGCCCTGTCATTTCAACCCTTTTCAAGCAGAGGAAAATCTGTCAGCTATCTTAAAGGCCAGTCTTATTGGTCAGTTGCCCCATCTTCTTTGAAAGCTTGCGGTTTAGACCATAATTGCTCCTGTCTAGCATCAGACCCCTGATTGTCTAGCATCAGACCCCTGATTCATACCTGTTAAAACATACTCTCTCCAGCCCACACTCTTTTCTCCACCACTGACCTGAATATCAGTCCGCTAGGGGAATAAAGAGCCCCTTTCATTTCTATGTCGTCTCTAGCACAAGCCCTGCCCCATAAGACTCAAGCTGCACAAAGCATTGAGCCGTCCTGGGTTTAGACCAGCCAATGCTCATCAGTTCTCCTGGAGTACTATCGTTATTAGACGTGTCTCAACAGCGGTGTCATGGAAGATTATATTTATTTCATTAAATGTCCTATTGAATGTCATGTGAAATCAGACTTCCAACTTTGGAAATCTGTCATTCCACAAGTCGCAGATTTTGCCAAGATTATGGCAAATTATTGAATAATTGAATTAACACGACAATGAAAGTTTGAAATGGTGATTAGAAATTCGATTATGTGCATTACACTATATTGCCAAAAGTATTGGGACATCCCTCCAAATCATGGATTCAGGTGTTCCAATCATTTCCATGGCCAAATGTGTATATTAAATCAAGCACCTATAGCCATGACTAAGCAGACTGCTTCTACAAACATTTGTGAAAGAATGGAGCTTTCTCTGGAGCTCAGTGAATTCAAGCGTGTGCAAAGTCCATTCGTGAAATTGCCTCACAATATTCTACGGTCAATTGTTAGTGGTATTATAATAAAGTGGAAGCAATTGGGAACAACAGCAACTCAGCCAAAAAGTGGTAGGCAACATAAAATCACAGAGTGGGGCCAGCGCATGCTGAGGCAGAAGTTGCCAACTGAGTCAATAGCTACAGACCTCCAAACTTTGTGTGGCCTTCAGATTAGCTCAAGAACAGTGTGTAGAGAGCTTCATGGGATGGGTTTGCATGGCCAAGCAGCTGCATCCAAGCCTTACATCACCAAAGCGTTGGATCCAGTGGTGTAAAGCACGCCTCCACTGGACTCTAGAACAGTGGAGACGTGTTCTCTGGAGTGACGAATCACGCTTTTTTTGTCTGGCAATCCGATAGACAAGTCTGGGTTTGGCGGTTACCAGAAAAATGGTACTTGCCTGACTGCACTGTGCCAAGTGTAAAGTTTGGTGGAGGTGTGGGGTTGTTTTTCAGGGGTTGGGCTCTTAATGCTTCAGCATACCAATACTTTTTTGGACAATTTCATGCTCCCAACTGTGCGGGAACAGTTTGTGGACTGCCCCTTTCTGTTCCAACATGATTGCCCACTAGTGCACATAAAGACATGGATGAGCGAGTTTGGTGTGGAGGAACTTGACTGGCCTGAACAGAATCCTGACCTCAACCCGACAGAACAACTTTGGGATGAATAAGAGCAGAGACTGCAAGCTAGGCCTTCTTGTCCAACATCAGTGCCTGACCTCACGAATGCACTTCTAGAAGAAAGGTCAAAAATTGCCATAAACACACTCCTGAATCTTGTGGAAAGCCTTCCTAGAAGAGTTGAAGCTGTTATAGCTGCAGGAGGGTGGGTCAACTTCAAATTAAACCCTACGGATTAAGAATGGGATGTCATTAAAGTTCATGTACAGTTCATGTAAAGGCAGGCGTCCCAAAACTTTTAGCAATATAGTGTATATGACAATATTGATGTATTATATCCACCTTATTATATATAAGTAAGCTTTTTTGTGTAAATGTGCACAATTTGGATTCATTATTAACTATAGGTAAAAAAGTGCAGTAAGCAGTATAAATATTTTTGCTACAAACCAGTGTGTGTTTGAATACGATAATAAATTAAAATTATAAGTAATACCTGTTTGCAATATCAAAAAGCCCAAAGAACAGCTAAACTGGATGCACCCTCTCTTATGTTAAAAAATATGGTGGATCCAGTAAAAATATTGTATACTCAAGCTGTATAAATAATACAATTAAACATGATTTATATGTAACTGGAAGTTTTGATTATCTAGGTGAAGATAATGTGAAAATAAAAGATTAAAAACCTCTTGGGTCCAAGTGGCATGAGGTACTGCAAAGGGACAGAATCTCGCATGACAGCGGCAAGCTTATATTAAAGGTCTGTAAAGGTTGATGATGAGAACCATTTAGTGCTACTGCAGACACTGAGCAATTCTGACACTTTTTTAATGAAAGCTTATGAAAAAATTATGTTTAATACAACAAGCACAGCTTGAGTCTAAGTAAATTGACTGCTATGAGTACATTAGCTGTATTTTTAATCACACAGTCTGCTGTAGCAATTCGATTACTTTTATCACGGTAGAGACAAAAACAAAATAAAATACTTCTCATATCAAGCTTAGTTGTTTAGAAGTGAAATTATATTGGCTGAGCACTAATAGATGCAAATAAGTCTAATGTTTAGCCGTCCAACGCAATAAACCAGAGTGCTTATCTTCTTCATCAAGCAAATGTCCTATTCTGAAAGACACTTTTGTGTTTCTTAATTAAAAGAACCCGAGACCCAGAAAGCAATGGAAACATTTTCTAATTAACTCAATTGTGTAAGTGTCTATTGTCCTTTGGGATTGCAGAGAAAGCATGTGCTCTTCAACTTCAAGCAGCTATCTCTCGTTCCGCCGTGCACATGCACACACAAACTCTTGGGAGGAGGCACAAAATGAGGTTCTGTAGCTGGACTCTGTGACTGCACAGCCAATCAGAGAGGAACATTATTCCAATTCAGCAACGCTGTGGTGCACAATTGAAAACCAAACACAGCTTAGAACAATGACACGACTAGGGGTGGATGCCAAAGAAAGTCTGCCATCTTGCTACTGCTTTCAAGGACGTGAGAGTCCTTCTGGCCCGACCTCATCCAATCGGGTATGTGAATAAGATCTAGAGTGCACTCATTCGCTCCCCACCTTTTCGGTGACAAAAGAATACAGCATCAGATTTATCAGACTGGGCTCACACAAAAATCTCAGCAAGCTGCTTTAGGAAGCCATGCCAGGGAGTCGAGACAATAATGACTCTGAGATTGGCATCTTAGATTTATAGAAGAATCTTATCGCATACATGCTATGCAAGATTGCAATAGATGGGCTACTGCATGGCACATGAAAACATGCACATGATTTATTGCATGTACAGGACTTTACTTTATTCTTGCAGAATTCTTTAGCCACATGCCAGAACTTTTAAACAGAAATATTACTCATTTTTATTATTTGATATCTAGTCTGCAGCTAGGGATATTAGGATTTTTTTTTAATGCAAATTAATTTTCACAACACCCACATAAAACAAAAAAACATTATATATGCAAAACAAAAGAGTGAATCTCACAAAACCTGTCAAGAACATTTCCATTTCATATTTGACCTGAAAGAAAAAGAAAAATGTAAATGAAAATAAAAGAAAATAAAGCCTTTTCAATTATTTTTTTCACTGTAGCAAAATTAGCATTTTTAGGACAATTAAGTACATTTACCCTGAACTTATAATGTTTAAAAGGTTCATTATATTATAATAAATTCTCATTATATATATATATATAATTTGTAAACGGTAAAGTATTTATGTAGGTAATCAGATTTTTTAAAGTTTGAGAAAATCTGCTTAGTTATCATAATTTATATATGTATACATACAAATAAGCTTACTTTTTATGCATAATATAATTTTGTAGGGTGTAGTAGGGTAATTTAGACATGTTTTCATGTCATTCATCCTATTGGCAAAAAAATATATAAATAGTCCACCTGTCATTTATAGATAACAATAAATGTGACCCTGGACCACAAAACCATCATAAGGGTCAATTTTTGGAAATTGAGATTTATGCATCTTCTGAAAGCTGAATAAATAAGCTTTCCAAGCTTTCTAAGTTTGGTTTGTTAGGACAGGGCAATATTTGAAAATCTGTAATCTGAGGGTACAAAAAAATCGAAATATTGATAAAATCGCCTTTAAAGTTGTCCAAATGAAGAACTTAGCAATGCATATTACTACTAAAAAACATTTTAGATATATTTATGGTAGGATACTTACAAAATATCTTTATGGAACATGATCTTTACTTAATACCCTAATGATTTTTGGCATAAAAGAAAAATCGATCATTTTGACACATACAATGTATTGTTGGCTATTGCCACACAAATATACCTGTGCAACTCATGACTGATTTTGTGGCCCAGGGTCACAAATGTAAACCGGTCATCAGCAGTTGTGGCACCATGCTGGGATTCTCTTCGGGCAGCCCAGGGCTCATTATCCTGTTATTTGTCTGATCAGAATGAAATGTGAGAGTCTCTGACCAGCGAGGTTGTGTTGCCTGCTAACGCAAAGCTAACATTAACATGATCTATCCCCAGGCGGCATACCGCAGGGTCGAGTTACCCACTCTCACACTTGTTAACACACCAAATCGGAATGAGAAACTTAATGTCTAAACAGGCGTGATTTGATTCAGAGTGCGTCATGATTGTGAGCGCACGGGCCAAGTGGGGGGAAAAATGATCCACCGGTGTAATACAGCACACACTGGCAACACAAACTAATGTGTTTTGACAGCACGCCGTTGGTCAATTAACCCTGGTACTAGAGCATGTTATACAGCATGAGAGAAAGACAACCCTGTTGCACTTCCAAATATACTCTCTACATTATGGAAAATTACTTGGATGTGATTTATCATGCCATGTGGTTACGTTACAGTCCAGCAGATGGGCGGCAATTTCAATATCCATTTAGTAAAGTTTCATAGGCGAAGGAACAATCTGAAAAGGGAGCCTGGCTCATGAATATTAATTAGGTAATGTAATATTCACCTAGTAGTCGTGACTGATTTTCTAAAAAGCAGACGAGTGGCCGCTAGCCACAGTAGGATTACCGATTGCACGTTTTTCTTTGTTTGTTGGGGTTTGCTGAGACCAAAAAGTGTGAACTTCTTTAAGTTTTTGTTCCATTGCTGAACAGTCGAGCCATACAGCATGATTAACTGACCCTCAAAAACAAACCACGAGGCTCACATAAGAAAATATTTGAAAGGAAAAAGAAAGACAAGTGTGATAACAGTTCATGTGATATTGCGAGCAGATTAATATCCAGCCTCTCATATCCTCTGTCAGCAGCATTCAGATCAGATCATATCTTTTGTTATTACAGACGTTGCCGTTATTTGGTCTGTGATGTACGACGCGTTCGGATGGCGAGGGACACCAATGATCAGACTCTGATTGAAAACTGATAATAACATTGATTGTGGTATCAGGGACGACAGCTATGAGGGACAACAAACAAACCAAAACCCTCATTCTCCGTCTCATTTGTCCGTTCTCATCTGCTGACTGCTAATCAGATGTCTGTCATCCCATTTGTCAAGGAAATGTGTTTAGTGAGACACAGGGGAATAACTAACTGAAAGAAACAAACTTTACTACAGGTTTCAGTCTAGGAAGACCTTTTCAGAATAGTAAAAATGCTTAATTATCAGGATCATTACTCCAGTCTTTAGTGTCACATGATCCTGTAATCCTTTCAACTGTAATATTGTGAAATATCATTACAGTTTAAAATAAATGTTTTCGATTTGAATATATTTAGTAATGAATGCAATTTATTCATGTGATGGCAACGCTGATTTTTTTTAAAAACTCAAGTCTTCAGTATCACATGATCCGTCAGAAATCATTCTAATCATTCCAATTTACTTCTCAAGAAACATTTATCAGTGTTGAAAACAGTTTAAAATATTTGTGTAAACTGTGATACATTTTTTAAAGGTTATTTGATTAATGGACAGCATTTATTTGAGACCGAAATCATTTGCAATATAAATGTCTTTAAAAGTCTCGTAGCTTCTCTTACACTGCAGGGACAAAATGTGTCTTTTCTCATGTATGTTTACTACTGTAATGCAGTTTTAACTTGTTTTAAATGAGATTATCTCTTCCTCCAAAAGGCTTTATAATGTGAAGCAGGCAGACGGAGAGGCTGGGGATTTATTTTTGTTTGTTTACATAATTCAATTTCAAGGAGCAGGGTTGACAAGCCTGGTAACCTTCAGATGTCCTCTGGGGCAGTCTTGGGGGCAGCAGGAAGAGGAGGAAGAAAGGGAGATAGGATTAGGTCAAAGGTCAGCAGAATGGGAGGGCTAACTGCTCCATCTGTCAGGCTGTTGGCTGTGATGTGTTTGGCACCCAGCTCCAGTTCGCCTCCTGTTGCTGACTATGACTCTGAGGCTTTCTACACACTGGCAAACAACACAATCCTGCTAAACAACTGATACACATCGCACTTCATAAACATACATTGAAGTCTCATAACTTGTCGTGTCTTAGCATTTCTGTAGCTCGACTAGTAAAACATGACAGTAGAGCAGCCATCATGGTCATGAGTTCCTAGGAAATACATACATACTGATAAAATGTTAAACATTTACTGTAAGTAGGTTTGGATAAAAGCATTTGCAAAATGTATAAATGCCATGTAATGCCATTCTTAACATTCACTCTATCTCATAGGTATGAATTGAGGAAAATGTTGATTTAAAAAAATGGTTTCATTCCTTGGCAGCACACTAGGGTTCGAAACAGTGCCAATCAGTGTACAATGTGACAATTCACAAGACAGACAAAGCTTTTAATGGTTGTGATCAAATTAAAATGCAAATACATGTAATGTATAATAATAGCAAATTATAAAATTTGATCCCATTCATTTGCAGTTAATGTTCAAAGCACATGTTCCCAGTTAAGTTTGCATATTACCAAGTAAGAAAAGAACATTGATTGTGGTGTTTGATAGAACATCTAAAGAATTTGCAGCGATCAAGGGGCATTGTGTTGGGCATAAGAGTACCCAGTGTGCTAGAGTGTTTCGGAGGCTGAATGGAGTGTGTTCATTATTCATAGTAATTGTGGCAGAGCTGAATAAAATTCAAACTGTCTCTGTGCGGTGCGGGTAATTATCATTGAAAACAGACGCCTTGAGCTTGAGCAGCGGAGCATTGGGAGAAAAACCAGAGCTGTTGCGTTACAGTCATTGTCTTTTGTCGCTCCGAGTCAACAAAGCTGTGTAACCGCAGCAGTGCAGAGACCTTTCCGAGCCAAGATGGTCGGGTTCAAACTGCTGAACCTGTCAACCGCCTCAAGGCTCGAACATTCTCGAAGTGAGCCATGACAAAACGAGTGTGGCGTACAGAGAGCTACCTGTCGGAGTGATTCTACACGCAGGACCATTTGTGACGGGTGCCGTAGAACGGATGTGATG
Source organism: Gobiocypris rarus (assembly GCA_023029165.1). NCBI lineage: Eukaryota > Metazoa > Chordata > Actinopteri > Cypriniformes > Gobionidae > Gobiocypris > Gobiocypris rarus. Next base: position 16,011,161 of record CM040923.1, read on the forward strand.
TTGTGTGACCGTGAGGGTTGAGGGAATGTTAGTTATCACAGGTTATGGATAAACCTTTTTGAATAAGTGTCACCATCTGAGACTTCAAACAAATTGTTAGAAAAACAAATTGCCAGTTAATTTACATTTACTATTGATCTAGTCTCAGCCTCAGACCTCACACCCACGGACCGTTGGCTGAACGTGCCATGCATTAGGCACACAAAAAAGTCAAAGTTGTCAGTGGAGTGGTTGAATTCTACAGGAAACAAAGTCGTCTTGATGGGCCACCAATGTTGCAGTAAACTAGCACAACATTCTTTAATGAATCATTTATTAGATGCGCACTGGTCTGTTATTCTAGGTACATTGGTGTGGCTATGCGAGACTATTAAGCCCCTCACCTAACATGTACTCACATAAAGACAGTCTGAGACATGACCTTGCTTGTAATATCCTATAAGATTTATTTGAAACATTGTAATTAATACAGTACTTCTCAACTTCAATGGGCTTTTCTTTGTGTTCGGGATGTGAATTGGTGTCTTAAATTTTTCGGCTTCATACTATCAGAAGATAATATTTTGACACGATAACAGTGGTCTCTCTTCATTACCCACCATTGTACTGGTGAATATGAGGGCAAGATATTCCTTGTCACAGATCCATTTGTCCTTTGTCACAAGTTGCACGAGCGCTTGGAGTACATCAGAAATAGAAAAGGGGCATCAGTTTACTGTCGTAGTGTAGACAGCATCACTGATTATAATGGGTTTTGTCGCACCTCGTTGTGTCGCTTGCGTCTGGTGTAAACATGTTGTTTTGGTAGTTATGAAGTAGATTCCTTCATATCTACTTGCTTTATGTTAACCTGGTACTGGCACCCTTTCAACAAACTGAGAGCGCCTGCGTCAGCCATCATGAGTAATTCACTGTGAACTGGACACAGCACTGACCACAGCTTACGGATGAAAATAACATGGTGCGTTCACATTTGTAGTTTGGTTTGTTTGGTCCGGACCAAAAAACAAAAACAAAACATATAGTCCTGGTCCACTTAGCGTTCACACTGGCATTTTTAACAGCGAACCTAAAGTTACCGAACCAAAGGCATAGGGATACGGTCACAACCTGATTGGTCGGCTTTTATGACGGAGCTTGCTTTCCGAACATTCAAAACAATGCTGTGTGCTGGATTAAACGCGATCATTTTATGCATGTACATATGGTTTTATTTTTACCAGCTGAGAACTCATGAAGAGCTCATAAAATGTTCAAAACATTCAAAACAGCACCAGGATTTCCTCCGTTGTATGCAGAAATGAAGATCTTCTGCAAAGAGATGGACGTGATGTCACAAGTTCCGTCTTTCCGTGTCGTCAAATCAGCTGACTTGTAGCGTCGCATCTTGTGACATCACGTCCTGTTTTTGGTTCCTTTACATGTCTTTGGTCCGTGTTGCGTTCATATATCAATCGAACCGCACCAGAGTTTGTTTGGAAACGGACCGAGACCCATCTTTTTAGCGGTCTCGGTCCGCTTGTTTGGTGCGCACCTGGGTTCGTATGGCAGCGTTCACATACGTTCAAATGAACCGCACTAACCGAGCAATCGCACTTGTTTTCGTTTTAATCGAACCAAACATGACAAGTGTGAATGCACCCTCAGTGAATCTTTCAAGCTAAGTGCAAAACCATGCATCATTTAGAAATATTTTTACAAAACACTCAATTCTTATTCTTTAATCGCACCATTTAACGGCATATTTTAGCCACATAATAAGCAGAATAATTTTGTAGTGGGGTTTTGTATCACCCTGAAGAGATTTGTTTGCATTACCCCTCTCCCCCCATAATTTTAGAACTCCTGGCTCCATCTAGGGGTCGCAGCATTAGTGCCAGTACCAGTTAGTGAAAAGTGTGTTTTAAGGAAGCTACTTTTAAAAGAACCAAAAGTGCTTGAGAAGCACTCAGTTGTGGCATGGAAATAGATCTTAAACAGTGTTTTTATACACAGCGCTATGACAGAAAGGCTGAAGAGTAAGACGTAAGTACATCTTTTTCATCAATACGCAGCATCTGTCTGTGTTCCTCTGTTTTTGCCATGCTAGATGGCAGATTGTGACAGGTCCATGTATCTTACTTTTACAGGCACCTGCACCATGCAGTGGATTATATTGGTGAAGAACAGCTCAAGTATTCTGCATCTGGACTCGCCCATTCATCACTAATGCAGGTCCGTCAGGGTTCCTGGACGCCCCGGTCAATACAGCACCCTTCTCCCAAGGCATTCATCAGCCCAGGCACCCGTTGACACGGAGACGTGTTCGTGATGGAGGGAGGTGGCTAAAACAGTAATTTAAGACACAGTAATGGAGTGTCTTTTTCTGGCTAAATCTCAGAAGGGGCATATCTGTCTGAGTCAAATGCGGCAACCCTTTATTTTACAGTTGTCTGCAGGAAGGCAAAGTGATAATTAATGTGGTGAATGTGTCTCCAAGTGCGAAAGCAAGGGTGGAATTGAAAGTGTACGTGTGTGAGAGTGTGAGTGAAAGTGAGAGCGAGAAGTTGCATGTGTGAAATAAAGTATGAGAGATAGATAGATGGGCAAAATGACAAGACATCTATAGTAAGGTACTGTAGGTGTAGGAGATGACTTGAATATATCTCAGATCTGGGCACTTCCCTCACCTCTGCTACATATTTACTTTAGAGTTACTTTAGCACTATACAGTGGTGGGCCGGTAGTCAAATGTAAATAAATTATGTACATTAGTTAACAAACAAAGTTTTTGCCGTTGTTATTGATTTTGTCAACTATAATAACCTTGTTTGAAAGTGCTTTAGTCAGGTGTGTGTTTATAATGTGATTATTTAATTATTATGGCAACATATTCCAGTTCAAGACAGTTACAATGTGACCTTGATACCAGTATCTACAGACATTGAAGCACCTAGCTAAAGAAACACCCACAACAAACAATTGCAGATGTTTCAGCATGTTTACTTGAAAATATGAATAAAGATACAGTGAATTGGTTGATAATTAGCTACGATGCCTGAATTCAGCTCCATGATTCACAGTTGTGGACTGAGGCACAGGGCACTTAAACAAAGGCATGCAAATAACAAAAGTCATTTACTTGCTTATTTACAATTATAATGAGAAGGAACCATGTTTGGTGGCCGCCTGTTTCTCAATCTCATTATTTTTCAGTACTGGCTGAACAATTCAAAAAATTGAAACAAAATAATAAACAATGGATCTGACAGAACTTGCTATTCACTACCAATGCTGGCTCTCAATCAATGTCATTCAGGGTTTAATTTTTAATATCAAAATGATGTAAAACGAATACAACACACTGCAGGTGAAATATAACCAAGCGAAAAAAAAAAGCTTTACTCACGTGGGATTTTGTGCAGTTCATTCATGAACTTGTCTTTGACTTTGGAGAACGTCTCATCTTTGGTCTCGCGGGGACCGGGCCCTGCTGCCTCTGTGCTGTTGCCCAATACCTCAGGCGCCGCGCTGGGCGCAGGGTTCCCCACACGAGCCTCCCTTCGACTCATAGCTGGATGTGGCAGCCAGGCAGAAGCTAAACATTAAAAAATATGAGAGGGTTACTCATACTATCTGGAATATTTAATAAGGAAAAATATGTTGCACATTAATTGTGTAGTTACGACATCTACCAGTAGGGATTACTGTCAAAGCTAACAAGCCAAAGCTTGTTAAAAAGGAAAGACTCACACCCGGAACTGATTGAACAACATGTCCCTTTTTGTTTAGTCCAGTTTATTCTGTTCATTCATGAATGAAATTCTCATCTCGTTCAGATTCAAAACAATGACTTTGAAGCCACTAAAGCAGTCACACACTTTACAATGGAAAATCAGTGCATCAAAGTACACTTAAAAGATTTGCTCAAAAACACAGGGTTTTTCACAACTCCACTAATGGGGGATATAGATAGAAGGCGGATAACAGGTCAGGATGTGAGAGATGGAGTGAGAATGAGAAAGATGAAAACTCCAGTCTGAGAGTGTCTAATTTAGTGTGTGAGGTAGGTGGAGAATGAGGTGTGACTACGGGAAGCCTTCAACTGCAGCATACTCTGAACAAATGTGCTTGTGAGGTGTGTTTAGCTGTTTAAACATCCTCCCATCCATCCCTTCTAATCTCTCGCTTAGGTTTACTCAGTCCTCTGTTCATTTACTGACTCACTTGCCTACAGACTCTCCCTGGCTCACCAGTTCATGTGCAGTCAGTATCGCATCTCTCTTGCCGGTATGACCCCAGGAGGTCCTGAAGGCCCGTGGTTGGTCGTGATATGTGCTGATGAACAGCGAGCAAACTACGAGCCTTCTTCTATTCTAGCAACAGGGCACGCAAGATCCGCCCCCTCCCGCACAGCTGGTGTCGCTGCCATTGTACCTGCTCTGTAATTACTGCCATTGTCAATCACTCAGATGGAATAATAATAGAACGAATGAATGCGGCAGGTACAAAACCTCAAAGTTTAGAGGAGTTAGAGTGAACTTGCAGCAAGTTTAATTAGACTTTCTATCGGGTGGGACCGCTCTCCTCCTTTCTCTACAGGCGATTGCCTGGAAAGACTAGGAAACTGTTGGAGCTGATGCATTGGACAGGTTGTCATTGCTGTGCTCATGTCGCTGTGGTTATAGCAGGATTGATGGCTTACAGGTTATACAGAATGTGTGTGGTGGCTTTTCTTTTAACTTGAAAAAAGCATTCATGTGCAAAATAGAAACATAATTTCATAAAATGCTTCAAAAATGTTTCAGGAAAAGGCATTTTTTGAGTTTGGGTTGACAAACTAAGTGTAAATCTGATCTCTTACAGAGTCGGATAATCCAAATGTTCTGCTGGTTCAAAGGTACTCGGAGACATGCTTATTCTCCTGCTGGAAAGACATGTTATATGGGCAGTGAGCAATTTTCTATACCAGTGACACCACAAACAAAAAATGATTTAAAAAGTATCAGAACATAATACTAGGTACACGTTCCTTAAAGTACCTATCTTTTATGTACCATGTAAATACTATGACAAATGATTGCAAAATGGTTCATACTGAAATTCTATATTAAAAATATAGACACAATATTAAACATATAGACACAAAATAGTTCACAAAACAGCTCTAATATGGCCTGATAAAACACACACACACACACACACCGATCATGCATAGCATTATGATGAAGATGAAGTGAATAACACTGATTATCTCTTCATGTTACATATGCCTATTTTTTCCTGCTTCTAACACATCAACTTTGAGGACAAAATGTTCACTTGCTGCCTAATATGGATATATTAGGCAGCAAGTGAACATTTTGTCCTCAAAGTTGATGTGTTAGAAGCAGGAAAATAGGCATATGTAGCAAGCACCCACTAAGCAGGAAAAATAGGCATATGTAGCAAGCAAGGATTTGAGCGAGTTTGACAAAAGCCAAACTGTGATGGCTTGACGACTGGGTCAGAGCATCTCCAAAACTGCAGCTCTTGTGGGGTGTTCCTGGTCTGCAGCGGTCAGTATCTATCAAAATTGGCCCAAGAAAGGAACAGTGGTGAACTAGTGACAGGGTCATGGACGGCCAAGGCAACAATGTTTAGGTAGGTGGAACGTGTCAAATTTATCAAATTGCCCTTGTCAAAGTCACTCAGAAATCTTAATTTCTGCCCATTTCTCTTGCATCCAACATGATAACGGATTGTTTGCTTACCATCTATGTTAACGTGTGATAATAGCTTCACCTGTGACTGGCCCATTTGTTATATCATCCAATGATATACAGTCCATTGCACACTTCTATGAAAATTAACTGGACAGCTAGTAAAACATCAATACTCTGTATTGACTGTCACATGTTATGGCCACAGTAGGGATAGAGATGTTGACCAACAGCTGGTCAAGCCTGTATGCTGCTGAGCGCAAACTGACGATAATGACTTCAACACACCCTAACTGAGCTGTAGACTCTATGGGGAAGTGTTTACATGTGTACACAACAGCAGCTGTGTGGTCTGCTGACACAATGGGGTGTGTGTAGAGCACAGGGTTCGGCAGCTGCGGATCTCCTTAGTTATACATCTCAACTGTTCAAAATCAGGTTCTATAGGATTTTTGTAATTGTATATCTAGTTTTATGAGTCTAAGATGGAAGACTGATCAGGCACAGATCTTTAAAAAGCTACATGTCAAGTCTAGGCTAGTCTGGTCGCCACAAGGTATGCTACATGGACAAGCAACTAGTACTCTCAAACTTCCACACGGCAAATTTGTATAAGTGAAACAAAGTTTATAGAAGGTTGTTTGGGTGGATTGGTTCCTTGCAGAGGAAGGTTTCTGGATCACAAAGCTTGACAGGAGCTTCTGCTGACAGTCGAAAGGCGCTGTGTGTTTTTTGGAAAGCCGTGTCACTCTTGTGATATGATGTGGGCGGCAGTTGAGCTGGCAGCTGAGCTGAACTTTGGGAAGGTGGAGGAGGATGGGGAAAAAAAGATTTTGTGTGCTTTTGTGTGTGTGTATGCTGCACGTATGAATAACGCTGCCGCACACCTGCGAAGCTAGACTACTTCACACAGTGAGTCAGAGGAGTCCATTATAGACCTACACAAAAAGCCATAATTACTCACAAACGGATAGAGGCTGTGCAAGAATGTCCATTAGGCCATTACTATTTGTATCACACAGACAAAAGAAAGTTGCACATTGTAAGAGCAAAAACAGCAGGATGCAAGAGACATGCCCGTTGGAGGCAACTTTGTGTAAATCAAGTGAAAGTGCCCAGTGGACCTTGCAAGGATTACACCCCCTCAATCCAAATAGCAAAACAGCCATTTTAAAAGCAAGGCTCACACAAAACGAAGCAAAAACAGAGATGCTAATCATCCAGACTTAAATACATTCCCCATAAAACAGTAATGACGTCTCTACAGGTCTCTATTAAATTTCAGAGCTTTAATAGCAAGAGCAGTTCTTGAGTTTGGAGATTTTGTGTAGTGTGCCTTTGAGATGAATGATTTATTGAAATCATACTCTTTTTGCTGATAGGCACACACAGAGCATCTTGGAAATTACTTAACACAGTGGCTGAAGAACATCTAACCTTTTATTCAACAAACCCATGTTAGCTGTTAGATGCTGTCATTCAGTGATTCAATTAAAACCTTGGGATTGCTGGACTGACCATAGTCTCACATTGCCATACCATTGCATAAAACAGGATCTACTTTGCATCTTATTCTAGACAAGCGCAGGCGTCTGATGCTTAGGACGCCCAACTATGATTGCTGAAATATAACTCTGCAGCTATTTTTGAGTGTGTTCTTGAGTGCCATTTTGGAGCGTGTTTATCTGAAATACTTGGTACAACTATGCAAAAAGCGTAAATAAATCAACAGCTGTACAGTAAACACAGAATAAAAAATAGCAGCAATCAGCAATTATTAGGGTTCAAGCACTTGCAAACCTTTAAGGCTTTAAGTGCAATGTAAGACATTACATATTATATAGTACATTTTCTTCAATTTAAGGTCATTTACTATAGAAATATTGTTTTTGCAACCTTTTTAACACCATCTATGGTCCGATCTCCATAAAAGTTTGCATGCTTCTTTAGAATCATATTTCATTAAGTTCTATTAGACACAAAAAAGGCATTTTCAGCCATATCGTTATTTGCCACAGAAATACAGCATTTACATTGCGCTCACCCAATTTCGTGAAGTTCAGAGTTTTTGTTTAGGAATGATATGCTGATGATTCCAGGATGCACCATAATTTCTTTATCCAGCCCAGTGTGGGCCGTGGCACTAAGCAGGTGAAAAATCCTTACCCAATTACCACTCTGCCAGATGGCACAGCATGGCTTTCATTGCACTCGCTCCGGTGCTCTGCACATCAAACCACGCTTCTCTCCCTCTTTTCCTTGCTTCCTGCCTCATCCTTCCATTTTTCCCAACTGGGTTGCGCTCTTCTACCACAACCCTCACTGCTGCCAGAGCAAAACTGCTGCTCCACATCCTATCTATTCCATGCAGTAGACACACGGAGCATTGCCTTTATGGACGCTGGGTTGCCATTTGGTGCTTGAGTTGCTTTGACTTAGGTTGGACTTTTCCATTGCTCATTTTTGAGGACCACAGAATATTGTATTTTCTGAACTGTGCCGTGGAGGCTACGTCAAAGTGACGGTTCAGCCCATAACCACCCAGGCAATAAACACTAGTCATGTTATTGAGCGACTGAGGGCAGATGAGGATGTTTGGGTGCAGGACATTACACTTTCTTTCATCATAGAAAAAAATAGAGCGAGCGCACGTCTTGAATCACAATGACCATCATTTGCTTTGGACTTTGATCTTGGTTGTCTACTGTATATATCCTGGTTTAAAGTTGAGGCGTAATCAAGCATGTAATCATCAATTACTTCCACTTAACTGGAGTTGACTTCCATTTGTCACCAGCGATACAGCCCAGCGACATGTTTATTGCATATAAAAAAAAACAAATGCATGCATAATGCAATCAAGGAATGTTAGTGTGGAGTTGCAACCGAGAGAAGACATTTCATATTCACTGATGCACTGAATCTCAATGACGAATCAACATGTACGTAATGTGTCTTCACAAGTTTGAGTCATTTCTGAGAAATACTTGCAGATGCACCAGTCTCTCAACACTGGGTGTGAAATGGTGTGGATGGCAGTGATTTCATTTCAAGGAGTTGTCATGCAGACGTCTATAAATTTGTTTAGGTGCTTATTCATATGTATGAATGAATCTGTACAGTAACAAAGAATTTATTGACTACATATTGTTCGGCTGTCATGCCAAGTCCAATTAAATTTTTATAGCCTTTTAAATGGACAGTTATTACTCTGATTCGATGAGCCTCACATTCAAAGTTGCAAATTGTTGATATGTGCACACCTGTGACAGCACATCATTTAAAGGATCTATGTTGCTTGGCAACTGTAATGAGCGAAGAGATACTGTAGGCTAATGAACTGTATTGCTTGCTGAAACTAATATAAAATTATTAATAACAAAACATTCCTTCCCTAAATATATACATATATATATATATATATATATATATATATATATATATATATATATATATATATATATATATATATATATATATATATATATACATATATATATATATTACACTTTAATGTTTAAATGCCAAACGTTGAAGATTAAGAACTAACACATGAGTTGTTAGCAAGAAGCAAGGTGGAAAAAATATCTAAAACTTTGTAGAGTGTCACTCTATTTTGGCAGAGCAAATTTGCATCGGAAAACAGGTGAAATGTAATCTTAATGAGGGTGTCGAGAAAAGTAAATTGGTAATTGTGGGGATATAAATGTTCTTGAACACATATTGTTTTATTTATAGATGTGTTTAATTTGTTGTGTTATTGAAGGGAGAAAAAAAAAAGTGTTACATTTGAAGGTGTAAAATGCAAGAAAAATGAAAAGGGGAGGCTGAATGCTTTCTGTTCTCTATGTATGTGTGAATGGGTATTCATATATATGACGGAGCAAGTGAGGTGGCAACAGCCTAATCACTATTTCTCTATTTGAATGTTTTGCTGTGATGTTTATGTGACAATTTTTATCAGGGAACCATAGTATCGGACGCTGTATTGAAAGATATGTATTGTAAACTGAACTGAACCGCAATTAATTGAGATAATAGCACGGTACTTTGATATATACTTTAGAAGAGAATGATTACCATAATCATAAAGCCTGGTTCTTCAAAGAATACCACAGAATTACCATGATGTCTAAAAGTACTTTATCAACAGATAAACAGACAAGTTATTCTTTCACATTCATGAATATGTCAAAATCGCCAACTTAACATGCACAACCATATCTCTTTCTAATGTTATGTTTGCATGAATAATGCATGTGGTTGTAGTTGACTGTACAAAGTGAGTTGACTACAAAGGAAAAGTTCAAACCAAATCGTTATTTGAGCTAGCAGTGAGGTGCATATCTCAGACTGTAAAGCTGGAGTGGGAAGAGGCTAATGGTGTGTAATTGTTTTGTCAAACGACGGGTCAGAAGCAGAGGAAGCAGAAAAGAACAAGGAAAAGGGACACATTTGGTTGAGTCTTAAAAAACACAAAGGAAAGAAAATGTCTGGGTGAATGCTATGGTTCGGATCAATAGTACAAATCAATGAGAGGAGAAAGAAAAAGGAGGATACAACACCAATCGTGTTTTCTGTAGTTATTGGACGCTGATATTTGACTATATAATGACTCACTGTAAGTACATATTGACATTAAACTTAGTTGATTTTCCATTAGATTTTCTTTTGTGTTTAATCAAAGAAAAACTAGTCACACTTTTCCTTTAGAGCACCTTTTTTTTTCTTAGCTGTACAAAATACATAAAATAATGACAACTGCCAGTAGTTTTAAAGCTAAAGTGTGTAATTTTGACACCACTGACATCACAGTTTAAATGACGTTTTTACACAATTTTCTCTGTTTATAGTTGTACCTTTATAAGCTGTGATACAAGAGTATTTATCGTCAAAAAAAGAAGAAAAATTTTCAGACAACATGAGGGTGGCAACAAACAAAGTTTGTTTGTGACAGACAAACCAAACACTGTAGGTATGGACCCAGTCTTGTGTTTATATGGGTACGTTTTAATCAAGTTTTGACGCTGAAATTCTAAATTTTGAGTCTCATTTAAAGATAATGTTCACCAAGATGTTCAAATTGCTTTCCCATGGGTATAAAGCAATAATCATAGCAAGATCTTTTGATCCAAAGGGAGAACTAACAATGAAATTATATTAAAATGAAGAAAAAATGAGAGAACTTAACACAATTAAAGGCTGTATGAAAGCAAATAAATAGTTCACTGATGTTGCGTCAAACAATTAAGAGCACTTTATTGAATTGCATGACGCTTATCAGACAAATACTAATTAAAGCCTCTAAAGTAAATGCCATTTCATTTTATGATCAAAACAAGTGCTATCTATAAAGGAACAGTACAGGAAATATATGAATATGCAAAGTGCATACTAATGGAATTTAGTGCATGCTGCAAGGTGGAATTCAGATAATCCGCATGAGAATATTTCTGTACTTTTCTACTACAGTTTAAGTGTTTGGTTTAAGTGATTTTCAGTTTTTTATTTTATGATACTTATGAAGGAATACTATAACGGAATTGTCTATATTCTAAAGTGAATGTATGTTTTCATGAACTAGCAGTCAGTGGAATAATTAGGCCATAAGGAACAAACCGAAATGTCAAGGGCAAAATGTACAATATGAATGTATAATTCAATTTTTTTAACAGCAAAACTGGCCGATGGGGGAATAGTAGTAATTAACCTTCAGGAGACATTAATTCTGCTAAGGGACATGGTGACATTACGGCAAAAGAGTCAGACATACGTCTGTCTGTCTATCTACAATCACTCCACCAGGCCAAACCAAGAAAGAAACCAGGTTGACTGTTGAGTAGGCGCTGTGGTTGTCGGCATTTATATGTGAACAGGTGAGTGAAAGAGAGAGAATTGAAAGTAAGATAAGAGAAGTAGAGTTCTCCAGTGTCCATGGGCTATGCTTAAGTCCCCTGCAGTCCATCTCTAGGGTAATGAAAGTGGAAAAGTTATTAACCTCGCTTTGCTGCAGGGCCACTGCCTCTCTATTTAGCCCATGCACAAAATCCCCCCCTTTTCAATTACCTCTCGCTTCTGCGGGGGATGATGAAAAACTCCTAAATTCCTCTTTGTTGCTTATAAACTACCCTGGATAAAGGACTTGAGTCTGAGGATGCAGAATCGCATCAGCCTGGGCAGGAAAAAAAATAAAAACACTACGTGTGCTAGAAACCCTCAGGGCATTGCTCGCTCATCGGCTCACAGCTGCTCTCATTTAAACCCAGAACAAGTGTAAATAATGGACGTTTGGCTCAGGCGGGGCAGATCAGCTGGGGGAAAAGGGTGCATTTGGGAAGCAAGAAGCGATGGGAGTAATACAGACAGGTTTTTTTTGGCATATGAGTGTATTCTTCAGAGCAAGAAGCCAGCGGTTGTCTCATCACATAACTTTTGTCCCCATGGAGACTCAAGCTTAGGCTAACTGTGTTTTTTATGAATGAAGCACCAAAGCACCAATCATTTATTAATTAACATGACACCAGTCAAACCCTCCGTCATTAAATGCTATTAGTCACTCAGTGTAGGCAATGGCCCCAGGCCAGGTTGTCTGTTGTTTATTTCATCATGTATTTTTCTTGTTTTGGAGTAACTGGATTTAGTGTAAAGAGAGTGACGTCTCTTAAGGAAATCCATTGGGAGCTTGGTGTCATTGGTTGGGTATATATAAACAGGAAACAACTTTCTAGGAGTTACAATCAAGATAATAAGTCATTAATAATGACATAAATGACCACAAAAAATGACCAAAAAAGCAAGAGAAAGTTCTATAAACTTCTATATCTTTACCTGTCTCTCCACTATGTGAAACTCACAGCTCTCCATTTTGTACTACGTCTGCTGCCATTTTACAACACTGAGGTGAACAGACACAGACAATGGGGGTTAAAAAAGGATATCTTTCAAATAACAGGAAGGAGGACAGAGAAACAGACAGAGTGAGGAAAAAAACGACAGCAGACAGTGAAGGGGGGGGAAAGGGACAGGATAGGGCAGGACCCTTGGGGCTAGAGGAAAAAAAGCACGCTCAGAAAGATCAGAAGTGACAAGGTGAAGCAGAGCATGATGGGATACCACTCTGCCTGCGTGGTATTTTTGAGAAGAGGCTTATATAAGTGTTGTAAATATAGCAAAAGATACATACAAATCTAGAATACAAAGACAACAACTTTAACAGTACATTTCTTAAAAACAAAGGCAAAATGTATAACCATTGGTGGGGTTTGAATTGACTTTAAAAAAAAGAAGAAAAAAATACTCTTATATCTTATGTTGTACTGTTAACTTCCAGAATACGCATGGTACATCACAGAAAAGAAGGATATGACTTCACATAATTTATTACAGAGATTGCAAGGCTGTGCTGTAATGAAATTCAGTCTATTTTTATTCTACTTCTTCTCCTTCACTATTCCCTGCAATTAATTCAGCATGAATTTCTAAACATAGGTAGACAATTTCAGCCTTAGGATCTTTTTCCCCCATAAACTTTATACTTTAAATTTAGGATTGCATTTAGGAAATTGTAATTTGAGGTGAACTGACTACGATTTGAATTTGAACTGGAGCAGGAAGAATAAATGACTGAATTCAAATATCCAAGTTTTACTAACTATTTTGACTAATTATTCCTTTTAATGCAAATTAACACTAATTATGATTTGCTCAGTTCAACTGTCAAAACACTCCTTTACTTAAAGGTACTCTAAGCGATCCTGGGTGGAGTAACGTCTTGTTGACGTTCGAAGTGTCGTCAAACAAAACGGAGGCTAGCTAGACCCCCTTCCTCTTCCTCATGAACCCCAAACCTCCACATTCAAATCATTATTGTCGGTTATTGGCTGGAGCACTGTTTATTATGTTTCATTGTCCAGACTGCCCAAGTTTGTTTTTGTTGCCGTTTGTAGAGCTTGTGCTGACTACAGAGACCGCGTTTACACACACACACACACACACATAAATATATATATATATATATAAACCCAACGTGCATGAGAAGAGGAAAGAAAGGAAGGAAGGAAGGAAGGAAGGAAGGAAGGAAGGAAGGAAGGAAGGAAGGAAGGAAGGAAGGAAGGAAGGAAGGAAGGAAGGAAGGAAGGAAGGAAGGAATGAATGAATGAATGGAAGGAATGGAATGGAATGGAAGGAATGAATGAATGAATGAATGAATGAATGGAATGGAATGGAATGAATGAATGAAGGAAGGAAGGAAGGAATGAAGGAAGGAAGAATGAATGGAATGAATGAATGAATGAATGAATGAATGAATGGAATGAATGAATGAATGGAATGAATGAATGAATGAATGAATGAATGAATGGAATGAATGAATGAATGGAATGAATGAATGAATGAATGAATGAATGAATGAATGAATGAATGAATGAATGAATGAATGAATGAATGGAATGGAATGAATGGAAGGAAGGAATGAAGGAAGGAATGGAAGGAAGGAAGGAAGGAAGGAATGAATGGAATGAATGAAGGAAGGAATGAAGGAATGGAAGGAATGGAAGGAAGGAAGGAAGGAAGGAATGAAGGAAGGAATGGAAGAATGAAGGAAGGAAGGAAGGAAGAAAGAAAGAAAGAAAGAAAGAAAGAAAGAAAGAAAAAAAGAACAAGAGGAAGGAAGGAAGGAAGGAAGGAAGAAAGAAAGAAAGGAAGGAAGGAAGGAAGGAAGGAAGGAAGGAAGGAAGGAAGGAAGGAAGGAAGGAAGGAAGGAAGGAAGGAAGGAAGGAAGGAAGGAAGGAAGGAAGGAAGGAAGGAAGGAAGAAAGGAAGGAAGGAAGGAAGGAAGAAAGAAAGAAAGAAAGGAAGGAAGAAAGGAAGAAAGGAAGAAAGAAAGAAAGGAAGGATTGGTATACCCTATTCTCTTTTTATTCTTTATAGGTGGGTGTCAGATGTGATGCAGTGCATGCTAGCAGATTGCTTTTGGATCAAGGGCTCGGCCTCTCTCTTTCTCTCCCTCTCTCTGCCCTTCTCACCTGTGATTTACAGTGCCTGTAAGAGCCCTGTACACCTCTCTAATTGAAAAGGAAAGAATGGGTTCAGCTAAACTCTCAGTGCACAGGACACCTGACCTTCCAACGCCACCAGTCCGTCTACACTTGTGTACAAGACACCGGCTCTAGAAAGAAACCACTTAATATTGGCAAATTTGACCATAATATAAAACTGTCATAAAACTTTGTGGGCTGATAAAACACTCATATATGACATCACTACTTATGGGCAGGGTCCCGCCTCATGGTTCCCTCAAGATTTGTGGTACGCCATGTATCCATTAATTTGCACTGCGCTTCTTCCACAGATGCAGCTCTTAACAACTCATTCTGCTCTCTCCACGACTCCCACGTTGGCGAGTCGTTCATTTTTGTAGATAAAGAGGGTATTTTGCAGCTGGCACTTCACACAGACGCTCACACAAGCAGTCAGTATGTACTTGCAAGGGCTGTTTGTCCTAATAGTGTGAATTTGAATGTTTTTTTTTCAGCGTTACGTAACACTGTACATTTTAGAATTTGATCCTGTGGAGTGGCTCTATGTAAAAGATGAATCCACCGCTGCTGGCAACACTCTGAATGCACTGGTTTTGTGATTTACATACTTCCACAGGCAGTCTGAGAGTCTCTTCTAATCTCAGAAGGCATTGGCCTAATCCAAACCTCCTCAGGGTTTCCCCTTGATTAATTTAGAAGAATAGCAGAATGGTTCAATCCAGACTGTTTCCCTGTACCTTTTCATTCAGTAATAAATGTACAGCCCAGAGGTGAGGATTTAGGATTAAGACTGGTTTTGTATTAGATTTGTTTTGTTTAAGTTGGTCAATTCACTTGGGAGAAAAAGGCTCCAAAATTGAGTGCCATGATTTTAGTAACATATTTCAACATATTTCAATTCATCAATGAAATTCGAACTACAACTACCGAATATGCAAGGCAATTTACATATTAAAATGTGACTCCTAAACATTAATTGACACGGTTTACTTTCTTAATACATATTTATGATCTATTTATGTGCATAATTCGTCAGTGAAAATGATTGTTTTTGATCTTTCAACAAAATATAACAACTTTTCTTTTACATTTTATTAATTAGCAATTAATGAAACAATGCTCCCATATAATAAAAAAGTCACATTATGCAAGTCAAATGAATTGTGAATGTGGTTTCATTTACATTAAGGCAATTAACAATGGGGTCCATGGTATCAAGATACATATTTATAAAGTGGAAGTATGTCCCAATACTGCTTTACTCACTGTACTTTCTTGTCATCAGCAAACTTTATATTTTAAGTGTGTGGTACAAGTTTGAAAATGATCATTTACTGTTATGGAACATCATAAATAAAAGAAGCATCTTAACTAGCTTAAAGTGTCATGAAACCCCCATGTTTTAGCCTGGTCGTTCACACCTCAGAGTTGCAAAAAGTCTCTGAAAATGGGCGTGTGACGCAGTGGAAAAGTGGGAGTGTAGAGGGGGGAAGAGGGGAGACAACAACCAATAAAACACAGACCTACAACACGCTCATTATACAGAGACATGCATATTAAAATATGACAATTGAGAGAAAAGCCAAAACGAGGGCGAAACGCGGTAGAACATTTAAAAGGTCTACTAATATATTCATTAAATTTAAGAACACTACAGTCTCTGAACAAACGACACACGTCAGTTTAACACAGAATAGACATAGCTACTTTTTTGCCCATTCTTCTTTAAAATTTCGGTCTACATCGTCTTCTGTGTATCAGAATTATCCATTGTGTCATCGCGTCCATGATTAGATGTACATTTAGTGATTAGATACATGCGCATACATGGTGCTGGTCCACGTTTAGAGCACTAGAGTAGAGTATATGAAATATGTCCATAAAAAAAAATTAAACAAAGAGCTCATTTTCTAGCCTGACAAGCCAGAGCCACATCAGAATGTTGGGTCTGGGAACACACCATTGAATTGGCAGGGCTCAATCCAAGGGGCAGGATAAATGGTTGTCTTTCAAATTCTCTCTCCAGGCAATAGGACAGCTTTAAAACCAACCAGAGCGCTATCAGTGGTGTGACAACAATCACAAGCGCGTTGTGGCTGAGTCCCATGCGTTTTCCCACCAGCGGAGCTAGTTGATAGATTAAACTTTTGCTGTATCCGGTTGGCTAAACTCCAAACACATCTTCCTTTTTTAAGAAGGACTTCAGTGCCGTTCTTTGTTAGCAGGGAAGTAGCAGGGAATTCACGCGGAGGCCAATGGAGAGTTGCTAGACGCCCTGGCTGCAAATTACATTTGCTGCCGCTAGGGTGCATCTACATTTCTAGGCTACTCATTCTCATGAGTAAATGCAGAGGACCGGCTGACGTAGAATCGTGCCTGCAGCCAGTCACACACTCCGAAGGCACGCTTCTACCTCACAACAAAATTGCTAAGAAAAATGCTAAAATAACTAACTTTCACATATTGGTAACATGTAAGTTTAGCGTTTTCAGTGATGTGAAGTCTGTACATATCTGTGCATGTCTCAAAAAATGTGTTTTGGGGTTTCATGACCCTTTAACCAACAGGATGGACCAAAAAAATAAGGTGTTAGTCAAACAGCATGACTACTCAGCTAGATCAACACCAAACCAGCAGTAACCAGCCTTAGTGTGGCTTTCTGTATGGGAATAAAGTCAATTCTGGTATGTTTTTCACACGCTAACAGAACGAGGAAGTGATAGACGAAGATAGAGAGAGGTGAGGATGAAAGAAGAGGAAGTGTGATGGAAAGGGTTTCTGGTGATGGTGTGTACGTGTGTGAGATGGTTGAATTGTGACAGGTAATCTACAGTGCAGTGGTTCTAGTGTTCAGCATTCTCCGCTTTGATGTGAACTGACAGTCACAGGACAGTCTGACTGATGTTTCCACTTCTCACTCCCTGCATGTCTCAACAAGCTGTAACATCTCTCTCTCTCTCTCATTCCGTGAAGGACTAACCGTGCTAGTGGAGAGAAAGAACACAATAAAATAAACAACACTGAAGCCAGTGTCCAGTTGTGCTTAAGTTCAGCTCTTCAGAATCTTTTAAAAATAATAAAAAAGGGAGGAATTATAAAAAGTGGCATTTTTTTATGATTTCTAATTTATTTTCCTTTCTTTTTTTAGTGCTAATCCTTGTACAGATTATTGAGGCAGCATGTGAATTTATGAGATGCAAGATGCAGAAACAGAAGTCCAGAGGACTTGAGGGTTGTGCAGGTCTCGAGGCTGAATCTTCTGCATTGACGTTTTACTCATCAAAACTAATTAGTATTACAACCATAAGAAGATTGAGGAGAGAGAGAGAGCAAGAGCTGACAGCTCATCAAGTGAAGACTGTTTTCATTGCTGAAGTCAAGAGTCATTACAATCATTTACCACTGCGCAGGCAAAGCCACGTTTGACACTAACAAACCTGTCAGAGAGGGCCTAAATATAAATATCCTGTTATTTCAGAGATTTAGATTGCTCATTGCAAACACCAATTTTCAAAAAGGATAAAAAAAAAAAAAGTTTAATAAGTTTGATAGACAATAGCTTCAATTACATTACTGAATTTTTACTATTTATTTGGATAGGTTTATAATAATATAATTGAACAGGAAATTATTAGGAATAAGAAGGTTTTTGCCAGCAGGGTTAGGAATTGAAAATCTATTCCAACTCAAGCACCAGACCCGTGTGCTGTTTTCAGTGCTACATACACAGGAAGCTCACAGAAAAAGGGATTTTAATGTGATTTTAAACCATTCATGTGCAACAAGACTCATGTGCTCTGTTAAAATATCCTCATAAACACAGTCAGTTAAAATGTGTAACATTATATTGGATCCGTGCAGCTCTTAAAGTGACAGCAGCCTAATGTTCCTGTTGCCTTCTTTATAATAATGTTAATCAAACAAAAAAAAACAAAAAGAAAATTCACTCACTGTTCTTGACTGTCTAACTTTTGTAACTGTATTCATAATGTATACAGCATATTTTATTCATAAAGTGCAGTATTATTTTACATTTGATTACAGTTTCTGTTCCTGAATTTTTTTATATTTGTATAATGGATAATTGTTTTTATGGTATTTTTAAACCAAAAGTTTCTTGTGTAAGTATTATTCAGCCTGTGGATTTTTGTTCACAGTATTCAGTCTTAGAATAAATGTGAATGATATCTATCTATCTATCTATATATATCTATATATATATATATATATATATATATATATATATATATTACCTTATTGGAATAGAAATAAGGAAATGATAAGATTCTGAATCAATAAGCAGAATCGGAATCATTAAAAATCAAATGATACCCAACCCTAACAATGAAAGAAAGAAATAATTTTAGGGGTGATTTTAGGGTGATTTGGACACTTCTTTGCAGTGAAATGACTTGGAAAAACTGTCCCAATCAACCTGAATTCACCCCTATATATTTTATTGTTCAAAAAGGGGGAAAATATTCAATTGTCGATTCTATAGTATTCCATTGTTACCTTTGTGATGCTTTTTTGTTTGTGCACAATACTAAGCAAAGTGCACATGCACACCTCACCCTTAAATGGCCATTAAAAAATCTATACAAACACACCAGATCGACTGAGTCACATATAAATATTCAAAAATATACCAACAGCATACTAAAAGCTTTGCATTGAAAGAGTGTGTGTGTTCTGATTTCTAGCCTCTGTTCAAAAGCTATTTTAGATGTCATTTGACTAATGCTGGGGGTGGGAATATTGATCTTGTTGAAGCGTTTTTGTAAAGGATTTTTGTTTGTGTAAAAAAAAATTGGAAACATCTCTCACTCTTCCTCTCTTTTTATCTCGCTCTCTTTCTGAATAAGTGTGTTGAGATGGTACTGGTAATAGTAGCCACTGGATTGTCAGAAGTGGAGTGTCTCTTGATGCTTCAGTGTCTAAAAGGTCCTATCAATCGACTCCACAAAAATAACCTTGTCTGGCTCGTCTCCAATTACAATGCCAAAAATGGCAGGAGAAATGTAATTCCTATCGATCCCTGCCTCTTTTAACAGCTCAATGACTGGGACATCAGCCCAGTGAATGGGGAGGCACAAGTACAGAGAGAATGAGGAAGTGAGAGCGCCACCTGGAGTCAGATCAGATAGATGACTAAAGTGAGTCTGACACTTGCCACCATAGGATCATGTGGACAAGCACAGTGTTACCTTTAAAAGTGCAACATTTGTTAAATCCAGCACCATACTCAGGTGTGAAAACTACAAACGGTTCCCCACAGTAGCGTCGTCACCAAGCAAAACAAGTGTTAAGCGTTTCGGGTGGATGGTCCGTCAAATAAAGCCATCTGCTAATTCCCAACAAATGAATCGTAAGGCGGCAGGCTTAGCCGATCCTTTATAAGCACCGTCGGCACAGCCTCTCTTCCGCACTGATTTCTCTTAATGTCTGTATATTCAGCAGTCAGACAGTAGGAAATGTAAACGAGCCTGCTAATTAATTAGGCATGGCTGAGTAGTATTTTGGAAATGGAAGTTAACTGAATAAGACAGAGAGACAGCCAAAGACAGATGTTCTGACCTCTTAGGGTGTATTTTCTGTGGAGGAAAGATATCACTGTTACTGAATCCTAGAGTCTTTGTGCTGCAGCACGAAGAAAATATTTACTCAATCACTATGTCATTATGTCCTACACACTCAATCTGACCTAATTTTACCTTCGGACACATCCATTTGAGTAAACACCAGCATTGTGTCCAAGTCTGGTATCAAACAAGCCATTGTCAACATTAATGTACATTTGCCTGGTTCAAAGTAAGGCATTTCCAGAAGTGGCTATTAGTGCCTTTCCCAGAACACGCAGATATCTCTCTTTCTAATGATTTATGCAGATACAAGGTCTGTTACCTGACTCAAGCCTAATGAGACTCAACAAACTGCCAAGTACAAAAACATCTGTGAGTCTACTTGCATCAGGAAAAGTTTGGTAATGTCACAGGTTCTAGTTTACAGGCCATTTTTTGGACTAACACCCATGCAGGCCTCTTATGCAAGGTTTGACTCTAAAGCTGGAATGTATCTTTGAAGTTGCTGCCGAATGACTTTAGTCTTTCTCTTTTACTTGTTCTTTTTCTTTGTGTCAGCTATTTTAAACAGGCCATTAGCATCAGTAGCACCATGAGGCCGGTGCTTCCCATCAAGCCACCCGACCGTGCTCACCATGGGGCCTTCATCCTGCCCTGTCCAGGGATTGCAAGGAGGGAGTATGAAAGGGAGGGAGGAGAGGGTGATGAGAATGAAAGAGAGGGTTTTGCCAGAGGCACATCTGAAATTGCTCCATTAGGATACTCTGTGTTGAGCTGGGTGAATGAGACAGGGGGATGATAGATATATGGGCTTATGCCACAGCCTCTGTCTCTTTATCCCAAAAGATTTCTCTGATGGCCTTTTAGGACATCATAACTGACACCGCACCTGTATTGTGACATCCTCCACTGTAAATACACAATTTTAGATCTTGATGCAGGATGCGTGACAAATTCAGTGACCTAACCGGTATCACTTTTATAACAAGTTAGAGCAAATTGGACGGCAACCTCATCAAAGCTTCTTCATGCTTGCTTTCAAAAGGGCTAAATTATACAAGCCATCACTCCTTTACAATTCCTGTATGAACAGACATATTTCAATGGAAGTCGTTATAATGCCAAAAAGAAGCAAAAAAATACAATGGTCTCATTAAAATTCCAGTTATTCATTTTGTGGTAGAACTACTGCAGTAGTAGAAAAGCATAATACGATTTTTTTTTAAACTGAAAATGTTGTACTCCTTTTAAAGGGTCAGTGTTGAGATCAGCTGAGACTTTTAAAGCAGCAGATAATGATCTTCACATAAAAGAGATCCACTCCATTCAGACGAGGCATTTGGAAGGCTTTTCCTTCTCTGAAGTCAAGATGAACAGCAAATCTCTGAATTTCCCTACTCAAAATGTTGGCTCTTTTAGGGCACTGCATTTTATTTCACATTCAAATAATGAAACTGGGAATTAGATAAAGTCAACAGCGACATGAATTGTCCAAATCCTTATCATGCATGGTTGCAGCCTCTGACTGAGAATGACTGTAATTTCATGGTAGACGATCCTAACAGAATCTATATTGAACAATACAAGCCAGATAAACAAATGGACTGCTGGATAAAGAACTGGGAAATTTGGCCAAAAACTGTAAAGGCTGCACATCAGTCTTGCTTAGGCAGGGTGAATGAGTTTTTGATACTGTCTGAAAGAAATCCTGCGGGTAGGTCGAAATGAAACAAAGAGAAAAATGAAGATGGAGGAGGTGGAGTTGAAGTCAGTCGAGGGGGTTGAAGGGGTGCACGTTTCAACCTTGTGTTGTGGAAATTGCTGCACGGAAAAGGTTGCAATTGACCTCATCAGATGCCTCCTCATTCCAGAGTGGCTTTCAATCAGAATGCATCATGGTTGAAGTAGACCCTTGCTTCCGTATGGTCATTAGCCAAATGGGATCAAACGAGATGCTTTTTTTCTTTTACAATGACTCTGCAACCAATGTATAAGCATTTTACAGCTGATGCATGGGCAACATAGATTTGAATACCGAAGCTGGATTTCACAATCAACAATCAAAAGAAAAATCCAATCTGAACACAATTTAC